>CM043361.1:5148155-5794021 GCA_023718395.1 Leucaspius delineatus | reverse complement strand
ATACATGTTTCATACATGTTATTTCACTGACAGAAGTTCAGCTGAAGAATTAATGTAATGAAGAGAAAATAAGAGACTCTAGAACATCTCACTGTTACTGATTTATCATGCAGCTCAAAACATTTTGGGTACAATCTCTCGACAGTCTGTTCTTATTCATCAATACAGTTTCACTGATGATCCAGGAAAAACCCAAAACCCAGGATAGAGTGGTTGAGTGAATGTGGTCTGGACTGTGTGGATGAGGCTCATTGTGTCAGAGACGCTGTAGAAGGACAGAGTTCCTGCACTGTAATCCACATACACTCCTGTTCTCCTGCTGATGGGCTCTACAGAAAGTTTAGTCACTATGTTATTGTGTCTGAATGAGTAACTGGAGCAAGAGCAGAGCAAACTCCAGGACTGATCATTACATCCAAACTCACACTCTTGACCCGATCCCTTCCTGCTGATGCTCTTGTATGACACTGATATATACACACTAACCCTACTCCACTCAATCTCCCAGTAACAGCGTCCACACACACTCTCTCTACACAACACCTGACACGCATCAAATCTGTCTGGATGATCAGGATACAGCTGATCTGTGAAAGTGTGAGTTATCACTCTGTTCCTCTTAGACCAGCGGAGGCGTTTATTCACTGTGTTCAGATCCAGAGTGAGCTGATGGGAATCTGATGGAGAGAAAACACATCAGAATCAGGAATTATCAATCTGTCTGATCTTTTATTTTAGCTGAACTCTTCATGGTCAATATATCAGCAGTTTACCAGATATGCTGTGCAAATCATTTATCATTTAATCATTAAAAAAAAAAAAAAAAAAAAAAAAATTATCTTAAGGCTTCAGTTCAGATCTGACAAGTTAATTTAGGATTTTTCACAAGTTCGTACAGAAACAAATCTTAACTTGAAGAATTCTTATCTTAAATCGCGCGCGCGCGTGTGTGTGTGTGTGTGTGTGCGTGCGTGCGTGTGTGTGTGAGAGAGTGAGTGGGTGAGTGTTCAAATCTTGCTTTTTATAATATTAGTATGATAGTTGGGCTCTCTGTTCCACTTTGTAAAAGTGCAATATTTGTTTTTATATAAAAGCCAGTAAAGACATTATGTTAATAAACATTTCTATTTTAACTGACAAAGGCAAAATACCTGAAACGTTTGTACTTTTTAAATCTCCTGCTTGAACCTAATAAAAGTATTTTTAAAGTGCACACCTTTTTGCATTTTATATATATAAAATAACACTCTTTTTATTTTTCTATTTCAATCTTTCTGCTCATCAAAAAAAAAAAAAAAAAAATCAGATGAAAAACCTCCACACATTTCATATTTTTATTTTATATTTTAAAATATATTAAAATAGAAAATGTTTCTTTAAAGTAATAGGGATATTTCACAATATGTCTGTTTTTACTGTATTTTGGATCAAATAAATCCAGCAGAAGAGACTTCTTTCATAAACATTACAAACTTTTTTTACGTACGCTATAAAGGACGGAAAGCATGTTGTTTATGTCGTCCGTGAGAGGCTACTGCCTTTACTTTACTTTTTTTTTGGATTATTAAAGTTTGTTAAATGTTTGCTGGTTACCATCTCCTCCTTCCCATAACAACATACCTTTCCTACATATATATTTTGATGTATATTACTATAATAATTAACTATATATCATGTAAAAAACATGTAATTGAATGCCACATAACAGATTTGACTGGATAGTTCAAAGATCATTATCATTAGTTTCACAAGGATAAAAATATCCATGTGAATAAAATCGATTATATTTATGAGTGTTAAATAAACATTTTAGAAATTTGGCACTGAAACAAAAATTACGTAGATTATCACAAATTGCAGCCAATCAGCAAAGAAGAAGAATTTGTATTAATCTTTCCCATGAAAAACAAGAACAAGAAAAAATATATATATCAAAGTGTCTATATGCTAAATGCAGAAGTTGTTTTCACTGGAAGTTCGGCAGCTGCACTACAGAAAGCTGAAAGAAACACTGAAGTAAATAGTCTATGCTATGGAAGTAAGACACCGTCTAATCTGGCCATCATCATCACCATCATTATGTCCCATAAAACCCCATTAGGAGGTTGTTGGGGCATCACAGACATTCTATTGACTATTATAATCTGGCCACATTGGTGTAAACTGGCAGGTCAAAAATGCATTTAGAACTTTCGTGTTGTCTAGAATGTAGTTAGAATGTTGCAGATGATTTCTTTTGCAAGTAATTACAAGTTTCATCTCATAAATCTTCAAAGAAACGCATCCCAAGAACACTATAACACCCCCTCTTCCAGCACCCCCTGATGTTCTCCGAATGCCCCCCTTGAGAAACAGTAATTTACATGATTGTTACGTCCTATTAGTGTCTAGGGTTCTTTTAACGGAACGTAACATATTACAATTTTAAAGATTTTAAAGAGCATTAGTCTGGGCCCTGCCACAGCACCACCACAACAACAAGATTCTTTTTAACCCTTTTTATTCAAAGGCTCTTAACATATCACAACTTGCTCAGAAAATAAGCTTCAGGGGAGGAACAAAGGTCTCAGAAGGGGGCAATGCCAAAATAATAAACAAAAGCCAGATCTACCTGGATTTATGAATTCTTAATAAGCCTCACAAAGAATATACAAATAAATGACAGAAATCTATCCTGACTCCCTACCTAGCCACAAAACAGGAGAAAAAAAGGGTTACAAAATAAAATGGCGCCCACCTCCCTACAGTTCCCAAGTAACAAAGCAAAAAGAAAGTAACAACAAACAATCAGGAGAATAACAGCTTTTAAAGGAAAACAAATCAAAAGGTGGCTTTACAACTTAAAGGTTTTAGATGGAGGCGTCTCACAACAAAGCAAGAGATCCTTCGGCAACAGCATTCAACAGCATTCAACAGCATTCAACAGCATTCAACAGTGAGCAGGCTACAGCACAGATCCACAACAAAAAGCACAACAGCTCCAATCAACAGGACCGGGCAGGACGCAGACCAAGCTCTGGAGAAGAGTTCTCCCCGATTGAGAGTTCTGCTGGATTTTATGCTGCTTCCCTCCTGGATGGTAAGCAGGTGCAGCTGGAGACGCAATCAGCTACCTGCCAGAGGAAAGAGTGGGAGGAGCCAAAGGAGAGCAAGAGACAACAAAAACAACAAAACAACAGAAAGAAAAAACATACCACAGTACAATAATAACTCACAAAAATATACGTCTTTAGACGTAACAATGATCAACTCTAAAACTCTTCTGTCATGTTTTCTTTCACCTTCTACAGGAAGAACATGAACACACTCTGTGAGTTTCTCTGCTGGTTTTCTTAGTGACTTACATTTTAGGAAGTCGTTTCTGGTTCTGGGAACAATGTTGGTGAAAGTGACTATGGAAATCAACAGAAATGAAGAGTGTGATTATCATGTCAAGAGAAAATGATCCCTGCATCCATTTCTAAGACATTTCTAATATGATCTTCTACATGATATGAGATGATGAAGGATCATTTCTGAGAGCTGATGAATCTCCAGGACTTTACCTCTGTCAGAGATCTTCTTCAGCTCCTTTTTGCAGAAATCCTCCAGTTTGTCTTTCAGCTGACGGACAGATTCTCTCACGCCATCAAAAGAGGAGAGAGAACTGAAGGGATTGTCATTTACGTCTGTAGATTCAGGAAGAGCTGAGAGAGACTGGAAACTCTACAGAAAACAGAAATCAAAGCTCATCACCTCCACACTTCATCAATATAACCTGCACTACTGCCAGATTTATGTGGTTCTTGTTGATCTTTAGTAGTGAAACTGGTGCCATCAGGTTCATGGATTCAAGTTCATGGGGCGGCAGTGGCTCAGTGATGTAGGTTGTCTACAAACCGATTGTCTGTCAATCCCCGGTTCCACCTGACCAAGTGTTGAGGTGTCCATGAGCAAGACACCTAACCCCAGCTGCTCCCGACGAGCTGGATGGCGCCTTGCATGGCTGACACCGCCTTCGGTGTATGAATGAGTGAGTGAATGGGTGAATGTGAGGCAATATGTAAAGCGCTTTAGTGGCCATGGGTCTGTTGAAAGCTCTATACAAATGCAGTCAATTTACCATGGATTTCACATTGATACAAAAAAAGTTTTGAACGGTTGCAGTCTGTTAGCTAAAATTATCTTTCTGAAAATAGAAAAGAGATTTCCAGAGCTGAACCGCATTTGTAAGAGTGTCTCTTTCAAAAGAAGAAGATCAGATGAGAGTCTGACTGATGATGATATAATAACCGAACACACAGATCAACACTTCAGTCAACGGCTCATTCTGCTCTCATGAAATGTTTCTCTGTGGGACTTCCGGTTGGAGCGAGGCGCAAGATGGCAGCATAAAACTATAGCTCCCGGTCATTGAGTGGAAAAAGACACAATAATCTAAGAATTTCTAATTCAAATATGAAAAACGACGGTAAAATGAGTGGGGCGAAGCCTAAAAGAGCAATTACGAAACAAAAAACAGTTGAGGAGAGTAATCAGACGGTGGATGGCAATGATAATCCTCCATTGGAGAATGAGGGCGCTGAAACTTTACGCGCAGTGCGAGCACTCAGCAAAGATACACTCTGTGTAGCTCATATAGGCCTGTATCAGTTTTAAATGTGGACTACTGTACAAGCTATTTGCTTCCATTTTAGCAAAAAAGATAAACTTAGAAAGAGGAACCCGACAAGGATGCCCTCTTTCTCCCTTATTATTTGCAATCTATATTGAGCCTTTGGCCCAGGCAATAAGGGAAAATAATATAATTGGAGGGATCACAGTTAATAAAGTAGAACATAAAATGGCACTATATGCTGATGACGTGCTAGTTTATCTTTCTAATCCAGACATATCACTTCCTAAGTTATTTGACTTTCTTGAGGAGTATGGACGGTTCTCGGGATATAAATTAAACATAAAGAAAACCCAAATGTTATAATTTGGTTTCAATCCAATAAAAGAACTCAGACAACAATTAAATATTGAAAAGAGAAGAATGTCCAGGGTGCTCAAGGAGTTCAAAAAAGTTTTTTGAATGTGCTCTTTGGGGTCGGGAATTCAGTGAAACGTTGTAGAAGAAAATCCAAGGCACTCTTCTTTTAGAAATTAATAAAAAGCCTTTATTTGACTGGCTATTTCATGTTAGAAATTTTAAAAGACATAGGGGAAAAAACAACCCACGCGTAGCGGCACAAACAGCCTTCTTCAGGGTATGTTTTACAATCAAACAATTTCCTCTTTTATAGGTGCTAATTAGAAACACCTGAATGACAAATTACATGCACATACAGAGAAGATCCACTAGGAGGTCACATTGCAAATTCCATAAAAAAACAAAAAAACAAAAACAAAAAACATATATACACATATGTACATACATACACATACTCATACATACACATAAAAAATAAAATAAAAATAAAAATAAAAACATATCACAAAAAAGGACTAAAATCTATTTCTTTATTCAACCCAGGGTATACTGTGGCCTGTAACTGTTCTCTCTGTAAAAGTAATTTTAATCGGTCACCACCCCGAATACTCTTTTCGATCATTTCTAAACCCTCAACCATTAGGCCCTCTGGATTACTATTGTGCATATTTAGGAAATGTTTTGCCATAGGGTAATCTAAATTAGCTTTTCTAATGGCATTCTTATGCTCCGATACTCTGTCTTTGAGACGTCTGTTGGTCCGGCCTACATAAAAGCATTCACATAGAGTGCCGAAGTTATAACATCACTTTGTAGGCTAAAACGCGGAAGTGAGTAAAACTTCCGGTTCCCTCGCCCTAAAGTCTATGGGTTTTTTGAATGGGTTTTTGCTAAATCGGCTGAAATAAGGTCTGTGGTTAACAAAGCCTCTAAATATTTTCACGTTTTGATCTATGACATAAAACACACCAGTTATAACCTGCTTGTGATTTTTTTTTTACTTTATTGTGTCTTAAAAACGGTGGTTGCTAACAAGTTGCTAAAAGGGACTACATCCTTTGGCGGAGACTTTAGATGTCATCATGACAAACAGGAAATCTCTCACTAGCCCGCGTTTCAAAAATATGAAGGCTACAAGAACATTTAATCTTCTGAAGGAACTGTAATTTTTAATTTCCCCCTTCTATATATTAATTCATATGTTATTATCCTCTGGTCTGTATGTCGTTTTTTGTTGTGCAGGTTGCACAGTATTTGTAGTGTTCTCTGTATATTGTCCTGTGCATTGTTCATAATAAAGTTTGTTTCAGCCTCAGGTTCTTAGAAGTTTACCTTTCAGTTAATATACATAACGTTATATATTTAGTCTTTTCAAATTGTAGTTTTTCCAAATATTGTTGTACACAGAATTATGTGATATTAAGGTAACCGATTACCAGTTCTTTATTTCTGTGGTGAGACTGTAGTTTGACAATGGTACGTGTTTTGTCCCGAGATACAACCACAAGTCGTCGAATGAAAGATGCTCGTTTTACCGTTTTCCGTCCGATGTTACCCAGCGGAGACTCTGGGTTCGTGCCATAAGGTAAGCTCACACAACGATGATTTCCATGTGAACACCGTATTTAACGTTACTGCCTTAATGTGGCCACGACGAAACTTTAATGGTGCATATTGCTTAACACGCTAATGTTACTTTGACGGTCAGATGGAGTTATAAAGGCTAGCAAGAATAAACGTTTTTCATAACCAAATCAACAGCTAAAATACCTTTTGTCTTTCTCTTAAAATATCTAAAAGCTTGTTTACTTTGCCACTGTTTAATAGATTAGATCCGCTGCAGTTTTATTAAAGGCTAATGTTACGTCGAGAAATGTGTTTAATTAAAATATTCAAAATAATACCTGGTTTATTGACTTTTATTGTAACTTGTTTGGATATAATTAAAGAAAGGGTGGGTCCTGCACCCTGATATCTGTGAACTTGGCTTTTACCCACTTATAATAATATGATTGTATTTGTAAACAGCATTAGTTAAAGCTGAAGCTTGTGGAAGCTTGATGATGACGTTGATCCGCGACCATGGTGTGTTATAGTCCATATATAGCCTACCGTTAGCATTTTATATCTGACGGCTTTATTTAGGCTACAAAATGTATACATTTTGGATTAACTTGTAAAGATTATCTTGATAGACAAAACGTGTAGGGGGTCACAACTCTTTGTTGAACACAGATCTTACAAGTCTATGGGGAAAATGCATAGCTTTTCGATCGAGGGAACCCATGCGCCGCTAACTTCCGGGTTGGCCTACAAAGTGACGTCATAACTTCTGCACTCTATTTGCATGATAACCTGTAATTGCTCTGTCATTTATCAGATCTACCAATTGTTATAATTTCAATTTGTGCTGGTTAATTATTGTCATGATATGAGGCAAGACACGAGTCGTGAGTCGTATAAAGAGAGTTTATTTAGCTACAGTACGGAGTAACGTAAACCATGCATTGGACTCCATCAATCATAATAATAATACAGAGTCCCCTAGTGGTTAGCATACCCAAACTACGGTAGCTTAACATGGACCAAAGACAATCTCACAACAATAATGAACAATGGGTAAAATTGGGGGCGAAAAATTCAAAAGCTTGGAGTGAGATCACATGCGGTTAGGGGAGGAGCCCTAATGGAGCTCCGCCCCGCCTGTCCCCGCCCCCCAAAACGGAGCCCCGCCCCCAATTTTACCCATTACAATAATTAACCAGCACAAATTGAAATTATAACAATTGGTAGATCTGATAAATGACAGAGCAATTTATCACATCAAATATACTCTTTAATGTTATATTTCAAAATTACAAATATACAAAAATATAACAAATTGCTCCAAACAGTTTGGAAAAAAAAAATCTTGGTGTCTTCTCCACCGTCTCTGCCACCACCTCTTCCACGGTCTCCTCCTCTAATCTGGCAACCTTTTTAGGGGGCTTACCCTTTGGTGCCCAGAATGATAAAATATCTTTTTGCTTTTTCCCTGACATCTTTGAAAAATACAAATGCAATTGCAATGATTAATGTACTATATGTTTTGATAGGATATAATATATTACCCAGAGCACTCTACTTTAATACATGTAGCCTTAATGTAATGAGAAAGACAGCTATTAATACAGTATAATATATAATTTAAAATAATATTAAGAAATACATCTTTAATTCTTCCCATACCCACAAACATTTCCCTTATAGCTCGTTTCCACTGAGCGGTACGGTACGGTACGGAACGGTACGCATTTTTTTGCGTTTCCACTATCAAAAGTTGTGAATGGTACCAAAATGCCGAACCGTACCGTACCACTTTTTAGGTACCCTTCCATTGAGGTACCTAGCACAGTGGAACGGTACTAAAATGTGGAGCTAGACTCACTGCAGGACGTTGATTGGTTGACAGAGAATCGTCACTTGCGCGTGCTACAAGGAGAATGACAACATAAGAAGCGCCATTTTTTAATATACAGTTTAATTTAATACTACTGTTACTGTATCACGAAATGTCATTTTAAGAGTTTTTCAGGCGAGAATGTAGTTGTTTAAAACTCAAATCTGTGGTTTATTTATAAAGATGATTTTTTTTCCCCCGGTTGTGAGATCCATGCGGTCAGCGGGCGCTCGGCGCATGTTTCCCGGCTGGATGAGCCTTTTCTCGGCTAGTTCTTCTGACGTTCGTCGAGGACTCCGACGGTAGTGGTTAAACATGAGATATAATTCGTCTTGTGTAGACCTAACGGCTGATCTTTGGTCTCGTGAATATATCGTTCCCTGTCAATCGTTTTGGCTGAGGGCTAAGTTTAGTTTCATAACGTTATAGGCTATTTGTATTTAACTTTACTGTTGTAATGTTAGACCAGAGCGCTGCATTTGGATATTTGACTGAATTGTTTGCTTTATTTCTTATTGTATAGCTTCTTGTACCTTTTACTTAAACTTTTATATAGGCTATTATTGATAAAACTGAAATTTTTACAAAAAGAAATATGGTTTCTTGTCATTCTTTTATTACTAACGTTAGATTATCACTGATGTTTATTGCAACATTTGTACAAATGTATATATAGCCTGGAATGTTTTTTTATTATTATTATTTAAACGAAAAGAGGTAACGTTAGGGTTGTGTTTTAATTTCGATTTGTTATAAATAGAATAACGTAAACGTGCAGTGAATAATCAATATGCGTTGCGCATGAACCACATTTGTGTCCCTATAATGTTTAATTTATTTAAATGAAAACGAAAAGAGGCAGAGTGGTGTTTTATATTACATATTTCATTTTATTGTTGCTTAAAATGTACATAAAGAGTAAGTTAACAGAGATAACCGGAGTAGCAGAGCGAGCTGAGTGACGCTTTTAAGAAAGAGCTATGTAGGAGTCGCACATGGCAAATTACAAACTTTGCGTACTTGATATTGAGAAAAGCCTAATGTCGGCGCTTGTCTTCTTGTGACAAACATGTCGAGGAGCAAGAACTAGATCTGCTGTATGTCATCCATTGTAGTTTACTATGTTCTTCTTCGCGCGAAAATGACGTCAATCGAAACACCACGCCTATCAAGTAAGGGTACTGTTGGCAGTGGAAACGCTAGCCAGATCATGGTTAACAGACCCGAACCGTACCGTACTGTCCCATACCGTACCGTACTGCTCAGTGGAAACGAGGCATTAGTTTCAGATAACGTAAGCTAGCCAAACTGAGCCAAAGCTTCTGGCCTGGTTGTAAAGTAATTGTAGAGTTTTTGACTGCATCAATAATAATGTATACGATGGGTTATATATTAAATGTTCTAGCATAAAATTGTTAGACGAGCTTTCTTCCAACTTGCCTTCTCCATCACGACGTGTGTGTTCGCGCGATGTTGTTGGTTACCTAGTAACGAACGTACGGTGGCCAAGAATGTTCCGTCAACTTCCGTGTGTTCGCGCATCTATGTTGCCTTGTAACGAACACAATCTGGCCGAGATACGTGCTGGCGGCAGGAAACTTGTGCCTGCGCCTCGTTTACAATGTTATATATAAAGCTTGCAGGACAACTTGGTTGGCATTGCCTTTTCAGCGTGAGAAATGCACGGTGTGGCGGGTGAGCGTGTGAACTGGCTGAATTGCGTGTGTCTCACGGCCAATGCGTGAGACATGAGAACCCTGCATATGTGTATATATGTTGTTTTATTTTTTATTTTTTTATGGAATTTGCAATGTGACCTCCTAGTGGATCTTCTTTGTATGTGCATGTAATTTGTCATTCAGGTGTTTCTAATTAGCACCTATAAAAGAGGAAATTGTTTGATTGTAAGACATACCCTGAAGAAGGCTGTTTGTGCCGCTACACGTGGGTTGTTTTTTCCCCTATGTCTTTTAAATTTTCTAGCATGAAATAGCCAGTCAAATAAAGGCTTTTTATTAATTTCTAAAAGAAGAGTGCCTTGGATTTTCTTCTACAACGATTAAATATTAATTGGAATCAAAAAGCAATTAAGTATTTGGGGTATGGCTAACACAAGATTTAACAAAGTTATATAAAAAGAATTATGATATATAATCAATGGAAAAATTAAAGAAGATCTTAAGCGATGGTCTTCTCTACCACATTTGGATTTTAGTTTAAGAATTGAAAGTATAAAAATGAATGTACTTCCGAGACTGTTATATCTCTTCCAATCACTTCCGGTGGAAATACCACCTAAACAGTTTCAAGGATGGGATAAACAAATCTCTAGATTCATTTGGAATGGAAATAAACCAAGAACTAGATATAAAACATTGCAATTGGAGAAAAATAAAGGGGGTATGTCACTCCCCAATCTAAAAGATTAATATTATGCCGCCCAGCTGAGACCATTGATGTGTTGGTGTGATTTACAGATTGAGACAAAGTGGAAGGAAATATAAAGCGAGTTTCAAGGGGTACCAGTTCAAGCTCTAATAGGTAAAAAAAAAATCTCATTTTCAAAGGCAAATACAATATATTAACCCAATAACTCAATTTACTTTGAAAATCTGGTTTAAAATCGTAAAGGAATTCCACTTGGAGAAACAAATTCAGATTTTGAACTGGGTGGCATATAACCCAGATTTAAATCCAGGGACAATAGATCATAGGTTTACACAGTGGATTTACTTAGGAATTTCTGCACTCTGCAAAATTACCAACAATGGAAAGAGCTTTCAAGCTTTAAAAGACAAGTTTGGTCTTGTAAATCACGACCTATTTAGATATCTACAGGGTCGTCAATATTATATGAAAGAAATAAAGAATAATGATGAGATTAATCAGATTGTGCAGGTTGTTATACAGGAATATAAGAAAGGTACAAGTAAGATTGTGTCCAAATTATATAAAGGGATAAGTAATTTGAGGAATCATTCAATAGAATATTTAGAAGAGGTTGGCGTTTCCTTGTTACCTGAACAATGGAATAAAATATGTACTATCCCACATTCCTCAACGAGCTCAAGAATGTGGCAGTGTCAGGGTGTGCAGGTTTCTGAAGACGAGGGAACAGAATTTAAGTGCAGCTGGTTTATTTATAAACTCAGAATACAGGAACTCAGGAAAAATCCAGGAACTCAGGAACACACAACCATACATTGACGAGAACCGACCAACACTGAGGGAAAACACAGGGCTTAAATACACTTGGGCTGATGAGGTAATTAACAAGACACAGGTGACGGGAATTTCTAATTAAACAGACAGGGAAAAACTAACAGGATTAAACCAAAAAAAAAAATCACAAAGACAGGGGGGAAACAAGATCACAGAACAGAACTCAACAAATCAAAACGTGACAGTACCCCCCCTCCCCGAAGGCGCGTCCTATCGCCGTATAACATCCAATGGGGTGGGCATCCTGGACTCCAGGACGGTCCAGGCGGAGCAGGCTGGTCAGGGGACCAGGGTGGAACAGGCTGTGGGTGTGGCCAGGGCGGAGCTGTCGGACCCTCAGACGTCCAGGGTGGAGCTGACGGACCCTTCGGGCGGCCATGGCGGAGACGACCCTTCGGGCGGCCATGGCGGAGACGACCCTTCAGGCGGCCATGGTGCTACTGGGAACCGCGTCGGTGAGCCCTCCGCTGTCCCCCTAAAATTTTAATGGGGAAATTGACAGGAAAGGGGAGGTCCGACAGCAAAGAGGGTCTTGGACTGGGTAGGACCAGCGGCGAAGGAAACTCTGGGCTGGACGGGACCAGAGGCGAAGGAAACTCTTCTGGGAAGACTAGCTCTGGCTCTGGAACTGGACTCGGAGCTGGACTCGGAACATCTGAGCCGACGACTGCCTCTGGCTTTGGGGGCATGACGCTCTCAGTCTCAGGCTCGGCGTGCATGACGCTCTCAGTCTCAGGCTCGGCGGGCATGTCGCTCTCAGTCGCAGGCTCGGCTGGACTGGCGTGAAGTGCTGGCTCGGCTGGACTGGCGTGAAGTGCAGGCTCGGCTGGACTGGCGTGAAGTGCAGGCTCGGCTGGACTGGCGTGAAGTGCAGGCTCGGCTGGACTGGCGTGAAGTGCAGGCTCTGAGCTGGGCAGGACCAGCGGCGAAGAAGGCTCTGAGCTGGGCAGGACCAGCGGCGAAGAAGGCTCTGAGCTGGGCAGGACCAGCGGCGAAGAAGGCTCTGAGCTGGGCAGGACCAGCGGCGAAGAAGGCTCTGAGCTGGGCAGGACCAGCGGCGAAGAAGGCTCTGGCGCAGGATCAGCAAGTTCTAGATCAGTGGGCTCTGGCTCTGGATCAACGGGTGCTGAATCAATGGGCTTTGGATCAACGGGCTCTGGATCAGCGGGCTCTGGATCAACGGGCTCTGGATCAACGGGCTCTGTGCTGGACGGGACCAGCACATCTTGGAACTCGGAACTGGATTCATGGGCCATAATCAATGTGTGTGTTGCCCACACACACAGAATAGCAGTAGACACTACAATCAGCACTGTGTCTTCATGAGCAGTAGGGATGGGTACTGAAACCCAGTATTAAACGGGCCCCGTTGCTGAATTATGAAAGACCGCTGGATCGATAAGCTCGGACGTTATCGGTTCTACTGTCGGTACTGGAGAAATTAAGAAAGTACACCTGACATTTATTATTGCTATTAAGAAATTATTATCTTGCAAATTTTATCTCGCCAGCCACTTCTATATATAATAATACTGAACCATTTGTCTGTGATGCATTTTTGCTAAAGAGAGTGTGTGTGAGAGAGAGCGATCTTTCACGCAGAGCCACGGCGCGCACAACACAACAGCCCTGCTTGAGTGACGATGAGGACAGAACATTCAAACGGTTAACGTTACACTTTAGATCTTTGATATTAAACTAATTTTATTTAATATTTAGATTTTGGCTTCCAATGATTATAAAAAAAGAAGATGTTTGAGGTATAACCATTAAAAACTAAAGCCACAGCACATTCTCTCCAGCGCAACTTGCTTCCCTTCACAGCGGTGCGCTGTCATTTCTCACTAAAACCCAAACGTAAAGTCAGAATCTGCACGATCGGTGATTGTTGTAAAATGTAGTCTATACTGTTGCTAAACTGCGGGACGCGTTTATTAAAAGTACCAAAATTGACGCAATAGACGTGTTCCAAATGCGGCGCGCGCTCCGAAACACACCGCAACGAGACAAGCAACGTATATTTTGGGCTTCGTGTGCGCATCTAAACGATCAAATATGCACAAAAATGTCAAAATGGCCGTCTTGGAGATTCACTTAAACAGTTTATTCACTTAAATACAGTATGTCTTAAATGGGCATAAATAGTTTTGAGAAAATATGAAGCGTAATAATGATTAGATCTGCATTTGGTCTTAAAGAGGCAGCAGTCTAATAAACCTGCTGACGATTGCTCAATGTGAATCAAACAACAAAAGGCAAAGAGAAAATCAGTCGCAGCTCTTGAATTAATAATTTTGGCTTTTATAAGCTTTAATCTATCTATGATAAACTATGCAGTGTTATTTTACATCTGACTTTAACAGATGTCTTTTTAGCCCATATTACTCCTGAACAGTAATGCAGTAGACATTACTGAAATTAAAGCACTGGGAATAAAATTTGTATATTTGTTTTATTGTATACTTTTTTTTTTTTTTTTTTTTTTTTACTTTGTTTTTGGTGTCCTATGTCTTCTGTATATAAAACACAAAAGCCTGCACCCTTCTACATAACATACATGTTTTGTTAAAGCATTGCTTTTATATATATTTAACATTTCAGAATATAAAGCAATATTAATTATGTTCTAAATAATATTTTTCCCTTAAAAAGAACCGATAAGAATACCGTTAAAGTACCGGATCGATAAGGAGTATCGGTAAGAGTAGTAATACCGTTAAAACCTTAACGATACCCATCCGAGCAGATTCAAGTGCGGCGTGCTCCGTCTCTGGCGGGCAGTCGACGGGCTCAGGCTCTGGTGGGCAGGCGATTGGCTCTGGTTCTGCCGGGCAGGTGATGGTCTCTGGCTCTAGTGGACAGGCGACGGGCTCAGGACATACTGGACTCGGAACTGGCTGGAGTGGAAGATCTTCCACCACGAAGTTGGATCCACACACCCATAGCGTGTGATCCACGAACTCCAGGAAAGTCAGATCGAGGTCTTTGACCAGAAGTATCTGGGCAAGAGGGTCTTTCAATCCACCCCAAAAACTCTGTTTTAGTTCCTCTTCATCCCATGTCACATCATCATAAAGATCCAGGTAAAGCCCCACATATTCCTCAAGTGAGCGCTCATATTGAAAGAGGATAGGTGTTTCCATGGGGTTCACCTTTTTCTTCTTTTCTCTCACCTTGCTCATTTTTGGTTTTTAAAGTGTTTTTAAAGGTCGGTTCTTCTGTCAGGA
This sequence comes from Leucaspius delineatus, assembly GCA_023718395.1. NCBI lineage: Eukaryota > Metazoa > Chordata > Actinopteri > Cypriniformes > Leuciscidae > Leucaspius > Leucaspius delineatus. The sequence goes on along the minus strand of CM043361.1, from coordinate 5,779,179 downwards.
TGTGCAGGTTTCTGAAGACGAGGGAACAGAATTTAAGTGCAGCTGGTTTATTTATAAACTCAGAATACAGGAACTCAGGAAAAATCCAGGAACTCAGGAACACACAATCATACATTGACGAGAACCGACCAACACTGAGGGAAAACACAGGGCTTAAATACACTGGGGCTGATGAGGTAATTAACAAGACACAGGTGACGGGAATTTCTAATTAAACAAATTAAAAAAAGGGAAAAAATAACAGGATTAAACCAAAATCACAAAGACAGGGGGAAACAAGATCACAGAACAGAACTCAACACATCACATCAAAACGTGACAGGCGGGAGTTTTGTTGGAAAAATTTGACTCGCTTTTTTATCACACCCAGAATTAAGGAATTACAAACGAGACCCTCCCCATGCTGGAGGAAATGTGGTGTAGAAAAAGCCCACCATACACACATATTCTGGCATTGTTCAAAAGTGCATAGTTTTTGGGAGGTTGTACGGTCTACTATTAATAGTATTTTCACCCTACATATATCAAAGTCATTTTATGTCCTTTACTTGGGAGATATCCCAGATGAGGTTGGGAAAGATGATAAATATTTATTTAAAATTTTATTGGCAACAATTAAAAAAGCGATAACCCGGAAATGGTACAAGGAAGACCCACCTACGAGAGAAGACTGGTTTCAAATAGTAACAGAGGTTGGAGAAATGGAAAGACTTACATATACACTTCGGCTACAAACACAAATCTTTGAGAACCAATGGAGGAAATGGTTAACAAGCTCCTTTGTGGTTTAAAGGTCTGCATTTGTAAATTAATATAATTGTGTATTATTAGAAGGTTTACTCATGTGAAATGAGTAAAGGGTTATTTGTAACATATGACAATCTTTTGTTATTCGTGAATGTTTATATGTAATGTGTGGCAACCTTCTTTATTCTAATTTATTATTTGTATTATTTGTTAACTTATTTTATTATTATTTATTATTAATTTTTTTCTCTCTCTAATTCTTTTTTGTAATGTGAAGTGTTTTGCTGTTCTAAAAAAACAATAAAAAATAAGTCAAAAAAAAAAAAAGAAATGTTTCTCTGTGAGTCTCTAACTCAAGTCCACTATGATCCTGTTCTGCTAGATCTCTGTTACCTGCAGGAAATGGATGTGATCCTGTGTGTGTGAAAGCTGCTCCAGCTCAGCGTCTCTCCTCCTCAGATCATTGATCTCCTGCTCCAGTCGCTCCAGTCGTCCTTCAGCTCTACTCACTGCAGTCTTTTCCTGATCTCTGATCCGCTGTGTCGCCTCAGAGCGGCTTCTCTCAATGGAGCGGATGATCTCAGTGAAGATCCTCTCACTGTCCTCCACTGCTGTCTGTGCAGAGCGCAAACTCCTCTTCTTCTCCAGACTCACCTTATGAGACACCACAGCCTCTCTCAGCTGCTGAAGATCTCTCTCTCTGCTGGATCCTCTGCTGGACCGACCTCTGCGTCTCCTTCAGCTGGTGCTAAAGGACAAACCAATGACAGGAGAAACATCACATTAATCATCAACTAAACAGATATGAATCCAGTATCAGAGAATTGGTGAGATTGCGGGGTTAAAGGTCTTGCATGATAAGATTATAGGTTCATTAATGTCAGTAGAGCCCTGCATTTCAGCCCGAGCCCGACGGGCCCCGACTTTTTTACGCCCCTAGGGCCGGGCTTCGGGCCAATTTTCACGTCATAGTTCACATGCGGGCCGGACCTCGGGCCTTTTTTGGGTTATCCTTTATATTTTTAGACATTAATTAAAAAAAATATGAGAAGTTGATGTCGACGATAGAACAAACATAGAAAGACATTTAATAACTTCATAACTTTCATAATCTTATAATTACACTGACATGTGATTGACATGACAGTCTCACGCACCCAAGCACGCACACACACAGAAGGTTTCCCGTCAGCGCAACCAACGATTCACCTCACGTGCAAATAATGGAGAATATTAAGAGAAAAATCGCAGAGTGATAGAAGAGAGGACTGGGTTAAAATCTTCCACTGTGGATGATATTCTTTTTCTCCACGATGCTCTGTAAGAGACTGTTCTAACTTTTCGTTTGATTGGACTTTATTTTCGTTTAACTGTTGGAAACTAGCCTACTGATGTTTTTCGTTTGATTGGACTTTATTTTCGTTTAACTGTTGGAAACTACTGGAAAAAAGAATGGCCATGTTCTGTGATGCATTTTTGAGGTAAGATAACCTGCAAGTTTGTTTTTGATTTATTTAATTTAATTTGCTCTATTGCTCATTTTGTTTGCGAGCGCTGTTGCGAGCAGCCTGAGCCTGCCTCAGTATTTAAAAAAAAATGTACTCACTGTGGTTTAATAAAGAAACATTAAACTAACTGTCTGTGTGATATGCTTGAAGTGTTTTATATCTATGGATTTTATTGTAGCTAAGTAAAGTATTAGCGTTGATTTGAGAGGCTAAATTGATCAAACATGTTTTACTCGCTGTTGGCTCGGCTGCTTGGTCGTCATTTTTTTATTTTTTTTTTAATGCTCCAAACATTTGTCTAAATTAACTTAATAAAGAAATGAAAAGGAAAGAAACATAACTAACAAAACGGACATATTTTAATGGCTGCAAATAGGGCAGGCTGCTGCTGTAAAAAAAAAAAAAAGGGGCTCGGGTCGGACTCGGGCTGATAATTCTGATGAGCTGTCGGACACGGGTCGGGCTAGGGCCTGAGCGTCTCAGGCCAGGGCCGGGCTCGGGCCTAGATTTGAGGCCCGTGCAGGGCTCTAAATGTCAGGATTATTTCATCATTGCCTAGCTTTATTTGGATATTTCACCCAGAAATGTGTGTACAAAATTTTTTTTTACTCATCCTCATGATTACTCATCCACTTCTCTTGCAGAACACATGCAGCCTTAGATTACCCCCCTTGGAGTTATTATGGATTTCGTTCCTGCTACCTTAATGTCCTTTTTGAAGATTGAAACCTTTGAAACCTATTGCCTTTCAATATACAGACAGATGAGACATTCCTTAAAGCTACACTGTGTAGGATTTACTCCCATCTAGCAGTGAAATTGTATATGACTACCAACTGAATATTATTTTCTAGCCCCTCCCATTCCGAGGGCGTTTTAATTCCTACGGTGGCCGTATTATTTCAAATCTGCCGGCAGTCACGAGTAATCTCCCCCTCTCATTCGTCAAGGTGCCACTGAGTGTGAAAACGCGAAGGGCGAAGTTTGAATTTCCAGGTATGTCCCTCTTGGCTAATGTATTTTCAAGATAGATGCGCAACATGGCTTCCGCCATTCGAGTGACTCGCTCGTATGTATTCTAAATGCCAGATTATACACTTACCAGAATACTTAATTAGTTGGTTGAAGTGATAACACATTAATGAGAACGTATAATTTTGAAAGAACAAAGTGTTTTTTGCTAAAAATCGACTTAAAATATTACACAGTGAAGCTTTAAAGACATTCCTTAAAGCCCGTCCTTTTAATGCTATTCCTCAGCAGCAGGGTTCCAGACTGCGACCATTTTTTGAAAATGTGCAAGTTAAAATTTTATGTGGTCGTATTAGTGCGAGTGCATGGTCATGTACTAGCCTACTCAGTTAAATTCACGCATGCGCAACAGAACAGCGTTGTATCAGCAGCTGCTGCAGTCTGTAACTTATGTTCAAAATGAACGAGTACATCATGAATCCATTTTCTGAACCGTGTTTTAGACTTATCCTGAATCACTACGGTACGCCTATAATAAGTGTTTATATTCTGACTATTTTATCCCAGGGTCGGCTCGGCTACGGAGTTGCCCAGTGCCTGCGTGACAAAGACATTAATGGAGAGAAGTAGCTCCGCAAGACACTTGCAGTTTATTTATTAACGAAAATACACGTCATGCGCATTGCACACTGATGGTGAAACGCGCCAATTAGGAATTCAAATAGATCAAATATTTAAAATATACTTTATGTTGTTTCTACATTAACTTGGAGATTAAATGTGAAATTATTACAATATAAAAATATATAAAAACTTTAATGTTAAGTGTGATTACCCATACACAATAATCACCGTTTCCCCCTGGCAATGCTAGACTCTGAATTCACCCTTTGGCAAAGGCGAGGCATTCTCTATTTTAAAGACTTGTACACAAACTCCATTTTTGCCAACTTTGATGATTTGTCACACAGATTTAGTCTACCACGGTCTAGCCTATTTCGTTACTTTCAAATCCGCCACTTCCTTCAGCATCATTTTTCTAACTTTCCATATACACCACCACTCTCGGGCTTAGAGAATTTGTTAGAACCCGCAGTCAATTACCCAAAAAAAAACATTTCAAGGATATATGGCCAGATAACCAGTCTTAAAAGCACAAATCTTGCAAAGATTAGAGCAGACTGGGTGAATGAGTTAGGAGAGAAACGAGAATTAGAGGACGACATTTGGGACAACGCTCTACTAAGAGTAAATGACAGCACATCCTGTGCCAAGTTGAGCTTAATTCAATTCAAAATTCTACACCGTATTCATTACTCGAAAGTGAAATTGGCTAAAATATATCCTAACATAGATGCTAGCTGTGACAGGTGTCGTAACACTCCGGCCAACTTAACCCATATGTTCTGGTCGTGTCCAGCCCTCACGACCTACTGGTCTATGATTTTCAAAACATTGTCAGAGGCTCTTAACATCGACCTCCAACCTAACACTGCAATGGCCATTTTCGGTATTACAGATAGAAGATACTCTACTACAGTGGTTCCCAAACCTGTCCTGAAGGCCCCCCAACACTGCACGTTTTCTTTGTCTCCCTAATCAAACACACCTGATTCAACTAATCAGCTCAATTAACCCATGTGATAATGAGCTGATGAGTTGCATCAGGTGTGTTTGAGTAGGGAGACAAAGAAAACATGCAGTGTTGGGGGGCCTTCAGGACAGGTTTGGGAACCACTGCTCTACTACACTAAGGAAAAATTATAAAAACATAATTGCTTTCACAACATTGCTTGAACATAGAAGGATTTTATTGCAATGGAAGTCAAACATTCCACCTAAAGTATCTTTATGGCTTAGTGACCTAATGCAATTCATACAGTTAGAAAAAATAAAATACACACTGAGAGGGTCCAGGGACCAATTCGTCTATGTCTGGAATCCAGTACTGTCACACCTGGGCAAACTTAAGACTATGCCCACTTAGTACCAATTAGCAGCCCCCCTTGCTTATTCACTTGTTACTGTGATATTTATTTACCCATGTGAACCAAATGTCCTGTGAAGCGTGCAGCCTTAGTTGCAGTGAGTCTGTGTGTATACTTCTTTTTTAATTACTTTTTTTTTTTTTTTTACTTCAATTATTTCCGTCTTTATTTATTATTTTGTTACTATTAGAAAATGTGAGCATTGTTTCTACAATTGTTGTCTTTTGTATTCATGTATATGTACATGCCCTGTATCACTGGTGCTCAATAAAAAATACTTTACCAAAAAAAAAAAAAGTATGATTAATCGTGAATAGGCTAGTTAATTGTTTTAATTGATTGACAGTACTAAATAAAATACTATAAACATTAAAAAACATATGTGGTGTTTTTTATAGATTAAAACATTTTGCCAACATGAGGTCTTGTGTCACTGTCAGTCTTTTTACATCAATGCAAAACTTGGGTACGCAGATTAGGACAACTATTCATCAGCATGCATTGATTAATTCCATGTTAAAAAAACAAAACAATTTGGTGCGACCAAATCATGTGCTGGTGCAACCAACTGAGAAAGTTGGTAGCACCAGTGCAACCAGTGGAAAAGTTAGTCTGGAGCCCTGCTCAGCAGTATACATCCACAATCTTTTTGTTGGTTTCTCACCATTTTTATGAAAATTGCTTGGTGAACCGTGCAGTTCGATGCAGGTCAGATGTTATAAATGAAGTTACAAATGTGGGTTCAGAAGGAACCTAATCATTCAGACCTGTCAATCAGCATTATGAGCATATATAAGCAGCAGTCATTGCACCCAGCCGCGCAACAATTCTTCCAGCATTCCTCCACTTCTCCATCGCGGCTCTATTTCTCTCATTCTCCCTCTAAGTAGTACCATTATTGAGGGGTTGAGTTTGAGCCGAGCCTTGGTTTTTAGCCTCTGTTGAGGACAGCAAGCCAAGTTCATTGACCATTACCTATTAAGACTGGATGGACAGGCGAACTCGAAAAATGACAGTTGTAAGAGAGGTATAAAATAAAAAAAATCACAACTGTGAAATATCCTTGTCATTATCAGAGTCAGGTTTGAACTGATACAGCAAAATTGACGCCACAGTTAGTGTAGTTACAGAAGTGTCTGCAGATCACACTGCAGTTTCACACTGCACATCTCCAGCTCCAGCGTAACAGTCAGCAGCAAGTTTAGTCGTCTTCAGTTTCTCCACCATTTCAGCCAGAATGGTGTTTTTAGCTAAAGCAGGTCTTGGCCTGAAGGTCTGTCTGCACTGAGGGCAGCTGTAGACTCTCTTCTCATCCTCCTGATCCCAGCAGTCTGTAATACAGATCTTACAGTAACTGTGTCCACAGTGGATAGTCACTGGATCCTTCAGGAGATCCAGACACACTGAACACGTGAACTCATCCAGAGTAATTCTGGCTTCTGCCATTTTACTGCATGAAGACAGAGACACAAACACACAACAGCTCAACTACACTTCAGTTTCACTTTCCCTGAACTCATGAGATTCCTGTTTCCTGGTTCTGTGTTTGAGTGTCGTGTGCAAAACAGCCCTGTCTGTAAAGCAGCTTCCTCATTCCTGATCCTGAAGAGCTTCATTGTTGCTAAGTGTTTAGTTTTCATGTGTGTTCCCACAAACATTGTGTTTCATCAATCTCAGACACACATTCACATAATATAAGTTTCAGAGAAGCCAGGGAACACTCTTAAAAGGTGACATTATGCCACTTTTCACAAAATATAATATAAATCTATGGTTACACTTTTGTCATGCGAAAACCAATTGGTGGCACCATGGGTGGAAACGTGCAGATTGATGAGCAAACAAAGTTGTTGTTTTTTTACGTTTCAAGTTTGTGTGATAAGTATTCGCTGAGTTTCAGTTCATTATTCAGACGTATTTCAGAAAGTTTCTTGTGGAGACAGAAACAGCTGAAAGCGCACCATGTTTATTTTACAAAGGATTTGTTGTTATTGTAAATGTAAAAGTAAACCCTTTGTATTTTATAATGATGTATAATGACTTATATGTATGGCCAAAAATTGAGTATTTTAAGTCAATTACGCTGTCATGAGGAAATGAACTCAAAAAATTCACTCAAAATGATAGTAACCATAGAAACAAAGGAGTGGCTGGAAAAGAACAAAGGAATAATGGAACCAATCAAAACACAAACTGAAAGTCCAAACATGCAATTTGCACGTTACAAATAAATTTACTTTCTGGCTAATTTTCTTTGTTTCATTTCTTTAGCTCAGAAGGCTAAAAAGATGCTTGTCTACATTCACTAAAAATCCATTAATACTTCATACATTTTCCGCATGGATGGAATCGCATAATATATGCAGCCTTAGTACTGTTCCACTAAGGCATTTACCCCTTTGTGAAAACCCTATTATACCTCTTGGTATTGCTGATAGTACTCTAAAAGCATGGGCTAGTAAAGGTATAAAGCAGGGATCGGCAATAGGCCGTCCGCGGGCCAAAATTGGCCCGCCAGCAATATTTTTTGGCTCGCCAGATTATTTTGGAAGTGCGTTTTTTGGAGGGTTTTTTTGCCTATTTTACAATAACGGTTTGACAATAGGCCCTGTGTATTGGCCTGTGTACGTTTCCGTTCATTCATTATTCTATTTCGGAATGAAAAATGAAATTTAAAAAAGGGTGCAGCTTGGTTTTTTGTTTAAAAGAAAAAAAGCAGAAATGGCGTATTTTGTTTTCCAAATGTATTGTTGTCATCAAATAATAGCATTAGATAACTGGACGACATTTTCGATATTTATTTGTACGTTTATTGTATTTCATAAATAAATACAATAACATAATAATAAATTAAAATGAAATAAAATTAAACATTGCATTCATATTCTGTTTTTTTTTGTAAACAGCATAGCCTACTTTGTTATGATTTTAGTATCATAATGATTAATAAATGCCCGCACAATTATCCGTGAACTTGATTTGAACAAATGCCTTTCAACTTGTGTGTGCAAAATTCAGAATAATGAATGTGCAGCAATTTGTAGGCTACAAATCTGTAGGCTTGTTGTAGCCATTAAATAAGCGCATTTAGTTTCATTTTTGTAAAAATATTATAATGTTATTTTTTTCCATTTATGTTGATTAATGAAAAGTTAACAGCACGAGTAAGATAGAATGTGCAATATATCGAGAGACATTAAGCGGGTCAGACATGATTTTGACCACTTTATTAAGTTTTGTTTTGTAGAAAACCTTTCTTTTATGTGAATTTCGTTTTGTATAAATTCTATCTTAATTATAATAAATTTTTCATCAACCAATTGCCTGGATTTAGCCTGAAGCAAATATAGCAGACAAGAGGCGCCCGCGCAGTCATTTACATTGCACGTTAACGGGAGCGCATCTCATCCTAACTTAACCGAAACTCAGCGTATGCCTCACAGACATGAGAAAGACATCAAATACACAAAGCTTGAAATGTCTTTAAACGAAATAATTCAAAACGAAAAGAAAAGGGCTACTTATTATGTAATCCATTAAGTGCATTTCTCTCTATAGACGCGTTCACTACGGAGATGGCGATCGTCAACTTCATCTTTGCAGCCGAGTCGACACTGTCAGAAAACAGTTTATTAATAAAAATCCATGCACGCGTCACCGGATTTACAAATACACATCTTGCTTGTTGTACGCACACATATTATGTCGAAATAACGAGATATTATGTTGAAATAACATTATTATTAATAATACATCTTTTAGAATATTTGATTGAATGCTGAATGTTGCGCTTGTTCAATTTAATAAAATTTAAACTTTAACTGTGATCATTAAAATAATTGAATATTAAATATTTAGTGGCCAAGTTTTGCTCATATATATATATATATATATATATATATATATATATATATATATATATATATATATATATATATATTTATATATTAAGTAGCGATAGTTCATTCTAAGTTTTCTCAAGTGGAAGAATGTGACTAATAAACTTAAACTATGCTTTATATTCTATATTCTATTCATTATATTTTCTGGACGAGAAAAAAAAAACAGTCCCGCGCAGACCTCCTTAAACCTTAGGTGTGTATGTGTGTGTCCTGAATAAATAATAATAATAAAAAGTAATAAAGTTCAAAAGTCGAACACAAAGTTCAACACAGAAACATCTGCATCCAGCCTCGCTTCTGCAATGTCCTGGGCCTCCACATCATCATTGGCTTCCATGACTTTGTTGGCCTCAATTGTGAGGTTTTTTAAACTGTGTCTGAGCTCCTCTTTCAACTGGAGTCCATTCAACTGAACTTCACTCACTGACCAAAATTTTGCTCTCTTTCCTTCTTTTTTATTTTGACAGTTTGATGCAGTGTTCATTCAGTCAATCAGTCAGGTGAAAAACCTTTAAATACAAACACCACTTTAACTGTGTTATGCTTGTTCAGAGATTATTTGTATAGTTATCTTAAATACGTAGAACATATTTATAACTCCTATCTCTCCCTAGTTTTACTTACCGAGACTCGATAAACCTTGTCCCTCAAGCCTGCAGCGATCAAGGGTGAACAACCAGTCATCTTCTGTTCTTGCATCAATCTTCTCCTGCGACTGGTAGTTGAATACAACCCTGTTACGTCACACCAAGAGCAGCTCATCAACCAATGTGCGTGTTGTCTTATTTTTTTACAGCCCATTTTGCCAAATCACTTCTTAGATCACTTGATTCCTCCTCGGACAAAGTTCCAATTTCTGAATCACTTTCACCATCACTGTCTGAACATATAAAAACTAAATATTTTTAAGCCTAAATGTTTTAGAACTAAATCATTAAAAATTGAAAATAAGTCATAAACATTCAATCAAATGAGGTAGGCTGTGCTCATTTTTTAAATATTATCTTCCACATCAACCTGTATTTACATTTTACAAAAATGTAAATGATTTTAGTTTTAAGGGTAACAGTTACTTTCAGATTCAAATAGATGGTTGGGTTAGGTATGGGGACTCACCGTTGAAGGAGACTTTCAGGACGTGTTCTTCCAAATCTCTGGAAAAGAGAAGGAAGAAGAATAAAATCTCAACCTTATTTTTAAAGTTTGTGGATGGAAAGTGTGTCAATGTACCACCATGGCCTAATGGTTAGAGAGTCAGACTTGTAACCCGAATTATTAGCCAGGGCCCATCCGTAGTTGTTGAAACATGGGTTTCCTGTTTACAACCATTTCAGGGTGTGCGCGCATACCAGAGGCAGAAAGCCAGATTGGTGAGCTGGTCCGCTACTGCAACAAACTTAAGTATTGAAGCTTTCCTTATTGTTTGTATATAACTGCTGACTCAATAAAACGTGATTTTAGTCGGATCTCATTGTCTGTCTTTAATTTTGCAGTGTTACTGTGATGGGTGAATTAATACTGTACTGCAGATCAAAGATTTGATCATGGATTATGTGGGAAGCCTTAGTAGGCTACCTCCAACCGTGCTGATTATTCATTCGGTTCACATGACGTCACTGTAGCTTTGCGCCGCCATCTTTACGACAGACGGTCTCAGTAATGCCTGCAATATGCTGTGCAGTTGGCTGCAACAACAGCCGAAAGAGGAACCCTGAACTGGTATTTTATTCTATACCAAAAGAAAAGGATAGAAGAGAGAATCACTTATTTAAAAGACTTGAAGTCTCATGTTGGTTTGTGGTTAATTATATTTCCATTATACTCTCAATGCCCAACATTATACAGACAGATATCGACAGATAATGTTTTTTCTTCATTTTATTTGTTGGATCTGTTTAAATGTTAAAGCACTTTATCATGGTAAGATTTGGAGTTGTTTTGAATATAATTGTCTGTCTGTCGGTTAGTTAATACCTACCTAAATCTAATAAAGATTTTTCTGAAGTTCATAAAGATATTGTCTTCATCACATGCGCTTTAGATGTTATTTTGTGTGAGTAACGTTAGCTCTGCAGACGCATAATCTTAGCCTTGAAATGCATATTTAAGGACTAGTTCTAGAGAGACACACACACACACACACACACACACACACACACACAAACACACGCACACACACATCTTATTAAGGAAAGGCAAACACATTGTGTAACAAACTAACAGTGTCAGTTTATGAATGAATCAAAATTAGAGTTTGGCAAACCTGCAGCTGATTCCAGATCAGGCATGTGATCTGACACACTAGGTCTCTCATCGGGAGCTACCTACAACAAACAGCAGAGGAAGGCATATCAACATTAAAATATCAGCAAACTAGAAGCATAAACAATCAATCAAATCAAATAAACAATCTAGGCTGTTTTCGAGAGAAAACAATACAGGCAGGACACAGAAACTGGCAGAAAAAAAAAACTGTCAAACAAATGAGGTCAAAATATTTATGGTAAAATAACAACAACAACAACAACAACAACAACAACAACAAAAAAACCATACAGACCTTGACACCTTTCCAGTACTGCCTCTGGTGATGCTGATATGAGGGAAAATGGAGGTGTGCACAAGTGTGCTTGATGTCCTTGCATGTTTCTGTTGTACTGTTCATTCTAAAACCTGTAGAAATTTCCCGCACATATTGTTAATGTATAAATAAATAAAAATATCCTTAAAAAAAAAAAAAAAACTGCTGGATTCCTGTAGGTTATTTTTCTAAGGAAAACAGTTTAATTCACACCTAATTAACATATATGGATGCATCTTGTACTTCTCTTACATGTTTGATTTACTTTCAATTCTTAAGATAGATTTCAAAACTGCATTTTCAAAATTATAAAGCTCCTTAATTGCCTCGTCCATTTTGGGAGGCGCGCGGTTAGCGGAAGCTCGCGGTGCGGAGGCAGGCGAAAGCATAGACATAAATACATAGGCCGTTTCTCAATATGCGTTCTTGTCTGTACTTGCGTTCTTGTGGACTTGTGAAACGTCATCAGTCGCTGCCCAAGTACCGTCCCAATACACAAGTTTGCATTTTGACAAGAACGGTTAAAAATCCCGGAAGTGTTCTTGACACGCCCATTTTACCGAGGATGCATAGGTCGGTAACTTGTGTGAACTTGACGGCAGAAATATCCCAGCATTCATTTCGGCATTCGAGGAACGATACAGCAAGTCGTTTTTCTACAATTTCGTACGCTATTTCATCACTAAATTCACTTCTGAGAACATTTGATGCGAGAAATCAACTGTGTAGATTTCAAATATTGGCATTTTTCGAAAATGCGCTCAAACGTTTTCGGAAGTGAGAATCTCCAGCGTTGGTAGCTTTATTGTTATGAATATACATTACATAGAGTACAGTTGTAGAGTAATCCCTTGAGCTGAGGGGTAGGCTTGGGCGATAAAGCCTGGCTGTTACCGTCAATAATTCTCGTTATGTTTGGGTACTGCAGACGGTGTCTGTGCGGGGGTATTATTGCGCAATACCAGCAAGAACACATCATCTCAAACTGTCAGTAACGCTCTGTGTGCTCGTCACCTTGTGAGTTCATTCTTCCAAGAACAACTAGCAAGAGCGTTCTCCCCAAGAACACAAGTCCGTTCTTTGCATTCTTGGTTTTGAGAAACACCCATAGACTCCCTATTGGCCGCTTTGGGACGTTGCTGCGATACGTAAACGCGTCCGCCATTTTGCGGAGGGCAAGACTGCGCTGAAATCAAATGCAAATGAATAGGTGAGCTGCGGTTTCTCGGGATAAAAAAACAAAAAAAATTACATTTATCAACCGATTTCAGTGGTTTGTATGTGGTGTACAAAAAAGTTCCGTCTCTAGTTGTTTAAAATCTCGATAGTTAGACTTATATATATATATATATAAAAAATTAATAAGATATGGTCAAAGCTCAGGCCTGTCATGTATTTGGCTTTTTATTCTTGGATAAGAATTGTGAACACCCCCATACTGAGATATAATTTAATTTTCACATTAAATTAAATAAAGTTTTCTTATTGTGGAAAAAGCATATTCTGTCATTGACCCGATTTTAGCAATAACAAAGATAACTGATGGATCCTTTATGGTAATACATATGATATCGTACAACTACAGTGCAATGCAAAAAGTAAATATAAAATAAAGTGAAAAGTAGGCTAATAGTAAATAGTTTAGTCAATAAAATAAACAAACAGTAGGCTATACAGCAAATAAAATAGTAATGAAAAGTATAATTATATAATATCATAAGTACTATAAAATAATAATAATATATTAATAATATATTAGATAATAGCATATAGTTTGTGTAATACTATAATAATAGCAAAAGAATATGAAATATCAATTACAGAGACAATAAAAAAATAATAAGTAAAATAGTTACTATGAATAGTACAATAATTTAACATCATAAACATACAGCAGGCTACAATGTTAAAGTTAAATAGCCTAAATATATAACGTTATGAAACTTCACTTTGCCCTCAGACAAAACGATTTGCCAAGGAACAAATTATTGATTAATGAGACCAAAGATCGTCCGTTAGATATACACAAGACGAATTATTCTCATGTTTAACCACTAGACTAAAGACATCAGATCCGTTAGAAGCACTAGCCGAGGTAAGGCTGTTCTTGGCGGGGTACATGAGCGCTGAGCGCCCGGCGATCGCTGGATTTCACAACTCCGAAACCGTTAGATAACATTTTTAAATAGGCGCTATCTTTATAAATAAACCACATATTTGAGCTTTAAACAACTACATTGTCGACTGAAAAACTCTTAAAACTACATTTCGTGATTGAATATCAGTAGTATTTTTAAATTTCGCGGCCTTTCTCCTCTGAAAATAAAAATAGCAATGAAATACAACCAGAAACAAATTTCAAGTTTTGCTTGTGAAAGGTAATTCCATTAGACCTGTTTTCAATTGTGTGGCGATTTGTAAAGCCCCAAGCAGCACACGAAATAGGCATTTTTCTCAACTCTTGTTATGAGAGGTATGGGAAAGTTGCCCTCCGCAGTATGGCGGCACCGTTGACGTATGATTCAGCGGCCAATAGGGCGTCTATGTATTTATGTCTAAGGGCGAAAGTATACTTTTTTCTCTGCCCCTGTAAAGAAGATTTATATTACTAGAAAATATTTTTTTTATTTTGAATAAATGCAGTTCTTTTTAACCTCTTATTCATCAAATATATTAGGCAGCAGAACTGTTTCCAACACTCATAATAAATCAGAAAATTAGAATGATTTCTAAAGGATCATGTGATAGACTGGATGTCACATGTGACACTGAAGACTGGAGTAATGATGCTGAAAATCCAGCTTTGCATCACAGAAATAAATGGTAATTTAAAGTATAATAAATTGAAAACCAATTATTTTAAATTGTAATAATATATCACAATATTACATTTTGATCAAATAAATGCAGGCTTGATGAGCAGAAGAAACTTCTTTCATTAAACATTAACATTAAAAATAGTAATGTTTCCAAACTTTTGGCCTGTGTATACACTAATTATGTTGAAGAGAACATGCATTTCCCGAGTGCATGTTTTAACATTTAATTAAATCATATATATATATATATATATATATAGAGAGAGAGAGAGAGAGAGAGAGAGAGAGAGAGAAAGTATAATTAGTGTAAGCATAATTAGTGTGTGTATATATATATATATATATATATATATATATATATATATATATATATATATATATATATATATATATATATATATATATATATTACAGTGCCCTCCACAATTATTGGCACCCCTGGTAAATATGATCAAAACTGGCTGTAAAAAATAAATCTGCATCGTTTATCCTTTTGATCTTTCATTCAAAAAATGTGCAAAATTCTAACCTTTCATTGAAGTAAAAGAATTGAATGTGGGGGGAAATCACATTATGAAATAAATGTTTTTCTCCAAAACACGTTGGCCACAATTATTGCCACCCCTAGAATTTTTTACGAGTAAAATATCTCTGAAGTATATTCCCATTAATATTTACCTTTTTTTTAGCACACCAGGGTGACTAGGAACATGAAATTGTCCAGCTATGACTTCGTGTTTCACAGGAGTTTATATATGAGGAAACACAAAGGCCAAATCCCCTTAATCATCCATCACAATGAGTAAAACCACAGAATATAGTTCTGATGCGTAGCAAAAGATTGTTGACCATCACAAAATAGAAAGTGGCTGTAAGAAAATAGCTAAAGAATTGAAAATCCCCATTTTGACCATCAGGGCAATAATTAAGAAGTTCCAATCAACTAAAGATGTTACGATTCTGCCTGGAAGAGGACGTGTGTCTATACTGTCTTAATGCACGGCGAGGATGAAAGTTTGAGTGGCCAAAGACTCTTCAATAATCACAGATGGAGAATTGCAGAGATTAGTTGAGTCTTGGGGTCAGAAAGCCAAAAAAAAAAAAAAAAACCTACATCCCCACATGTTGTTTGGGAGGGTTTCAAGAAAAATCCTCCTCGCTCCTCCAGAAACAAACTCCAGCAAATTTAATTGTCAGACATGACTGGAACTTCAAACGGCAAAGGCTTCAGTGGTCAGATGAAACTAAAAAAAGAGCTTTTTGGCAGCAAACACACTAGATGGGTTTGGTGAACACAAGGATAAAAAGTACCCCATGTGTACAATTTAATATACCGTTGGATCTTTAATGTTGTGGGCATATTTTTCTGCTGGAGGTCCTGGACTTCTTGTTCAGATACATGGCATTGTGGATTCTATCAAATATCAACAGATAAAAAATCAAAACCTGATGCCTTCTGCTAGAAATCTTATAATGGGCCGTGGTTGGATCTTCCATCAGGACAACGATCAGGGTGTCTGATTGGCCCCCATTCCTAGGGGTGGGGGAAAAAAATCGATTCTTAAATGCATTGCGATGCGGGACGTGGACGATTCTGAATCAATTCACAAATGTCAAAAATCGATTTTCTAAAAAAAAAGATATATTTTTTTCCTTAACGTAATATTGACGGAACGCAAAAGGCGGAACTCTAAAGCGGACGTGCAGTGCGCGGACAGTCTGTGGCGTGCACATAACAGAGATATGCACATGCAGATGCATGATGGCTGAGCGCCAAATTCGAACGGCACCCTCTTCGTTAAAAGCTAACGTATGGAAAATTGGCAATTTCATTGTTACCTCTTTAGTATTATTATTATTATTATTATTTTATTTTTTGTATGAGAGCTGCTTTCTGTAGTGTTTAGTTTTCACATCAATATGCTGTAAACCGATCTGTTGTACGTTATACTGCCCTGCAATATGTGCAATTCCAGTCACAAAAAGTTACATTTTGACTGTGCTCTCTGCAGATGTTCATTCACTTTTTTTGTATAAGCTGTTTTTGATTGTGGTAACTTGTACAGCAAACATTTCAAGTCATAACTCTTTATTATTTAGTTGTGAATAAGAGCGGACGCATCTTACTAATTATTCAGAATATGCGTGTCCACAAGCATTAAGTTTGTATGAGAGCCGCTGGTACATAATTCTATATTTTTGAACGAAAACTGTTTGTGAATTTGCTACAGCAAAATGTTTTTGTTTTGTTTTTTTGTCTGAAGGATTATATTGCTCATTGGAAATAAGAGGATGTTGGTTAGAAGTCTATTATTAAATGCTAGAGATTCAGAATATGCTGAAGTTTGTATTAATTTACTACAAGTATGCTGCTACAGGCACACATTTATTTTCCTGTTGGGTCTTTGCAATGTTGGGACAAATGCTGGCAAATATAACCTTACAGTTGACTTGCCATTTGTTTTATTAATAACATTAATATAGGAAGTATTGGAAGTAAGTTCGTTATGGGTCATCATAAATACTTTGCTTTAAAAGTACCAAGTAGTAAAAAAAAATTTATTTTAATTTAAAAATTTTGATTATCGTTAATAATCGATAATCGTTACACTCTGAATAGTGAGGTGCCTAGAGATTCCCACCCATCAATCGTCGACGAGAAGAGCAACCGGAGAATTCTTCACAACGATCACAGATGCAATTCCACCCCCAAACAATTAACAATAATTTACTCTTTATAAGCGACGACATGATTATGAAACTTAAAAGGTGGAATTCAGAAATAATTGCATTGTGTCCTTTATGCACAGTATAAATAAATAAATAATCATTAAGAACTTTACTGGCTCATCATTTTTTATAAGAGCGTTTGAAAAAGGAATGACTGCCGAAATGTATTTGCATCGTACTGAATAAATTATTTTGTGTGCTTGAATGTACCCTGTATTTGGCCCCTGAATGTAACATGTGGCCCCTTAATGGCCCCTGTTACAGAAAAATCCTAGAACCGCCACTGACAACGATCCAAAACAAACATCAAAATCAACACAAAATTTGTTGCGGAGCACAAAATGAAGCTTCTGCCATGACCATCCCAGTTCCCTGACCTGATGAGAGGAGTGAACTGAAGAGAATAAGCACAAACATGGATATGGGAATCTGAAGGATCTGGAGAGATTCTGTGTGGAGGAGTGGTCTCTGATCTCTTGTCAGGTGTTCTCCAAACTCATCAGGCATTATAGGAGAAAACTCAGAGCTGTTATCTTGGCAAAGGGAGGTTGCAAAAAGTATTTAATAAAAGGCTGCCAATAATTGTGGCCAACGTGTATTGGAGAAAAACATTTATTTCATAATGTGATTTCCCCCCACATTCAATTATTTTACTTCAATGAAAGGTTAGAATTTTGCACATTTTTTGAATGAAAGATAAAAAGGATAAACGATGCAGATTTATTTTTTACAGCCAGTTTTGATCATATTTACCAGGGGTGCCAATAATTGTGGAGGGCACTGTATATATATATATATATATATATATATATATATATATATATATATATATATATATATATATATATATATATATATATATATACATACACTAATTATGCTGTATGCAGAAGAGAACATGCATTTCACGAGTTTTATTTGCACGTTTAAAAAGCTAGATGACATATTTCAACTAGCTAGCTTGTATGTTGGCAAACTATCGTGAAGTAAAGCGTTCTTTTTTTCTTTTTTTTCTTTTATTGAATATGTATCAGATAACAAGTGTATATATAAAGGACATAGAACTTCTAGGAATTAAATTATATCAAGTATATGTAAAGTTTCACATATATAAAATAAATAAATAAAAGACATAGAGGAAACATTATGTATCAGTGGTATTGTCAAAAATATCATCATAATATTTCAAGAATCTGTCACTTTTCTTGTTTTTAATCAACCTTAGAGCGTTCTTTCTAGCTATGAATCGCGTACATGTGATGTCACATGGGGCGGGGCAATGCGAACCTCCAAACTCCGTTTCGTCTGATGCCTTTATGTCTGATGCCTTTTAGTCTGAGTCCGTTTCGTCTGATGCCTTTATGCCTGATGCCTTTTAGTCTGAGTCCGTTTCGTCCGATGCCTTTTAGTCTGAGTCCGTTTCGTCCGATGCCTTTATGTCTGATGCCTTTTTGTCTGATGCCTTTATGTCTGATGCCTTTTTGTCTGATGCCTTTATGTCTGATGCCTTTTAGTCCGAGTCCGTTTCGTCTGATGCCTTTTAGTCTGAGTCCGTTTCGTCCGATGCCTTTATGTCTGATGCCTTTTTGTCTGATGCCTTTATGTCTGATGCCTTTTAGTCTGAGTCCGTTTCGTCTGATGCCTTTTAGTCTGAGTCCGTTACGTCCGATGCCTTTATGTCTGATGCCTTTTTGTCTGATGCCTTTATGTCTGATGCCTTTTAGTCTGAGTCCGTTTCGTCTGATGCCTTTTAGTCTGAGTCCGTTTCGTCCGATGCCTTTATGTCTGATGCCTTTTAGTCTGAGTCCGTTTCGTCTGATGCCTTTATGTCTGATGCCTTTTAGTCTGAGTCCGTTTCGTCTGATGCCTTTATGTCTGATGCCTTTTAGTCTGAGTCCGTTTCGTCCGATGCCTTTATGTCTGATGCCTTTTAGTCTGAGTCCGTTTCGTCTGATGCCTTTTAGTCTGAGTCCGTTTCGTCTGATGCCTTTATGTCTGATGCCTTTTTGTCTGAGTCCGTTTCGTCTGATGCCTTTATGTCTGATGCCTTTTTGTCTGAGGCTGTTTTGTCTGATGCCTAATTGTACGAGACCTGACACCTGACATTGTTTTTCCTGAGACCTGAAGCTTTTCAGTCTGAGGCGCAATGCCGTTTTGTCCGATGACTGAAGCCTTTTAGTCTGAGGCATGATGCCTTGTCTTCCTATGTCTGAGGTCTGAGGATGTCCTAAAATGTACACCGTACGCGCGCCGCTGCATTTGCGCGTGCAATTTAAGTGTGTTCGCTACAAGAACAGGATCACGGCTGACAGGACAAGAAAGTCAGTTTTTCTGAGGTGAAAACTTTATTTCAGCGTACACTTATGTCACTGCCTGGTAGTTCCTATTGTGCTGGGTTTTCTGAAGTAGTCATGATTCGCCTCTCATAACATAACGCTCTAAACACGCAAGCAGAGTGGAAAAGAAGGAGCGGAGAACAAGGATCACAGCGCAAATTTGAACTATATCGAAATGCGATATGGTCTAATTCCATATCGTATTTCAAAAATATATCAATAAATTTTTTATATCGCCCAGCCCTACCTGCATTATAAGTGTGTCCATGGTAACTGAAATATAGTTCTACCTTAGCGCTCAGCTCAAGCCTGACATGCACGTTCCGTGAGCGGTAATTGAAAACCCAGAGTGGACCATGAGCGAAGTGATTACAGAATGCTTAGAGTGGAGAGAGGAACGTGCTTTTGCTCCACTCCAGGCTTTGATCACATCCCCCTCAGCAGGGTGAATACACCTCGTCTTTCCTTAATTTAAGACCTATTCAAACTAAAATTAAGACATTTATTACCCTATTTGAGAAATGCAAGCCTATTTACGGCCTTAAAATTATGAAAAGTGAATTTAAGACATTAAGGACAGACTGGAACCCTGAAATTGACGGAAATCCGTCATAGACTTGCTGCAATTAACGAAAATCCGTCATAGACTTGCTGCAATTAACGGAAATCCGTCGTAGCGACGGAGAACTTTAATCCCTGCAGATGTGAGCTCCAGGCCGTCAGCGGGCGTTCAGTGCTCATGTACCCGCGGAGAACAGCTTCATCTCGGCCAGTCCTTCGGGAATTTCAGGGGTCCAGACTGTGACTATTTTTCCTGCCGGTGTGACCAAATGTTTATATAGGTACGCTGGCGCGACCACAACGTTGCCGAGCAGAACAAAAATGCGATACTCATTTACGCTTCACAGACTGTTTATTAGATCGGACCAATAATAAACAGCGCAGCGCCCCAAACTGGCCAGTCGCAGGCCGATCTTGATCACGCTACACTGTTACTAGGAGATCCAGACTCTGGAGATCCAGTGAAGAAATCCATTGAATTCGCCTCGGAATTCATAACATCATCGCTGCGAGATCCAGTGAGAAACATTCCAATTCGGCGCAGAGTTCTGTTATAAACCATAGATATCAGATCAAACATCACTGACGTGGAAACCAGGAGAAACACTTATAGAAGGCTTTCAGTCCACAAATCAGCAACATTCACCATGGATTTAATGTAGTAACTCTAACCATGTAGTAACTCTAACTATGGTATTGTGACAGAAATAGTCAAACGCTTTCTTACAACACATCTTTTTCCAGCACTTCAAAACTATAATATCATATATAAATGTTATTTTTAAATTGATCACCTACATGTTTTTTGTTCATCCTTCAAAGATTGCCCATATGGAAATGTAATATATGACATATATGAACCCTATATCTCAAGTGATGCCGTCATATATGCTAAATATAAGACAATATATGAGGAGCTCTTTTCCAAAACGGGATAAATCCATTTCAGTAGTTTTCAGAAAAATTTAATTTTTTACCTAGACCCACACATTTTGTGAATATATTAAATTTATCCTGTTAAAATGTTTTTTTTTTTTTTTTGGCTCAGTCTGAACATGTTGAACAATGATTATTAAATCAAACAGCAATATTGTTGATCATAAATTCAAAGTTTTTTTTTTTTTTTTTTTTTTTACAAAACGCTATAAATCCATCAATTTTTTGAAAAAAAATTATGGTTTGTCTTTTAAAAAACAAACAAACAAGAGAACATGCAACATATAATCAGGTACTCATAATATAAACGAATATAAATTAAATAAGTGCAAATGCATGAAATAAATAAAAGCCAAATAAAATAAATAGTAAAATAAAATAAATAGTAAAATTAAATAAATAGTAAAAATAAAAAAAATATTTCCAGTGACATGTTCTAATATTGTCCACCACATAAAACAAATAATTTAAAAATAACACACATACAAATACCAGTCCTTAAATACAACAATGTTAAATATACATTCAAATCATTTAGTAACACATTTAGGCTAATAGTCATTCGGTGCCGAACCTGAAAAAAGTAAAAGTTATTAAGTAATACATTTAGAGTCATTTTTAGTAAAGTGTCAAACCTGTAACAAGTAGGACCAATATGTCCACTACATATGCATGAAAAAACAAACAAATTATTAAAAATATTCAATAATGATAACGATATTCATTAGGAAAGTCAGTCAGTAATAAATTAAAATAAATACAAACATTGGCAATTCAGTAAAGTGTCTAAGCCCATTGTCTGCTTTACATAAAACAAATCACATAGTGTGTGTGTATGTCCTTTGAGTATGTGAGAGGAGAGAGCCAGTGAGTGTGCGTGTGTGTGTGTGAGAGAGAGAGAGAGAGAGAGTTTTTGGGGTGTAATGTGTCAAGCCTATAACAAGTAGGACCAATTTGTCCAACAATATATATATGCATGAAAAACATTCAATATTCAGTAATGAATTCAATAGTGCAATACATTCAGTAAGGCATACAGTAAAAGGTTGAACCTGTAAAACAGTCGTCTGATATACATCTAAAAAAATCACAGTGTCTGTGTGTGAGATGTGCTTTGAGTGTGTGAGAGGACAGAGAGAGAGAGTGTGTGTGTGTGTGTGTGTGTGTGTGTGTGTGTGTGTGTGTGTGTGTGTGTGTGTGTGTGTGTGGATCACTCGTCATCACTCAGGCCTGTATTCTCAGTCACCTGATACAGTGCATCATCATAAAAAGCCTTAACAGCATCAGACACACCTATTGCTCCTAATAGTGCCAGCACATCTCTCTTTTTTGCGGCCTTAACAGAGCTTTGCTTTGGAAGTACTTCAGGTTTCAGGTCAGCCCACCGCTTGCCTCGCTTTAACACACTATGGAAACAATACTCCCCGTTGTAAGTCGTCTTTACACCCACCTTGTTGGTACTCAAGTCGAGCATTCGTGCTTCACTGATTTAAAGCTCCTCTGAGCCTCAACACAGTCATTTGAGGCTGACCTGTAATCAAACACCTCCCAGTCTGTGCCATAAACATGAACACTGCCAAATTGCTGCAGGATGGCGTGGGATTCCTGTGGTAGCAGAATTGTGTCCATTTTCCTGATCTTCTGCTCAATTCTGCCAAAGACTCGGTCTGCGGGGAGATAACTGTGGCCCCGTACTGGAAAGGTGTGCTCTATGCCAAGGTTGGGGAAAAGCTGACGAAGTTCCATCAGCATGGACACCATGCTCATGTTCTTGTTCTGCCCAAAACAAGAGTCGCTGAACAGCCGAAGCCCCCTGGATCTGCTGACTTTGTCCTGAAGTTGAACCTTGATGCAGTCATTCAGCGCAGAAGCAATCATATTGCTGTCTTTGCTACCCTCATTCTCCTGCCACACATACAGATGGACATCATCTTTTTCCTGGTAACTGTTCTCCCCATGGTGCACAACCACACCAAACAGGTACAGATACATCTGGCGTGAGTAATAGGCCTGTCCTATCGCAGTTTTTGGAAGCACCAGGTTTTGCATCATATCAAAACAGAGGGTCACATGACCTTCAGCAACCCTGCCTAACATGTCATAAAAAGCGCGCGCTCTGCGACGATGCAAGATGAATGATGCCGATTCCATCCTCTTCTCTGTGTCAGTAAGGTTCGGGTCTGTAATCCTGATCTTGTACTTGGCACAATCAGCGCATGCATCTGTAGCTGGGTGACCGAAGCCAAGATTGAATTCCTTGGAAAACACAGAATAATAGAGGGAATAGCTGGTTTGAGCATGGCTCTGAGCCTCAAAGAGCTCATGCATCTTGTGCACATTCAGGTCACTGGGGAGATACTTGCGGCCTGGTGCTCCTTTCCGGCCATAATGGCTGGCCCTGCAGGTAAAAGACTGTATGTGCTCAACAATGAGTTGCCTTCTCCTTGCATGCTCCTCACTGTGTCGTGCACCACCTCTTCTCTCTGGGCGAGTCTCAGCAGTCTCAGCGTAATATTGAGCCACCCAGGACACACAGCCTTTGCTGATGCCTGTGAAAGTAAATTATTTCGATTGTCATATACATTGGAGCCAGTATGAAATAAACAGAATTACACACAACTAACTTGGTATTACTCCCTCCCCCTTTTAGTTTTTTCCTTAGCAGGGGTTAGGAACTGCTTTTGCTTAACATATCACCTTTCACACACACATCTCTCTCTCTCTAAATTCAATAAGCTTTATTGGCATGACCAAAAAACAAACAAAAAAACACTTTGTATTGCCAAAGCATCAAAACCTCATAGAAAATGTGTGTGTGAGCCCTGCTCTATAGCAATGACATACCATGTAACAAAAACATAATGTCCAATCATATGCAACAACAATCACATCTTTGCACATATCCCTGCACTGTTTACTGGACGCATTTTGTACTTTTGCACTATTATCACTACACACAATCTACCATAGCACCTTATCATGTACTTTTAATGTCACGTTAGCAGGCTTCTTTACAGGAAAATATCTTTATCGCGAGGGGGAAACCTACAAAACGGTATTATACTTGTCAATTCTGAAACGAAAGTTGTACTCACCAAACACTTTTATGAAGGTCGCCTTGCAAATGGGCACTTTCTCTGGATGTCTGTTGCACAAAAGACTGTACTTAACAGATACGTTCCGGTCTTTTTGTTTGTTAATGTCCTGGACTTTCGGACGCTTCCTTGTCACTTGTGTGATGTCCAGGAGATGAAGTATGGCCTGGTCCTGGTCAACCTTGTTTGGTTTTTCATAAAAATAGTTGAAATTTACCATCAGATCGTCCGGCGACAGCCTCTCGGCCTGACAGAAACCTTTGGCGGCAGCTTTGTGTTGACATCCCACTGTTGGTATTAACGCGCCACCCGAGTGACGAACCTTCTTTTTTTGTTGTTTTTTTGTGATTTTCTTGGTCCGGTCTGCGTTTTCTACCCCCAGGTGTAGGTCTCACTGGCTCATCAAGGCCATCAAAAGTGTTACTACAGTTTAAAGCGCTCATTTTGAGGAATGAATGAACATAAACAAAGTAACAAACCTCTGTTCAGATCGCCGCCTATTTGGATTACGTAGAACGCTCACCGAATTCTGATTGGTTGAGAGGATATATCCCATTTAGGCTAAAAATAGGTTCAGCGCTTATCTCGTTTTGGAAAGAAACTGCATCTTGCAGTACATTTTAAACAAGTAAATATAGCGATTTGTCATGAAACGTTGATGGAGCAGTGAATAGGTTCAGTACACAGCAAAATGACATGACAAACTCTTTTTTTTTCCCAGTCACGACAGTCCAAAAGACAAAATCAATGTGCACACTGTAAAAAGAACACAAGGCATATTGTTTACCCACTGCCCTATTATTTACCCACTGCCCTATAAGGGAAGGATAAACGCCACAAACAACCACATTCCTACCTGTGTTGACCAGCTGTAGCTCGCTGCGACCGCCGTAACACACCTTTCTCCAATGGAGGCACCGCAGGCACTAACTCCAGTTGCGGTTGACCCGCTACTTTAACTGCACGAGACATGTCAGAAATCCAGTCTGCATAATAATAAAACAAACTCTGGAATCACTACTCCCTTGCCCTGACATAACTGTCAAAGTGTCTGGTACCAAAATAAACAAATCACCTTCTTGTTCTTCAACCTCTGAGGAGGCAAATCCTCTGCAGGACCAACTGTATCAGGGTACCGCTGGGTTCTAAGCTTTAAGGGTTCTAGCTCTAAGCATGTCACCCTGTCCAGTTCCCCAACAGGTGTGCTAGTATCTCTTGCTCCAAAATGACGAAGAAAGACCAACTGGCCCTCTCCCAGTGCTGCCTCACGAACGTGCAGATCATATTGTGCCTTTTTGGCAATCTGCTGCTACCTGTAAACGCTCTTGAGCTCCCTCAAAGGCGACATGCAATCTGGTCTGGTGTTCCAGCAACCACTCATGCACTTTACTTGCAGTTGGCTCTCGAGTCCCACCCAGCAGAAAATCAACTGGTAGAAGTGGCAAACATTAAAAACTTTGGTGATTCAACGGTAGCTTGGTGGACAGTAGTGTTATACTGACTTGGGGAGACAATACACCCAGTCCCTCTAACGGGATGGAGGCAACGTGCGCAATAGATTGTGCTGAGTTCTATTAAATCTCTCACACTGGCCATTACCTGCCAGATGGTAGGGCATTGTACAGGACTTCTGGACCTTATACGGGTCACAAAGCTGTTGAACCAGTGTGGATTAAAAATTGCGTCCCTGATCAGAGTGCATGCGATCGGGAACCCCAAATTTATAAAACCATTCAGCTACCAACACTCGTGTCAGCAGGAAGGCCTGAATCAACAAGCTCAAACAACACCGTATCTCCTGAACAATGTTCAGAACATGTTGCCGCTTCTATCTGCATCATACCACCTGAAATGCGTCTCAATTAACCCCCTGAGGTCGGCTGTCGCGCCGGCACGACAGGCTCGTTTTTTTCCGTATGAGTGCAAAAAAAAAAAAAAAAAAAAATAATAATTTTTATCTTATATGCTTGTGTTATACATCAATCGATCCTGTTTAGTGTGTATTTTTTTTTGTGTATGCTCATAATAAAAACAAAGTGTTGTGCTTTTCGCCAAATAAAGAAAAATAAACATGATGCAAGTTCTGCCTACTCTCCGTCAGTGAAGTCAATTCTGAAACGCGTCCGAAAATGAACTGTAACTCAGCGAATACTCAGTCAAACAGGCATACAGTCACACAGGCATGAAGCTTGAATTCTCTTCTTTAAAATGAAGTAATTTTTATAAAAAAAAAAAATATTCACAGTTTATGTAATATGCATGCAAAGAGAGAGATGTCAGTCGTTCTCATCTCAGCTCATTAAGTTTTAATGTGCTCCGCCCACGGAGAGCGCGCGCTATTCAAACGCAAATGTGAGGCGATCCAAACAAACCTGTGAAACGCCCACATCAGCTGGATAACACACACCGCGAGTTCACTTTCAGACTTATGTACTTTACGATGCTGTGAGGAATATCTTGATAATAATCCTGCAAAAATTTACCTCAGAATTCTGGAAGTATCATTTCGAGGAGCAAACGGATCCCGCTGAGGAATTAGGTCAGTTCTGTTTGCTTTGTTCTAATCTGAATGAATGAACGCAAAGATGCGTGCTGTTGTGGAGCTACTACAGCTGGCAAAAATACTGTTTAAATATTGATCGCGTTTCTGTGTATGAATGAATGAACGAACGAACGCACAGATGCGCGCTGTTGTGGAGCTACTACAGCTGGCAAAAATGCTGTTTTAATATGAATCGCGAATACAAAGAAAGATTACACTGGAAATATTGTTACAATTTTAAATGTTGTTGTAATTGTATAACCTTAAAAAAACAAACAAAAAACAAACATATATATATATATTTATATAAGGATAGATGTAAACAAAATCTTAAAAGGTCATTATAAGCCTTCTCTTTAAATAATTTTATTATGCTTTATTAGTGACACATTTGGGAAGAGAATATATTCCAAATCTGAAAATACAGTATGAGAACAATTAACTGCACAATTTCTAGAAATGTTTACCTTGGATATTGTACAATTTGCAAGCAAAATTTGTGGAAAAAAACAACAAACCAGTTATATATTGTCCTTGCATTCTTGTGGCTCATTCACACACCTGAATGAAAGGCTCATTACGTATGCAGCCTCATTATGCGGGCCCCATTGACTCCACAGGTGTGAATCACGCCCACCCGCATATGGCCTTTCCAAACAAAAAGTGTTTTACAAGATTTAAATCAATGTATTGTGTTATGTGAATGATTAAGCAGGATGATTTTCACATAATTTTGAAGAAAAAATTCTAGGCAACGTCATCCATTAGTCAGAAGTCTTATTTACATATATTTAGAATATGTTTTATGGCCTTATTTCAGAAACTTTAGTTTTTTGTTTTTGAAAAAAACATGCATAAACATTATTCTATCAAAAATACAAACATGTACATGCAAGTTGTTCACATATTATGGTAGCCCTGTTTGTGCTAAATAGAGTGAATTTACACCTTTGCCATTAATATGTTTATAAGCAACTGAAAAAAGCACAAATGTCAGGGCATGTCAGAACATCTCAAGGACCCCAAAAACCCCTCAGACCCCAGAGGGTTAATGACCAAATAACCCTTACCTTATTTCTTGAGCCAGAAGGTTAAGCCTTAAGTTGACAGTGTTGCAAGGCCTGCAATACAGGACCAGGGGCCTCAGAAACCACAGATACATTAACCTGTTAACCGTTGCCAGAGCGCGGGCGCACTGAAGCGGTTTTATTTATATATAGTTCAAAGTTACTATCAGATTTAATGTTATACCTTGACAAACTATATATCATTAAAAAGATATAAGACTCAAGTTTCAGAATTTGACCACTATTGTATTCT
Organism: Leucaspius delineatus; assembly: GCA_023718395.1. Taxonomy (NCBI): domain Eukaryota; kingdom Metazoa; phylum Chordata; class Actinopteri; order Cypriniformes; family Leuciscidae; genus Leucaspius; species Leucaspius delineatus. The sequence goes on along the minus strand of CM043361.1, from coordinate 5,751,142 downwards.
GAGAAGCTTATAGCGACAGTTATTTCTTAATTTGTGTCAGGAGTTATGAAATGAAAAAATGAGTCGATACCTTTGATATGAATTATGCGTGTCAGCCGCTTTCATTCATAAAAAAACTCCCGTGCCGTCGTCATGACAGCGATACACAAAACACCGTCCTTCTAGGCTTTAGCTCAAAAATGTGCAGATTTGGAGAAATATTGATATATTCTCATAGGTTTACATCAGATTTCTATAGACAGGAATAATATTTATTGAATTTATACCCAAATGTGTCGATGTAATCATTATGAGCGTTTGTATACTCTGTTAATGCGTTTTCAATTCATACCAAAAGCCTGAGGGCGCCCTCGCCGCCCTGTGCACAGTATTAGAACATGAAGAAGTGCCATAATCATGTGACAATCCAGGAAGCCTCGAACACACACACAGCTAACAACAGATCGCGCTGTAACATGGAGAAACAGTCGTTTTGAAGACAATAAACATGTTTGCTATGATATTTGAGTTACCTGTGTTTTTCAATCCATGCCAGGTATTTCCATAATAATAGATTATATTTATAATGTAATGCTAATCTATATAGAATCGTTGTGCAGAACAGTATTAGACATTCTCTGACAATAGTATATTTTCTGTCTGATTTTTTATCTGAAGCCAAATTAGATCACAGAAAATTATTTAAAATACTCGATTTGCTTTATAAAGTAAGTTTATAAGCACAAACATGGTTTTAATCTCATAAATTGTCGTGTATTGATGGTGTGCTAAGCTAACATGCTAGCTAGCCCTAGGTGCACCTGCCACCTAGAAGTTATATTTTTTTTATTTTTTGAAAGCTTACTGAAATGTTTCTTTATTCAAGAAATGCATTAGATACAGTTTAAAATGTAAGGGTGAACTTTGAGAAAAGAAATTGGTGATTGAAAGTGAAACCATATGAATAGCCTGTGAATAGCCAGTCGTTAGTAACTATAATGCAGACAAAAGAAATGCATATTTACAGCCATAACCAGGCTGGAGAGGTGTGAATGTGTTCAGGGGGAGACTGAGACTGAATGGGGCTCGTTTGCACCACAAAACAATAAAGACAATATACTGGATAGATGGTTAGAAGATGGCAATAAACATCAGAAGCATCTTAGCGTCAAATCAAAATAAGGTCACATGACATGGTCTTGAAAAACATTTCACTAAATACAGAGTTTTGGACTTACTATCTTAAGATTTTAAACATAAAATGTTTAGACATGTGGCATTAGCTGTAGTGCATTTCTAGATTGCTCCAGTGCCAACTTCAATTTTATTTTCATGAGGATATTTCATAAAAAATAATTTCTAATAACTTTACAAAACTTTGAAGCTATTTATAACAATTTTTGTCATTATGACAATAATTAATTCTACATTTACAATAAACTGCCAGGTGTCAGCTTTCAAATGAGATCATATTTGTGCTTTTAGTACAAAGGGTTCATGAACTGTATCTGTTTCAGTTTGGGTATGTCATTTCTTGGGATTTTTCAAAAGTGGGGTTGCAGCTTAACAGGTTAAAAAAGGGACAAACCGTGCTGCCCAAAAAGTTCCTGGTAACAATGACAAAGAACATTCATCCCTAGAACTTCAGGAACTTGTGGCCACCCGCTCACAACTGCTGTTTCTGTCTCTTTTTTTTTTCAGAAGAATTGCGTTTATGTAAACTCAACCACAACAAACAGGAGACTTTTCAGATGCACACTCCAACTTCGCCTCAGCACCAGGCACAAGTCAAACTTCCTCGACTCTGAATAGCCCAATCCTAAGGAAATTAGGCCCACCCTTCTGGAATTTGCCACCACAAAATCAGTCATTTTAATTGAAAAAAAATCACACGCACACACACACAAAAAAAAGTCGCAAACTCCAGGTGGGACTGATAAACATGATCTCATGAGTGCTTTAAAGCGCCGGGCGAACTGAATCGTAGAGTCTGACAGTACGGATGAGCCAGCGAGACGGGCTGGAAAGCGCTAGCCAGGCTTCCAGGGACCATGCAAGTGGGACCAACGGCACCACAGACGTACCTGCAGTCCGGCAGTGAGGAAGAATGCAGGAAACCCGACTCTGACGGCATAACGGCCTGGAGTAGGGTCTAAATGACCGGTGCAACACTTACCTGCTTCCACTGAGGGGCAGAGCGAGTGTGCAGAGGCCTCATGGTCGAGACACCAGTGGCAACAGAAAGAAAAGGAAACAAAAGATTCTCCATCTGGCCCTCCTCCAGAGGAGGGAGTGGTGCAATCACAATCTCCCGGGGAGCAGTTACTTCCACCTCTGGGTCGACCGTCTCAGAATCGTTTGCACTTCCGCTTGCCTCCTGGTTTGGCAGCGGGCTGGATGGGCTGGGCCGACTTCCTGCTGCTGGCTCCACGCTGTGGCCTTGGTGAAGGGGTCAATCAGGTGGAGGATCTGAGGCTGTTGGACACTGCTGCTGCTTCCACCCGTCCGCTGGGGCAGGATGTGTCGGATTGCCTCCGTCTACTTCTGGGCAGGGCGAAGCTCTCAACTGCATTATCGAATAACTAAACCTGGGAAATGGGGGAGTCCAGGAACCGATATTTATCGGCCTCCCTCATGTGCGCCAGGTTGAGCCAGAGGTGGCGCTGCTAGACAACCAAGGTGGACATCCCCCGACCAATGGAAGAGGCAGTTTCCTTCATCGCCCGGAGGGGGAGGTCGGTTGCCACACAGAGCTCTCCTTCAGGAGTTCTGGGTCAGAGCTACCAACGTGCACGTCCATGAGTGCCTGGGCCTGATGGACCTGCAGAAGCGACATGGCGTGCAGGGCAGAAGCAGCCTGTCCACAGGCTTGGTAAGCCTTGTTTTTAAGGGCGGACGAGAATTTGAAGGCCTTTGGATGGGAGATGTGGATTACCATGTCAGGAGGCAGCGGATGCCGGACATAATTGCATCACGACGGCCCGCACCACCAGTGGGATCTCCCCGTACCCCTTAGCTGCTCCACCATCAAGGGTGGTGAGGAGAGAAGAGCCACTAGAACGACTTATAGCAGAAAAAGGTACCGTCCATGTTCTAGTAATCTCTTCATGCACCTCTGGGAAGAAAGGCACCTGGGCGGGATGCTGCTTATAGGTCACGGCCACCGCTGATTGCGCTGTCACACCAACACTGTAGACCAAGAAAGATCTTCCAAGAAGCTCGTCTTTTTGCAGTCTGCACACTCACAGAGAACAGGAAGCTCGGCTCCGAAGCGATAAGACAAAGGTGCGTGCATCCGCTTCCATATTTATGCCCGTGCAAGAGGGCGGGGCACAAGAGGGCTCATTCTATATACACTCAAAGATGATGTGAAAGGTTGAATGTGACCGACTAAAAGGGAACTGGTTGTTATTTAGTTATTGTCTCGTTTACATCTGTGTAAAAATGTTGTTGATGAAATTAACGACTGGTTCGTTCTGGTCATTTCTTATAAGTGTATATATTGCTAGAAACTTTTTGCTCAGCTGTAAAATAAGGGATTCTTTCAAAAATCAAGCGTAGCCTCAGTTCTGGCAGGTCACATTAGTCAAGCTCGCATAAGCTCACAAAAAAACTAAATGACTTGAGTTTTTCAAATCAAGCTTTGTTGAAGAAATGTTCATTAAAATATGAGGAATAGAAAATGCCACAGTCTCTTTACTCTCTTATTTAGGTAGGATGAAGAGATACAGATCAAGGATCTTAAACAAGCTACACTTAAAAAGGTATTATTTAACATTATTAGATTAAATTTAACAAAACTTTTTTCGAGTCACATGTGATATTCATAGTCTGTCTCAGTGCTAAAACTCTTTATACAAAGCTACATCTATAGACAACGCATACTTTATACAATAATCTATTGCAAATTTCAAAGACACACTTTTCAGTCAGGACAACTTTGAGAATGAAATTTATTGACAATCTTGAGATACATCCTTGAGACACAAATCCCCCAAGCCTTTTAATACCCAAATGTGTCTTGGCATATGTTACAGAAGGAGATACAATGAGTATGTACATAGAGTTGTTATACAGAATTCAATGCTCTATTATGAAGATGCTAGGAGGTGAAGGAGTGGAGGTTGGTTTAAATGTCTGTGCGACAGACTCTGGTGCATTTGTTGAATGAGCTTAAATATTATAGTTGCCTCAGTTGAGCATCAGCTGATATTGTTTAGCGATCAGTGGTCTGCCTGAACTACGCATGAATTCCATTAGATTACTCAAGCTCTATTAGTCCTCATTAATACAGGTTTGTATGTTAATGATTCTTCATGAAGGTTCAGAATTGTTTTATCTTAAGCCTGTTATTTTAAGGGAAACACAGGGTTCTCAAGTCTCACGCATTGGCCGTGAGACACACGCAATTCAACCAGTTCACACGCTCACACGCCACACCGTGTATTTCTCACGCTGAAAAGGCAATGCCAACCAAGTTGTCCTACAAAGCTTTATATATAACGTTATATACGAGGCGCAGGCACACAAAGTGAAGTTTCCTGCCGCCAGCACGTATCTCGGCCAGATTGCGTTCGTTAATAGGCAACATAGATGTGCGAACACACGGTAGTTGACGGAACATTCTCGGCCACCGTACGTTCGTTACTAGGTAACCAACAACATCGCGCGAACACACGTCGTGATGATGGAGAAGGTAAGTTGGAAGAAAGCTCGTCTAACATTTTTAGGCTAGAACATTTAATATATAGCCCATCGTTTACATTATTATTGATGCAGTCAAAAACTCTACAACTACTCTGCAACCAGGCCAGAAGCTTTGGCTCAGTTTGGCTAGCTTACGTTTTCTTAAACTAAGGGAAATGTTAGTGGGTATGGGAAGGAATGAAGATGTATTTCTTCATTTTATTTTAAATAAATTTAAATGTATTTATTTTATTTTAAATTATATTATATTATATATTATACTGTATTAATAGTATTTCTAGTTACATTAAGGCTACATACGTATTAAAACAGAGTGCTCTGGGTAATATTTTATATCCTGTCGAAATATAACATTACATTAATCATTGATTGCCATTGCATTTGTATTTTTCAAACACTTGCAACACAAAACACATTTCATAAGCTGGAGTGTGTACTCTTGTGTACACACACACACACACACACATTCTTGCGCAGGCCCCCTCATGGGGACCACCAGTTTTTTTATGCGTTGTGGGATCCACCCTTTCCAGTGGTCCTACACTGCTGTAAAAAACAACCTTAGATCCAAAAAAAAATCTCAATCATTAATATCACTTCAATTTGACAAATTTCAAAAGTTTTGTCGAAAAAGGTATTTGGCCCCTTGTGGGAACCGTTTCTAGGATTGCCAACTTGTGGGGTCCGCCCACATACACACATACATACCAAGTTTTTATATGTTAATGGGGCCCAAGGTCACTATCTGCAGCTGCTGACACCAGCCTTTATTATTACTCCCAGTTTCCTTATTTTGGACTAAAATAGTTATTTTTGTAATGAGCAATTAATTATGTATATATGTGAAACTTTCCATCTGCCTTTACAGATTACAAGACATACGGCTTCAAAGACAGTTTTATGACAAAACTGAAATGACCAATTTTATTGTAATGACACAGTTTATGCCACACAGTTGTCAGTCAATAAACTTTCTATTAAATGATTAAAACAAATTATTAATTTAATGTCTAGAGGTCTGTACAATCTGCACTCAATGTTTGAACAACATCAGCCTGAACTTTTATGTAAACCCAACAGTTTCTCTTATATAGGCATTGAAATTATATGTTTCATTGGACTGCATCCATAATGTCATGTTAACAAGTTGTTCTTTCCAGTGAAGCCTCAAATTTTGAAATCATGACAGAGATATTTAAAGAAATGAAAAATCCTTTGAAAGTGTGTGGGGCATATGTTAAATATTTCAGTGTTCAGGCCCTTAAAAAAAAATGTATTAAAATAAATAAGAATATATCAATATCCATCCAACATCCACACATCCATCCATCCATCCATCCATATATACAACATCTGGTCAACATCCATCCATCCATCCATCCATATATCCAACATCTGGTCAAAATCCATCCATCCATATATCCAACATCTGTTCAACATCCATCCATCCATATATCCAACATCTGGTCAAAATCCATCCATCCATATATCCAACATCTGTTCAACATCCATCCATCCATCCATATATCCAACATCTGTTCAACATCCATCCATCCATATATCCAACATCTGTTCAACATCCATCCATCCATCCATATATCCAACATCTGTTCAACATCCATCCATCCATATATCCAACATCTGGTCAACATCAATATATCCAACATCTGTTCAACATCCATCCATCCATATATCCAACATCTGGTCAACATCCATCCATCCATCCATATATCCAACATCTGTTCAACATCCATCCATCCACCCATATATCCAACATCTGTTCAACATCCATCCATCCATCCATATATCCAACATCTGGTCAACATCCATCCATCCATCCATCCATCCATCCATATATCCAACATCTGTTCAACATCCATCCATCCATCCATCCATCCATATATCCAACATCTGTTCAACATCCATCCATCCACCCATATATCCAACATCTGTTCAACATCCATCCATCCACCCATATATCCAACATCTGTTCAACATCCATCCATCCATATATCCAACATCTGTTCAACATCCATCCATCCATCCATCCATCCATCCATATATCCAACATCTGTTCAACATCCATCCATCCACCCATATATCCAACATCTGTTCAACATCCATCCATCCATATATCCAACATCTGGTCAACATCCATCCATCCATCCATCCATCCATCCATCCATCCATCCATCCATCCATATATCCAACATCTGTTCAACATCCATCCATATATCCAACATCTGTTCAACATCCATCCATCCATCCATCCATCCATATATCCAACATCTGTTCAACATCCATCCATCCATCCATATATCCAACATCTGGTCAACATCCATCCATCCAGTCATCATCTACCCTACATCCATCCAGCCATTATCCACCCTACATCCATCAAACATCCATCCATCCAACATCCATCCAACATCTACCCTACATCCATCCAACATCCATCCATCCATCCATCCATCCAACATCCATCCATTCAAAATTCTACCCTACATCCATCCAACATCCATCCATCCAACATCCATCCAGCCAACATCTACCCTACATCCAGCCAACATCCATCCATCCAACATCTACCCTACATCCATCCAACATCCATCCATCCAACATCCATCCATCCATCCAACATCCATCCATCCAGCCAACATCCATCCAGCCAACATCTACCCTACATCCAGCCAACATCCATCCATCCAACATCTACCCTACATCCATCCAACATCCATCCATCCAACATCCATCCATTCAACATCTACCCTACATCCATCCAACATCCATCCATCCAACATCCATCCAGCCAACATCCATCCATCCAACATCCATCCATCCAACATCCATCCATCCATCATCCATCCATCCAACATCTACCCTACATCCAGCCAACATCCATCCATCCAACAATCATCCACCCTACATCCATCCAACATCCATCATCTACCCTACATCCATGCAGCCATCATCTACCCTACATTCATCCAGCCATCATCTACCCTACATCCATCCAACATCTACCATCCATCCATCCATCCATCCATCCATCATCTACCCTACATCCATCCAACATTCATCCATCAAACATCTATCCATCCAACATCCATCCAGCCATCATCTACCCTACATCCATCTAACATCCATTATCTATCCTACATCCATCTAACATCCATTATCTATCCTACATCCATCCATCTATCAAACATCTATTCAATATCCATCCAACATCCACACAACCAACATCCATCCTACATCCATCAAATTAACAATGAAATGAAATGAAATAAGAACTGTGAAATGTGTATATTTGTAGGCCACTGGACATCCATAAAACCTGAGCAAACCCCTACAACAACAACAAAAAGGTTACAACAGAACACAACCAAAGACAAAACACTTTAAGATCCTACCTCTAATGTTTTGGTTTTACCTCAGTTCCATTAGGTGCTTACACTAGACTTTTCTTCTCAGGGCTGTAATGCGATTTTTAACATAAAATTTAACTGCTTTCCAGTCTCTGTTTCTGAGAGCTTGAGGTTCTGCAGTAATACAGCGCTGACACTCTTCTTTACCAGGAACTTGATTCATTACAATAAATCTCCTCAAATGTTTGTCCACTGCAGCACACTCGTCTGGGGTCCAGCTTCTTTTGACAGCCGTTTGTTTTCCTATGTAGGCAAAAACACAAAACATTGTAGGTTTTCTTTTATAAAGAAATTTTAATCTTACTTAACCCTGTAAGACACACTGTTTCAGAATTACAACAATTGTGGTTATTCCCCAAAACCCCTTTTGTCTTTTTTTTATTGTTTGTTTGTTTATACAACCACATCAATATGATCTGTGGGTCCAACATTTTAATCCCACCATGTAATTGGATCCAGGATTTGTATACAAAGCCCACCCTTAAGTCAAGAAGTGACACATCCTACAATTTTCTGATCAAGCAACATCCCGTTGATTTACTGGACTGGATTCATCTTCAAGTAAGTAAAATGCTTGGAATATGTTTTTCTGTGTTTATTACAGTGTCTAGAACAAGGACATATACAGTAAATGTTGCATATTACAATGTTGGATGAGAGTGGCGGTCATAATTGCCCTGTTTTTAAGAGGAACATCTTGAGGGGAACTTAAATGAAAATGTTCACAACAAATTATACATGATTTAAACATTATACCCTTTAGCTTTATATCGTAATACATATTCTATACTGTATTAGAGACTAAAGTTGAAAGATATATTGCCATATCTAAACATAATTTGCTATCACATTCAGGACTTTCTAACAAAGAAATTCTGTTTGTGCAAATCTGCCCTTTCTTAGTCTACTGGTAAACAAAATGTTCTTATCAATTTATAGTCAAAGTGCTTATCATTAGGCCTATAACCTTTATTTAACCAGGTCTGTCCCATTGAGATCCAATATCTCTTTTACAAGAGACACCTGGCCAATCCTCCAAGTTGTGCGGGATGCTCCTGGTGCTTTGTTCTGGCACAGGTGTAAATGTTCATCACTGTTAGATTTTGTTGTAAACTGGACGCTGAATGCATTCCTGTAATGATTACAATCACAGTCTACTATAGGTGAGCCATTAGGTATAGTGTGACCGGTGAGATGTGTGAATAGGCTGCTTCAGTCCAAAGTGTGAACGCGTCATAATGAGGCATGTGTGCTATTTGTATATACAATGTACATTTGTTTCAATTTTATCTTTTTCATTTCAGAATGCCACCAGCAAGGAGAAATCCTCGGTACAATGTGCACAATATAATTGCCATCATCCAAAAAGGAGAAAGTGATGTGGACATAGATTTTGACAACACTGATGCAAGTGATGAAGAATCAGATATTGATGTCTCTGTGGACAAAGAAAACCAAGAACCTACCGAATGTCCAGCTAATGTGAATATTGAGCCCGGGCAATCAAAGAAATACATCATGCCACATGACAGACGTCACTGATTTTTCTGGTCAAGCTCTCACAGATGATGTCACCTCCCTCCACACACCAAGCTCTGGCAAAACAAAATACGTTTTGCTTTGGTTCAAGCTCTGGCAACAAATACGAACGAGTACAGCATTCAAAATGACGAAAGATCAGTCAACACTAATACAAAAGAAATACAGGCAGCATTGGGCATGTACCTGAGGATGGAACATTACATTTTGTAAACAATTTAACCGTGCCAAAGACTGAAAAGAGGGACAAACTCTGGAAACTCAGACCACAGCTTGATTCACTCAGAGAAAACTGCCTGCAGCAGGTGGTACCAGAAGAGCACATTCCATGGACAAGATGATGATACCCTTCAACGGGAAGTTCAGCAGCATCAAGAAGTATATGCAAGGTAATCTACGCTCATGGGGCTTTAAAGTATGGGTGAAAGCTGAAATCTCTAGCATGATGCTTGACTTTGATGTTTACCAAGGGAGCAACAATGAAGTACGAGTCAAATCTGAACTTGGATTGTCAGGTGATGTTGTAATGAAGCTTGACTCCACATTTCCAAAGGGTCAACACAACAAGATCTAGGCAGACAACTACTTCACCACCGTTCCATGAAGCTCCTTGAGCAAGGAATCCATTATGTGGGAACAGCAAGGCAAGTGCATCTACCCAACTGTAATCTTTACATGTGAAGAGCTTGAAGAAGAAGGGCAGAGGAAGCTTTGACCACAGAGTGGAGGAGAAACAACATCTGTGCTGTCAAATGGTACGACAACAGGGCGGTGACACTTGTGTCATCCTTCGCTGGACCAGAACCTGTTCAGGAGATTCAACACTGGGACAAAGCCGCCAAAACCTACATTGATGTTAGAAAGGCTTCCATTGTGGGCATCTACAATAAATACATGGGAGGTGTGGATTTGTTGGACTCATTTACAGCAAAACACAAGTATGCACTGAAATCCTGGCGGTGGTACATGTACATCTTCTGGCACACAATCACCCTTGCTGTGGTCAACGCCTGGCTCCTCTACAAGCAGCACAGCCTATGCTCTCAGGATGCCAAAGGAGGAGATACTGAACATGAGCAAGTTCCAAGCATAGCTGGCTTCCTCTCTCATTACGGTAATGATCTATTTGTGCTATTTACCTTGTTTGTGATAAATCAGACTGGTATTTGAGATGTACATAAATTGATACATTTGTTCTTTATATTCTAATCTGGTGGACACAACACTGAAAACACCAAAGAGAGGACGGCCATCTTCAATCAACAAGAGCCCAGAGACAGGAGCCCTCTGAATAGTGGAAAGAGACCACACATGGATGATGGAAGTCCAAAGGCTCCCTCTTCTAAAAAAAACTGGAAACTGGACATTTCCCCCTGAAGACAAAGAGAGGGCACTGCAGACATTGCAGTAAAGGGTACACCAATACCCAATGCAGCAAGTGTGATGTCCGCCTCTGTTTTTCAGAGAACAGGAACCATTTCTGGGATTACCACTATAAGTGAAGGTGGACTTCACACTGAGCACACAGATTTCAGTGGAGAGCGAGAGAACACTGCAGACATGGCACTGTTAACAATGTAAATAAATAAAGTTCTTATTTGTTGGAATAAACAACTCTTCATAATAACATGACTGAGAATATTATTCATTTTATACACTGGTTTGGTAAAAACAAAAACACAGCAAATTAATCCATAATTATTTAGCTTGATGGGCACCTCTTCGGACCTGACGTGCAGCCCAGCTACTCAAACGCAGCTACGTGTATGTACTCTTGTGATTGGCCAGAGTGATCACAAGTCTCCGGATGTTTGGGTCTCGTTGCTGAAAGAGTGCATGAAGCGGTGGAAAAACCCCAGCCCCCCTGTGCTGCCAAAATACAACAGACTTCTTATTGATATAAAGGTGATAATGTCAGTCTTCCCCCAACCCTACAACCTGCGACAATGCAGGCTCACAAGGTCTGTTCCTGCAACAGCTTCTTTTAAGCCACTGTCAGGCTTGTGCCACCGGACAGTAAGGAGGGACAGACATTTTTCAAGTGTTGAGTCAAGGAGGCAAAGTAAAAGCCCTTAAAAATAAATGAGCAGCTCTGGCCCAAAAGAGAGTGCAAGCCCCAAAGCTTACCTCTCTTTTTTGCAGACACACTCCGGTTTTGGACTTGTGATGTGGAGGGACATTCTTGCAGGGATGACATGCTGACCTCATCTTCTGACCCCTCTTCTCTTGGCATACTGACATCTGGACAAAGAAATAACTTTATTGTAGTATACACTACTTGAAATATGTAATAGCCGTCAGTACAGTGGTTGTGTTATTTTATAAAATAATTTAGTATATTCAATTCAATTTTCAATTCAGTATTCAGTTTATTTATATAGTGTCGATTCACAACAGATGTCGTCTCAAGGCACTTAACAAGAAGTCAGTATATGGGATTTGTGTCTCTTAAAGAGACACAGTTTATTTCATCCCGTCTCCTATCGTCCTGAAATTCTTTTCAAGTGACTAATGACGTGAAAATTAGTTGTCATGTTAGCCGAGGAATGGGCAACTCCAGTCCTCAAGGGCCACTAATCTGCAGCTCTGAGATGTTTCCCTGCTTCAACACACCTGATTCAAATTAAATAGATCAAACAGCTTGTTGCCAAGCTCTGCACAATGAATCAGGTGTGTTGCAGCAGGGAAACATCTAAGACCTAAAGGATAGTGGCCCTCAAGCAGTATATTTCCTCATATAGTGTACGGACGACAGACCGTCCCACGCAGTCCACTAGTGCTGAAGTAGCTGTGCACCGAAAAGATTGTATGTTGGACAATATAAGATGAACTGATTTCATCAGACAAAAAGCGACTGTTGTTACTGACATCACAAGTAGCATTAACGTTTAGGTTTGTGTGCCCTCACCTACTGTTTATAGGTTGCTCCAATCTCACGGCGCAGACTTCACGCAGGGATTGCACGGCTACTCAAACATTTTTCCTCCTCAACTGTGTACGAGTACACAGTTACAGCGAGTCGAGTATGAGTACACAGATGAGGAGGAAACATGTCAAGACGACAAGGCTGTACGAGTTTATTTGATGTCATCTAACCCGATGGCATGTGTGTTTGAGCCAGTGATGAGGAGGAGGGTTGAGAGACCCGTTTTTGCGGAAGTTGAGGGAGCTGCAGCGGCTCCGGACGGAGATGAAAGTGAGGAGAGGGTCGGCAACCCTTTGCAGTGCAAGTGCGGTCACTGCTCAGCAATGCGGACAACCGTGGAGTCTGTTTGCTGCCATGAAGCAGACTTGGATAATGTGCCCAGGGAATTGTCCTGCATCACCTTATCACGCACATTTCAGATGTTCTGTAGTGACAGGGACGTGTTGGAGTAGCTGTGCTATCCCTGTATGAAGTCTGTGCCGAGAGATTAGAGCAACCTATAAGCAATAGGTGGGTACACGCTAACCTCACAGTTAATGCTAGTTGTAATTTCAGGTAGTACTGACGCAGTGTTCAGTTATAAAACGGGGGTTGTGTTTGACTGATTGTGCAGCCTCTGCATCAGACAGGTCTCCTGACAGAGTAGCAGGAGAAAGAAGTGGGTGGGACAAAGGAGGGAGGTGGAGTTGTTGATGTTCAAATTTTTGCCATGTGGTGTGTGAAATGCACGAAAGGTAAGAATTGCGTTCAAGCTCACCGGTTGCAGACACTCCCTGGTTTTGACTTTGTGATGTGGAGGTACATTCTTGCGTGGATGACATGCTGACCTCATCGTCTGACCCATCATCTCCTAGCATACTGACATCTGGAGAGGGAAATAACTTAAGAATACAATACACAAAATATCTAAAACAGATTATTTATAATCAATTTAGGAACATCGTATACACATACCTTCAATGTCCTCTGCTAAAGGTCCCTCCATGTCAATGGTCTCTAAAATGATAATTGATAAAAAGTTGAGTTTGGAAAGCTGAAACTATGGGCAATCTGCAAGAGTATACAACAGTAGTATTATCTCTCATCCCGTCACCATTACTGCCCTATGTTTTACATGGTAAATAGTTGTTTTCTGAATGCGGAAGACTAAATGTCATATATAGTGCCTTCAAGAATATAAAGTTAATTACCATTCACATCGACTTGTATTTCATCAAGGCTCTTTCCTTTGTAATCTCCTAGGCGTCCTTGTTCCATTGCCAGGAGCACTTTACTTACTTTGGCTAATTGGAGGGTGCTTTCTGGGAGCCTGTAGTGTTTCCTGTGAACAGCGATATTATGACCAAGGAAGTCTGCCAACTGGTCGAGCTCGGTGGTTTTGAGGTTTAGAACAGTAGACAGGGTAGCAATATGTTTCCTCAGTTGAATTGATGTTAACGCTTGAGGATTTTTTATGTCAGCACATTCACTGACAAATTGCCTCATGCAGTCACAAGCCCTGAGGTAATGGTCAGATTGTGGCAATGCAAACAGATATTCATTGTCCTTCAGCACCCCACATTCTTCTCTGCTCTCAGTAAGAGCATCAAGTGATTCTCTCATTAATGGGGTTAGAAGAACAGGAACCTTCCTTCCTCTTTTTCCAACAATTGCTATTCGAACAAAATGCCTGCAGAGCTTCTGCTCAAGCGCTGTGAGGGCCAAATTTACATCTCCCTGTTCCTCTGATGTGTCCTTCGATAAGTATGCAGACAGGCGCATTCGGGACACTTCACCTGCTCTCCGCCGATTAAAAAGCATAACTTGAGTCAGCGTTACTTTTGCAAGTTCCTTCCAATTTGTGGATGAACGATGTTCTTTTAAATCTTTGAGATGTTGCTGGTGTTTTTCTTCTAGATAGCAATGTAGCTTTTGGATATCTTGTGTAAGAGGTAAAAGTTGCGGTGCATTCCATTTGGCCCGGTTAAGCTGGGTTAATGCCTGGCCTGCAATATCAAACCTCCAACTCTCTAAATACAACTGTGCGAACTCCTCAGCATTTTTAATGGTTTCTTTATCTTTCTTTTTCAGTCCTTCGGACTTGATAAACATAGCCAACGAATGCAGGCTGTGTCCTACCTTGCGTGCAAGAGAGGGACATTGGTATATGCCAGTTTCATCACTGAATCCAGATAGGTTCTTTGCAGCTCTGACAACCTGGGAGTACTGTTCAGGTTTGATGAGTTCTAGAATGGTCTTCACATATGTGATTTTTTTAGCTTCCAATAAAAGCCTACCAAGTTCTCTCAGTTTTTGGCGTATATACTGGTGTTGACTGACTATCTTCTCATTCTTTTTGAACAACCTGAACCCATAATTGAGGATGCAGTTGTCTCCTTTAATTGCAACTGCAATCTTGTCCTGAATCATTACACTCAAGAACTTCCAATACGCGTCTGTATATTCCGATGGAGAACGTTCAGCGAAAGCACACAATGCCTGAACTCTCTTTTTACCTGGTTTAGAACTTTCGGGTTTGAAGCTGCAGACCTTGAAATGCCGCCACATCGCTCTTCTTGAGAACAACCCATAGCAGTGAATGCAATGTGCAAATTTATGTCCCTCTGATTTTTTTCCCGGTTGTTTACATGGGATTAGTTTTCCCTTTTGTGTTTCCAAAACATGACTGTTGTGCTCGAAGTTTCCCTTATTTCGTATGTAGTCCAATTGTAGTTTTCTTTCCTTTGAGTTTTTTGGAAAACTGAATGCTTTCGCGACATCCAATTCATCTTGGTGTTTGCGCCACAAGTGTCTTGACATTTTCTGGACAAACTTCCTGCAATAAAAGCAGAAATGTTTCTTGTTATAGCTTCTGGATCCATCATCTTTCTTTAAAGTTGGACTGACAATGATATACTGCTCTTCTTCCAGGGGCACTGAAACATTGTTTTCAGAATATGTTGCGATTTCCTTTTCATTCCCATCAACTCTGCTATTTGGAAATCTTTGTGTGGGATCATGACATCTTTCCAAAAGTCTTCTCTGGCTAAAGTCAAATTGGCTATGACTAGAGGATCTACTTCCACTCTCCCTGGGCTTTGACTTGCTCTGTCTGGAGGACTCGCTTCGACTCTCCCTAGAGGATCTACTTCCACTCTCCCTGGGCTTTGACTTGCTCTGTCTGGAGGACTTGCTTCCACTCTCTCTGGAGGATCTACTTCCACTCTCTCTGGAGGATCTACTTCCACTCTCTCTGGAGGATCTACTTCCACTCTCTCTGGAGGATCTACTTCCACTCTCTCTGGAGGATCTACTTCCACTCTCCCTGGAGGATCTACTTCCACTCTCCCTGGGCTTAGACTTGCTCTGTCTGGAGGACTTGCTTCCACTCTCTCTGGAGGATCTACTTCCACTCTCTCTGGAGGATCTACTTCCACTCTCTCTGGAGGATCTACTTCCACTCTCTCTGGAGGATCTACTTCCACTCTCTCTGGAGGATCTACTTCCACTCTCTCTGGAGGATCTACTTCCACTCTCCCTGGGCTTAGACTTGCTCTGTCTGGAGGACTTTCTTCCACTCTCTCTGGAGGATCTACTTCCACTCTCTCTGGAGGATCTACTTCCACTCTCTCTGGAGGATCTACTTCCACTCTCCCTGGGCTTAGACTTGCTCTGTCTGGAGGACTCGCTTCCACTCTCTCGAGAGGATCTACTTCCACTCTCCCTGGGCTTAGACTTGCTCTGACTGGATGATGCACCTTTGTTCTTTTTTTCCATTTCCAGGGTTAATTCCATACTGCTATCACTTTCTGTGCTTTCATCCTTGGGATTTGGAATATACTCCTCTTCGCTACCTAAGTTTGAGTCATCCGATTCCATGAGATTCATCTGAATCTTTAAAAACAAACAAACATCTGTTAATAACTATTTTTGCAACATTAAATATTAAATATAAAAAACCTGAGTATACTGACTGAACAGGCTCAGGATACTAAATGAAGAAAAATCTGTATGGACCATTTTCAGTACAAGTAAATTTACAAATTAGAAGAATCCCCATCAGACTCACTAGCAAGAGCAACAGACATTTTCACAATCATGAAAACACAAAAGAACCCCCCCCCCCCCCCCCCAAAAAAAAAAAAAGACTTACGGGACGGCAAGACCTTCTTCTCAGCTTCTGTGAATCCCTTTCAGGCTTAAAAAAAGGAGTCTCCTCTGCGCTGTCACTACTTGAATCATAGAGACTGTGGGTAAAATCTTGTACTCTATCCATCTGCAAAAAGGGAGACATGGAGATATTTTGCTGTATGATTGCTGTATTTTTAATTGATAGGGAGACCATTCAGAGGTTGTCAGGTGAGCTAGACACCTATGATAATTATTGACCAATATTACCCCTCCATCCACCTGCTGAGGCCCATGTCCAAACTGCCTTCCAGGTGGAGTAAATGTTGACAAAATTATAAAAAAAAAAAAGAGTAATGCTTCAGTTTTCATGCATTTGATTGTTAAATTTAATGACTTCACAGCAAATGATTAATCATAATGATATAGTGTCATTCCTGTAGACATGGAACTACTCAAGAGAGAGAGATTAGTCAATAATTTTCCGAAGTGTCTTCCTCACCTCACAATTGTCTCCCTATCAATTAAAAATCAGCAATCAGTCAGAAAAGAAGTTGAGCTTCTCTAATAAATGTTTACTGATTGATTGTTGGTGATCTCTATTTAATTGATAATTAATGCACCAGGCGAGGAGGAGGACTCGACCGGATTTTGGCAACAGAGACCGTTATCACATAAACAAGTTAATTATATTGTTAAAATGTGTTTTGGGGCTTACCAGAATGCTTTTTGTGCGTCTCAGTGGTGGAACAAGTTCATCATCCGATTGATTGTTGGAATGGTTGCTTGGAGAAGCCTCATCACAAGTTTCTTTCACAACAGTTTCATCTGAATCGTACAAAAGATCTGAAACATCTGGGCCAATATCATTCTGCCCTATAATAACATCCAGGTGTGGGGTGGGAGGTTCGTTTTCCATACCATCCTCATCAGTTTCATCACTATCTGAATAATCAACCAGTGAAAATCCTTGGACAGTAAATGCCTAAAAATAAACAAAAATTCATTAAGTATGGAATTAGAAAGGTTGGCCAAAGAAACATGGCATGGTCTGACTAAAAATCTAAATCCAGAAATGTGAACATCAGCCCTTTTAGACAGCGTACAATTATAAATGTTAAAATCAGAGTACAGCTATACTATAGTATTACAATACTATCATATAGTTGCCTGAGGAAGACCATTTGGATCGAAACATTTGTTTTTTAGTCAATAAAAGGTAACTGTGAGCTTTAACCCAGTATGCAGATGTTCTTATTTTTTCTCCCCAGATGTTATCATAATGCATTAAAAGGTGCCCCACAAGAATGGGACTGGAAAGATGCCAGTGTGTTACATTACCTGGCCTTTACAACCCAATATGGTCACCTGACTACTTTAAAGCCCCATGAGCATTGGTCCATGGTCCAATTGACCATTACAGGAGTTTTCAGTGCATCAAATCAAAATATTTAAAATCAAAATTAAAAATCAAAAAGATGCTTTAAAACATCTAACAGCTCAGACACAGTACACAATTACAAATGTTAAAATCACAGTTGAGGTCATGTCAGGTGTTGCCATAGTGCATTAAAAACAATTACAGTAAGAACAGGACGGAAGGGCCCCACATGGGTCAGACTAGAGACATATGAGTGTGTAAAGGAGAGACTAGAGAAACTAAATGTATTTGGAAGATGGAAGGACCCCATAAGAACATGACTGGAAACATGCCGGTGTGTGTGTGACATTAACTGGCCTTTAACACCCAATATAAAGCCACATAAGCAAAATATTGCTTTAAAACATCTAACAGCTCAGACACAGTATACAATTACAAATGTTAAAATCATAGTTGAGGTCATGTCAGGTGTTGCCATAGTGCATTAAAAACAATTACAGTAAGAACTGGACGGAAGGGCCCCACATGGGTCAGACTAGAGACATATGAGTGTGTAAAGGAGAGACTAGAGAAACTAAATGTATTTGGAAGATGGAAGGACCCCATAAGAACATGACTGGAAACATGCCGGTGTGTGTGTGACATTAACTGGCCTTTAACACCCAATATAAGGCCACATAAGCATTGGTCCACTTTAGTAAAAGAACACCACCACATACATGTCAGCATAGATGAATGTGTTTGAATGTACTTTTACCTGTGAGCAGGTCTGATCTGGGTTTGGTCCATCACTAAGCGTCTGAGGAACAGGGCTGGTCTCATTCTCTACTGCTGCGGCTGGAGCTTGGGTTTTTTTCAACTGGATTGCAGATAAAGAAGAACTCATTTTAACACACATCACAGATCAAAGATTAAATGCATTTCCATAGACAGTCAAGAGTAATATTGGAAACATGGTTAATATTGGAGAAATACAAAATTTGCTTTTGCAACAAAACATTTAAAAAAAGAAATCCCTAAACTTAATCTAACCAACTCACCTTAATGCGCCAAGGCCATTTTGAATCACCATAGTTGTAATCAATTTCATCTCCTATTTCTATTTTCTTCAGAGAAAAAAGGCACAAATGTGGTTTGTTGTCAACTATGATTTTTTTCATAACGCAATTTGGATTTTTGTGGTTGTCATTGGCCAATCGCCCCAGAGATGAGTCTTCTTCAGATGCATCCAGGCTGAAAAGTATCAGAAAAATGGTAATAGTTTTACATCTTTTAAAAAGTTTTATTGAAAGAGTTATTTTCAAAAGAATTTAAGAGTATTTGTGCTTAATTCATTCATCAAGTATTAAACCCTTGATTCAGGGTTAACTCGTAATTTCTCTAAATCAATACAAAACATCCATCTTTCAATGTTTACCATAAGTGATGATTCTGCCACTGAAAGTCAAAGAGAAATGTGCTTTCAATCTCTGAGTATTTTCTTGACTTGCATTCCTCCTGTGTGAGGAGTTTACCCCTGTACTCCAACACGAAGTCCCCGGGTTCAATGGGGTGTGTGGCAAACACTCCTCTTCCTACAATAATATATAATAATTAAACAAACATTACATTGTAGCCGCAGCTCCGCCCACAACGCAGAGGCGAATTGCTAATGAGCTACTGCCGCTCTGCAGAAGCAAAGTCCTGGAAAAGAGCACATGATTTGGGCTAAAAACTGCATAATCATAATTTAAAGACCACTGAGAATGCTTTAAAATAGCTCAAAAGATGATCGGAGGGGGACTTTAAGTTGCAGTGAACGAAAGGTGCATTGAAACTCGCAATAACTTTATTAATTACAAATTTGTAATAATTGGGGTTTGACACCCAGAGACTGTGAGGAAAAAAACTGTATGCTGAAGCAGAAACAGAGAAGAAGAAAGTGCTACTTCATGGTTCCTGCATCATTTTAAAAATCAAACCAAATGCTTTTTAAAAACCTTATGAGCTCAGTAAATGAAAAATAAGACCCAACAGGCCAAGGGAAACAACAAGAAAAGAACTGAAATTCATACATGTGAATGATGACATCTACTTTTAATGTTTTATAATGCAGACGTTTATCCCTGTTAATGTTTTATCCCTATTATATATAACCTGAAAACACACAAAAACTGTACCCTGCCATTACATCAACAATAATACTTTTTTGATTTTGAAATGCACAAGTTGTGTCAAGGAATCTTCTGCAACTTACCTTTGTAACGGTCAATGAATCTCGGCATAAACCCATCCTTGTCAGTGCAAGACAGAATGTATGTCTTTGCATCGTCTATAGGCTTTTTTCTCCTCCTCCTTGTGGACATAATGGCTCTGTGAAAATAATTGTAATTCGTACTTAGTCAAGGCAAATCTCACAAAAAGCTTTTTGAAAAATAGCAAGTCACAAAAAAAATCTATTATGTAAAGTAAAATAAATACATAAACAGACATTCATACAAACACATAGATGCTGCAACAGCTGTGTACTGAGCTTTGCTATTGCAGGATGCACATTGTTTAACATCAAACACGGGCTAATGAAATATGCAAATTCTGAATGTGCACACTGAAAGCTGACCGAGCCTGTTGAAGCCGAGAAGTTAACTTGTTAGATGATAACCATGTTGTGCTGCACAGACACTCAGTAATCAATTTAAACTAGGGCTGTCAAACTTAACTTCTGGTACAGCAGCATGGCGGCGTTGCCACATGACCATTGACTGATATATGCAGCATCACATCCTTCCTCATACATACGCTCATGGATGGTTATGGGGGGGTCCAGGGTATGCCGGTACCACCCAGACAAAAAGCTTGGTGAAAACTTCCCTTAGAAGTATTGAGTCTAAACAAGCAAAGGTTTCAAATCTTGCTACATTTGTTGATCAGTCACAGTGATGCTCTGAAATTTAAGAATGTGTTTTTATTTGTTAAAAATGTGTTTGTTTTTAATATATATATATATATATATATATATATATATATATATATATATAGTACCAGTCAAAAGTTTGGAAACGTTACTATTTTTAATGTTTTTGAAAGAAGTTTCTTATGCTCATCAAGCCTGCAGTTAAAAAAAAAACAGTAATATTATGAAATATTATTACAATTTAAAATAATGGTTCTCTTTTTTAATATACTTTAAAATGTAATTTATTTTTGTGATGCAAAGCTGAATTTTCATCAGCAAGTACTCCAGTCTTTGGTGTCTTATGATCCTTCAGAAATCATTCTAATATGCTGATTTATGATCAATGTTGGAAACAGTTGTGCTGCTTAATATTTTTTTTATAACCTGAGATACTTTTTTCAGGATTATTTGATGAATAAAAAGTTAAAAAGAACTGTATTTATTTAGAATAGAAATCTTTTGTAACAATATACACTACTGTTCAAAAGTTTGGGAACAATAACTATTTTTTTAAAATAAATTAGTACTTTAATTCAACAAGGATGCGTTAAATTGATAAAAGGTGATGGTAACAATTTATATTGTTAGAAATGTTTTTATTTTGAATAAATGCTGTTTTTATGAATAAACGCTGTTAACGTTTTACTCAATGAATCCTGAAAAAAGTATTCCAAAAAATATATTAAACAGCACAACTGTTTCCATCATTGATAATAACTGAGTATCAAATCATCATATTAGAATGATTTCTGAAGGATCATAAGACACCAAAGACTGGAGTACTTGCTGATGAAAATTCAGCTTTGCATCACAAAAATAAATTACATTTTAAAATATATTAAAAAAGAGAACCATTATTTTAAATTGTAATAATAACATTTCATAATATTACTTTTAATATTAATTAGTAATATTTCATAATATTACCTCTTTTTTTTTTACTGCAGGCTTGATGGCATAAGAGACTTCTTTCAAAAACATTAAAATTAGTAGGCTAATGTTTCCAAACTTTTGACTGGTACTGTATATATAAAATGAAGTTGAGATAAGATGCTAAAATGGCAAGCATCACTTCACATTGTCACGGACATGGACAACTGAGAGCAGGAAAGATTTTTTTAATAAATACTTTGCATTTTACGAATTTTATTGAAAAAAATATGTGACCAAAACATCCACAACTGAATTGCTACAGCTATATTGCTGTAATTGCAAAGTAAATTTGGAAAAACTTGAAGGTGGTCTTTTCTATTATTTTCTCTCACCTGTCCTGCTCTAACAAACCAGCTGCGGGTAGGATGAGTGACTCCAAAACGGCACCGTAGCTTCAGGCCTGCGTTAGCTTCTGGCTAACCTCCATCAGCGAGTCCTGCCCTGTCTTGCTCACAATTCACAACCGATTCCACCTTTAACGACACGACTTTCACTGCACCCCGTGTCTGCCCCGCTGTCATGTCCGTGGTGACGTTATTAGGTTATGCCAACTGCTAAAAGTAATATTATGTCCCTAACGTTAGCTACATGGCAGCTAAACGAGGTAGCAAACATCACGATATAACGCCAAAATATGAACTCACCATAAAAACCTCACAATTCACAACCAACTCCACTTTTAACGACACGACTTCACTACACCCCGTCTCTGCCCCGCTGTCATGTCCGTGGTGACA
Source organism: Leucaspius delineatus (assembly GCA_023718395.1). Taxonomy (NCBI): domain Eukaryota; kingdom Metazoa; phylum Chordata; class Actinopteri; order Cypriniformes; family Leuciscidae; genus Leucaspius; species Leucaspius delineatus. Next base: position 5,728,470 of record CM043361.1, on the reverse strand, counting down.
TGTTATTAGGTTAAGCCAACTGCTAATAGTAATATTATGTCGCTAACTTTAGCTACATTGCAGCCAAAAGAGGTAGCAAAAATCACGCTATACTGTAACGCCAAAATAAACTCACCATGAAAACCATGCCTAGCTTACCTGTTGCATCCGTCTTCTTATGTCTTCAATCTTAAGTCTTCTTCTTCTTCTGCGTCTTCTTCTTGTGCAATTTCCGCAGTTTTCCTTACTTTCGCGGCAGATTGTACAGTGCAGTAATTTCATTGGCTAAAGGTTTCAGATTCCCGCGGTGTGTATTCGATTTCGCGGGAAGTGTATCCTGACTTCCGGTTAAAAAAAAGGCTCGACGACACACACCTTCACACACTTACCCACTTTTTGCTACCTTACGGGCCACTTTTTAGAGATGAAAAAAAAAGCAATGGTAGCATCAGGGGAAGCTGCTGAGCTTATTTTAATTGAAATCGGAGTGGGGTCCACCATTTTGGGCCCCACTACGATTTTGGACCTCCTTAGGTGGATGTGCTCCCACCGATGGGAACCCACAGCGACGTAAATGTTAGTACACACACACACACACACACACACACACACACACACACACACACACACACACACACACACACACACACACACACACATACCTTAATAATACTCTAATATGTCATTTGTTCTCAATGTCCCACCACACAATAAATCATTATACCATTTCGACTAGACACATTCAAAATGCAAAAATATTTGTTTTTCCAAACTGTTTGGAGCAATTTGTTACATTTTTGTAACTTAATTGTAATTTTGAAATATAACATTAAAGAGTATATTTGATGTGATTAATTGCTCTGTCATTTATCAGATTTACCAATTGTTATAATTTCAATTTGTGCTGGTTAATTATGAACAATGGGTAAAAATGGGGGGGCGGGGCCAGGTGGGGGCGGGGCTCAATTAGGGCTCCTCCCCCAACCACATGTGATCTCACTCCAAGATTTTGATCAAACTTGAGAACCCTGGAAACAGTAGGAAACCACTGAAAGTGTTGTGTATATTCTGGTCATCAAATATCCTCCTGCCAGACCAAAGTCTCACATAGACAACATCTCCAACCTCCAGGATCAACACAACTCCATTCGAGGAGTTAAACCCATCCTCATCCTTAGACTGAACCTGATAATCATGTGCAATAATCACATGCTCTCCATTTTTAAAAATGGCTGCAGTTGCTGCAGTTGGACCACGGCCATAAACAGAGACTCTGAACATGTACGCTCCTTTCAGTGGGGCTGTGAAAATACCTAAATCAAATAACAAGAAATACAGAATCAGTGGTTTCCAAGCACACTTTGTAATAGTTTTGAAAGTTGGCAGATCATTTATTTCTCTTATACACATTACACAACTGCAGAGAGGTCTGAATGGAACAGAAAGGGTTTCATTACTATAAACAATAAAAAAGTTTTATGACTCTTTCATTTCATTGATAATTACCTGTAAGTGGGTTGTAGGCGTTCCCTATGTTTGTGAAGACGTTCCTGTAGGTTAGTGTGAAGTCAGTGGTAATAGGACCAATATATCCACTGCCAGATTTCATCAGTGAAGCTGAAAAAGCTATTTCTCTGTCTGATATTGAAAAACATAAGCAATATTGTGATATATTACTGTATTACACTGAGAATGTATACACTGAATTTTAACATCAATCAAGCACACTTTCACCTCTATTTTCCTTTCTCAACTCCACTTGACTCAGAGTAAGATTTGATATTTCTGTGTCATTCTCATTGAGTCCTCCATCTACCTGATGCTGTACGACACACACAAAGGTTTCCAACAGCAGCAGTAAACATACTAAACCCTTCATTCTTCACTGATGTTTGTTTCCAGCTCTTGCTCTGTCATCCTCACAGCCTCTCATGTTCCTTTTATAGTGTCCTGATTTACTGTCTTTTGTACATGATTTACATTGCTCAGATAAATAAGTAGTTCAAGTTAATTGTTAATCATAATCAAAGGGATGTCCCGGCCTCAGTAGATGTTTATCTATATTCATAATATCTGTGGCACTATGTTGAGCTCAACTGAAAATATCTTTGTCTCATCTTTTTTTTTTTTATGTTTATTTACATCAGCGGTCAGCAACCTTATAGCACCTACAGAGACCATATTATATTTTATTTTATTTGATGTTATTTTAAAGTGTTGAATTCTACATGGTGTATGGTTTCCATGTCCTTGCTTCTATTATTTATGAATGAGCCTGTAGCGTTTGCAGTGCGAGTGTAAAGCCGCGTTTCCACCGCAGGAACTTTCCCCAGGAACTAGGAACTTTGGGCTGGTACTCGATGTGTTTACACCGCAGTAACCAGGGTCTAAATGAAGTTACGGGTAAATATTTCCCCCTCCGATAGTCCCTGCTCATGATGAGGTAGTACTTTTTCAAAGTTCAGGAACTTTCAGGTGTGGGACTTGTGCGCTGCACAAGCTGATTGGTTGTGTTCACGCCGCATTTTGGTTGGATGACTCCACGCAGCATTTTTATTTTTAACCTCCCTTTTAAAAAGTGGCTTCATGCAGTAAGAGTTGTCTGTCTGCAAATATGAAAATTAATAAAAAAAAAACTGGTGGACTGGCGACGAGTTTCAGGCTTTATTAAGGGTATTTGTGGAAGAGGAAACTTTGTGCGTTCGTCCCAGCCATCTCATGGTCAATGTCCGCAATAGCTGATAACTTAACATACACATTTTATATCTAACGTTAGCATTACGAGCTTACTGAACACGCTTTATCAGTGCTCGTCTCTTTTCTGCCACAGCTTTTATTAAGTCATTATGTTTGCACATTGTCATCTATTGCAAGGCACTCCAAACCATGTTACAAATTTACTATAACAGGATTGAAAAAGCGCTTTGAGGTTAGTAACAAACAACTATTTACAAGACTGTCACTATTTATGATTGATAGACAGGGTTCAGGCTTTTTTTATTTTAAGCGTATTTGCGAAAGAGGAAAGTTTTGCGCGTTCGTCCCAGGCATCTCACAATAACTGATAACATATGTTGTCTAATTTTATACGCATACGAGCTTTCTGAACACGCTTTAGTATCAGTGCTCGTCTATTTTGTTCTGTTAATTACCTCGTTAGTAAACCAATACATAACTGCAGCACAGTTTGAATCTCCTCCATACTTATTATAAATGTGGCGCTCAAAACTGATTTCTGTCCGTCGCAGACTGGGAGGAGCAGTTGCGCGCAGTTTACCGTTCCGGTACTTTAGACCGCGGTGTAAACGCAGAAAGCAACCGGTCTGGGGCAAAAAAGTTCCTGGGTCAAATTGTTCCGGGTAATTTCGGTGGAAACGCGGCTTAAGAGAATAGAGAAAGGTTTACCACACTTAACCCTCTGGGGACCAAGGTGTTTTTGGGGCCCTTGAGATGTTCTGACATGCCTTGACATTTGTGCTTTTTTTCAGTTATTTATAAACATGTTACTGGCTAAGGTGTAAATTCACTCTATATAGCACAAACAGGGCTACCATAATATGCGAGCAACGTGTATGTAGATGTTTGTATTTTTAAGAGAATAATGTTTATGCGTGGTGTTTTATGGTGCTTAATTTAACCCCTTGTTTGGGTCTTAAATATAGACACCTTCTACCTTATTTTGTTTATTCTCAGGTTAGGTAAAGTCAGTCGAATTCGTTCTAAACAATAAGTATATAAATTTTCATACTTACAATTTAGTCGAAAGACTGCTCCGTGGTTTTGTTCAGCTCAATATTTGGTAAAACAGAGACTAAAGACAGGCGAGCTTATTAATTTCAATTAAATATAATTTATTACATACAGGTTAACTAGTTTACATAAAAGGTACTAAAATCTAAAATAAAATTAAAAGTAAATCAAAACCAATTAATCTACAAGCTTTCATCTTCATGAGGCGCAATGGCAAGGCATCTAACACCGGAGAGGCCGTCCTTGGTGAAACAGCGTCTAACTTTAACATTCTTTACACTACTTTTTATAGTCCACACGCCCTCCGCACAGGTTCAGTCCTTTACAGACAATCTGTCCAATCCGAAGTCTTGAACTGTCCTCCGTTCTGGAAATCCCCTTGTAACTCCATATATAAAGCTCTTTCCTTTGTTATCCTTTGTTTGCTGCTCTGGACCCTCTGCCTTTCTCCTGCGTCTCATGCTCCTCATCAAACGGGTAATGCTTGCCATTTCTACTTTGCTAAGTTACATGTTTTTTTCCACTACTTAATGTTACTTCTATCTATTGATTAAATGCTTAAACATGAGTATATCATTATTACTTCTTGCATGCATTATTACAATAAAAGTTTATTACAAGAACAAAATACCGTGTCTTCTTTAATTACAACAGTTCAATAATAAAGACCTTTACAAAATCGTCTCCATTGTCTTCCTTAATAAAACAATTTCACAATAAAAGAATTATACAAAACAGTTTGCATTGTCTCTTTCTTAATAAACCAGATTCAATAAAAGACTTATACCAAACAATTTGCATTGTCTTTTTCTTAATAAACCAGATTCAATAAAAGACTTATACAAAACCATTTGCATTGTCTTTTTCTTAATAAACCAGATTCAATAAAAGACTTATACAAAACCATTTGCAGTGTTTTCTCTTATACAACACCCTATTCCAAAAGGTTATATAGTTAGTTAGTAAGAATACAGAATAAATTGTATACACATATTTCATTTCTAAAACTACAATGGTGATTAATATCATATCCGCCCATGTATATGAGGCGTAATAAAAGAATAAATTGCATGTTTACTTAACAGTGGTTATTGGAAAAAATAAAAATGAAAGTTGCTGAATTAAGACCACAAAACACATTAAATATGTGTCCACAAGACTTTTGACTAATGGATGTTGTCCCTTTGAGTTCTAGCTTCAAAATTATGTGAAAATAGTCTTGCTTTATCGTTCACAAAAAAAAACACATTGATTTAAATGGTGTAAAACAGGTTTTGCTTGGAAAGCCATTATGCGAGGGGGGCGTGAAGGAGGAGGAGTAGTTTACACCTTAGATTACAGTGTCCCACCCACTCTGCATAATGACTCTGCCTAATGCCCATTCATTCAGGTGTGACACCGACTGAGCCACAATGCAAGGACAAAAGATGTATTTAGAAGAAGACTTATATTGACCATTTAAGATTTCGCTTACATCTCTCTTGTAAATATGTTTTTCTATTTTATTAAAAATGTTCCAATACAACAATAATTACTATTTCAACAATATTTCAAGTGTACTCTTTCTTTGTAAAAAAAAAAAAAAAAAAAAAAAAAAGATTAGGGACTGTTCGTTATTTATTTAAGGGGCCACCGGAGGAGTTTTGAGATCTGTTGTCAAAAAAGACATGACCCTCCCTTCGCCAGCAATAAATTTTTCTATGACCCTCCAAAATGATTGTGAAAAAAGGCATGACCCTCCCCGATAATTTATTGATTAGCCTAATTCTGTACTGGTTTGTGCTTGGCAAAGATGTTCAGATAGTAGAGCTGTAGCGGTGCGTTGATGACGTCGACGTCAAAATTTCGTCGACGTCATATTTTTTGCGTCGACGCTTCTTTTTTTTTTTTTGCACCATTCCAGGAGGTACAGCTCGCCACACACACACCGCCCGCCGTGTTATTCTGTCATGTTTTCTCCCTTTCTTTCCAAACCGAGACAAACGCCAGTCTCCTTTCTCTGCAGAATGCCATAAATCCGCTCAACCAATCACAGCGCACCATTCCACGCATAGTAAACAGTAACGGTGGCGCTCTGACACCCGACATCCTAGTTTTCCTTATCTACTTTGCACTTTTTGATCAACAAACAAACAAAAAAAGTAATAAATTTGACGGCATTGATGAACCTGTGGTGGATTCTGCCGTAGGGAAGAAACGTAAGCCATCGAAATCTAATCATTTACGTGAGGAGATTAAGAAGATGAGGCACGCGGGAGGAAGAGAAATGCCGACTGTTGCTTGTTCTCACTCGACAGCGTCAAACTTCTGTCGAATGCTGACACGTTAACCCCAGGGGATCTTTTAAAAAACTTTCAATTCTTGTACTCAAAGTCAACGAAAACCGAGCAGGACCTAAGCCATTTTACAGCTGATCGCCGTCAAAAAAGAAGGTCGCCGTCGTTCAGAAGGTATTTCTTAGCGATGGCTGATTGAATGTAGCCTATGTTTAGTCCAGATTAGACCGAGTTCAGAGGCTGTCAAATGTGGATCAACTTACTTTGTTGTGTATTTTCAACAGTTTCAATGTGAAAAATAACTTTTATATTGATTCAATGGATTAATTGCATAAAAAAAAGGATTTATCACATTTATACTACATTATTCAGAAGTAAACATTGTAGCTGACAGTATGTTTTTATGTCAGAATGTTTATTTTTAAACCACAACCTTCTAAGTGCTTCTTGTACCGATATATTTAACATATCTTTTGCATTTCTCATCCAAACAACATCAAACTTGGCACTGCACTTACTCGTGCCCAGACAGCTGTCGAGTTTGAAATCCATCGGAGTAACGGTTCGACAGAGATATGCGAATAACAGACAGGATAAATAATTCCAATTAGTCGTTAGATTAGTCGACTAATCGATAAAATAATCGCCCGACTAATCGTTTAATTAATAATCGTTTACCCCAGCCCTATCAGATAGCCATTGTTTGTTTGTTTTTTAAACCATTAACTCTTGCTTTCTCATCTTACTAGGGCTGTAACGATAGACCAAACCTACGATTCGGTTCGTCTCACGATTTTTGATTTTAGATTTGAAATAAAATCATGTTTTCGGTGCTGATGCTGTGTGACTCGTTCAACATGTGGGTGGCGTTGCGAATAAAGCATCTAAAAGCTGTCACAAAGAACCGGCAAAAGTAATGATTATTAATATGTCAAATATAGCTAGGAGACATTTTAATTGTTTATTAATAAAACAAGTGTTTTCTGTGTCGACTGCAAAGATGAAGTTGACGATGCGTCGCGATCTTCTCAGAACGCGCCAGAGAGAAATGCACATTTCATAAGCAGAAAGCAGTCTGTTTTCTTTCATTATGAATTGTTCGGTTTAAAAGTAGACATTTCAAGCTTTCTATATATTTCTCAGGTCTGTGAGGCAAGTAGCCTACGCTGAGTTTCGGTTCATTTATGAGACAAGAGTCCAGTTCACTCGCCCGCGCCTCCGTGTCATGATTATCTATTTTCTATATTTAGACTACTTCTTATTTATTAAATCCAGATGAAACATTGATTAAAATTAAGATAAAATTTATAAAAAAAAAAACGAAATTCACTTTAAAGAAAGGCTTTGTGCTTTCTGTTTGAGGTCTCTGTGAAATTTTTAAAGTCGCTTCAGAGCAGATCATGTCCGTAATGGAGAACTGTCACGCCGTAACATTGTTTTTATTTTATTTCACATAAATGCGAACACGAAAAATAAAATAAAAATAATATAATATTTTATGTTCTGTGGAGGCCGATCTTTATTCATCTGGTGGGTACAGTGTTTCCCACAGAATTAGATTCGATTTGCGGTGGTGTGGTGTTTGGGGGATGGGGTGGGGGTGGGGGTGGGGGGGGATTGATTAAGTTATATATATATATATATATATATATATATATATATATATATATATAAAATGTTTATATTTATATCATATATTTTTATTGACAAGTACACATTCCCATTGCCAACACTTTGTGTCAGATAACTTAAAGACTTTGCCATTGCTACACTTTCTATGCTATGACTGCTCCACAGACTTTTTGTTGCAAATTTTGCTCACACATAAACCTGGAACTGGACACACACACACACACACACACACACACACACACACACACACACACAAACTTACTGACACACTCAAACACAGGCTCTCACACTCAAACACAGGCTAGTGCTGGGCGGTATGACCAAAAATTCATATCACGGTTTTTTTCAAAATGATACCGGTTTTCCGGTTTTTGACGGTTTTTTTTTTTCATGCATATTCAGATGTGCAATGCATTTTCAACTCGTTGAGAGAGGAATTGCTGTAGTAAATTGACTTAATTGACTCATTAATGAATATTGTAGAATAATTCCACACTAGTAATACAGGTTTGCATGGCCCCAGAAAATGATGCTGTTGTTTACAAATAAGAGCCAGTCATGATTCTAATGAAGTGAGGAATCAGAATGCAAAGACAATTGTAGTCAAATCAAAATACAAAACTTTTATTGTGCAAATTTCACAATGTTTTTTTGTATTTTTAATAAAAACCAATACAAAAAGTAGAACAATAAGAACTTTAAAGTTAAAACAGGTACATTTCACATGTATTCAAGTAAATCTAAAAAGAAAACTTGCATTGCTTTTGAGGTCTATAATTTTTTTTTTTAAAGTTATGCAACTTGAATTAGCTATTACTTCCTTCAAAAGTATTACTTCGAAACCAGTATTGAACAAATAAAATAAATATAAAGTGCAACTTGGCTCACAGGATTATCCTGTATAATGAAAACAATAATCACACAAATCTAAAAAGAAAACTTGCATTGCTTTTGAGGTCTATACATTTTTTTTTTAAAGTTATGCAACTTGAATTAGTTATTACTTCCTTCAAAAGTATTACTTCGAAACCACCAGTATTGAACAAATAAAATAAATATAAAGTGCAACTTGGCTCACAGGATTATCCTGTATAATGAAAACAATAATCACACAAATCTAAAAAGAAAACTTGCATTGCTTTTGAGGTCTATACTCAAAAAAAAAAATAGAAAAACGAAATTATGCAACTTGCATTAGTTATTACTTCCTTCAAAAGTATTGCTTCAAAAAAGCCAATATTAAACATATAAAATAAATAAAAAGTGCAACTTGGCTCACAGGAATCAGGATTATCCTGTATAATGGAAACAATGATTGCAAATTTCAACATTTACAAATTTTTTGCCAGGAAAACCAGACGGTCCACAGCATCTGGTTTGAGTGCAGCCCTGTGGCAAGTGACAATGTTGCCACCAGTGCTGAACGCTCTCTCAGATGGAGCACTGGTGGCAGGGATGCATAAATACTGCTGAGCTAGCTTGGCAATGCGAGGGAAATTTGTCTGATGGCATCTCCACCAGTCTAAAGGGTCTGTATCACTGTCAACCTCTGTGGTCTGTAAATAGACTGTCATCTCCATTCTGATGCTTTCCTCTTCTGGCAGTGTGAGTGTGCTGCTGGTGGTGGTGCTCTGCCTTTTGAAAAAGCTTGCCAAAGTCTTTTTTCTTTTTTCCTCAGGAGGAGGAACAGGCTCTGCGTCTGCTTCTGCTGCTGCTGCACCAGCAGCCCCTGAGAGTGTGTCCTGTTGAGCCTTCATTAGTGGCACTATCTCTTCAACTGCTCTGGATAGAACCCGCTCCACCTTTTCTTTATCTATATACTTGGTTCTAAACCGTGGATCAAGAAGAGATGCAATGTCAAGCAGGTCATCTGTAACCTGATCAGAATATTTCTCATTCAAGTAAGCTAGAATGTTTCTCTTCACATCCTTCGTCAGCTGAGTATCGCTCTCTTCCTCAGCAAGAATGGATGTGTTGAAGAGACTGAGCACTGGCTTGAGATAGGAGACACTGACATATTGCTCTCCTGACAAGGCATCTGTGAAGTCCTGGAGTGGGCTCAGCACCTTGTTGACAGCCTCTAGGACATCCACATCTTGCCAGCTAAGGACCAAGTGCCTTGATTTCTTGTCAGCTTTTAGAACCTGACTAATGGCCCTCTCTTGCTCCAGTACTCTTTGAATCATCATCTGACGTGATCCCCACCTTGTAGGAGTCTCAGTTGTGAGCACATGCTTTGGAAGACCCAGATCGTTCTGAACAATGGCCAGGTCCCTCCTTTTCTTCCAAGAGTATGAGAAGGCTGACACAATTCTTTTGCAGACACCTACTGCACGTTGTATGCGGTCATCTTTCATACCCCTTTCTGTAAAAATGACAAAATAATGACAAAATATTAGTTCACTTTTCCTAATGTAATTTTTTTTTTTTTACTTTTTAGCCCAAATTAATGATATATAAACTAATAATAATAATGATAATAAAAAAAATATGATGATAATAATAATAATAATAATAATGATCATTATTATTATCATTTATTTTCATCATCATTATTAAATCATAATCATCATTATTATTATTAGCATTATTATCATCATGATCCTTATTATTATTATTATTATTATTATTATTCTGTTATAAGAGATAATAGAAAACTCCTTAGTAATATCATTACAGCTATCAAGTATAGTTCACTATTAAAATAATAACTATTGCTTACCTATGGCTAGGTGAAGCCTGTGACCAAAGCACTGGAGTCTTGTCCAATTGTTCAGTTCGATAGCCTTCTTGATGTTGGCTCCACTGTCTGTAGTGATGGCCACTAGCTTCTGCTCTGAAAGCCCCCAGGAATCAAGTGCCTCTTGCAGGCCTGCTGCAAGTAACTCTCCAGTATGGTCATCGGGAAAGTAGCTTGTCTGCAAACAATGACTTTGCAACACCCATTCGTCACTTATAAAGTGAACTGTGAGGCTGAGGTAAGGCTCCATAGTGCGACTGGACCACATATCAGTCGTTGCAGCGAAGTGGAGGACGGTCGCGAGGTCTGTTTCGAGCTTAGCTCTGTGCTTTTGATACAAGTTGGGGATAGCAACTTGGCTAAAGTACTTTCTGCTTGGCATTTCATACCTAGGATCGAGCGTCTTAATCATCTGCTTGAAGCCTTCTTTTTCCACTGTATTAAGCGGGACCATATCTTTAGCTAGGTGGTTGGTGACTGAGTTTGTAATCTCGATCCACCGTTTGCTTTTTTTGTCATAGCAAGTTCCTCTAGCAAACGCGTCTTGAAGTGACATTTGGCTCGACTTTTCTTTTGCTTTCCCCGTGTTACCTGCTTATGTGGAGGGAGCTGAGCCTGCTGACTTTAATTTCATACATTCTTGATATTCCAAGACGTGTTTGCAGCTGAGGTGGTGGAGCAAATTGCTCGTGTTGCCGCCTTTCGCAACTATTTTAGCCCGACAGCACTTGCATAATACGGTTGTTTGGTCAACGTCGGATTTTTGGAAACCAAAAAACCTCTAAACAACAGACCCGGCTCCTTTTTTTGGCACAAGTTCGTCTGTGTCATTTTCTACTACTACTGCAGCATCCATCTTCGGTGTGACGTCCCTCTGGTGCACTGTTGTTTACCGTCGCTGCTTAGAAGTGCAACATTTTAAAGGGTCCGTCTGAAACTGTCGCGTGGCGCAGCGTAACGTTCGTTCCGGACGTTGTGTTATTAAACACACCGGTATGGCGGTATATTAAAAATGAATATCGTGATGAAAATATACACCGGTTTTCGGTATGAACCGGTATACCGCCCAGCACTAACACAGGCTCACACACACTCACACATTCAAAAAGACTCAAACACACAGATTCAAACACAGACACACACTCACACACACTCAGACCCAAACACAGACTCAGACACACACAGGCTCACACACACACCAAACTGGACCTGGAGGTGGACACACACAGACGCAGACACACACACACGCACACCTGGAGATTGAGGTGGACAAAAACCAACACACACCAACCTGAACCTGGAGATAATAATTATATAATGTCTAGTCTGGTGGCTGTGATATGAACCTACCAACGTCCGTTGCAATGATTTTTGGAATGACTGATCGCGAGAGGAACAAATTACGTTTTAGTCGCATAACATCGGTTAATGGAAACGCCGTCATTTCGCAATAGTTGTAAGTAACGTTAATTGATATTTAGGAAAAAAAAAAAAAAAAAAAAAAAAAATCGCAAAAGTTTTGTGCGAATCTGTAATGAAACGCGACCGCGCTTAACATCTAGACAACTTCTCAGAGTTATGTTGAGCAACAGTGTTCATTATACTAACCATTCAACTCCGGATTGATTCTGGAATCTTCGCTGGGGGAATAAGCATTAAGCACCGGCAACAATCCGCCCTCTACATGCTCATGTTTTGATTCAGATCGTGCGGTAAGAGAAGGAGGGGCTAGTCGTGCCTCCATTGTCAGTTTGTGAGAGAGAGGGGGAGCAAGCAGCGCGAATAAAATACAATTTTACCCATATTAAATAGTTAAAAAATCTGAATCAATCCGTGGCGGTCAGCGTTGATATGTGGCGGGCCGCCACAAATTAATGAATGTATGGGAAACCCTGGTATATATATTTTGGTTTGCACAGTGTAATTTATAGAATTACAAAAAAATATTTTGCCACCTAAAAGTTAAAGATTTTTTTGTGTCACGTCACACGTGTATTTCCCTCATTTTAAATATAAAACGCATGTGTAGACTGATATTTTTCTAATGTCTTGACTCCTTTCAGACGTTTCAAAATATTGGTATTAAATGCATTTTCTAAGAATTTTTATTTTAAGTTTTGACTGCAAATGTCACGTCCATAACACTGGAATCGCCCAATTTTAACGAATTTATCCTCAACTAGTTTTTGTGGTGTAGGTCTATGTATTTTATGTTAACTTAAATAATACTAATAGTAATTTAAACATGTGGTAGCCCTACATCTTACACATCGTGGAAACAAAATAAGAATGGAAACTAAAATATGGTAGTATCGCGCTACTGCGCACATTCTATCAGCTGCAGTTCTGGCGCCTCAGTCCCAATACTGTAAAACTCGACGTACGTTCACATCACATGTTAATGCAGCGGTAGAGTTACACTCGAAGGACACTGTGCACTTAACAAATGTTCATTATTTGCTCGTGCTTTAAAGCTTCGCCGGGTAAACATTTCTTTGGCATTCTGTTCTGACATGATGCACTTTTTCTAAGCGCGAACTGAAGTGCGCGCGCACTGTCAAACAGCGCCAAACTGGATTTTTGTTGGGTCAGTCAGAAACCAACTGATATCGAAGGGGGGCTGATAACGCGAGATCAACATGAAGCTAAATGGAAAAAAATAGCACCAAACAAGCCACTTTGAAATGTTGCTGTTTTAATGAATATAAAATTGGGTGACCCTCCCCCTAGACTAAAAAAAGTTGGATGACCCTCCCCTCAACAAAGAATAAAAAGACATGACCCTCCCCTATTTTCCTCCGGTGGCCCCTTCCATAAATACCGAACGGTCCCTTATAGGCCTACATTTTATCATATGTATTCATTAGTTTGAATATAGCCAACATTGGAACATCTAACATCTTAGTCTATGACTTTATTTTTTTCAAAAATAGTATATATATATATATATATATATATATATATATATATATATATATATATATATATATATATATATATATATATATATATATATATATATATATATATATATATATATATATATATATGAGTTGAATCAGGTGTGTTTGATTAGGGAGACAAAGAAAACGTGCAGTGTTGGGGGGCCTTCAGGACAGGTTTGGGAACCACTGGTTTAGCCTAAATATGAATCGCGCGTCTGTGTGTAAAATAAAAAACTGCTTTGCTATAGCCTACTGAGATGAGTAAAAATCGACTGGAATATGTTGAAATGAAATGTATTTGTATAAGCAACGTATTAAACTGCAAATTAGCATTTATATGCCCTAATATTTCATAAAAACAACGTTACAGTCAGGCGAAGTATGAAAGACAACATTTTGTTGACTAGACTAGGGTACAGTTTAGGCTACTGTAGAATATACCGCCACATCAAAAAAGCTTTTGTTTAGCAATTTCTGGTCATATCTAACGTTTTATATATGCTGATGAGTTGAATCAGGTGTGTTTGATTAGGGAGACAAAGAAAACGTGCAGTGTTGGGGGGCCTTCAGGACAGGTTTGGGAACCACTGGGCTAAACAGTCTTTACAAATATGTACCCTTCATTCATTTCACAGAAAGGCGAGTCATATAATAGAAATGCGATTCATCTTTTTGCGGTTTACATAGGCCTACACTAACGTTATTCCATTACGTTATTCCACATGTGAGAAAAGAAAACATCCTATCTCACTCCTTGGCCGGATCTGCTCCTCATATCAGGAGATATTGCTCCTCATCAGCACTGTTCTGAGGAATCGTTTCTCCATAAGGTAGGCTATAATGTCTCACTCGCGAGGAGTCGCGACGCGCTTTGTTTACAGCTGATGTGGGCGTTTCACAGATCTGAAATAGTTCTCAGAATTTGCGTTTGAATAGCGCGCGCTCTCCGGGGAGTGGTCACATTACTGTGAATCATCTCGTAATGAGGTCGACTGGAGTCGCTCTCTTTTTATACAGATTACAGAAGCTGAGAATATTTGTTTTTTATATAAATTACTTCATTTAAAAGATGCGATCTCAAGCTTTATGCCCGTGGGTCTGTTTGCATGAATTTTCGCGGAGTTATAGATCATTTTCGAACGCGTTTCAAATGGGAGTTTACTGACAGAGAGAAGGCAGAAATCGCATCATGTTAATTTCTTTATTTGTCAAAAAGCAAAACACTTTATTTTTATTGTGAGTATACAGAAAAAAAAATAGACACTGAACAGGATCGATTGATGGATTACACGAAAATGAAATATCAAAATTAACAGAGCATTTAGTGTTTATTTTCATTGCTAAAAAAAAAAAACGAGCAAAACGCACGGGTGCGTTTTTGGTCCCCAGAGGGTTAACAGAAATGGCAATATATGATCGACTACGCCACCCCGGAAAACCAGGGAAATGCCCTAAGGGCACACAGGTTCGTTTTGAGTGGGTGAGAAGACATGAGACATGTACATAGAAAAATAGAAAGTTTTATTTTGCTCGTCAGTGTTGACTAGTAAATAGCTAGATATTTCAAAGTTAAAAACTCACATTGGCATTATAATAAATGAACACAGTCAATTAGCATCTACACATACACACACACACATTAAATAACAAACGCAATTTAAAGAAACTCAGCAATCAGGAGCAGCAGTATCTGGAGGTCCAGCCCGGCAGCCAAATTGGAAAACAAACCCGCCCAAATAATCCACTACACACACACGAAGGGTTAAATGCCAGAAGACACACAGCACTAGGTGTGAACACACCACACAAATGGCAGCTTCGCCTTCACCCTCCAGAAACCCCCAGCTCCTGCAACGAAGACAAAAATGAGAAACAAAACCTGAATATAATCCAAAAGAATAAGACAAGTCAAATAATTCAAGGATCTAAACCACTTGACATAATTAGGACTCAGTACCACACAGAAACAAGTTAACATTGAAATAAACCAAATAATCAAACATACAACCACACATTACCCACAGTTAAACATACATTCATACATACAAGATTCTTCAAACCAATGGAATTCAATAGACAGTGGTCAGAGGAGACAGCCAGCCAGCACAGTCAGAGGAATACACAATCCTCACTAGCAACGTGCGGCAGAGTCACAATAGTTAATGGTTGCTATCGTGATGAACGTTGAGGCAAAACAGTGACATAGTCGCACTTATACGCAATCAAAGTTCAGTGTTGATGCTCAATTCCCATAATTAGCCCAAGAGACCCTCAGTTACACAGGAGGACCTGCCGCGCATAAAGCTAAAGTTAAAAGAGAAACAAATTAATACACAAAACTATAATCCTACGTACCGCGGGATGATCCCAGCACACAAACCGCTTCGCAGTCGCGCACCATATTGCAGTACAGCAGCTTAGTCAGGAACACATGCTATCAATGACATGCTATCAATGCCACCGAAAACAAACCGTAAGTCGTAAATAACCAGCCGCGTTCAATTTCTTCTTGTTACATAAAAAACTGGCTACTCATACCTGTGAGGCGTGGGCAGCCAGCACACAGCAAACGAGGAAGCCAGCTTACAGTCTAAACCTGACAATGAAAGAAATTCACATCAACTGCTTGCCCAGCACGAGAAGCACGGGTCCACCCCAAACAAATCACATACCTGCAACAACCACGGATGACGTCACAAGGGCAATACCAAGACGCATGCCATATGGCAACCACACATCCCTTAAATCAAATAAGAAAGGGGCGGGGGCTTAAACTAAGCACAGGTGAATGAGATCCTCATAAGTGGATTCAGTCACCCTGCTACAAGCCTACCTCAGATGAGTTTGCCAATTTTTATTGTATTATTGTAGGTTTAAACATTGTGTAACTTGAACAACAGTAATAAAGTTATGAAGTAAATTCTAACCATATTTCATTCTTATATGTTACTGTTATTTTTTATAAAAATATTAAAATTATCCATCAAATTGTCATTTTCTCCCATCAGTCTTGTGAGTTAACAATAATGCCTGACCAGTAAATTACTTGGTAAACAAACAGTCAATGCCTAAACATGATTTATTGAAAATATATAAGTGGTTCTTAAGTCTACACGTTTTTTTTTTTAATGGCTTGTCAACTTTCCATTCCTCTGCTGTGAGATATTAGTCAGGGCTGGATTCTAGCCTCCACCTGATTGTTACGCTAAACACATTTTTGACCATGTGAATGCTGATTCTAGTCAGTGGTTGAGCGCTGGTCTATGACTGGAAAAATAAAAGAGTCGTTGCAAAAGAAACGATACATAGCTTACATGTGGCATTAAACTGGCAGATTTTAGAATGTTGTAGGCAATTATTTTGCAAGTAATGACATGTTTAATCTTGTCTTGCCTGGATCTTTGGTGTAAACTCGTGTATGCCCCCCATGAACACATGAACGCCCCCCTTTCAAAAATCTTGCTTTCAACGCCACCCGTTGTTCTCTGAACTGATTAATTGATTGATCTTTTGAATAAGCGACACTCGCTCGGCTCTGAAGTGTAATGCACACACATTTTTTTTGCCGTATGTAAACATTTAAAACATTTTGTAACAACAATATGTTTTTATACAAGTTGTTTCCACTTCCACACGCAGTTTTAAATACTGCAGTTACCAGTTAAGAATACACTGGAACTTTATGGAAACCATGATGTATGTGTATACCATGATCTATGTGTATACCATGTATTTATGACTGGCAGGACAATGTTGAATTACAACTAAAGTTTCACCTTGTGATACCAGTTTACTTACATATAAAGGACTTAAAATAAAGTATAAATTGGTCACAACTTAATGTGTAATATGACACACCTAAACCTCTGTAAAAAACTATAACAACAGGGGAACAGTCACAGAAACACAAAACACAAACAGGGATGGTGTGCAGCCTGTCGTGTGCTGACTCTCTCTCTCTTTGAAGGCGGTCTCTTACAAGTCGTAACAAGATTTTTCAGCGCTCTCAAACACCGCACCGTACCAGCTGTGAGAACAGCCTTTGTTTGCTCAATAAAGGCAAAAGAAATAGAGAGAAAAAAGAAGAGAGAAAGGAGAGAAATCGACCCCATTGCCACGCCATATCACCAACACCCCACACGAGAAGGTTCTCCTGAAGAGCTGCTCGTTGAAATGTCTACACTTCTGTAGACACAGCATTTGAAACGCTCGGTCTGAAACGAAAAGCTGAAGTGCAATCGCACCTGTTGCTCATTATTTAACATTGCTGTGTGGCAGAGCAGCTCCTGCTAATTATTGCATGCCAATGTAGCTCGTTGTAGTTAAACTCAAAGTGGTTTGGCCTCTCTAGTGAGATTCGTTGGTCAAGACGTACGTTGAGAGTGACCGACTGATAAGGAACATTTCGTTAGCGTGACAATAATTACATTAAGTAATATAATTTCTTGAATAAATCCAGATTCAGAAATAATGAACTATTTATTTATTTGCACAGTCATTCTTTGTGTGATATGAATCAGTGTGTGTTCAGGGTCTGATCTTAAGATTTTACTGCAGGCCTGTTTAACAGCCTGAATGTAATTTTTACATTTGCACGTCAAAAAATATACTTTCATGTTACCACTATATACTTTATGGTGGTTTACACACCCTGGCGGCACCTATGATGAAGAAAAGCAAATAAAAAACAATCTTACCACACAACAAATTCAGACATTTCAGTCTAGTAGATGTCGGTGTACACATTACTGAAAGTGCTGATTCTTCCACTTTCCCATAACTTATGATATACTTGCATTTGAAGAAGAAAACACACATATAATTATTAACTCTAATTATTAATAGTGTAAGGCTGAAAGCTTGTGTTATTATGAACCAATAATCGGAACAAAACAGTTGAAGGATGACGTGCATAGTTATTTATCTGACTCCAATTTAATTAATCTGACTCCATTAAAGTTGTTATTATTCTTTAATCTATTATTCTTTAAAGTTAAAAGCCTTTCTTAGAACTGAGAGTAAAACATAAGATTGTTATAAGACATATACTGTTTTGGCAGAGATGTACAGTAATTGTTAGTTATGTGTGTATGTGTGTGTGTGTGTGTGTGTGTGTGTGTGTGTGTGTGTGTGTGTGTGTGTGTGTGTGTGTGTGTGTGTGTGTGTGTGTGTGTGTGTGTGTGTGTGTGTGTTTCAAGGACACAAAGAACTATTCCTAGAAAATCAGCCATCTTGGTTGATTTTACTGGAGTTCAAGGACACGAAGAAGTGGACAGCTTGCACCTGCGAGACCTTGAGAAGGATCGTGGAAACTTCGAAACCCAACCCAGAGCTGAAGACAAGAAGCCCAGAGCTGAAGACAACTACACCTTTGATTCAAAGCAGGATTATTGTAGTCTATACTTTAATGATGAAATTGTATTTGCCTTTACATTTTTGTTTATTATAAAAAGAAAAAATACCAATTAAAATGAATTTAATTAATTGGAAAAACTGCATACCGAAGTGTTGATTTATAGTGTTTTAAGACTTTTAATAAGAAAATACAACAGAAGTCTTCTGATCAAATTGAAAGTAATTTAAAATGCTTATAATTTAGGCCAGACTCGACTTACTTTATCTAACCTAAGAATAATAAAGAATAAGATTAATGGTGTTAAGATCAAAGTACACACCACAAAACAACAGCTCACATTATTATGGTACCATAAAACAAGTTATTGTACTTTATCGCAAGGGCATAAATCCAATTTCCCAAAATCTAGGGCATTCTTGTACAAACAAAGTTGTAAATCAGGTTAATAATTACATTGACTGTTTTTATACTGTATATGAAATTAACTTGACAAGTCTGTTATCTGTTGCATGTGGGGGGAAATAACATTACATGCAATTTTGTGGATTAAACACAAGTTAAACTACATCAGCAACATTTGTTTTATTAGTATTAGGCTTCAACATTATATATGTAAACTTCACGTATATTTTTTTTGGTGTAAATTAACATCCAATGTTTCCTTAAGATGGTAATCCTGGTAACTGTTATAAAATATGCACATGGATATCAGAGAGTCATGTGACCATCTACATCAGAGGTCAGAAATATATCAGAGGTCAGGAAAATAACTGGCACGTGACAATAGCTAATGCACTGTATTTATTTTAAATAAAGCATACTTTCAAACTTGCATATGGATGTAAATTTTGAGGTAATCATTCCTTACAGTCACACAGCTTGTTTTATTAAGTTATGTGCTATAAATACTATTGAAGTGTGAGATTTTAACCTGTGCTGGTGCACAGATCTGACAATCCATTCACATGACCAGAGTTACGTGCTTCTGTGATTATCCGTCCCATAACGATGCTGACTGCTGATCTATATAAATATATATATATATAAAAAACAACTTTGAGTCAGTTATTTTCTGTTGTGATCAACATAGTGCCATAAATGTTGTGAATAGTGATAAACATCTACTGAACCTGGAACATCTCTTTGATTAAGACTAACCCCTTGGGGTCGGCGGTCGCGCCGGCGTGATCAACTCTTTTTTTCTCATGAGTGCAGAATACACTCAAATAACTCAGTTTATTTTTGTCAAACAGGCAAGTTTTATACATCATTCAAAATTAATTGTTAATTGTCTACTTTTATTTCTGTCAGTCATACAACCACGTGCGCACGATTCACATTTATCATATATATTGTTGTATAATATCAAGAAAATGCAATTACCTGCCTCCTTGTTTATTGTAGATGCCTTTTTGTTACACCTATTTAGCCAATGTATTGGTTATAATGCATTACATTCAATGTTGTTATTTATTTTGTTCGTAAAAGATGGCTTATGTTGTTTTGGCATAGATGTACAGTAATTGGTTATGTATGTTGTGACGAGTGTCTCTGGGCTCATCAGCGTCGCCCTGGCAACCAACATACTACACCTGAACGTCCTCATCACAGGCCAATCGGTCCCAGCTGCCGCTCATCAACACAGACCTTAAGAAGCCACCACCACTCTCACTCAAGCAGACTCCCGTCTCATGCAGATCGCTCTGGTTCTAACGTTCTCTCTCTTTGTTACGCAGAAGGCAGCGAGTGACCGACGGCCTCAGCACGCATGCCTGGACACCCCTTCACGGAAACGAGGACGCCGTAGAAACACCAGACACGATCGCACCGAGCACCTTTTCCCCATCACCTTCACTTCAAGTATTAATAAAAATCCACCCTCCGGGGCCATTGCACTGAGCTACCTTGTTGTGTGATTTCTCACCCGTGACAATGTATATGTGACTGTGCCAACCCATGTGGAGAGGAGCAGAAAAGTGTGATTATGTGTGTGCGCTAGAGGACTCCTAGAACTTTAAATGAACTCAGCCATCTTAGTTGAGTTTACTGGAGTTCAAGGACATGAAGAGGTGGACCGCTTGCACCTGCCTGGAGATGGATCTGGGAAACTTTGGAGGAGTTTGAAGGAGTGACAACCCAACACCTGTTGTAAACAACAGAAGTATAAAAGACTGAAGAACTGATTTGCCCTTCAGGATACTGATACGCCAGTGCCCCCGACGCCTAGAAGCCCAGAGCTGAGGACAAGAAACCCCAAGCAGAAGAGAAGAAGCCCAGAGCTTACAACACCTTTGATTCAAAACGTGATTATTGTATTTTATACTTAAACGATGAAGTTTTATTTGCCTTTATAATTTTGTTTATTATAAAAGAAAAGTAACTAATTAAAATAAATTTAATTGATTACAAAATCTGCCTACTGAGACTTAGATTTATGATGCTGGAAGACTTTTAATGAGAACATACCACAGAGGAGTCTTCTGACCAAATTGTAAGTACCTTTTGAATGCTTATGGTTTAGGTCAGATTTGACTTTCTTTACCTTACCTGAGAATAATAAATAAATAGGTAAAAGGTGTTAAGAGTAAAGTATACACCATAAAACAATATGTAGCGCCTCTCTAGCTTGTTTCACTATAATGAGAGGTGGCTATCCAGAGTTCTTTAACTTTCTTTTCAGTAAAATATATGAGTTTCACTATTAAATGTATCAGTATTCAACTTGTGTGTGTGTGATTATTAACATAATGTATGAAATACTCTTTCCCTCTAAATCACTATTTAAGCAGTACTATTTACACTTTAAACGGAAATGAAATGTCTTTCAAGTACTTTTATCTTATAAATACTTTCACATTTAACTCAAAATTACTCTTTTTCCTTAATCAACTTAAAATATCAGTCAGTAACCACAACTGTTTTATAAAAAAATGACAGATTTAGTTAGAAAAAGTGTGTCAGAAAGTAAAAAGGTATTAATAAACTCACTTTTCAGATCACAAAGGCATTTAAATTCACATTCAAACAATAGGGCCCAAGAAAATAAAATAGCCGGCAAAACTCTATTTTAAATTTGAAATACCCTTCAAATGTTCAAATGATGCAGGCCTGAATGTAGCTCGGGTACGTTGTAGCCTTAAACGAAATGGCTGCTTCACCACACAGGCCCAACAAAAAAAAAATGGTACCTTATATACTCAAAGTAGATGTAAGCTCACATGGACAGGATCAACGGTGTCAGTAACAGGAAACAGGATGAAGAGAGTTGAAGAGAATTGAAGAGAAGATGGTTGACAAGGAACGTCACATGGTCGACGTTACGGGCAAAGTCCACCACTCGGTAACGCTATCCGGCTCCGTCAGGGTCTTTGATCATCGTCACTCTTACAGTTCCACACAGGCTTAACTACTCGAGATCGCTGGCTGCTAGCTTGTTAGCAAAGTCCATGCAAAACACTAAGCACTAATTTCAGTCTTCGTGTTCGGAGTATGCCACTCACACTGACAGAATTATCACCATTAAAGTGAATATAAGAGTCCTTGTTGAACACTTTCACTAAAACGGGTGCATTAGCTATATTAACATTAAAGGTGCAATGTGTGATATTTCTGAGGATCTATTGACAGAAATGCAATATAAAATCCATAACTATGCTTTCAGTGGTGTATAAAGACCTTACTTAATGAACCTTTAAGTTTTTATTACCTTAGATATAGTCATTTATATCTACATAACCGCGGCCACCCCCTTCTATGAAGGTCGACGTATTGTGACGTCATGTTTCTACCGTAACCGACAGCGAACAAACAGCGCTACAGAGCGCGTTTCGTCACTAACTTGAATGAGAAGCAGCAGAAAAAGACGAAGCAGAAAACTCAGGTTGTCCCTGACTCTGCAAACGTGGAGAAAAACATGCTGTCTGAACGACGCCTCGGACATAGTAACGTTAGCTATTTCTCCTTACCTAAGTTAGCTGCTTTGATGCTCTAATCTTATACTAACTACCATGGAAACAAGCTATGGTAAAGTCAGTGAATAAAAGACTAACACAATGATAAACAAGTAAAAATAACAATCGCAATAACATGTGATTTTACTGAATAATTAAGTAAATATAATTTAATATAAAATATAATATAGAGAAACCTCATTGCTTGACTTGCTACTCTCTGCTGACTCAGACGACGACATCTTCCGATCCTACGTCGGCCACCGTAGCTTCTCATTCGAGTTTGCAATTTGAAGGAAAGGCCGCAGTTATTGACCAGTTGCAATTCGCAAATCTCACCACTAGATGCCGCTAAAAATCACACACTGCACCTTTAACCACGTTTTTCTAATCAGTAAACACACTCCCGACTCTTGCGTCTCGCGATCCTCTTCCTCTCTTGTACTTTGACCTCAACCGTGATTGGCTCATTACAAAACTTTCAGAAATAAAATAAATTCACAAAACATTTCTGTAACTCTTTCTTACTATTCTTACCGGCATCGTTAAAGCATCTTCACAAATATCATTAACCAAAAAATATTTAACCTTTTAAACGTAAAACATGAACATAACACAATATGCATTTTTCTTATTGAGCAAAATCACAACTTCATTGCTGGTCCATGATTCTTAACTTTTTTATCCTCAAATTCTATTTATTAAACTATGAAATTATTTATTCCAACTTATATAACTTTTACTAATGATAATGATTTCAACAGGGTTACAAATATATATTTTGTGTTGTAAATACATATAGCCTGATAAAAAGCCATTCTTATTTAAATCTCTCCACACTTTTGTTTAGTTCCCTCACAGTCCCACCTGATAGGCCATTATGGGAGGGTCTTTGTCTTCTCAGGTGTGAAACACATCAATATTCATGATGATTCACATCTCCTCACTCGCATAGAGCTTTCTTACACAAAACATGTCTTACAAATTTTAAATAAATATATTGTTTTATGTGAATGAGCACGCAGGATGATTTTCAAATATTTTTTAAACAAAAACTCCAAAAGTCTTGTGAACAAAAAGTCAGTATGGGTTTCATGCCCTTATTTCAGTGACAATATTTTTAGTTTTTTTTTTTCACAAACCACGCATAAATGTCATTATCTCAAAACAACAAACTTTTACACACATGCTGCTGACATATTATTGTAGCAGAGTTTGTGCTGAATACAGTGTAATCAGACTTTAGCCATGAAAATGTTACAAGTAACAGAAATAAGCACAAATGTCAGAGCATGTCAGAACACCTCCAGGGCCCAGAAAACACCTCAGACCCCAGAGGGTTAATCAAATTAAAGTAAACAGTAGACCACAGCTCATCGGTTAGACTCCATGAAAAAGCTTGAAGCACTCAATGTGGAGAGGTGCATCACACTTCTCACATGCATATACAGTGTGCTTGTCATACCATCTGCATCTGTAGAAACGGTTCCCTGTGTTCACAGGCCAGTGAGATTTTCCATCGTTTCTTACAGAATCTTGAGTGACAGTTTTTGCAATCAAAGTTCTTCTGCCATGGCCAAGAGGTAGTTTTCCGTATCTTTTTAGGAGACCCAGGGACACAGATCGCTGAAAGGCCAGGAGGTCATATTCACTACCAACAACATCTCTGAAGAACAACCAGCTATTCACTACCGCACTTTGAAGGGACCAAGAAAAGATTGGCCACCACCACTTCTTTGACCATATTGTAGCCCTGTATCTTGACACCTGAAGATCATGCAGATCCACGCCCCCCATGTTTTGGTTGTGTGTGAGGATACACATGGGCTGTGGAACTTTGTCATAGGCTTTTTTTTCTCTTTGTTCCACCTGTTTACGGTCACCTCAGAATACTTCTCAGCAGCATTGGTTGCCATGGTTACAACATCGTTATCCTTCCACCATACCAGTAACTTTTTCCCCTGTGTAAGGACTTCAGAGCTTCCACAAGCCATTTTTTGGAAATTCTTCACATCTGTAAAAGGGACATCATGTAGGCGGCACAGTCTCAGAGTGCCAAGACATCCATTAACCTCGTTTTGTCATTTCATCAATGAGGCTTAGTGAGGTGAAAAGGTTGTCATGTACAAAGTTACACCCTGGAGGAACGTCCGCTTGTTCAGCTAGACCAAGGACTACACTTGGGCCCTGTCCTAGGCCAGTTTCAGGGAGATGTGTGTGCACTCCGCAATAGGGCTCCATATGATACATGTACCCTGTAGGTGATGAAAGGCTCCACAATTTATACCCAAACCGGATTGGTTGGCCCCTGATAAATTTCTTGCAACCATGCCTGCCATAATAAGGTATCATGCTTTTGTCATCCGATAACCATTTTTGGTATGACATCATTTTGTAAGACTCATTCAGTGCACTGAAGATGAGTTGTACTTCGTAGAAAGGGTCGTTTGTGGCCTCGGAGTTATCCACCAGATGGATTGAGGCCATTATCTCATCAAAGCGATTCCTTCTCATTGCATTTGAGATGGCTTCATTGTAGACATCTGGGGCACACCAATTGGTTCTCATGAACATCTGTCTCATCCTCCAGATAGTTCACCTCTGCATCGCCATTCAATATTCTACCTGGTAAATGGGCCGTTTTGCCCTGGTACTCCCAATCTGAGCCATCACTATCACAGTCACTTTCAATTGTCTCTTTTTCAAGTGCAGGAATGACGGTGACGCTGCACACAACACTTGGGGGGGTCACGTACGTCTAGGAGGTCCAACACATCTGAAGTTTTACACAAACTGTGTAAAAATAAACAAATGATAACTAGAATTAACAGCTAAAACCTGTGGTTTCAATTGAAACACTGTGTTATACTACTGTTCACAATTGTGACCATTAACAAATTTACACCTCTTGCGAGCAAAATATACATGCAGGAGTATTATTCTCAAACTATATGAGTAGTAGACCCTTTTAAGAATATATGTACAAAATATGATAGTTCTGTTTGTTAATTAAGGTGTTTTACTTCTTTTTGTAGTAGTCTGAGGAAGACATCTTCTTCTAGATGTGCAAGCAGGAAGTAAACTGATCTGGTCATGTGACCTTTCACACTAGTCACATGACATTGATACATTTTAATCAAGACAATCTATTTTTCCATTTAAGAGTTGAATTTCTTGCCCAGAGCCAACAACAACACTCCTAGAGCTTCCAGAAATAAGAAAAAAGACACGGTCACAATTGTGATCGATGGGATTAAACGCGTCACATCTGAGCGCAAAATGCTGCTTGGATAGTTTCAAGACAGTTAAAAAATAATTAATGATACAGTAATAATTTAATTGTTCATATGGGTTTATTCTTGGTAGAAGTGTTTTTTTTTTTTTTTTTTTTTTTACTGATTATGAACACAAATGAATCATGACAAACCAAATTAATTGTAATTGTAATTGTAATTGTAACTGGCTTCCTGTTGTCGAATGCGCATGCGTCGCGTCTGAACGCGTTGTTGTCTTTGGAGCTCTATCGATTTGATTTGTAATTCTTGATTTTACTCTTTAAACTTACTTACAACAAACATTTTCTACTTTTCCTCACTGAGAAGCACTACTGCTCAAACCTCATAGTTACAACGCGGACTGTTGAGCAGACGTGTCTCAAGCCTGTTAGTGATTCTACGCTGGATACTCTTATAGGTTACTCCCGGGGATCACGACTGAACGCGTCTTCTCAACACTCACTTACAAACATTTTTCACCTATCGTGCGTCTACTCTACACCGGTACCACTTAAAAGACGGATTATATCTAAGACGCTTGTCAGAAATTAGTATTAATTGATAGCATCACTGGTAGTGTCGTTGCTAACTTACTGTCCATCTGTTAAAATGGCGAATATATCAGATGTAAGTAGTCTACCTTTTGGTGCAGGTGAGGACACATTTGAGCTGCACGCGGTACAGTCTGAGCTGGAAGCTGTTGAGAAACAGATCCACGACCTTTTAGTGAGACAGGCCGAGCTGAGAGACCGGCGTTTGGCTCTTGAAACATCACGCGCTGATGCTCACAAATCAGAGATTAATGTTACTAACCGGCTGACTCCGACCTCGTCTACTCCGTGCTTTACTCGGCATCGGTCCCGAGCGCCAAGGTCGCGATCAGCCATGGTCTCGTTCACTCCGGCTCCAACACGCCACCACGAAGCCTGGATATTTCCGCAGCGGAAGACGCGAGTCAGGTCTAGACCAAGACCCTCTCCGACCCTCCCGGTTTTCGAGTTATCCACACAAAACCGCTTCTCCGCTCTTCGCGAAACAGAACGCGATGCTGTGATCATCGGTGATTCCATTGTTCGGCACGTCCATGCTACATCAGGTAAAAATAAGGTGCACAGTCACTGCTTTCCTGGTGCTCGTGTTTCTGAAATCGCTGCTCGCGTTCCCGAGATTCTGAACGATAACGAGCGCGTCGGAACTTTGGTATTGCACGCGGGAGTGAACGACATCAGGCTGCGCCAGACGGAAGTTCTGAAGAAAGACTTCAGGAATCTGATCGATACGGTACGCAGCACATCGCCTGATATAACGATTATTGTGTCAGGACCGCTTCCCACGTACCGTCTAGGACATGACAAGTTTAGTAGATTATTCGCGCTAAATGAATGGTTAACGTCATGGTGCAATGAGCAGAAACTGCTCTTTGTAAATAATTGGAATCTGTTTTGGGAGCGTCCTAGGCTATACCGTGCTGATGGGTTACACCCAAACAGATTCGGATCGGATCTTCTGTCAGATAACATCTCCAAAATGTTAAATACCTTTTGACTAGTAACCAAAAGTCCAAATCATAGTCTCTGCTGCACCAAATTAACTGATATAAATACTAGTGTAGAACATTGCATAGAAACTGTGTCTATTCCTCGTTTAGTGCGATCAAATAATAAATCTACTGCAGGATCTAGGAAAAATCTAATTGTTATTAAAACAGAAAATGTTGCTATTAGTAAACAAAAACAATTTCTAAAGCTAGGTCTTTTAAACATTAGATCACTCACACCTAAGGCAGTTATTGTAAATGAAATAGTCACAGATAATAGCATAGATGTACTTTGCCTTACTGAAACCTGGCTTAAACCAAATGATTATTTCGGTCTAAATGAGTCTACTCCATCAGGATCCTCCTATAAGCACGAGCCCCGTCTGATTGGTCGTGGCGGCGGTATTGCAACTATCTATAGAGATATTCTCAATGTTACTCAGAAAACGGGTTATAAGTTTATTTCATTTGAAGTACTTGTACTAAATGTTACGCTCTTAGATGATAGAAAAACATCCCTATTATCTTTAGCCTTGGCTACCGTATATAGACCACCAGGGCCTTACGCTAATTTCCTAAAAGAATTTGCAAATTTTCTCTCAGATCTATTGGTCAATGTCGATAAAATATTAATTGTTGGAGATTTTAACATACACGTAGATAATCCAAATGATACGTTAGGGGCTGCGTTTATAGACTTATTAAACTCCTTTGGGGTTAAGCAAAACGTTACCGGACCAACTCATCGTTTTAATCATACACTCGATTTAATTATATCACATGGAACCGATCCAACCGATATAGATATCATTCCGCAAAGTGATGATGTAACTGACCATTACATGGTAACTTGCATATTACGTACCCCGGTAATATATCATGCTGCGCCGCGTTATCGATTAGGCAGAACAATCCTTCCATCCACCATAGATAATTTTTCAAATTGCTTATCGGATCTGTCTCAGCTGCTGCCTGAACCTAAACAAACAGATGAACTAGACGAACTAACCAGCACTATGAGCACCGTTCTCTCTGGAAAATGGGATATTGTTGCACCTATGAGACTAAAAAAGGTCAGAGAGAAAATTAAAGCACCATGGTACAACAATACTACTCGTGTTCTAAAGAGAGAAACCTGTAATTTAGAGCGTAAATGGAAACAAACTAATTTAGAGGTTTTTAGAATCGCTTGGAAAGACAGTACGTCACGCTATAAAAAGGCCCTAAAAGCGGCCAGGGCTGAGCATCTCCGCAAACTAATAGAAAATAACCAAAACAATCCTAGGTTCTTATTTAACACCGTGGCTAGACTAACAAATAAACAAGCGTCACCTGAACAAAATATTCCGTTACAGTTTAGTAGTAATGATTTCATGAATTTTTTCACTGAGAAAATAGAAAACATCAGATCCACAATTGTAAACGTTCAATCTTCAATCGCGCCTTATAATTCAGCCTCGATTATCACCCCGCAAGAACAATTACAGTGCTTTACAACTATAGAACAAAAAGAGTTAAATAAATTTATCATTTCCTCTAAAACAACAACATGTTTATTAGATCCCATACCAACTAAACTATTGAAAGAAGTGTTACCTATAGTGGAAGAGCCTCTCCTCAATATTATTAACCTGTTAACCGTTGCCAGAGCGCGGGCGCACTGAAGCGGTTTTTTTTATAAATAGTTCAAAGTTACTATCAGATTTAATGTTATACCTTGACAAACTATACATCATTACAAAGATATAAGACTCAAGTTTCAGAATTTGACCACTATTGTATTCTGAGAAACTTATAGCGACAGTTATTTCTTAATTTGTGTCAGGAGTTATGAAATGAAAAAATGAGTCGATACCTTTGATATGAATTATGCGCGTCAGCCGCTTTCATTCATAAAAAAACTCCCGTGCCGTCGTCATGACAGCGATACACAAAACAACGTCCTTCCGGGCTTTTAGCTAAAAAATGTGCAGATTTGGAGAAATATTGATATATTCTCATAGGTTTACATCAGATTTCTATAGACAGGAATAATATTTATTGAATTTATACCCAAATGCGTCGATGTAATCATCATGAGCGTTTGTATACTCTGTTAATGCGTTTTCAATTCATACCAATAGCATGAGGGCGCCCTCGCCGCCCTGTGCACAGTATTAGAACATGAAGAAGTGCCATAATCATGTGACAATCCAGGAAGCCTCGAACACACACACAGCTAACAAGAGATCGCGCTGTAACTATGGCTGTAACATGGAGATACAGTCGTTTTGAAGACAATAAACATGTTTGCTATGATATTTGAGTTACCTGTGTTTTTCAATCCATGCCAGGTATTTCCATAATAAGACTGAATGGGGCTCGTTTGCACCACAAAACAATAAAGACAATATACTGCATAGATGGTAAGAAGATGACACTAAATATCAGTAGCATTTTAGCATCAAATCAAAATAAAGTCACATGACATGGTCTTGAAAAACATTTCACTAAATACAGAGTTTTGGACTTATTATCTTAAGATTTTAAACATAAAATGTTTAGACATGTGGCATTAGCTGTAGTGCATTTCTAGACTGCTCCAGGGCCAACTTCAATTTTATTTTCATGAGGATGTTTCATAAAAAATAATTTCTAATAACTTTACAAAACTTTGAAGCTATTTATAACAATTTTTGTCATTATGACAATAATTAATTCTACATTACAATAAACTGCCAGGTGTCAGCTTTCAAATGAGATCATACTTGTGCTTTTAGTACAAAGGGTTCATGAACTGTATCTGTTTCAGTTTGGGTATGTCATTTCTTGGGATTTTTCAAAAGTGGGGTTGCAGCTTAACAGGTTAACTCGTCTTTATCTTTAGGTCATGTTCCAAGAACATTTAAATTGGCAGTTATAAAACCTCTCATTAAGAAACCACAATTAGACCCAAATAACCTAGCAAATTATAGACCCATTTCAAATCTTCCTTTTATGTCCAAAATATTAGAAAAAGTTGTGTCTGCCCAACTGGGTTCTTTCTTGCAAGAAAATGACATCTATGAAAAGTTTCAGTCTGGGTTCAGGCCGCATCATAGCACTGAAACTGCGCTCGTTAAAATCACAAATGATTTACTCTTAGCTTCTGACCAAGGCTGTATCTCAATACTAGTTTTACTTGATCTTAGTGCTGCGTTCGATACTATAGATCACACAATACTCTTAGATCGGCTACAAAACTATACCGGTGTTCAAGGACAAGCATTAAGCTGGTTCAGATCATACCTATCTGACCGCTACCATTTTGTCTATTTAAACGGAGAAAAATCGATCATAACTCCAGTAAACTATGGAGTGCCGCAAGGATCTGTGTTAGGCCCTCTATTATTCTCAATATATATGCTGCCACTTGGAAATATTATAAGGAAACATGGAATTAGTTTCCATTGTTATGCTGATGACACTCAACTATATATTTCATCACGGCCGGATGAAAACGCTAAATTATCCAAATTGACAGAGTGTGTTAAAGATATAAAAGATTGGATGACGCACAATTTTCTTTTATTAAATCCAGATAAGACAGAGGTAATACTTATCGGTTCAAAAAACCGCCCACAAAACCTCTTACAATACAACTTTAACATAGTAGGGTGTCCTGTTACTTTATCCTCTACAGTAAAAGACCTGGGTGTTATATTAGATTGTAACTTGTCTTTTGAAAATCATATTTCATATGTTACAAAAACGGCCTTTTTCCACCTTAGAAACATTGCTAAGCTACGTAATATGCTATCTGTTTCTGATGCAGAAAAGCTAGTTCATGCATTCATGACCTCGAGACTAGATTACTGTAATGCTTTATTAGCTGGTTGTCCTGCATCCTCAATAAACAAGCTACAGTTAGTCCAAAATGCCGCCGCTAGAGTTCTTACTAGATCAAGAAAGTTTGACCATATAACACCAATTTTATCATCACTACATTGGTTACCTATAAAGTTCCGTATTAATTACAAGGTATTGCTACTGACTTATAAAGCCCTAAACGGCTTAGCTCCAGTTTATTTAACGGATCTTCTATCGCCCTATAATCCATCGCGCTCCATAATCCATTAAGATCACTAAATTCGAGGCTTCTGGTCATACCTAGGATATCCAGATCCACCAAAGGAGGGAGAGCATTTTCACATTTAGCACCAAAACTCTGGAATAGCCTTCCTGATACTGTTCGTTGCTCAGATTCACTCTCCCAGTTTAAAACTAGATTAAAGACGCATCTCTTCAGCCAGGCATTCATATAATATTTTAATCTTACAGTTAAATCCGGTCTCTACTTCATAAACGCCAGAGGAGAACTGGCCCCCGACTGAGCCTGGGTTCTCCCAAGGTTTTTTTTTTTTTCTCCATTAGGTCACCTAATGGAGTTTTTCGGTTCCTTGCCACTGTTGCCTTTGGCTTGCTCAGTTGGGGATACTTAATTTGATTAATCGATTCAACAGTGCTATTGATCTGCATTACCAAACGTGGATGTTTTACACCAGAAACAAACACTGATGTACTATTTTATTTAATACTGTGAAGCTGCTTTGATACAATCTGTATTGTGAAAAGCGCTATATAAATAAAGTTGACTTGACTTGACTTAATTGTATTAATTATACCATTGATGAAAACAAGCTGATACCAAGGTATTTTAGGCCTACAATTCATGAAAAATCATGATTTTCATGTAAAAATCATGAAGTTTAATGTAAGCAGCTTCTTGCAATACTCTGCTAAATTCAATTCAAATCTTTTGTTTATTTGTGATAATCTTAGCACTTTATTATTATTGTCTAACCTGTACCTATTATGACTGATATTTGACGAATTGCTTTGTTCCTTTTTTTATAGGCCATAACCTAACCTTTTACAGTTTTGGATAAAATAGGCCTACATTTTTTGCATAATTTTTGCATAATAATAATAATAATTATTATTATTATTTGTGTTCACTTAGTAAAACAGTAATATGTTTGTCATAAAATAATTTATCAATGCTTTATTTTTATAGGCCATAACCTAACCTTTTACAGTTTTGGATAAAATAGGCCTACATTTTTTGCATAATTTTTGCTTAAAAATAAAGCATTCATAAATTACTTTATGATAAACATATTACTGTCTTACGTGAATTCATTTATAGTTATAAACTCTAATAATAATAATTATTATTATTATTTTTATTATTATTATTACATTTTAGGCTACATATTTAGAAGACGCTTTTGTCCAAAACTTACAAAAAAGGAACAAAGCAATTAGTTAAATATCAGTCATAATACAGGTTAGACAATAATAATAAAGTGCTAAGATTATCACAAATAAACAAAAGATTTTGATGCATGTCATTCATATTAATTCGTATATTCCACCCCATACCGCTACAATCACTTTAAGCATGCAGACGCATTTAAGACAATTGGATTTAAAACAATATACAATAAGATTCGTTAACAACGTGTTCTTCTAAAATGAGGGCGAGCCACAAATCCGTGAGTACAGTTTACAAACCCGTGGGAACGGATTGTGAAAGCGTGGGAACGGATTGTGAATTTGTGGGTACAGATTGCAAAAACTGAAAGCACGGTTTACAAATCTGCGAGCGCGGATTAGAAACTCGTGGGTATGGTTTATTAATCCGTGGGCACGATTTGTTAAACCGAGGGAACAGTTTGAGAATTTGTGAGTACGGTTTATAAACTGAGCGGACGGATTTCAAAACGTATTGTTTTTTTTTTTCTCCCAGGTGACTTCCCGGGCTCCGTACTATTTGGATATATTTGCAGAGAAAAAAACAGTTTGGTTACCAAACATTCTTAAAATATGTATTTCATTTTCTGTAAAAGAATGTCAATAAATTGTAATGTAAATAATAGGAAATGAAGACAGAATTTGGTTCTGGTTCTTTTGGTTGAGTTATCACCAAAATACACTCCTGAACAAAATCTTAAGACCGGGGGAAACATTGCAAGTATTCGCATTTTGCACTGGTGGATCATAACCGGGTTGTAAAGTGCTGCTTCAGAATGCCAAAAGAAGAAACAGGAGCAAGAGACAAAAAATAGAGTGTAGGCAATTTATTGAAAACTGCATCTAATCTCAAACAGGCTGTTTATCAGCTGATCAAAAGTTTAAGACCATAGCCATAAAAAGGTAAAATCTACACAAAAATATGGCTTTTATGTCATTGTTCTTCAGGCAGTCACACTGTCATGATCTCCTGATGGCAAAGGCAAAAAGGCTTTCTCTCTTTGAACGTGGCAGGATTGTTGAGCTGCACAAGCAAGGCCTCTCGCAACGTGCCATTGCTGCCGAGGTTGGACGCAGTAAGACAGTCATTTTACATTTCTTAAAAGATTCTGAGAGTTATGGGACAAAAAAGTCAAGTGGTAGACCCAAAAAAATTTCACCTGCACTGAGCCGCAGGATCCGACGGGTTGTCCGTGAAGACACAGGTCGATCCTCGACCCAAATTAAGGCCCTTACTGATGATGACTGCAGCCCAATAACCATAAGACGTCATCTGCGAGAGAAGGGCTTCAAGAACAAAAAATGTCTTCAAAGGCCACGTCTCCTCCCACGCCACAAACTTTCCCGTTTGGAATTTTCAAGGGAGCACCAAACATGGGACATTGAAAGGTGGAAGAAAGTTTTATTCTCTGACGAGAAAAAATTTAACCTGGATGGTCCTGATGGCTTCCAACGTTACTGGCATGACAAGGAGATCCCACCGGAGATGTTTTCTACGCGGCACAGTGGAGGAGGCTCCATCATGATCTGGGGTGCTTTTTCCTTCAATGGGAAAATGGAGCTTCAGGTTGTGCAGGGGCGTCAAACGGCGGCTGGCTATGTGGATCTGTTGCAGCGGGCATCCCTCTTGACTGAGGGCCCCCGTCTGTGCGGTAATGACTGGGTCTTTCAACAGGACAACGCTGCAATTCACAACGCCCGCCTGACGAAGGACTTCTTCCAGGAGAATAACATCGCTCTTTTGGACCATCCTGCGTGTTCCCCTGATCTAAATCCCATTGAGAACATTTGAGGATGGATGGCAAGGGAAGTTTACAAAAATGGACGTCAGTTCCAGACCGTGGATGCCCTTCGTGAAGCCATCTTCACCACATGGAGCAACGTTCCCAGCAGCCTCCAGGAAACAGTCACATCAAGCATGCCGAAACGAGTGTTTGAAGTGATCAACAAGAACGGTGGGGCTACTCACTACTGAGTTTTTTGACACTTTTAGTTCTGTTGTGTTTTTTTTTTTTTTGGGCTATGGTCTTAAACTTTTGATCAGCTGATGAACAGCCTGTTTGAGTTTAAATGCAGTTTTCAATAAATTGCCTAATCTCTATTTTTGTCTCTTGCTCCTGTTTCTTCTTTTGGCATTTTGAAGCAGCACTTATAACCCTGTTATGATCCACTATTGCGAAATGCGTAAAACTTGCAATGCTTCCCCCGGTCTTAAGATTTTGTTCAGGAGTGTATTAAATATTTTTTTCTTTTTTTAATGAAGTGATACTCTAAATAAGAAACTAAAACTGCCAGTAGATGGCAGTAAATGTCTAAATGAGTAAGTTATTGAGTTATTCATTCATTTGATTCTTTCAAACAGCTGATCCATTCAGAAACATGAGATATTGCTTAAAATAAATCATATCATATCATATCATATCATTTAAATGTTAAACTCATATGGGGGCCTTTTTTCCCTCATATCTTGAATTTTAGGGTCACTCTAACTGCATTCTATAGGCTTCATCACGCAGTGAGTTGTTGCCCTGCTTCATGTTCGTCACCATCAACTGTAGGCTATATAATGTAAGATGATCTACGTAGGTCTGAGGCGGAGCGGCTGCGTCACATCATTTTAATCACATTATTTTCATTATTGTGGAAAAGCTTCCTTGTGTATACAAATACTTTTTTTTCTAGACTCACCAATTGTAACTTCAGAAAAAAATGTGTATGATAAAAGATGGATTATTTTTTCTTTATTGGTGGAGGTTAAAATTCCATCAATTCACCAGCCAGTTCATCCAATGAGGAAATAAAATAGTAAATTTGCTACTGAGAATCAGACGATTCTGCTTTTTAGTTATATATTAACTTGGTTGTTCTTTTAATTTCCATTGATTGTAATAAGTTAAGGCTTGAAATATAATGATAAAAGGTACTTGCCAGATCTCTCAGTCTCAGATCCACTCAATGCTTTTATTTATTGTGCATGCAGGTTATATTTGAAGTTTATATTGTGTACTGTAAAATTTTATTCCGAGGATTACCGTGGACTTGCAAAGAGTTTACGTTACAGTAGTTAAATCTTTTACAAAAACCTACAACGGTTTTGTTTGATTTTAGCCCTATTCCATTGAATAGTTGGGGAGATATTTGCATACATATTCATTTAAATAAATGATTTAAAAAAACACGCTACATTTAAAAAAAAAAATTATATATATATATATATATATATATATATATATATATATATATATATATATATATATATATATATATATATACATAATTTTATTTTATGTTTTAAAATTTTTTTAAAGCTGCCATAGAATGGAACAGAATACCTTGGCATAGTTGAATAATAAGAGTTCTGTACATGGAACTGACATACCGTGAGCCTCAAACACCATTGTTTCCTCCTTCATATGTAAATCTCGTGTTTTGCAAAAGACCACTGAAAAAAGGGCATAACATCAACTGTGACGTTACAGTCAGGATCATTAAAATTTGCATGTACCAGCCCATGTTCTAGGCCAGACAGTATTAACGTGGACCTGCACAGCCGAATCATCAGAAGTTCTGCAGGTATTGTGAAGAAGCAAGCAAGTACAATAGTGAAAATGGCAGATCATGGATATAAATGTTATGCTCCAGGCTGTGCAGCGGATTTGAGCACTTTTCATTCTTTTCCCACAGAACAGAACTGTCAACAGGCATGGTTGATGTTTATCTATAGCAGGATACCACACCATTTTATTTCAAAGTTGTTAGTTTGCTCTGTCCATTTCACCACTGACAGTTTTTATAACCTGGGACAATAGCAGGCGTTTGATACTGAAGAAGGGGCAATTCCAACTAATGTTATATTTCCATTACAACCCCTACCGCAAGCGGTAAGTAACATTAGTGATTTTATCTACCTCTTGACTGTTGAAGCCATTTCTGTTTAACCTGTTAAGCTGCAAGCCCACTTTTGAAAAATCCCCAGAAATGACATACCCACACTGAAACAGATACAGTTCATGAACCCTTTGCACTAAAAGCACAAGTATGATCTCATTTGAAAGCTGACACCTGGCAGTTTATTGTAAATGTAGAATTAATTATTGTCATAATGAATTTTTTTTTTATAAATAGCTTTAAAGTTTTGTAAAGTTATTAGAAATTTATTTTTATGAAACATCTTCATGAAAATAAAATTGAAAATTGAAGACCCTGTAGCAATCTAGAAATGCACTACAGCTAAAGCCACATGTCTAAACATTTTATGTTTAAAATCTGAAGATGATAAGTCTAAAACTCTGTATTTAGTTCATTTTTTTCAAGATAGAAGCACCAAGAGCTAGCTAGCATGTTAGCTTAGCACACCATCAATACATGACAATTTATGAGATTAAAACCATGTTTGTGCTTCAAACTTACTTTAAAACGCAAGTGAAGTGTTTTAAATAATCTTTTGTGATCTAATTTGACATCAGATAAAAAAATCTGACAGAAAATATACTATTTGATCATATTCTGCACAATGATGGTCTATAGATTAGCATTACATTATACATATAATCTATTATTATTAAAATACCTGGCATGGCTTGAAAAACACAGGTAACTCGAATATCATTGCAATCATGTTTATTGTCTTCAAAATATCTGTATCTGCATGATACAGCGCTATCTCTTGTTAGCTTTGTGTGTATCTCTGGTATCAGTGACGTCCTGGAATGTCACATGATTATGGCTCTTCTTCATGTCCCATATATGGGTTATTATTGTGCTTATAGCGCCCTCAGGCTTCTGGTATGAATTGAAAACCCAGTAAATGAGAGTGCCAAACGCTCATAAAGATTACATCGACGCATTTGGGTATAAATTCAATAAATATTATTCCTGTCAATAGAAATCTGATGTAAACCTATGAGAATCTATCAATATTTCTCCAAATCTGCACATTTTTGAGCTAAAAGCCCTGAGGGACGTTGTTTTGTGTATCGCTGTCATGACGACAGCACGGGAGTTTTTTTATGAATGAAAGCGGCTGACGCGCATAATTCATATTAAAGGTATCGACTCATTTTTTCATTTCATAACTCCTGACAGAAATTTAGAAATAACTGTCGCTATAAGTTTCTCAGAATACAATAGTGGTCAAATACTGAAACTTGAGTATTATATCTTTTTAATGATGTATAGTTTGTCAAGGCATAACATTAAATCTGATAGTAAATTTGAACTAAATAAAAAAAAAAACGCTTCAGTGCGCGGGCGCACTGGCAAAGGTTAACAGGTTAAATCGAAAGTTTCTTAGTGAGCTAACAACATTAACGATAACTTACCCTGTGTTGTCGAGATCGAACACAAGATGCTAGTACAGTAACGTTAACCTTAGCCAACTAGCAAGCTCCAAGTAACAAGCATAGATAACTAAATAGTATGACGACCAATTTACACAGAGGTTAATATTATTTCGGGCAAGTGTTGTCATATAAATCTACAAAATACAAATGTAGATCTATATCAATCCCTTTTGTCAGGTAGTATTATAATTTAGCCAATTTTCCATCAGCAACACATAACGCAGGAGCTAACTAGGTTAGTTTGGTTGCTTACAGATAGCTCACTCGCTCCTTCTAGCTAATGTGACCTTCTCCACCACTTAAATAGAAACGATTGTCATTTGACAATGCATCTAGTCGATTTGTTAAAATATATACACTCACCTAAAGGATTATTAGGAACACCTGTTCAATTTCTCATTAATGCAATTATCTAATCAACCAATCACATTTCAGTTGCTTCAATGCATTTAGGGGTGTGGTCCTGGTCAAGACAATCTCCTGAACTCCAAACTGAATGTCAGAATGGGAAAGAAAGGTGATTTAAGCAATTTTGAGCGTGGCATGGTTGTTGGTGCCAGACGGGCCGGTCTGAGTATTTAACAATCTGCTCAATTACTAGGATTTTCACGCACGACCATTTCTAGGGTTTACAAAGAATGGTGTGAAAAGGGAAAAACATCCAGTATGCGGCAGTCCTGTGGGCGAAAAT
Organism: Leucaspius delineatus; assembly: GCA_023718395.1. NCBI lineage: Eukaryota > Metazoa > Chordata > Actinopteri > Cypriniformes > Leuciscidae > Leucaspius > Leucaspius delineatus. The sequence goes on along the minus strand of CM043361.1, from coordinate 5,689,723 downwards.
GCCTTGTTGATGCTAGAGGTCAGAGGAGAATGGGCCGACTGATACAAGCTGATAGAAGAGCAACTGAAATAACCACTCGTTACAACCGAGGTATGCAGCAAAGCATTTGTGAAGCCACAACACACACAACCTTGAGGCGGATGGGCTACAACAGCAGAAGACCCCACCGGGTACCACTCATCTCCACTACAAATAGGAAAAAGAGGCTACAATTTGCACGAGCTCACCAAAATTGGACAGTTAAAGACTGGAAAAATGTTGCCTGGTCTGATGAGTCTCGATTTCTGTTGAGACATTCAGATGGTAGAGTCAGAATTTGGCGTAAACAGAATGAGAACATGGATCCATCATCCCTTGTTACCACTGTGCAGGCTGGTGGTGGTGGTGTAATGGTGTGGGGGATGTTTTCTTGGCACACTTTAGGCCCCTTAGTGCCAATTGGGCATCGTTTAAATGCCACGGCCTACCTGAGCATTGTTTCTGACCATGTCCATCCCTTTATGACCACCATGTACCCATCCTCTGATGGCTACTTCCAGCAGGATAATGCACCATGTCACAAAGCTCGAATCATTTCAAAATGGTTTCTTGAACATGACAATGAGTTCACTGTACTAAAATGGCCCCCACAGTCACGAGATCTCAACCCAATAGAGCATCTTTGCAAATCTCCATCAACTGCAAGATGCTATCCTATCAATATGGGCCAACATTTCTAAAGAATGCTTTCAGCACCTTGTTGAATCAATGCCACGTAGAATTAAGGCAGTTCTGAAGGCGAAAGGGGGTCAAACACAGTATTAGTATGGTGTTCCTAATAATCCTTTAGGTGAGTGTATATATATAGATATATACATTTTATTTTTTTTTTTTTTATTTTTTTTTTGAGAGCTAAAGTATGTTTATTTTGCTCGTTTGTATTTCAGAGTACATCACAGCTCCTGTCTGTGAAACAGCCAATCAGAGTGGAGCTCAACATTATTATTCATGACCATTCCAAATTAGGTAATAACAGCCCATTTCATTCTAGGGACAAATCCGAGGCTTGTAAATGGACATGTAAAACATGTAAAATAAGTTTTGCTCTTACCTAAGCCACATACCTTCTATGTAGATATCAGAGAACAATTTAACCTGTTAAATTTTAATGTTAAATAATTTTTTTTGTATCAATGCATTCTATCATCTCCTGGGAATGAACACAAACACTGAGGTATATATAGGGTAACAAAATCAACAGGTGAGCTCAGGCTAGATTAACCTTATCAGCTGACAAGTTGCCATGGCTGCTGAACGAGGCAAGTCACACACTGTACCGTGACGGGATGTTGTTGCATGAGGGGGGAAAATAACATTTAAAGGAATTTTTTGGATTTAATACAAGTTAAACTCCATCAGCAACATTTGCGACATAAAGTCATCACAGAAATAATTGTCAACTCTTTATTTAAAAAAAATATTTGTCCGCCACTTACAATTGATGTAAATGGGCCAAGCAGTTAACATTAAAATACACACTGTTTCAAAAGTAAAGCCACACGGCTTAAACCAAAGTTATTTTCTGTTGAGATCAACAGTGCCACAAATGTTGTGAATAGAGATAAACATCTACTGAACCCGGAACATCCCTTTGATTATGATTAACAATTAACTTGAACTACTTGTTTATCTGAAGCAATCATGTACAAAAGACAGTAAATCAGGACACTATAAAAGCAACATGAGAGGCTGTGAGGATGAAGAGCAAGAGCTGGAAACAAACATCAGTGAAGAATGAAGGGTTTAGTATGTTTACTGCTGCTGTTGGAAACCTTTGTGTGTGTCGTACAGCATCAGGTAGATGGAGGACTCAATGAGAATGAGATCAGTCAACAGCTCAGATCTGAGGACGGAAGACAGAATCCACCTCAAACAGACACTTTGAGAGATGAAGCTTCAACTGACAGCCAACAAAACTACCATCTGTTCTTCACTGACATCCATGCAGCGCTGAGAGAACTGACCGCCACCGTTACAGAGCAGAAAACCATCAACAGAGAACTGACCGCCACCGTTACAGAGCAGAAAACAAACATCAGAGCTTTAGAGACGCAACTGAGGGATGAGATGAACAAGAAAAATGATGGTAACTCACCAAAACATTCACTCTTTTATCAATGATCCTCAAAGTAAAACACCAATGAAATACACTGCATAGTGTAAACGTTAGTGTAAAGTTGAATGAATAATGTGTAAATTGTGTATCTATTACAAAGATAGTGTGAATGTCATTAAACTGAATCTTTATTCCTTCACAGAAATCTTAAATCAAGTGGAGGAGTTGAGAAAGGAAAATAGAGGTGAAACTGTGCCTGAATGATGGAAGTGGATATATTGGTCCTTTTACCACTGAAATCACACTAACCTACAGGAACGTCTTCACAAACATAGGGAACGCCTACAACCCAATTACAGGTAATGATCAATGAAATGAGTCATAAAACTCAGTTTATAGTAATGAAAACCCTTCTGCTCCATTCAGACCTCTCTGCAGTTATGTAATGTGTATAAGAGAATTAAATGATCTGCCAACTTTCAAAACTATTACAAAGTGTGTTTGGTAATTAAGCAATCATACAGGAAACATCTGATTCTGTATCTCTTGTTATTTGATTTAGGTGTTTTCACAGCCCCACTGAAAGGAGCGTACATGTTCAGAGTCACTGTATTTGGTACTGGACCAACTCAATCAGGAACATCCATTTATAAGAATGGAGAGCGTGTGGTTTCGGCAGATGCTCATCAGGCTAAGGATTATTTAAACTCTTCTAATGGAGTTGTGTTGATCCTGGAGGTTGGAGATGTTGTCTATGTGAGACTTTGGTCTGGCTGCAGGATATATGATAGCTACTATAACCACAACACTTTCAGTGGTTTCCTACTGTTTCCCTTAAGATAACAGGAGCTTTGCAGAATGTGATTCCAATAATTCTGAACCTTCAGCGTATGATTTAAGATGGAAATCATGAAGAATCATTAACATAATGAACCTGTATTAATGAGAACTAATGTGTGGTTTTGAAATTTGCAATAGATTACTGTATAAAAGTCTGACCTGGCTATACATGTAAGTTTGTATAAAGAGTTTCAGCACTGTAAACCGCAAAAAGATGAATCGCGTTTCTATAATATGACTCGCGTTTCTGTGAGATGAATGAAGGGTACATATTTGTAAAGACTGTTTAGTCTAAATATGAATCGCGTGTCTGTGTGTGAAAGAATAAACCGCTTTAATCAACTAAAATGCTTTGCTATAGCCAACTGAGATGAGTAAAAATCGACTGAAATATATTGAAATAAAATGTCTTTGTATAAGCAACGTATTAAACTGCAAATTAACATTTATATGCCCTAATATTTCATAAAAACAACGTTACAGTCAGGCGAAATATGAAAGACAACATTTTGTTGACTAGATTTGGGTACAGTTTTTACTGTAGAATATACTGCCACATCAAATAAGCTTTTGTTTAGCAATTTCTGCTTTATATGTTCAAAAATAAAGTCATAAACTAAGATGTTAGATGTTCCAATGTTGGCTATATTCAAACTAATGAATACATATGATAAAATGTAGGCCTATAATCTTTTTTTTTTTTTTTTAAAGAAAGAGTACACTTGAAATATTGTTGAAATTGTAATTATTGTTGTAATTGTAACCTTTTTAATAAAATAGCAAAACATATTTACAAGATAGATGTAAGCAAAATCTTAAATGGTCAATATAAGTCTTCTTCTAAATATATCTTTTGTCCTTGCATTGTGGCTCAGTCAGTGTCACACCTGAATGAATGGCTCATTATGCAGAGTGGGTGGGACATTGTATTCTCAGGTGTAAACTACTCCTCCTTCACGCCCCCCTCGCATATTGGCTTTCCAAGCAAAACCTGTTTTACACAATTTAAATCAATGTATTGTTTTATGTGAACGATAAAGCAAGACAATTTTCACAAAATTTTTGAAGCCAGAACTTGAAGCGACAACATCCATTAGTCAAAGGTCTTGTGGACACATATTTAGTATGTGTTTTGTGGTCTTATTTCAGAAACTTTCTTTTTTTTTTTTCAATAACCACGCATAAACATTATTCTCTTAAAAATACAAACATCTACATACATGTTGCTCGCATATTATGGTAGCCCTTTTTGTGCTATATAGAGTGAATTTACACCTTTGCCATTAACATGTTTATAAATAACTGAAAAAAGCACAAATGTCAAGGCATGTCAGAACATCTCAAGGGCCCCAAAAACACCTTGGTCCACAGAGGGTTAAGCTGCGTTCACACTACAAGCGACTTTGTGGCTGCATGTCGCCAGTGGCTGGCGGTGCAGTTGTTAGTAGGCGTTCCCATTTCTGGTTGCCTAGTAATGTTTGTGAGTGACCTTTACAGATGTTACTACCTGTTGTAGAACAATCCGTTTTCTTGCCGGTACAAACAAACATTTTGGAAGTAAAAGTCTAAATATAAATGGAATCTACATAAAATGCATAATATTAAAGATGAACAAGAAACAGCGAGTGCTCTTCGCCATCGCGGCTATTTAACTGCAGCAAACGGGCAAATGCCAGTCTATCTGGGTTCAAGAAACCATTCAGTCTCGGAGTTAGTATGACGAGTACCACTGTATGTACACAGAGACCTATCATAAATTATAGGACCATTTCTGAAGTGTTAAAATGAGCTTCTCATTCAACTTGCCTCGGTCGGACTCGGCACTGAAGAGTGACGGATCATGTGCGCTCCACTGACTTCACTCCTATTGGTTGTTGCTCCCGAAAGTCGCTCTTCATTTGCATAAAGTTGAGCAGATCTCAACTTTGTCGCGTCGCCAGACATGAGAATGGAGGAGAAGTTAGCTGTCTCATTTAATGAAAGAGCAGAAAACAGACTCCCTCTGTTGCCCACCACCTCCTGGACACCATATCTCGACCACATCAAGTGGATCCTGGGGTCTTTGGAATGAACATTGCATGCTGTGTGTAAAGACACAGACAATGCTGACTGTCCACTGGGAGTTCCCACATGTGTCTCTTCCCTGTGTCTTTGTAAGGACCACCCATTGACCCAATGACGGAATCCAACGGCCTGGCGAAGGTTTAAAGCGTGTATGTCTTTTCAGCGATCCAGTGAAGTTCACTTAATTTATTGGAATTTAGTTTTAGTATTATTTCAGCTCTACGCTCAATCTGACTCCAATTTCAAATGATAATCAAATTTAGATCGTATTTCTGATTAGAAAATAATCATAAATATTGATTATGAATTAATTTAGATATTTGATTATTCTGATTATCCCATACTTTCAATATTCGTTCATTACGGACCTAGTGTCGCTTTGAGACGTCACGTCGCGACTGCGCGCTCACGATCACAAACTAGCCAGTCCTGAAATAGTCAGAGGGTGTAGTACAAATATTTTACCCTATGCGGTCGCACACTACAGACCCATAGGTGTAATTTATATAATATTTGTAGCATACAACATGCTAAGTCAGGGAATAGTCAGAAATCAGAAGGTCTCCTAAGATGTGCCCCATGGTCCATTCAAAGTGCCTTCAGTTTGATCTATTCTGGACAAAGATTTGCGGAAACACCAGACTACACATTAATCTACTGGAAATAATGATTTCAGAAGAATGCAGAATAAATCAAGGTTAACATTTATTTGTCAGGTAAAAATTTATCATGCCAATTACAGAAGTAAATTATTAAAAGCCAATTCAAAAATACATGACATCATTTACTCAAAGATGACTCTAAAAGTAAGTAATGTTTTCCTGACAGAGACACACAGTAATGTGTCAGGATTTTCCAACAGGAAAATACTGAAACATTACTGTGGGGGAATGATCCTGGTAAAAGATTCCCAAAGTATGCTCTGTCCCCTTGCCTTAAATACCAGACCAGAACAACAGGGGTTATACAAATGTTGTTTAGAGTTGTTTGGGCCAATCCATGTACCCCAGGGGGGTAGCACCTGGTTTCTTGAGATATTGAAAAGAGATATCAGCCAGAGAGGAGATACAGGATTCTCCTAAGTTCTCAATCTTTTTCATTAAACCAATGACTGCAATGAAATTAAGACCATTTTACCAATCGCACTGAGACCCTAAAAATGATACCAAACATGAAAAGGAAAAAACAACACATTCACAAGATATGCGATATATAGACATTCTTAATTTAACTTTCAGTGACTTGAGGAGGGAGAAGAGGAGGGAGAGGGGGGATGAGTTGAAGTCAAACAAAGGGACAAGGAGATAAGTTTGGGCAGGACAAGGTTCTGTGCTCTGTCTTTGCTATCTGCTGTCCAGGGGGCATTTTATGGCATTATTGCAGGGTGAGTTTTGTTTTAGCAGGAAAATCAGTTCTTACACTAAAACACACATAACAAACACAACAAATCAAATAAAAGCAATGGTGTCATACAATTTATGGCATTTTTTCTCTCAATTTGATTTTGGAATAGTTGGTAGGCTGAAGTAGTTGAAGTGGGAAGGAAATCAAGGTCGGACATATATGGTTATTTTTGTAACAACCATTTTGTCAAGTTATGATTAAGACTTGCATTTCTCACTGCTTTCTGTGAGGTTTCGACAAATCTAGACACCGCACTGTCTTCAGCCACAAAAGCCCCTCTTATCTCCCCTATAAAGTAAGAAAATAAATCAGTAAAAATACTGGAACAAAGACCACCTTCTGTTTCAGTGAAAGCGATATAGCTTTCTGTGTCCTTCTGCTGAGCCAACATTTCCGGCTTGCAGGTGAAAGAGCTTCACAGCTGAGCTGGGCTTCATCAAATGAAGCACATGGAAACTCTCAGAAGCTGCAGTGCATCACCATTGAAATGTCTAGACTAGAAGATATATGGAATGAAATAGTATTTGTGATATTGTCTGCTTATGGAAAGACATTTTTTTAATATGGTAATAACAATTACACTTACTCTTCTTCCACACTTAGTGCGATGTTCCAGCAGCTTTGGGAAGGCTTGTCTGGAGAATCCCGTAGAGATGACCTTGAGTTCCTGAAAGAACATGGTCATGTTTCAGTTCAAGAGCCTCTTGATAGTGGGGATCCTGCGAGTCAAGGTTATGTCAAGACAGACGAACACAGATACAAACAAACAGATGCTGTATATACAGAGAGGCTGCAAGAGATAGACAGAGATAGAAAATGATGAAGAGATAGATAGAGGTTGGCTCTAAAAAGTGCTTTTGGGTTTTGTAAACCACAGTTTATTCGTTTGACAGGATCTGCAGGGAGAACAGAAAATGTTAAATATGTAGCGTAGGCTAGCTATGTTAATATAAGGTTTAAAAAGTGTATTCCAATAGTGAGAGATTCCCATTTGCTTCACGTTTCTTTCCTATTTCCTGTACGACTGTTAAAAGACGCATAACGTGTCCTGGGGTTCCTTATCCCAGATTAAAGGCAGCGATATGTGCAGTTATGTAAGGCCTAGTGATATTATTATAAAAATAATAACTTTATTTATGAAGCACTTTTAAAGCTTAGCACAAATTGCTTCACAAAAAAAAAGAAAAAAAAAAGAATCATTTCAAAATATAAAACCAAGAACTTAATTGGTGATTGATTTATGGGGCGGGCAGCTAGCGGATCGTTAGGAAAGATTAGATGAATGTGATCATTTATGTTTGGGCTGATACAACCTTTAATGAAGAGAGGGAAGAGAGTAGAAGGAGAACAGCAGTATGACAACTGAACACCAGTTACTGTTAGTGCAGATTGGTCAGGAGTTACAATAGTAGTAGTTTCAATCATACACACCTTGTAAGTGTGTTCTTATTATACTCTAGCCCGGTGAAGACTGAGACGCCACTGATCAGCCTTTCATTCGCCTCTTACGGTGTGAGCTTGTGCAGGTTTTGCATAATTATGTGATCGGTTTATGTGAGCGTCAATTTAAAAGATGTATCGAATTGATTATCTGCAGGTTCCGATCAGTGGCTGATCATTTTGAGTTACAAAAATATAATATGCACTGTTGCAATGTCAATACTTAGTGATTAAAGGTAGGCACTCAAAAAAGCACAAAGGGCAGAAAACAGCCTCTGAAGATTGTGCAGTTCTCACCTCTCTCTGCTGCTTGGAGTGACAATAGGGCTAATTTACATCTCATTTAGATAAGCCATACCACCTGTGAAGCTCTACCACTGGACCATCAACAGAGAACTGACCGCCAACATCAGAGAACTGACCGCCACAGTTACAGAGCAGAAAACCATCAACAGAGAACTGACCGCCACCGTTACAGAGCAGAAAACCATCAACAGAGAACTGACCGCCAACATCAGAGAACTGACCGCCACCGTTACAGAGCAGAAAACCATCAACAGAGAACTGACCGCCACCGTTACAGAGCAGAAAGTGAACATCAGAGAACTGACCGCCACCGTTACAGAGCAGAAAACAAACATCAGAGAACTGACCGCCACCGTTACAGAGCAGAAAACAAACATCAGAGCTTTAGAGAAGCAACTGAGGGATGAGATGAACAAGAAAAATGATGGTAACTCACCAAAACATTCATCTTTTATCAATGATCCTCAAAGTAAAACACCAAAGAAATACACTGCATAGTGTAAACGTTAGTGTAAAGTTGAATGTATAATGTGTAAATTGTGTTATCTATCTATTACAAAGATAGTGTGAATGTCATTTAACTGAAACTTTATTCCTTCACAGAAATCTTAAGTCAAGTGGAGGAGTTGAGAAAGGAAAATAGAGGTGAAAGTGTGCTTGAATGATGTTAAATTCAGTGTATACATTCTCAGTGTAATAGAGTAATATATATCACAATTTTGCTTACGTTTTTCAATATCAGACAGAGAAATAGCTTTTTCAGCTTCACTGGTGCAATCTGGAAGTGGATATATTGGTCCTTTTACCACTGAAATCACACTAACCTACAGGAACGTCTTCACAAACATAGGGAACGCCTACAACCCAATTACAGGTAATGATCAATGAAATGAGTCATAAAACTCAGTTTATAGTAATGAAAACCCTTCTGCTCCATTCAGACCTCTCTGCAGTTATGTAATGTGTATAAGAGAATTAAATGATCTGCCAACTTTCAAAACTATTACAAAGTGTGTTTGGTGATTAAGCAATCATACAGGAAACATCTGATTCTGTATCTCTTGTTATTTGATTTAGGTGTTTTCACAGCCCCACTGAAAGGAGCGTACATGTTCAGAGTCACTGTATTTGGTACTGGACCAACTCAATCAGGAACATCCATTTATAAGAATGGAGAGCGTGTGGTTGCAGCAGATGTTTTTCAGGCTAAGGATTATTTAAACTCTTCTAATGGAGTTGTGTTGATCCTGGAGGTTGGAGATGTTGTCTATGTGAGACTTTGGTCTGGCAGCAGGATACTTGATAGTCACAATAACCACAACACTTTCAGTGGTTTCCTACTTTTTCCCTTAAAGGTGCATTAAGCAACTTTTCATGTTAAAAATACCCGGTTTTCTAACCCATACATGCTTAAACAATTGCCTGATGGGCTGAATGAGCCCTTCTATGATCACTGCGATTGCCTCTATAATCCTGTACAGTAAAATAAATAAGAGGGATTCGGGACGGAATCGACTGGGCGTGACGTCATGCGCGTTCACGCTCACCTGGTTATGTCTGGCAGGTTTGTGTATTCACCGCCATTATCCGCATCAGCGAAGACAACTCAAGAGACTTTTGCAAAAGTAGAAGATGGATTCAAAGAGACCGGCTTCTAGTTCATCCCAAACCCCAACGCAAACTCCATGTAACCGCGTGCACAACTCTGGTTGCAGTTTCGCGTGTCGCCAGAAGGGGGCATAGTTCTGCAAAGACTTGCGCAATGCACCTTTAAGATAACAGGAGCTTTGCAGAATGTGATTCCAATAATTCTGAACCTTCAGCGTATGATTTAAGATGGAAATCATGAAGAATCATTAACATATAAACCTGTATTAATGAGAACTAATGTGTGGTTTTGAAATTTGCAATAGATTACTGTATAAAAGTCTGAGCTGTCTATACTTGTAAGTTTGTATAAAGAGTTTCATCACTGAGACAGACAGGACCCATGAATGTCATGTGACTCAAGTGTTTTGTTAAAGTATTAAATCTAGATTGTTAAGTAATATCTTTTTAAGTGTACTTTCTTATTGATCATTGATCTGCATCTCTTCATCCTACATCCTTTATCAGTCCCACCTGGATTTTGCAAAATGGTTGTGTGTAAATTATTATTTTCTTTTTTTGCAAGTAAAATGCTTAAAATGATGGCAATTTCCAGAAGGTTGAGCCTAATTTTCTTAGGATGGGCAATGTAAGGGAAACATGTCAATTAAGCTCAAAAACAATCATTCATTTATTGGGAATTTTGAAAGAGTCACTTATTTTATGGCCGAACAAACGAGTCGTCCAGCATTCACTTGAAAGAGCAGTAACTATCAGCTCAGTGAATATTAATATCTAAACTATAGTACAAAATACTATTTATTAGCACGGTAACAAAGATCAACAGTTTAAGACATTAAGTTTGTAAGCACAATAATACAAGACACTTATTTTTTTTTAATACAAACAAGACTTTATTAACTATTCTAACACACAAAACGAATAACTAACACACAAAAACACACATTCACACAAGTTTGCAGAAAGAAAGAAAGTGATGAAATAATTTTTTTAGAGTGAAATTAGGAAATCCCAAGATTCTAGCAATACATGCTGTCACATTTAGACTGTGACGTATGACTCTTATTTTAAAAGGACTGCTGAAGTGCATATACACCCATGAACAGTTTACACCAATATATATACACACACACACACACACACACACACACACACACACACACATAATTTAGATGCTGGCAAAATAACATCATACTAGATGTGTGGTTATTTTTTGTTTAGGTGGTGTAATAGGCCCTCTGCTTAGTTCCATGGTTTTGTGTGTAACCCCTTTAAATTTAGGAAGTTAACAGACTCGTAATTTGTGTACGAGTCTGTAGTAACTACTCTTCTCCACTAGAGCGCGTTTCTCCGTGACAAGTGAAATAATTGAGAAAAGACCATTTTACAAAATGAGAGAGAACGGAGGAAAAAGACGATTCAAAGTGTAAATATTTCAAAGGAGAGTAATAGAGTGTGAAGAAAAACTTTAAGTTCTTTTCTGGTGAAATCCGGGGTAAGAAACATTTTCATACTTTTATTTCGAGGAACTCCGGTGAGTGTTTTGTTACACCGTTGTTGCTCTGTAATCAGTCATATGTGTTCAATAGAGCTTGGGATCGTGACGTCAGCTGATCACAGTAACGCAAGGCATTGTGGGATTTTAGGACACGGAAGTTACGGGAGAATCGAAGTTGTAGCAGCGGAGTAGTAGTATTTGCGGTAGACTGTAGTTGGTGGTATATTTTAGAAGTAATTCATTAGAAAACACGACAGAATGGTGAACGCATGCTGCATTATAAATGGTCACAATCGTTCTCACAATCGGCGTGGAAAACGTATAACAAATGGAGTACGATTTTTTCAGCTTTCCCGCTTGGAAACAAAGCAATGGAACTCAAGTCGCAGAGTTAACAAAGAGGCGTCGCATGGCATGGGTAGCAGCTGTAAGATGGACAAACATCACCTTCAGCAACATTTCAGCAACACATGTTTGTGTGTTCACGGCATTTTCACACAGGTAAAATGCCGTTGTCTATGGTGTGAAGATACGAGATGTGCAGCACCTGAAACTACGGATACTGGATGCCTGTGCTGGCATTTCTCCTGCGGTGTTGCTATCAGTGTGTGAAGAGTGGGAGAACAGGGTTGCATTGACAATCCAACACAATGGGCAGCACATTGAACACATTTTATAAGTGGTCAGAAACTTATAAAATAAACTTTGTAAATAACTCATGAACGAATAAAGTTACGTTGAAACCAAGCACACCATTGTTTTTCTTGTGACATTACCAATAAGTTTGATGTGTCACATGGCCCTCTTCCTATTGAAAAAACAAAAGTTGTATCCAAGATGGCCGACTTCTACTTGAGGAGTTTGCCCCCTCACATATACTAATGTGCCACAAACAGGACCTTAATATCACCAACCATTCCCATGTTATTATGGTGTATCCATATAAATGGCCCACCCTGTACACTGGGCTTCCATGTTTTGCTGTTTTGATGGGCGTGCTGCAGCAGCTTCTTCCTTGCCTGCCACAGACTGTCCGAAAACTTTTGCCTTTTCAGATGCTCCTCTTAACTCTGATGCACCTGAGGCTGAATCTGCCAATCCAGCACAATGCACACATCTTCTGCATAGACCGAAAGACTGTTTCCACCACGTTCAGAGACACCATAGCTACAATGTTTGCACACCTTAGCCCTTTGGTGCACTGGCCTGAGCGACTTTGTTTGCCAGGTAGTAGTGTTGTCACGGTACCAAAATTTCAGTATTCGGTACCGATACCAGTGAAAATCCACGGTTCTCGGTACCAATTTCGGTACCAAAGCTTAATTTAGATTAAATTTACATAATTATATTAAAGTGTATATCACAGTTACAAAGATGGAAACTGTAGTATTAAAAACACTTTAAAACAAGATTCCATTTGTTAGATAACATAAGATAAAATGACCTAACAAAAAAACAATAGTTATATACTGTAGCAATTATTCTCCTTTAGGGGTTAATTTTAAAATACATTTTTAAAATCAAAAGTTAACATTATTTCTGTTAACATTATTTAATGCACAATGAATGAAGTGAACAAACATGACCAATCAAGTGTTTGTATTAAATAACATTCACAAACATTAATTAATGTTGTAAAAATATATTGTTCACTCAATGTGTTATGTTAGATAACGCATTAAGTAATGTTAATGAATGGTATCTTATTGTAGCATTACCAAACTATACAGGAGATACAATATGTTTTATTTGACTTGACTATACTTTTATTTAATCCAAAACTGCATTCATATTTAACTTTTAAAGGGCTTTTTAAACCTGCTAAGAGTTCCTCGTCGTCATGGAGAGCGCAGATCGCACAAGCGTTTGTACTCCTGTGGCGTCTGTCGTTGCTATGCATTCATGAACACAGGCGCACATGGAAAAACGAGCGCGCCGCTTCTATTATGAGCGCGCTTGCCGCGCGCCATTTAAAATAACGTATCTGCACGCGCAAAAACATCAGCACCACAACAGCAGCAGCACCGCCGATCGGCATCAGCGCTTTTATAAAGAGGACGCAACCGCACGCGCTTCGGGCATGCACGCGCATCAAATACCGGGTTTGAGAAAACCTGGTACCGTGACGTTTAAAAAAAAATAGTACCGACTTGGTACCGAAGTACCGGGTCTTTTGACAACACTACCAGGTAGCATGCCACATCAGTTTGTTGAGGCTTTTGGCAATCGTATTTCAGTTATTGTGGACTGCTTTGAAATTAACATTGAGAGAGCATCAAATCTGAAAGCTAGAGCACAGACATTTCCTCACTACAAACACAGGCACACCCTCAAGTATCTTATTGGCATTACACCACCGGGAGCTATCTCTTTCATTTCCAAAGGGTGGGGAGGTCGTGTCAGTGACAAGCATGTGACTGAGAACAGTGGCCTTCTAAATAAATGATTACCTGGAGACTTAGTGTTGGCGGATCGGGGATTTTACATCAGGGACAGCGTCGGATTTATGTGTGCACAAGTGAAAGTCCCTGCATTCACAAGAGGACGCTTCCAGTTGGATGCAAAAGATGTGGAGGAGACAAGGCAGATTGCTCACCTCAGGGTCCATGTGGAGACGGTGATTAGATATGTACGCAACAAGTACACCATACTAAATGAGACAATACCTGTGAGCATGGTGCTCCCATGTGAAGACGAGGACATGATTTTCCTTGACAAGATTGTGTCTGTGTGCTGTGCCTTGACTAATATGTGCCCTAGTGTAGTCATGAAACCATAAAACATGACATAAACCTTATGAACTGCAAATGTTGCATACCATGTGATAATAAATGATGGAAAACTATGTCAATTCTAAATCTTTTTATTTGTGTCACATAACATGAACTTAGTGCAATGCTGAAGTAAATATGGTAAGAAAATAAGTAATTATAACAGGACCTGCAGTGTAACAATGTAGCGCAAATATAACAGGTAAAATAACTAATAGGCACTTATAACAGGACCTTCACAGTAACAATGTAGTGCAAATATAACAGTATATAACAAATATAACTTCAAGAACTGACAACATGTCATCATAAAAAAGGCACTATGTACAAACTATTCACAAACTACTGAACAAAGAAGTGTCTGTTCAGTATTCAATACTGGAGATATAAATACCAAAACCTGATTGTGCTCCACTGTTTCAGTTCTGTGTGCATGAGGCACAGAGCCACAGCTCACTAGCTGAAGGGGCCTGACTGAGTCCGACACAGCTGAGGTGGAACCACTTTATTGCACAGTTTTCCTTGTCGCAAGCCACCATGTCGTCCTGGTTTTCAGGGCCTCTGCAAACGCACCACAGTTGGTTTGTCTTCTGCAGTGTCTGTGTTCTTGGCCTTTTTGTGTGAGCTTGCTGTAACACAGTTAAAGGATGCGGAGTTGTGGAGGCGGCCTGGGTGTAGTGGCAAGCCACAAGCTCAGGTAGAGAAACCTTGAGGAAAAACTCCTGTGCCTTTGTCAGAAGTGTTGTCCAGAACTCCACATCTGGTAAGATTCGAACCACAGCACAGTCTCGCTGTGTCCACACAACAAAGTCACAAAACCCTGACCAGGTGACAAAGAGTTTGTGCCTGGCTGTAGTACTTATGTGTCTTCTTTAACCCTCTGGGGTCTAAGGTGTTTTTGGGGCCCTTGGGATGTTTTGACATGCCCTGACATTTGTGCTTTTTTCAGTTATTTATAAACATGATAATGGCAAAGGTGTAAATTCACTCTATATAGCACAAACAGGGCTACCATAATATGTGAGCAACATGAATGTAGATGTTTGTACTTTGTATTTTTAACAGTATATTTCCCCTGAAACAAACTAACATATATAAAATACTGTTGTACTCACATTGTGGGTCACTTCTCAACTGGCAAACCCACGTGCAGCGACGGTTGCCATTTTCACAAGATGTAAAATATATCTTTGATGTTCCCCGAGTGTGTATGTGAAATTTTAGCTCAAAATACCCCACAGATATTTGCATATAGCATGTTAAAGTTATAACTTTTTGAGGGTGAGCAAAAACGCACCGTTTTGTGTCTGTCCCTTTAAATGCAAATGAGCTGCTGCTCCCAGCACAGAAGGCAGAGCTTCAAGAGCTTGCGTGTGTGTTAGCAGCTTCGATTACCTCACACAGACATGCACTGAAAATGTTTAAAACGTTTAGCCTTTAATGTTCAAACAGGAGTCAAATGATGTCAACGGAGTCAATGATGGAGAGACTCAAGAAGAAGTGACAACATGTAGAATGCAACAGGACATTTCTGAATGGTTAGTTGATGAATTTATGAAGCTGATGTGTAGTTATCTTCTAGTCATTGATTAGCATTTGTCTTGATAATCTATAAATTCGAACGATACAAAATATTTTAAAAAATATATTTTCACGAACCATCAACCTATCGTTTCTTAGGGGGGTTTCCTGGGTTTGTTGATTGGCTGGCGGTCTCGTCATGTCTGGATTGATGTCTTGGGTGGCCAATCAAGTTGTGGTGTTGGCGGATGAATGGAAGTGTTTGAGTCTCTGTTTGACGTTGAAGTTTGAGGCGGGCTTTCCGGCAAAACTTAACTTAGAACACGAGACTCAACGGAAAGAAAATAAACTAGGTAAAAGAACAGTGAGTGAGATTATTGATGACTTGAATGAAGCAGTGCATTCAAAAATCACTCTGCTGATTTTGAAGCAGTGCATTCTCTGATTTTTCTCTACTCATATTTGTCTACTCAAAATGGTATTGAGGTACAAATTCAGTATTGTTTTTAGTTCAGAGGTGGCTGTTTCTCCTCCTCTCACCCTTAACTTCCCGCTCTAAGCAGAGAGTACAGTTTGGACATTTCTATTATAAGAATACGATACATTTTACACAAATTTCATTCAAGCCAAAATTTGATTTATGAACAGAGATTTACACTTATAACAATTGCATAAATTATGTGTGATGTAAGCATAATAGTCAAATATATAGGTTGTAGAAAGGCTATATAATCATGCAGTTGAAGTCCATATAGCATTGTTTTGGAGTGATTTAATGATTTAATTTTATATGTGAAAACACATATAAAGAAAATAAACTAGGTAAAGTTTGCCAGCAGCCATGTCACCCTGTAGCCCAAGACTGGTTGCCCACTGAAGCTAAGCAGGGCTGGGCCTGGTTAGTACCTGGATGGGAGACCTCCTGAGAAAACCAGGTTGCTGCTGGAGGAGGTGTTAGTGAGGCCAGCAGGGGGCGCTCACCCTGTGGTCTGTGTGGGTCCTAATGCCCCAGTATAGTGATGGGGACACTATACTGTCAAAGAGCACCGTCCTTCGGATGAGACGTTAAACCGAGGTCCTGACTCTCTGTGGTCATTAAAAATCCCAGGATGTCTTTCGAAAGAGTAGGGGTGTAACCCCGACATCCTGGCCAAATTTGCCCAGTGGCCTCTGTCCATCATGGCCTCCTAATCATCCCCATATACTGATTGGCTTCATCACTCTGTCTCCTCTCCACCAGTAAGCTGGTGTGTGGTGGGCGTTCTGGCGCAATATGGCTGCCGTCGCATCATCCAGATGGATGCTGCACATTGGTGGTGGTTAAGGAGATTCCCCCTTCTATGTAAAGCGATTTGAGTGCTGAGAAAAGCGCTATATAAATAATTTATTATTATTATTATTAAAACAGTCCATGTTTTTTTTGTGGAATTTCATTTGGATCCAGTTTCAGTAAAGAAATCCATTGAATTCGCCTCAGAATTAATAACATCATCGCTGCGAGATTCAGTGAGAAACATTTCGATTTGGCGCAGAGTTCTCTGTATAAACCATTGATATCAGATCAAACAGCGCTGACGTGGAATCCAGGAGAAACACTTATAGAAGGCTTTCAGTCCACAAATTAGCAACATTCACCATGAATTTAATGTGGTAACTCTAACCATGTAGTAACTCTAACTATGGTATTGTGACAGAAATAGTCAAACGCTTACAAGTACTACACATCTCTTTCAAGCACTTCAAAACTATAATATCATATATAAATGTTATTTTTAAATTGATGACCAACACGTTTTTTGTTCATTCTTCAAAGATTTAGAAAACGAAAAATTTTAAGATGTAGGGAAACTCTTATTTAAGCTGCGTTCACACTACAAGCGACTTTGTAGCTGCATGTCGCCAGTGGCTGGTGGTGAGGTCGCTAGTAGGCGTTCCCACTTCTGGTTGCCTAGTAATGTTTGTGAGTGACATTCATGGATGTTACTCCCTGTTGTAGAACAATCCGTTTTCTTGCCGGTACAAACAAACATTTTGGAAGGAAAAGTCTAAATATAAATGGAATCAGTACATAAAATGCATAATATTAAAGATGAACAAGAAACAGCGAATGCTCTTTGCCATCGCGGCTGTGATGAATTTCAAGGTTGCAATGAAGGGAAGGAAGAAGACAGGGGTCGGCGAGACTGGGACACTCGTTTATTAAAGTAAAAAGTCCAAAAGAGTAAGGTTGCGCACAGAGCGCGTTCACCGTGCTTATCAGCACAGCAACAACAAAACAATAATCCAGATTCTCGTGGTGAATTTTCCGTCGAGCACAGCAGCAGACGAGGTCCCAGTCCAACTCTCTCTCTCTCTCTCTCTCTCTCATTCCCACCGGCTTATATCCGGTCTCTCCACGCCAATTACTGCAATCAGACACAGGTGTTCATCATCTGCACTTGACCTACTTACGCACCGCTCGGCTCCGTCCTCTCTCCCCCGCTACAGACTTCGCAAAACCACGCCCCCCTCGCCACATACCCCCACCGCCCGACTCAGGCCGGGGAGCCATCCGGTCTGCAGCCTCCCCCCCCTCCTCCTGGAGAGGAAGTCGGCCACAGCCATCTGTGCACCCGGCCTGTGGATCACCTGGAACTTAAAAGGCTGTAGAGCTAGATACCAACGAGTGATCCGCGCGTTGGTATCCTTCATGCGGTGGAGCCACTGCAGGGGAGCGTGGTCCGAACAGAGGGTGAACTCCCGCCCCAGGAGGTAATTGCGAAGGGTGAGAACGGCCCATCTGATGGCCAAACACTCCTTCTCTATGGTGCTGTACATCGTCTCTCTCTTAGAGAGCTTCCGACTGATGTACAGCACCGGCCGCTCTTCACCCTCCACCTCCTGGGACAGGACCGCGCCCAGCCCCCTGTCCGACGCGTCCGTCTGTAGGATAAAAGGGAGAGAAAAGTCAGGAGCATGCAAGAGCGGTCCGCCACATAGAGCAGCCTTTATCTGAGTAAAAGCCTGCTGGCACTGCTCCGTCCACTGAACCGTATCTGGTACCTCCTTTTTAGTTAGATCAGTCAGCGGGCTGGCGAGGTCCGAATAATTAGGTACAAACCTTCTGTAATATCCCGCCAGCCCCAGGAACTGTCTAACCTCCTTTTTGGTCTTTGGTCTTGGACAGGTCGCAACTGCTGCGGTCTTATCAATTTGGGGACGCACCTGTCCATGACCTAAGTGGAAGCCCAGATATCTAACTTCCACACGCCCAACTGCACACTTCTTCGGGTTGGCCGTGAGCCCCGCCCTTCTCAGCGACTTCAGGACAGCCCGCAGATGCTGCATATGACGCTGCCAATCCCCACTATAGATGATAATATCATCCAGGTAGGCAGCGGCATATGCAGCATGCGGCCGGAGAATTCTGTCCATCAGACGCTGGAAGGTCGCTGGAGCCCCGAACAAGCCGACAGGAAGAGTAACAAATTGGTGTAATCCGAACGGCGTTGTGAAAGCTGTTTTTTCTTTGGACATAGGAGACAAGGGGATCTGCCAATATCCCTTTGTTAAGTCCAGTGTCGAATAAAATCGAGCAGTACCTAGCCGATCAAGCAATTCGTCAACCCTTGGCATTGGATAAGCGTCGAATTTCGACACAGCATTCACCTTGCGATAGTCCACACAGAATCGAACCGAGCCGTCCGTTTTAGGTACTAAAACTATCGGGCTCGCCCAGTCACTGTTGGACTCTTCTATCACTCCCATGTCTAGCATTGCCTCTAATTCGCTCTGAACCACCTTTTTTTGTGTTCTGGCAAACGATACGGCCGGCTGCGTACAACCACACCCGGCTCTGTCTCAACATGGTGCTGAATGAGGTCCGTCCGGCCAGGCAGGGGCGAGAACACATCAGCAAACTCTGCTTGAACTTTTTTTACATCAGCGAGCTGGGAGGGTGAGAGGTGATCTCCACAAGGGGCCAGAGCGAGAGATTGGATTTTTAGACTCGCCTCTGTGATAGATTTGATGTGCTCCGCCCCTATCTGTCCGAGCTACCTCATAGTTGAGATCCCCAACTCGCCGTGTGACCTCAAAGGGTCCTTGCCACTTTGCGAGTAATTTTGAACTAGAAGTAGGGAGTAATACAAGCACTTTATCTCCCGGTGCAAATTGACGAAGTCTAGCCCCCCTGTTGTACAGCCGACTCTGTTTGTCCTGAGCCTGTAACAAATTCTCCATTGACAGCCGCCCCAAAGTGTGGAGTTTTGCTCTCAGATCCAGGACATACTGAATTTCGTTTTTACTATTTGAAGGTCCGTCCTCCCAAGTTTCTCTAAGGACGTCTAACACCCCGCGGGGCTGACGTCCATAGAGAAGCTCGAAGGGGGAAAACCCCGTGGAGGCTTGCGGGACCTCCCGTACAGCAAGAGGGGTTCTAACCATTTATCCCAATTTTTGGCGTCTTCTTGTACGAACTTTCGAATCATGGTTTTCAACGTGCGGTTAAACCGTTCGACCAACCCGTCAGTTTGTGGGTGATAGACGCTGGTTCGAATCGATTTAATGCCCAATAATTCGTAAAGTTCGCGGATTGTGCTTGACTTAAACGCCGTGCCTTGATCGGTGAGAATCTCTTTCGGGATTCCCACCCGGGAGATTAATTGAAACAGTGCGCTCGCCACGCTCTTAGCAGAAATAGTGCGGAGCGGCACTGCTTCAGGATACCGCGTTGCATAATCCACCAGGACCAAAGCAAAGCGGTGTCCCCGTGCTGACCGTTCTAATGGCCCGATGAGGTCCATACCAATTCGCTCGAAGGGGACCTGCATTAATGGGAGAGGGCACAAAGGTGCTTTTGGGTTGGCCGGTGGGTTCACCAACTGACATTCACGACAAGACGCGCACCACTTGCGTACATTCTCGTGAATGCCCGGCCAGAAAAATCGGGCCATGAGACGGTTTAGTGTAGCTGTTTGTCCTAAATGCCCTGCCATTGGATTACAGTGAGCCGCCTGGAAAAGCATTTCCCGGCGGCTTTTGGGTACCAACAACTGAGTTGTATCTTGTTTTGACTGGGCGTCTTGGGTCACCCGATACAACTTATCTTTTAAAATTGTAAAATACGGATAGGAGAGCGGTTGGTCAGGGTGGAGTAACTGGCCGTCGATAGAGCGGACCTGATCAAAAGCATGTTTCAGCGTTTCATCCTGAGACTGCTCCAGGGGAAAATCATCACGCTCTGCAAGGATGGTTCTTTCAAGAGCACTCCGTTCCCCTGAACAAGCTTCCAGAGATCCCGATTCAGCTTCTCCCACCTGAGCAACCGCTTCGTTCCTCCCGTCTCTTTTTACCCAAGAGGCATCCGCACACAAACACCCTAATAATTCATTAAACGCTGGCCAATTGGTCCCCAAAATTAGCGGATGCTGGAGGTGTGGATTAATCGCCACCTCTACTCTATGCTTTTGTCCCCTAAATTGAATTTCCACAGGCATGATTGGATAATCCATCACCTCCCCGTGTACACACCGTACCTTAACCATGCGGCTATTATCCAATGCCCTAGGTTGAATCAGGCTTTGATGGATGGAGGTTTGGTTACAACCTGAATCCACCAAAGCCTGATATGTACCCCCCTTGATACTTACTGGTATCTGGTACAGACCATCGTGATCGGGGGCAGCTTGTGGCGCATCGGGGACCCGGATCAGCGTCCCCACCTCCATCACCGGACACCGATCGATAAAGTGACCCGGATCCCCGCAGCGCCAACAAGCCGGCCCAGACTTCCCCGCTGCCCTGTTGGCAGGAAGCGGGTCAAGGGATTGGCGTGGAGAGAGCGGTGGAGCAGCCGTTGAAGTAAAGAATCCGCTAGGGGCGCCCCCTCCCCTGGGAGGGGCCCTGGGCGATGGCACCGGCTCTGCAGAAGTCCCTGTTCTCCATCTTGGAGCTGGCCTGGGTGTAAGGCCCCCACGAGACCTGGGAGGAGGGACAGGTGTTGAGAGGGGACATGAGAGAGAGGGGGAAGAGAGAGAGAGAGAGAGAGAGAAGCAGATGGCAGGGGTTCGCCGACCCCTGGGCACGCCACCATCTGATCTTCCGCCAGCTGGATGGCCTGGTTCAGCGACGTCGGGTGGTGGCACTAGACCCACTGCGCGGCCTTCCTCGGAAGCCGCGCCACGAACTGCTCCAGTACCACTCGGTCGATGATCTCCTCGACGTCGCTTCCATCGGCCATCAGCCATTTGCGGCATGAGTCCCGGAGCTGTTGTGCCATGATGAAGGGCCGGCCGGACTCTTCGAGGCTCAGCGTCCTGAACCTCTGGCGATGTTGTTCTGGGGTCCGGCCGACCCGCTGGAGGATGGCACGTTTGAGGTCTTTATAGACCAGGAGGTTCTGGACTGGCAGTTGGTGTGCGGCTACCTGTGCTTCTCCGGACAGCAGAGGGATGAGCTGCATTGGCCAGTCCTCGAAGGGCCATCCCCGATCCTCCGCGGACCTCTCGAAGAGATCTAAAAACGCCTCCGGGTCATCCTGGGGTCCCATTTTGTTGAGGGGTAAAGGCGTTGATGACTCCTTAGTAGTGGGGGGGACGGCCCGAACCTCCCGGTCTATCCAGCTCCGGAACAGCTCGCGGTCTTCATGCTGGGCTCGGAGGAGCGCTTCGAACCTCTTGTCCTGCTCCTCCTTAATCGCCAGTAGTTGTTGGTGCTGTTCCTGATGAAGACCGGCGAGCGATGTTATGATGTCCGCAAATGGCGTGGCTGGCGGGGTCTGCATGGCGGCGGCGATCTTCTTCCTTCCCGGGTTTCGGCACCAGTGTGATGAATTTCAAGGTTGCAATGAAGGGAAGGAAGAAGACAGGGGTCGGCGAGACTGGGACACTCGTTTATTAAAGTAAAAAGTCCAAAAGAGTAAGGTTGCGCACAGAGCGCGTTCACCGTGCTTATCAGCACAGCAACAACAAAACAATAATCCAGATTCTCGTGGTGAATTCTCCGTCGAGCACAGCAGCAGACGAGGTCCCAGTCCAACTCTCTCTCTCTCTCTCTCTCATTCCCACCGGCTTATATCCGGTCTCTCCACGCCAATTACTGCAATCAGACACAGGTGTTCATCATCTGCACTTGACCTACTTACGCACCGCTCGGCTCCGTCCTCTCTCCCCCGCTACAGACTTCGCAAAACCACGCCCCCCTCGCCACAGCGGCTATTTAACTGCAGCAAATGGGCAAATGCCGGTCTATCTGGGTTCACGAAACCATTCAGTCTCGGGTTAGTATGATGAGTACCACTGTATGTACACAGAGACCTATCATAAATTTTAGGACCATTTCTGAAGTGTTAAAATTAGCTTCTCATTCAACTTGCCTCGGTCGGACTCGGCACTGAAGAGTGACGGATCATGTGCGCTCCACTGACTTCACTACTATTGGTTGTTGCTCCTGAAAGTCGCTCTTCATTTGCATAAAGTTGAGCAGATCTTAACTTTGTCGCGTTGCCAGACACGCCCCATCTGGTCGCCAACGGTCGCTGTCACTGGAAATCGCCCGCTCCCCATTAAAATGAATGGTATCCTGTCGCTTCGTCGCTTGTAGTGTGAACGGGGCTTTATACTTCAATATGACCTTCTAATTAGGAGATACAGCCACTTTTAAAGTGGAGTGTCGATATCTCATGAACCCTACATAACAGAGACATCAAAGTAGACTCGTTGGAAAGGTGAGAACTAACCCTTTCAAATGGTACCTATTTTTTGTCGATGTCAACTTCCTGGGCGGAGCTATGGAACGAAATATAGGGATCAAGAGGTCATACTCATAAGAGATTTAAAAATGAGAGTGCATGCTTGTGAACTTGGTCTGGCTCGGGTTAGTCTGAAGTGTTCAATGGACGGATGGACCATGCACAACCAGGTTCAAACCTCAGTTTTGAGCCTTGGATGTTTCATTCCCCACTAAACCTATAGAACTAACCCACCCCTAAACCATTTAATTCAACGTTACATTGCGTTTCCCAACATAATGCATTGTAGCTACGCACAGGAACACTAATACACTGGCACTCAGCCATGTACTTTGCATACGCTTCTTTATGAGGCTCTTCTGCATTCACATCAATTAGTGCCAGATCCATGATACTCCAAATGAGGGAGCAGTTTGCAAGCAGAAAGCGTGGAACAAGTTTCCGGACATTTTGCACCTCAGTGGTACAATCAATGTCAACAATTTCCTCTTCCACCGGCTCAGACACACTTTTTTCTGTCACACAAAGCTTTGGTGGGTCAGAAGCAGCTGTGACCTTCAACTTGTGTGGAATGCTTTCATGTAAGGCCCACAGCTTCAAACCATACACCTTTGGCAGCAAAAAAACGGGACAGGACCTGTAAAGTCCACAACCGTGCCTCGGTCACAGGAAGCTCCTCGATGAGAATTCGAAGTTTCTCAAAACTTATGAAGTCCCCGTTTTGGATAAGAGCAATTGAGCTGACGAAAGTCATTACTCTTACAATCTCCTGGTCTTTGAGGGTTTTAGGCAGCCTCAGCAGCACATCCTTCACCCAAGGCATGCCATTGTCCATGTACTTTTGTGTATTTCGGATGAAGCTGAGCCCCCTCTGCTCCATCTCCAAACACGCATCGCCGACCAGGCTCACCGCTTCGCGCCTCCTTCGACGGTTTTCCACTAACATAATGGATTTCCCAGAAATCCTTGAAGTTCAAGCTGACTTTTTTACTATTACTCAAACTGTAAAACTTCAAGGCTGGAAAGAAACGCAGCTTGTGTCCGCGTATTCCAGACTTTAAGGAGGATATGACATCATCTATTTTACCCTGCAGAAAGTGTGTGGGTACACAAAAGAAGCTTCAATTTCCAAGGTCTCACGAAGACCCTGGACAGACATGAAGTCCTTAAGTTTGCCCAGGCAGCTACTTTTCTGCAGGGACGAGATGGGAATGCGATCATTGCGGTCAAATAAATCGCAAAGCAGGACCATCACCAGCTCTGCCCATACAACACACATGCCAGCACTGACAGATTCGGAAAAACAAAATAAACGTTGGATTCTGTTCTGCTGGGTCTCATTTGATGTCCAATGGTGTAATGAAGGTGGAGCAAGTCCAGCACTTGCACTGCTGGTAAGGGCAAAAGCAGCAAACCCACGCACACATGCAAGGCTTTTATTGTTGTTGGAGCTGGTGCCCAGACTCACACTGTATTGAAAATCCCGTGTGGAGAATGGGTGGCCAAAGAATAGCTCTTCCAGGCCAAGCTCACACTGAAATGCTGCCGATGTGGAATCATACCCTCCTTTTCCAGTGTGATTTTCAAAAAGGGACCTAAGCTTCCCTACCATGTGCTTGGCCACATTCTGCACAACACACATGACCCCAGCATCAGCATTAGTATCACTAAAAGGAACAAGCAAAGGCTGAGGAAAAAGGAAAAGCTAAGCGCTTCCTCGTCAAAAGTGGACTCACTGTCCATGGCATGATGAATACCATCCTCAAAAAAAGAGCAACATGCTCAATTCGAGCCTTTACTGTTGGGCCAAACTTCAGACAAAGATCTGACATGTATGTCAGATACGTGTTTGCCCTAGACCACATAGTTCTTAAGTGCTTTGGGTGACATGATCCACAAGTCACCAAGCACCCACTTACTGGGTGCACACTAACCTTTTGCAATCTATTATGTGGTGTGTTACTGTACAATTGCACAAATGTTAATGAGTAGCCAAGCTCCGCCTCCTTGAACTCCCCCCGAAGTGCCCTGGAGATGTCCAGATCTCTGTGGTCGAGATTGGAGGAGAAGTTAGCCATCTCATTTAATGAAAGAGCAGAAAACAGACTCCCTCTGTTGCCCACCACCTCCTGGACACCATATCTCGACCACATCAAGTGGATCCTGGGGTCTTTGGCATGAACATTGCATTGTGTGTAAAGACAAGTTCCCACATGTAGACACTTCCCTGTGTCTAAAACACACATAACAAACACAACAAATCAAATAAAAGCAATGGTGTCTACAATATATGGCATTTATTCTCTCAAATTGATTTTGGAATAGTTGGTTGGCTGAAGTAGTTGAAATGGGAAGGAAATCAAGGTCGGGCAAATATGGTTATTTTTGTAACAACCATTTTGTCAAGATATGATTAAAACTTGCATTTCTCACTGCTTTCTGTGAGGTTTCGACAAATCTAGACACGCAAGGTCTTCATCCACAAAAGCCCCTTTTATTTCCCCTATAAAGTAAGAAAATAAATCAATAAAAAGACTGGAACAAAGACCACCTTCTGTTTCGTCGAAAGCGATATAGCTTTCTGTTTCCTTCTGCTGAGCCAACATTCCCTGCTTTCAGGTGACAAGAGCTTCACAGCTGAGCTGGGCTTCATCAAATGAAGCACATGGAAACTCCCAGAAGCTGCAGTGCATCACCGTTGAAATGTCTAGACTAGAAGATATATGGAATGAAATAGTAATTGTGATATTGTCTGCTTATGGAAAGACATTTTTTAATATGGTAATAACAATTACACTTACTCTTCTTCCACACTTAGTGCGATGTTCCAGCAGCTTTGGGAAGGCTTGTCTGGAGAATCCCGTAGAGATGACCTTGAGTTCCTGAAAGAACATGGTCATGTTTCAGTTCAAGAGCCTCTTGATAGTGGGGATCCTGCGAGTCAAGGTTATGTCAAGACAGACGAACACAGACACAGAGAGGCTGCAAGAGATAGACAGATAGAAAATGATGAAGAGAGAGAGATAGAGGTTGGCTCTAAAAAGTGCTTTTGGGTTTTGTAAACCACAGGTGATTCGTTTGACAGGATCTGCAGGGAGAACAGAAAATGTTAATTATGTAGCGTAAGCTAGCTATGTTAATATAAGGTTTAAAAGGGTATTCCAATAGTGAGAGATTCCCATTTGCTTCACGTTTTTTCCTATTTTCTGTACGACTGTTAAAAGAAGCATAACATGCGTCCTGGGATTCCTTATCCTAAATTAAAGGCAACAATATGTGCAGTTATGTTATTGTGTTTGTGGCTGCTGCGCCTCGAACAAGTGTTTAACCTAAGCTATTTTTCTATCCTTTTCTCTTCTTTCTTTGAGTGGTATTAAGTCTGTTTAATTTAGTCGATTTTCTCACATGATTGTAAAAGATGAGTTGGACCAAACGTTTTAATTTCGTATTGATTGATTTGCAACAACTGGGAAAATGAAGTGTTTTGGCTGCGGTGAAGTGGGACATTTAATCTGTGATTGTCCTGTAAAGAAAGAAACATCCTATACTGTGCAGGTTTATTTATAAAGGAGCAGATGATGAGGCGTCCATTGAAGACGAGATTACCTTGACATAGTCAACCAGGGTCACAGAAATGTTGTGATATCTGGCAACCCTTCACCTGAGCGTTAATGAAGAGAGTAGAAGGAAACAGCAGAATGAGAACTGAACACCAGTTACTGTTAGTGCAGATTGGTCAGGAGTTACAGTAGTAGTAGTTTCAATCATACACACCTTGTAAGTGTGTTCTTATTTTACTCTAGCCCGGTGAAGACTGAAGGCCTATTTATACTTCTGCGTCGAACTCACGCCGCAGCTACGGCGTAGGCTGTGTGTAGCGCACGTACCCTTCAGCGTACCCTGACGTGCACCTCTCCAAAAATGTAACGATGCGTCAACTCTATGTGCTGTGCGCTGTGATTGGTCTGCTAGGACCGCTCCCTTGGGTTTCACGTGCTCCCTCTGCATGTGTAATTGCGCGTCAACGCGGACAACGACGCAGAAGTATAAATGAAAACCCAACACGTTGCCTACAGCGTAGAAGTTCCGGCGTACATCTGACGCAGAAGTATAAATCAGCCTTAAGACGCCACTGATCAGCCTGTCATTCGCCTCTCACGGTGTGTGCTTGTGCGGGTGTGATCGGTTTATGTGAGCGTCAATTTAAAAGACATATCGAATTGATTATCTGCAGGTTCCGATCAGTGGCTGATCATTTGGAGTTACAAAAATATAATATGCGCCGTTGCATTGTCAATACTTAGTGATTAAACCTTAGAGACAAGATATGTTCAATTATATGAAAACTTTGTAATTTTTCTGTAGATTGCAGTATAGACTCAGAAATGTAATTGCTTTTCAGATTTGAAGAACTTTCTCTCTGAGTATCAAAGAACAAAACCCTCATTTGAGATGGAAACAAACCTTTTAAGTTTTTAAACAGTGATAATTTACATATTTAAGAAATAAGGATATCTGCTTGCACTCTATATTAACAATTTCTATTTAAATAAGTAATTTCAATGTACATAAAATGGCTTCAGAAACATCATAATAAAAGGTTAAACAGTCATATTAATAATTCAACATCTTTATCCCAGGAACGGATTACCCTTGACCCCAGTGGTGTATCAGTGGTGTAAAGTATTTGAATAAATGTAATTAGTTACTGTACTTTAATACTGCTAAAATCAGATACTCGAAGACCTTTACTCTAGTTGTATTGGAATTGGTGACTTTAAACTTGTAAAGGAGTCATTTTTTGCTGTAAGGTATCTGTACTTTTACTCAAATATGGTTTTCAGGTACTCTTTACACCTCTAAATAATATATTATAGATTATACAATAGATTACTCAAAAGCAGCGGCTTTATAGTATATAAAACATTGAAAAACAGTGACAATGTTAATTGCTTTGATTAGAATTTCAACTTAATTTTCTTCTGAACAGGTGTTTTTTGTACAACTTTTAGATTCTCTTGCCTTTCATTCCATTATAATGCCATTCTTCAGTTGTCTTTTCCTTTCTCCCCCTTCATATATTTATTTCAAACTCACAAGCATTTTGTTATGAGTCTGGTATCTTTCTTTTTCTTTGTCTCCCTCTTCTGGCTACACACACACACACCCTTCATTACGCTTACACATAATTACTCGCACTTTTACTCTCTCCCAGCTGTTCCTAGTTTCTACTTGCCATCGCGTTAATTCTCCCACACCTGATCTCGTTTCCCCTCTGATTGTGTTTGCTACTTCTAGCTTTCTCTTTTCCTGCTTCTTTATCAGATTATTACACGTATCACTTTGCAAGGATCTCTCTCTCTAAACCGTTCATGTTCCTGTCCTGTCCTGTCCTGTTCGAGTCTAGTTGGGCTCTGTTCTGGTAATTCTCTGTGTATGCCCATTTATTCGCTAACTCTGTACTATGCCCAGTTCACCCACTGCTGAAGACCGGCCTGTGCCTCTACCTTGCCTGCTGCATCCTTCTCCTCTCTGTGAGACCTGAGGCTTGTCGCCACCAGACCCTGGGCTCATCTGCTGTGCTCAGTTCTGTCTATTTTCTAAGGAAGGCTTTTTGTGTTTTGCCTTAACGCCCTGATTGTTGGCTGTTTGTGTTCTCATCTTATACAAGTGAAGGAGTGATTCCCTTGTTTATCATTAAAGACATTGATATTTTGCACTTTCGCTTTTGGGTCCTCTCTTACCTTTTACGACACATTTATATGTATTCCTTTGGCAATGTTCTTTATGTAATTGTTATTTTCATTTAAAACAAGTAATAAAAACTCGGTGAGTGTTTTAGCGCAATTTTCTGACGTCATGGGATCACAACACTAAGAGATAGTAAATCTTTTCCTGGATTTTTTATGTGCGTTCCCGAGATTAGACCTTCCTTAACATAATGCCGAAAACCCGAAGTCTCTAGGTGATCTGGTTGAGGAGTAGATAGAAGTGCAAGATTGGTGCGCACAGACGCACAAAACAGAAATCATGAGTTAAGAAGCACAATTTTATCCGGTGGAAAATTGCGCTAAAAAAGAGAGAAAGACGGATCGAGACCGAAGGTAAGCAGTACCAGATATATTTTATTCTTACAGTTTTTACTAAACATTACACTGGTTAACTTCTATACAGAAGAGAACACGACATTTTTCACATGAATGAAAACGGACGTGATCTCTGTTAACATAAGAATCATGTGGATTCACTGAGATCGCCCCCAGCGTTTATGGTTTGTACCTGATCTCTGATCAGTTTTATACATTTGTAGATGTTTTAATTAGACATGAAAAGGAATAAAAGTAGTTAATAATCTCTTATTGGCCTGTTTAGCTGAGCCATCCATAGAAACAAAACAATAACACATTATGCAGACACTTAATATTTAATGATAATAGATGACTAGTAAAATTGCATTTATTAGATTATACTTTCAATAAAACATTTGAAATGGGTTTGTAAAAGCTGTTTTTATGCATGTTTAGCTGGAATTTTTGTTGCATTTACACTGTTCTTACCAGCAGGGGTCACCAGCGTGTGGCGTTTTGAACGCTTCAAAACAGTGGGCCCTATCTTGCACCCAGCGCAATTGACTTTGTACACTGACGCATGTTTCATTCCTATTTTGCACCCACGCAAAGCGGACTTTTCCCTCCACAGACGCACGTCGGTTAACTCAGAAATACACTTGCGCTCCCCGGGGCGGTTCGGCGCAAAGAGGAGGCGTGTTCCGGCGCAAACGTTCCCTCATGCTATTTTGCAGGTTTAGAAAACAATTCCGCCACTGACCGAAAAAAAACAGTTTAAAGTCAGTGGCGTGTTGCGCATGTTATTCATATGCTATTTTAAGGGCCATAATCAATGTAGCATGTGCTCAACATGCATACACTTTGATTCTCTCATCTACACACAGACGCAGCAGTTATCATTTTTGCAAATCATACATTACGATAGATAGATAGATAGATAGATAGATAGATAGATAGATAGATAGATAGATAGATAGATAGATAGATAGATAGATAGATTATTATAAAATCATACATCTAGCTTACACATTTACCCAAATTATCTTACGCCTGTTTAACCGAAGTTAACTTGGGTGTGTTTCTCCATCCCCAACGTCCCTGACGAGAGCGTCGGTCTCTTCTGCTGTGAACCGCTCCTGGCGTGCGTCTGGCAAATCCGCCATTATAATAGGAATCTGCTTTAGAACAAGCCCGCCTGCTCTTAAAGGGAATGTGAGATGTCGCTCTGATTGGTTTATATCACGTTACGCCCAAACCACACCTATGAATAATGAAGCTACTTCAGACCAACCCCTTTTAGATTTGCGCCGGGCGCAAGAGTCATTTATCCCACCGGGAAAATAGCAACAGTTTTGCAAAAAAAATCATTTTGCAAAAAAATGTGTTCAATTGAAATCTTAGTTGCGTAATCTCTAACAAAGGGTAAGGCTAGATACAAGTGCTATGTTTGAAATCGCCCCCATACCCTCATTCACTATCCCCTACATTACTCCACAAATATAGTTCACTTGAAGGAGTGAATAAAAACGAGTAAGTGAATCCAGACACTGAGTGTCGGAAGGGCTGTCGATTTTGCATAGTTTGTGCTTGTTGCTTAACAATTAATTAAAACGTAGCCAACTGGCAGCTCCAGTCGCAGTGTAAAGATTTATCTTGAACTCTGCCATGGAAACTACGTAATTTAATTATCAATTAAAAAGGAATTTCTACCTGTATGATATTACGCTGTAGCCACACTGGACCAGCGGGTTGGAAAATGGATGGATGGATGGATGATTATGTTGCAGGCGCCATCTTCTGGCCAGACGCGGAAATTCATTCGACTTGCAACTTACAGTGCATTATGGGTATTCTCTAGCTGCTGAACATACATCAGTTGTACACTCGTTATTGAGGTGCATTGTGGGATTGAATGAGTGCCCTCAATATGTTCCACTATGTTTTCGGACACGACTACAAATGTCTGTCCCCTCAAATAATGCCCTATTTAAGAGTATAGGGGGCAATTTTGGACACAGCCAATATCAAATAGCTAACTGACACAATGATAACAAGGAACACCTGGAACTAATTACAAAGAGCAAAAGAACTGCAAAGACCATGGACAGAACTACAAATGAACAAACACATTGATGGGAAATTTCAAAATAAAAGACATAACACAGATAACAGGATCCTGACACAGATATTGATGCACAAACGCGAATATGTTCTATAGACTAGTATATAGAAAGAATAAACCAGTCTTATAAACTCCCTGATCTCCTTGGTTTTAATAAATTGTAATGTTATAGTCATAATAAGATTATTTCCAGTACGTGTCTCAGGCTTACACAAGTATCGTAAACTCGCTCATTAGACTCCTCGGCAAACTGGCTCAATTCGAGTCTGTTGTGTTACTTCGGCTGTGCGTCTTGCGTCATCAACCCGGAACTAGTTAGACTGAGTTGTTGTGTTTCTGTGTGTATAGATGACTGGCTCATTCTTCACACCCTATATCTCATTACTAAGCCTGAAAACCAGTTGCACCTGTTTTGTTCTTTTCTTGTTTCATCTATGTGGTGAAGTGGGAAGCATCGAGTGGATCTGAGGCCGTTAGAGATCTGGCAAGTACCATTTATCATTATATTTAAAGCAATAATTTATGACAATGAATGAAAATTCAAAAACAAGTTAATATATAACTAAAAAGCAGAATCGTCTGATTCTCAGTAGCAAATTTACTTTTTTATTTCTTCATTGGATGAACTGGCTGGTGAATTGATGGAATTTTAACCTCCACCAATAAAGACACAATAATGCATCTTTTATAACACCATTTTTTTCCCTGAAGTTACAATTGGTGAGTCTACAAAGATTATTTTTTAAGTCAAATTAATAAGTCTTTATATACACAAGGAAGCTTTTCCACAATAATGAAAATAATGTGATTAAAATGATGTGACGCAGCCGCTCCGCCTCAGACCTACGTAGATCATCTTACATTATATAGAGCTGATGGTGACGAACATGAAGCAGGGCAACAACTCACTGTGTGATGAAACCTATAGAATGCAGTTAGAATTACCCTAAAATTCAAGATATCAGGGCAAAAAATCCCCTGTATGAGTTTTTCATATTTATATCATATGATATATTTTAGCAATATCACATGAGTGCTGTTTTTGTCCCAAATAGCATGAGTGCACATGTGATATTAAGTTCATACAACAGTTCAATAATAAGTAGTTAATATTGTGTTATTTTACACACAATATTGTCTATTTTTGCTCAATTTTGCCAACAAAAGCCAGAGCAGAAGTTTGCATCTCCAAGCAACAAATGGCGATGTTTCGTTCCTGAATGGATCCGCATTTTGAGTGAATCAATAGGGTGAACCAATGATTCAATGGGCCATTGACCAAGAGAGCCATTTACTTCATTCCTGAATGAATCAGCCATTTGAACGAATCAAATGCATGAATGGCCCAATGAATTACTCATTTAGACATTTTACGCCACCTACTGGCAGTTTTATTTTCTTATTTAGAGAATAATTTCATTAAAAAAATTATTTTTTTAAAACTATATTTATGTAATAACTCACCCAAAAGGGAAAATTCTGTCATCATTTACTCACCCTCACGGCTCACGCTGTTTCAAACCTGTATTTCTTTCTTTCATGGAACATAAGATATTTTAAAGATGTTTGTTACCAATCCATTTTGGTCTGTAAATATATCTAAATACCAATTCAGATGCAACATCTGATTAAAAAAAAAATCATGGCCATTGTAGCCTAATTTTTATTTTATTTTTTATTCTGGGTTTTGTTGGTGTGGAAGGAAAGTGCGCAGCTCATCAATTCTGGATGTGCTTTCTCTTTGGTTTTTCAATGGCAGCATCTTTTTCTTTACAACTGAACCATTTTATATTTTATGAGTGATTTGACTCTTAAAGGTGGGGTATGTGATCTGCAAAACGGCCGGCAGATTTTGAAAATACACAACTCAAATGGTCCTACCTTCTTTCCTCCAACGCTGGCCCTGATTCGCGCGTCACCCCATAAGCACCACCACACTCACTAATGCATACAGTATGCATCGACATGAAATTGAGAGCATTATGAAATATTAGGTGTTATCAACCTGTCAATTTTATTATAAGCAACACAAGACTTTAACAGCCAATGACATTTACAGCTGGGGAGACTGGACTGATTTTCTACTGTTTAGTGTTAATCACCATCTAATTTAGCCAGTTAAGAGCTACATAGCCTTAGATGTTATATCGTCGCTGTCCGATGAAAACCGCGTATGTCCATTTTGCCGATTTTGAGATTTTTCGACGGATAGAATGTCCAGGTTCATTTCTGTATACAGTATGCTTCACATATCTAAATGACCAATGAAAAGTTGTGAAATCATGTCATCTGATTTTCACGTATATCCATTTGGTGTCAAAGCTGTCAATCACGCCGCGTATCTCCCGCTCTGTGGAGGCATCTCGCCGGTCTAAGCGTCTCTGGAAGTTCAGCATTGGATAGCCGAATAACTCTGTGAGCTAAAGTATCAGCAAACGTTTGTTTTTGACAACTGTTCAAGTTTATTATATATTCGCAATATATTCACAACTGTTATTTACCGGTAAATGGTTTAGACGAAGTAATCGTCGCTGTTTATTGTGGAGATGTTAACGCACGGGTCTGTTAACTTAAGCAATACTATAGTCTAATATTTTTCTAAATAATAAATTACTGACACAGTAAAGGGTAGATTTAAATAAAGAATAACGAATTTTAAATAAAGAAAAAAAAATTAAATAAAGAAAAAAAATTAAAAAAAGAAAAAACGAAATTTAAGTAAAGAAAAATGACATTTAAATAAAGAAAAAAAAGGATAATTAAATAAAGAAAAAAACTAAATTTAAATAAAGAAAAACGAAATTTAAATAAAGAAAAACGAAATTAAGTTAAATTAAAAACGAGATTAATTTAGATTGATAACGGGTAAAAAGGCTAATAGCGTGTAGCCTACTTTTTCGTTCATTCAATTTTCTATTTCGGAATGAAAGATGAAATGTAAAAAAAGGTTGCAGCTTGTTTATTTGTTTAAAAGAAAAAAACTGAAATGGCTGTATTTTTTTGTACATAGCATAGCCATGTTTGTTATGATTTTAGAATCATAATGATTAATAAATGCACGCACAATTATCCGTGAACTTGATTTGAAGATTTGAATTTGAAACTTGATCAGAATTAAATGAATGTGCAGCAATTTGTAGGTCTACTGTTGAAAGTATGAAAAGTGAACAGCACGAGTGGATGCACAATTTGAGACAGGTCAGACATGATTTTGACCACTTCATTAAGTTTTGTAGAAAGCCTTTCTTTAAAGTGAATTTCGTTTTGTATAAATTGTATCTTAATTTTAATCAATTTTTCATCAACCAATTGCCTGGAGTGTATTTAATATATTAGAAGCAAATATATAGCTGACAATATAGCTTAATCAACGCTACGTTCAACTGCTTTTGAAATTAGGTGTTTTTTTCACTTCCTGAAAAGTAACCGTTTTGGACATACGTGAGTTTCATCGGGCAGCGACAATATGGTCCCTGAAGCACAGGTTTCATCAGCTGACAATAAAAAAAATAAAAATCGAAACATTATAGGCACAAATACAAATTTACTTTTAAAAATGGTGTAAAAAAAAAAAAAAAAAAAAAGGTGTTAGTTTTGGCAAGTTTACTGTTTAAATTAAAACATGTATGAAAACTTGTGTGATATTCCCTTAAAATAACCTTTTAATAGATTTTATTATTATTATTATTTTAAAATTCATTTTACTGTGCAATTTCTTTCTAATTTCTTTGAGTTAGACCGAACTTTTATTTTGGTGGGTTGTAGACATTTGAGTTTCTGTGTGTTTTAATAAATTATTATTATTATTATTATTATTATTATTATTATTATTATTATTATTATTAGGCCTACTTGAAGTATACTCTACTGTGCAATAGTAATATATTTCTGTTATAATTTCTTCAAGTTATACCAAACTTTTATTTTGACAGGTTATCGTGAAGAAATTACAGTTTCTATGTGTAGGCTATATGAAACGAATGAATGACGATAGTTTTATCAAATGAAATGGTGAAATTCTCGTGCAGTGACTCTCATAGCAGCTCTGCGATGAAAGTGCACGTGTATCCTATCCTACATCATGTCTCAATACAGTGAAATGCTGAAAACACAACGAGCGTGAGTCACACGTGCTTCAGTGTGTGTGTGTGTGTGTGTGTGTATATAGTGGAGCACACATTGAGCGCTCATTCCCAGAGACGCATAGAACAATTGCAGTCTCTTTTAACTTTAATATTCACAGACACCAGTCTATATCGAGATTTTATTCATTGTTACAGCCCTACTTTTGATTTATTCATTCAAAAATAGCCAAATTCCGCGATGACGTTCTGCTTAGCAAGCTCCATTTGTGACTGGATTCCGCGATTCGGTGTCGCTTCTCAAACACTGATGGAGTGAATTTATGAATGAAAGTGAAAGTTCTGACACAAAACGAATTTGTTATGTATCCTCACGATTTTTTAAGTGGGTATACGGAAATCCTTGGCCTTTTCTAGTGGGTATACGGCCTATACCTGCGTTTCACGTAGACTACACCACTGAGTTTTTCGAGACCTGTCCGTTCCACAGATGATTAAATAGCTTAATTTTAATTTCAGTGCTTCTAACTCAGTGGCTGTAAGTGGGTTAGGAATAGGATTTCAAGGGATTTTGAAAAAATGGACAAAAAAGAAAATCACATACCCCACCTTTAATGTGAATAATTGTTACATACAGTACAGACAGCCTTTATTCTGTATCTAATATAATGTTACACATCAGATGTTTTTCCCGACATATAACCAAACGTTTACATAAAATACTCGCAAAGACAGATATTTTGAAATGCTGTAATTCTTTGTATATGTGTATATCATGATCACATGCTGTCTGAGGCGTCTTTGTGCTCACGCTTCGAATCTGTCAGTCAGAGCGAGGAAGATCGTTTTGTCCACGTCAGCATGAGTTTGAAAATCACATTCCTTTGGTTCAGACTCATGCCATCAAGAATTCGCTATGAGTATTCACAAAGTTGGAATACTTGTGCTGAGGGGAAGCGCCAGTCTTCTGTAGCTCGTAAATACCCTGTGCGAATTCTGACATTCTGCCGGCACATGGTTCTTCATCCTAGGTCTGGTACGCAATAACTTGACACTTGCACCGGGGGACATAACTCTTGCACAGAAGTTTCTTTTCATTCCGTGAAGATGCCTGAAGATTTTAAAGACAAACCACCATCAATTCACCTTTGTTTTCAAGAGATTTATAGTAACTTAAGTAATTTAAAACATATTTATAATTTTTAAATGTGTTATTTTATGTTATTCCTGTTAAAAACCAATAAACATTCAACTTAAAAAATTAATCCTGTTGAGTCAAATAGAATATTTCTTTCTAAAGCTACTTTTTGTACTGTCTATTTGATGCTTTTCTCATTTAACACAATAATACTTTTGTATTTGATCAGTTAAAATAACATTATTTACCAATTAGCATTACCACTCATAATATACAAATTGAGCAAGTCATTTTTACATCACGTAATGATATAGAACACAACCACAACCTTTCAAGACGCCCATTTTCCACAAGTTGGTATGATTCTTTAGGGTCTTCATGTAAAGTTTGTAACATACTCAAAAACAGCTCTATTCACTGCGACCTGTTTTGGTGCATGTCTCTTTAAATGATAATGAGCAACTGCACCCCATCCCTCTCTTCCGGGGTGTCTACACATTGAGGCTAAGGAAATATGCTAATACGGGACAGTCCGTCAGTGGTCGTGGGGGGAGAATGAGCAATATGACATCATATTGCTC
This sequence comes from Leucaspius delineatus, assembly GCA_023718395.1. Lineage (NCBI taxonomy): Eukaryota > Metazoa > Chordata > Actinopteri > Cypriniformes > Leuciscidae > Leucaspius > Leucaspius delineatus. Next base: position 5,652,456 of record CM043361.1, on the reverse strand, counting down.
AGAAAATCCAAACGCTTGGTTATTGAGTGTTTTTAGGCTTTTTGAGGATTAAAAAAGTGAGTGAATGGATTTTTTTCATTGTACGCTGGTTGTGTCCACACACTGCAAAGACACATTTATATGCAAAACATATTATATGCATAATATTTTGCATATATTTTGCATTTATATGCAAAACATTTTTGCATCTGATGACCCCTTTAAAAAAAAAAAAAAAAGAACTGTAACATTAACAAACAGAAAATTAAGCTGTTTTATTAATCTTGCAAGTTCACATTTTACCGTGAAAACATAACTATCCAATTAGGCATTACACAACACTATAAATATTTTGGGTTGGATTTCATACACGTTTGTCATACAAAGCACATTTTCACAAACTAGTAAAACTACTTCTGATCAAGTTCAGCAGCATTCCTGAGAATGAAGGATTCATTTGAAATTACTGAATAAAGACTTTAAATAATGGCTGACTGTCATTCTTCTCATTCTCACGTCTGGTAGAAGTGAAAGAGCTGCTGTTCAACAACTGTTCAGAGGAGGAAAAAGATTAACAAATATTATTTGAGGTGAGTGTTTCATCTTTCTTTATATGTTTTTATGTATATGTTACATCTTATAATGTGTCAATTCTGAGACTTTAATGCTGAGCTGAAGTAAATTGGATGATTTTATTTAAATTGTTACCCATCAAGCACTGAACGCTTCGGCCCTTTCTAAAATCCATGTTTATGGTAAGGGTTACACACTGTGGCTTCGTTCCCTTTGTATGTGGTATAGACCCCGGTTCCTCACCTTGGTTCCCACTCTAGATGTGTGTTGTCGTCGCAAGATGCTAACGACAGACACTTCCCGTACGGGCTGGGGAGTGGTCTTAGTTGGATCCCAGTCCAGGGGATCTGGTGAGGTCATCATCTCGATTGGCACATCAACTGCCTCGAATTGATGGCTGTATTTCTGGCCCTGAAGTACTTCCTCCACCAGTTAAGCGGATACCCTGTCCAAGTGCGGGTGGACAGCCCTATGGTAGTCACCTGCATAAAACCGCTAAGCCAGTGGTTCCCAAACCTGTCCTGAAGGCCCCCCAACACTGCACGTTTTCTTTGTCTCCCTAATCAAACACACCTGATTCAACTCATCAGCTCAATTAACCCAAGTGATAATGAGCTGATGAGTTGAATCAGGTGTGTTTGAGTAGGGAGAAAAAGAAAACGTGCAGTGTTGGGGGGCCTTCAGGACAGGTTTGGGAACCACTGCGCTAAGCGAACAGGGGCGCGTTTATCAAAAGCATCATTAGCCATCTATGGTTGCAAGTTCCATTGACTATTGATAACAACGGAATTTGCGACCATAGATGGCTTTGGGAAACACACCCCAGGCTAGCACGGCAGGTTCTGCTTTAGGTTCAGGAAAAGTTCCTATCCCTTAGGGTGATTTGCATGCGCGTGTGGTTACTAAATAAACAATATCTGGCTCTAAAAATAAATATGGGAAAACAAAGATACAAAAGAAAATGTGAGAGAGAACTGAGAGAACTCTCACTCCAAGTCACAGGTCTGCAAAAAATGCTTTTCTTAATTAGTATGTTTGTTTTGTTTCCAGTCCAAATATCTAAACATTCTTAAATCAAGAAGCGTTTACTAGAGAAGTAAAATGACATAAGAAATTCTATTTTGTTTTAAGATAAAAAAAGAAAGTAATTTAAGTAATTTTTGCTTAAAACAAGCACTAACACCTATAACACCTAATAACACACCTAACACCAAGCACTAACATCTATGGTGAGTTAATTAGGGATTGAATACACCTGTTGCCCAACTAACGTCTGCACTGTGTAGCAGAGCCAGCAGGGGTAAACAGGCAGACGTAACACCTCCCCCACAAAATGTATTCCTCTAAGACACATGTGTCAAACTCCAGTCCTGGAGGACCACTGTCCTGCAGAGTTTATCTCCAACCAGCTCCAAAAACACCTGCCTGGAAGTTTCTAGTAATCCTGAAGACCTTGATTAGCTGGATCAGGTGTGTTTAATTAGGGTTGAAGCTAAACTCTGCAGGGTTGTGGCCCTCCAGGAACTGAGTTTGACACCCCTGCTCTAAGAAATGCAAAAAAAACCCACAACTACAAATTCTCCACGATTGATCCCACTCCACTTGGTTCCTAGTTCCTGTTTCCTGGGCCCTAGGAAACAGGTTAGAAAGAGAAGAGAAAAAGGAGAAACAACAAAATATATATTCTCATGCTCGAGATAGGGCATCAGCAATGACATTTTCACTGCCCTGGATGTGTTTAATGTCAAGGGAAAATGGTTGTAAGAAGAGACTCCACCGCATTAACCTCCGATTACGATCCTTCATTCGGTGTAAAAACACTAAAGGATTATGGTCGGTATAAACCACAATTGGACTTGCAGACGATCCCAGATAGATTTCAAAGTGTTGGATGGCCAAAACAAGAGCAAGTGTCTCCTTTTCCACAACAGAGTAAACTCGCTGATGGACATTGAATTTTTTTGAAAAATAACAGACTGGATGTTCTACTTCATCCTGACTTCTCTGTAGGAGAACAGCTCCGGCTCCAGTATCACTGGTAGAGTTCTCAACGGGCCTGAAAATTACAACCCGACCCGACCCGGCCCGTGGCTTTTAAAGCCCGGACCCGATGTAACCCGACACATCAACATGAATTATCTGCCTGAACGCGGCCCGATGGGCCGTTTTTTCCGGGGGTTTTTTCTCATACACGTATTATCATGACCAGCAGACCGGAATTCAAATCAGCCTTTAATGTTCACGCCTTTTAACAATACAAACAAAGTGTATACAAACTGAAACAATAAACTTTAAATATATAAATAGGCTATATAAATATGAATTTTTGATTTTTGCTGTCATTTCATCAGCACCTTGCATTTTGAGCATTGCACATAACCTGTAGAATTTCCATCAGAATCCAGCACCACTCCAAACACTTTCCAGACCTCTGATTTTCCCACTCCTGTAGTAGCGACGGTGAATTCACCTGCGGCAAGTTTACTTTTCACCAACTCCATCTTCTTCTCCAGGCTAAAGGCGTGCACGCAGCGGCATCAGGTCTGCCCCCGCGATGCACGTTGCACGCAGCAGCCAGACTTTCTTTACGGTGAAGAGCAGCGATGAATAATACTTTTTTTTTTCTTTTTTTTTTTTTCACTGAGTGGAAAAGATTAAGCCCGAGGTCCGACCCGAGCCATTTGCTTATATTTTCGACCCGAAACCGCGGGTCCCGTCGGGTTTGTCGGGCTGACCCGACCCGTTGAGAAATCACTGGCATCAACAGCTAAACAAAAAGGTTGAGAAAAATCTGGTGCAAGAAGCACAGGAGCACTAGCCAACAGTGCTTTGGCTCCATCAAATGCCTGTTGGGTAACAGTCGTCCAATTAAAGGGTACTTTTGTGCTTATAAGATCAGTTAAGGGTGCAACAATAGATGCAAAGTTTGAGCAAAACCCACGATAATATCCGGCCATTCCCAGAAACCTACGCAATTCTTTGCGATTTGTAGGCACTGTAAAAGCACAAATGGACTCAATCTTAGCTTCAATGGGGCGAACATGTCCATTTCCTACTATTTTATCTAAATAGGTGACGGTAGCTTTCCCAAATTCGCATTTTGCCAAATTTAAAGTTAACCTGTTAACCGTTGCCAGAGCGCGGGCGCACTGAAGCGGTTTTTTTTATAAATAGTTCAAAGTTACTATCAGATTTAATGTTATACCTTGACAAACTATACATCATTACAAAGATATAAGACTCAAGTTTCAGAATTTGACCACTATTGTATTCTGAGAAACTTATAGCGACAGTTATTTCTTAATTTGTGTCAGGAGTTATGAAATGAAAAAATGAGTCGATACCTTTGATATGAATTATCAAAGGGGTGCTGTGGCGCAATGGATAAGACACCTGCCTTTGGTGTGAGAGACCCGGGTTCGAATCCACTGTGAGACACCAATGTGTCCCTGAGCAAGACACTTAACCCCTAGTTGCTCCAGAGGCGTGCGACCTCTGACATATATAGCAATTGTAAGTCGCTTTGGATAAAAGCGTCAGCTAAATGAATAAATGTAAATGTAAATGTAAATTATGCGCGTCAGCCGCTTTCATTCATAAAAAAACTCCCGTGCCGTCGTCATGACAGCGATACACAAAACAACGTCCTTCCGGGCTTTTAGCTAAAAAATGTGCAGATTTGGAGAAATATTGATATATTCTCATAGGTTTACATCAGATTTCTATAGACAGGAATAATATTTATTGAATTTATACCCAAATGCGTCGATGTAATCATTATGAGCGTTTGCATACTCTGTTAATGTGTTTTCAATTCATACCAATAGCCTGAGGGCGCCCTCGCCGCCCTGTGCACAGTATTAGAACATGAAGAAGTGCCATAATCATGTGACAATCCAGGAAGCTTCGAACACACACACAGCTAACAACAGATCGCGCTGTAACTATGGCTGTAACATGCAGATACAGACATTTTGAAGACAATAAACATGTTTGCTATGATATTTGAGTTACCTGTGTTTTTCAATCCATGCCAGGTATTTCCATAATAATAGATTATATTTATAATGTAATGCTAATCTATATAGACTATCATTGTGCAGAACAGTATACAATAGTATATTTTCTGTCTGATTTTTTTATCTGAAGCCAAATTAGATCACAGAAAATTATTTAAAATACTCGATTTGCTTTATAAAGTAAGTTTATAAGCACAAACATGGTTTTAATCTCATAAATTGTCGTGTATTGATGGTGTGCTAAGCTAACATGCTAGCTAGCCCTAGGTGCACCTGCCACCTAGAAGTTATATTTTGATTATTTTTTTAATGCTTACTGAAATGTTTCTTTATTCAAGAAATGCATTTAAAACAGTTTAGAATGTAAGGGTGAACTTTGAGAAAAGAAATTAGTGACTGAAACCATATGAATAGCATGTGAATAGCCAGTCGTTAGTAACTATAATGCAGACAAAAGAAATGCATATTTAGAGCCATAGCCAGGCTGGAGAGGTGTGAATGTGTGCAGGGGGAGACTGAGACTGAATGGGGCTCGTTTGCACCACAAAACAATAAAGACAATATACTGCATAGATGGTAAGAAGATGACAATAAATATCAGTAGCATTTTAGCATCAAATCAAAATAAAGTCACATGACATGGTCTTGAAAAACATTTCACTAAATACAGAGTTTTGGACTTATTATCTTAAGATTTTAAACATAAAATGTTTAGACATGTGGCATTAGCTGTAGTGCATTTCTAGATTGCTCCAGGGCCAACTTCAATTTTATTTTCATGAGGATGTTTCATAAAAAATAATTTCTAATAACTTTACAAAACTTTGAAGCTATTTATAACAATTTTTGTCATTATGACAATAATTAATTCTACATTACAATAAACTGCCAGGTGTCAGCTTTCAAATGAGATCATACTTGTGCTTTTAGTACAAAGGGTTCATGAACTGTATCTGTTTCAGTTTGGGTATGTCATTTCTTGGGATTTTTCAAAAGTGGGGTTGCAGCTTAACAGGTTAAAGAAGCCTCAGTCAAACAAACAAATAACTCCCTTATTTGGACTAGGTGATCTGACCAAGATGAACTGTATAAAACCACATCGTCCAATTAAGCCTCACAGTCAGATAAACCAGACAACACCTTGTTTATAAGGCGCTGGAAGGTGGCTGGAGCATTTTGAACCCCAAACGGCATAACACGGTATTGGAGAAAGTCGTCAGGTGTCACAAATGCAGACAGTTCCTTTGCTGACCCTACTCTATCCACACAATCATCTATGTGGGGTAAAGGATAGCAGTCAGGCTTGGTGATGGAATTAAGCTTGCGATAGTCTGTACAAAATCTGTAGGATCCATCGGGCTTATTTACAAGGAGACAAGGTGAACTCCAAGCACTAAAGCTGGACTCAGCCAAATTGTGATCTAATAAGTAAGTCACCTTTTTCAACAAGTCCCGTTTCACAGGGTTTACCCTAAACGCATGCTGCTTAGTTGGTGAAGCAGAACCCACATCAATGTCATGTTCAATCACTGTAGTGCAAGTAGGCACATCAGAAAACAAGTGAGGAAAAGACTCCACTAACTGAAGAATGTCATTTTTCTCAGAGTGAGATAGATGGGGTAAATGATGAGCCAATTTTAAATACATCTCAGAGTTATTCAAACGTCCTTCAATAACTCCTCGAGAAGGAAAGTGAACACAATCATCCCCCATACAATTCAAGGAGGAACTCTCTGAAAAGGAAGTCATGGAAGTCAAATGTGAAGAATCATCTAACACAGGGGTTTTCAACCTTTTAGGATATGCGCCCCCCCCCAAGTTTGTCTAATTTCATTCGCACCCCCCACCCTCCCAAAGTGCGTGCAAATGAACATCATTGCTATACAAGTTGTGAAGAGGTTCAGTGTTTGGAAGGAAGACAGGGTCGGCGTGACTGGGACTCGCACGTTTTATTTACAAAACTCAAATCAACAAACAAAAGTCACGCCAACAGCGCATTCACCTTAGCCTTGCTACAGCATACAAAACAATCTCACAATAAAACTCTTTCCACTCGTCAGTAACTCTTTCCACACGTCAGTAACTCTTTCCACACGTCAGTAACTCTTTCCACTCGTTAGTAACTCTTTCCACTCGTCAGTATTTCCACAGGATCCGTCAAACTCTCCCGTTACAGACCTCACGGAACCACGTCCCCCTCGCCTACGGGATCTACGGGATTAGCTGCGGGAATCTACGGGATTAGCTGCGGGACTAATCAGATTGCCCCCTCTAGTGGATGACTAAAGATTTGCTATCTTACATTCAGGTTTCACTTAAGCCTCTGAATTCACAGTTTCTCGCGCCCCCCTTAACAGGTGTTGGCACCCCCCTAGGGGGGCGGGCCCCACAGGTTGAAAACCCCTGATCTAACACAGTGGTTACTAACCCCACAGAAGATGCAGGAGGAAAATAAGGCTTCAAAAGATTTATATGGCAATCCTGTACTCCCTTGTGTCGTTCTGGGGTTTTCAAAAGATAATTCTGTCCAGAAAGGCATTTAAGGACCGGATAAGGACCTGCAAAACGGCTTGAAAAGGATTACTTACAAGTGGCAACAAAGCTAATACTTGGTCTCCAACCTCAAATTTCAGAGCCACTGCTCGTTTGTTAAACAACCTCTCCATCTTACACTGTGACTTTCCCAGTTTTCTCTTGATCCACATCCTGATCCACCACTTCATCAAAAGCAAATGAAAGTTTCTTGATAACAGACAGTTTAATCCTTGTATTAAAAGTAATGTCAAGCTTGTCTTTTTCTTGGCGGGACTTGTTCAAACACACACCACACAGCTTCACTGGACTTTTGTCTTTCTTCACACACTGAAATTGATTGTGCCGCTGCACATCAAAAACTATGAGTCTACTGTTACGTGTAGCCTCCTGAAACACTGCAGAGAAGTATTTTACATCACTCGAACGTGATTGTAAAACTGGAGACACATTGTGGACAAATCCTTCAACTTCGGAACAGACTATCTTGGGTGTTGCCATCTTGACTCCTCAGAAATTAGCGCCAAACCAACAGACCCCTCTCAACTTTCAAGAAGCCAGAATCATCTCCTACAACCAGAATTCTCTTGGCTATTAACTGGCTTTTAACAGCTCTTAACAAATCCTCCTTGCGCTTCTTATCATTTCCAGTCAAAATGCCATGTCTGCTTACATGGCACACGCAAATGCACGTATCCGATTCATATCCGATTCATTATCACATATGAATGAGGCCTGAATCCGATCTGAGAAAATCGGAATCCATGCGGGTTTTTCCTGCTTACACGTTCACTGGTCATATCCGATCTGTGCCACATGAGAGGAAAAAATCGGAATTAGGTCACTTGAACCATGCAGTGTAAATGGGGCCTTAGTAATCAAATTTCTCAGGGAGAAATGTAAAGTACTCACCAGGATTTCCATTGGCTTTTCATCTCCGATATGCCTGCCTGTTGAAACCAACTATCCTAACTAGTCTTCAAAGGACTGCCGGGCTCGAGGCGACTTGAAACGCTGAACCTTGTAACAACCGTTCTCCAAATGAGTTCAGCTGCGCGAGAAGCGTACCCCCACCCAGGATTTCCTTCCAAAACTCCAAATAAAATACAAAATCAACAAAACAACAAACAGCGTTCCGATGGAAGGACCGCTCACGCGCAGCCCAGCTGAAACACTCTAACTAATCGGAGTGAAAGCCGATCCTTACAAGAAATCCTGAAGAGACAATAAAATACTTCCCCAAAAACAAACGCTCAAAAATCTCGGACGAGGCCCCATTTTTATGTTACGGCTGGCTCATATACCGCAACATAAAAGAGGCAGACAACAAATGCTTTAACAATAAACCAATTTATTGTCAAACCAAGCAAAACAATTATTAAACAATCAAAAGAAACCGACGTCTAGGGGAAAAAAACACAGTCTAGTGATGTTACGTATGACACTGAAGCTAAGATGCGCGTATCACACAAGCGACACAATTTCTAGTGAAGCCCCGTATCGGGGCGTGTATCGGTTTACTAGAGTCATGTGATCGATGACAAATTAAGCCTCACTTTCTGTCAAATCACGTGCGCGTTTCGCTTTGGGTGTCAGAAGGCTCGAACTCCAGATCGTTTTTAACGAGTCATCGTTGTAACGAGTTTGTGAGGAGAGTGCTGTACCTTTGAAAGTTAATCAATATATTACATTTAAATAACCAACATTTATTTTTCACCACTTAGGCTATTATTTTTTGTTGTTTTTGTGTCTTTTTGTTTTTGTAAAATCTTTGCACTTTTTGGTGATTTTAGGTAATTTGGTGTAGGTATTTGGGTTTAGGGTGGGATTAGGGAGGAAGGGATAGGGTGTTGGTGTTTGGTGAAGGGTTTGTATTTAGAGCAATGGCAACAGCCAAAAATAAATATAATTAAAAACTTTATCACCTTTCTGTCATTCCTACAGTTAAGCACTATCAGTAAAAAGTGTCATAAGCACATTTAATAACAGATGATCCTATCAAACAATGTCCTTATTCATTTTGTGTGTGTGTGTGTGTGTGTGTGTGTGTGTGTGGGAGAGAGAGAGAGAGAGAGAGAGAGAGAGAGAGAGAGAGAGAGAGAGAGAGAGAGAGAGAGAGAGAGAGAGAGAGAGAGAAGGCCTACATTAGATCTTGTTGAATCATATAAGCTTATATTATATTTTATTGTCACACTTTAATGGGAAAATGAATGTATTTAATGAACAACTCAAACACAAACATGCAAGGCTTTTATCTGTACACATAACATTGAAACTATGGAGTGTGTTGTGGTTGCTTCATCTGAGCTTCTAACACAGGCTTCTGGCTGCTTTATTTTAAATAAGCACCAGATGGCGCTGTTCTCGACCAGTTCTCGACACTCTCGAAGCTTTGAATCTTTTCCCGGAACAGTCAGGGGAAAACCTCAGTGATTCATGAGGCTTCATTTCCCCATCCCTAACACACGCGTTTGGTTACTAAATAAACAATATCTGGCACTAAAAATAAATATGGGAAAACAAAGATACAAAAGAAAGAATGTGAGAGAGAAGTGAGAGAACTCTCACTCCAAGTCACAGGTCTTTATACTAACATCTATGGTGAGTTAATTAGGGATTGAATACACCTGTTGCCCAACTAACGTCTGCACTGTGTAGCAGAGCCAGCAGGGGTAAACAGGCAGACGTAACAGTAATTAACAGGTGGGAACCATCATGGTGGATTATTTACAAGATGCAGACCACTCAAACATTCCTGCAGGCCTCACCATTGAGACTTGTTGAACACTGTTTTTGAGGCTTTCTTGAAAGTATTGTCTCCCTACCTGGGGGTTTCTCCAGCAAATGGTCTATCATATAGATGGAGAAGAGTCATCATTCCTTAATTTTTTGTCAGCCCACATTTTACATGTTTTTAAAGTTTGTTAGGACATTTGTTGAAAGACCATCTGTTGCAGGATTCTTTTTTTTTTTTTCAAGATAGTTCAATATGACTCTGTGACACCATACCTCCCTACGATATAGTAGGTGAAAAGCTGCATGTGAAATGAGTAGTATGTCAGAATTCATAGTAATCATAAAATATAAAAAAAAGTTCCCAGATGACTGATTTATGTTTTGCTGGTCACAACGATAGAGAATTCAACATATAGACTTTAATAAACTTTAATAAACGGATACTCGAGAACTAAGGGCTTAAACACACAAGGAAAGGTTATGAAGTAACTAAATGAACAACAGGTGAACGTGATCAGTAACTAAGAGAACAAACTGACACTGACACTCAAGGAAACAACTTACAAGGTCAACTTACAACAACAGGGCACTCAGTAACAGGGAAAACAGAAAAATAATAAAAAAACAATTAAAACTAAACCAAACAGAGCATACACGTTATACTACTTCATTTGCCAAGTTTCTGAATTTCACATTTAATGGACACTTTATTATACACAGACCATTGGAGAAGAGTCGTGAATGGCAGGGAAAAAATGCAACTCACTCTATGGCTGCGTTAACACTTGGCATTAACATGCGACCTGTATCCGGATGTTGTCCGCATACACATTGCAAAGACAAGTGTAAATGTGCTTCCAGCCATCGTGTCTGCACAGGTGGACGTCACACAAAACCCCACCCACTTTCATTATTCCCCCTCCTCTCTCCAGAACTGAGAGCTTTTGCGATACAGTCGAGTGCTAAGTACATGTAGGCTACATCGCAAATATACTGAAATTTTTGCCTTCGCAATTCGCACCCGAAAGTTGCAGAACCGTTTTCCCACCACAGCTGGCAATGTTCTTGGACTCATACGGTTCTTTGTACCGTTTCCATTACAGCATCCACATTATTAGTACTTGCAGCCTCTTTATCCTCCTCATTTTGCAAGATTTGTAAAATGTCCCCCGACTGAAACCATTTTTAAAAGAAAACCCACCACTTCAGGTTGACTTTGGGTGAACTAACCCTAGAAGGTTCAGAATAAGAAAATACTTTACAGCATTACAAATGGGAACAATATTATTTTTCTTACCCCATTGGCAGATAATTTTGCTTGTTTTGAGCAAAAACATAAAAATTCTAGAAAATATTGACATAGTATCTTGTGTCATTTTACTTGTCTAGTAAATGTATCTTGATTTAATAATTTTTAGATATTTGGACTGGAAACAAGGCATTTTTGCCATGTGAGCTATCACGAAAGTACTTTAAAAATGATGCCATAATCATGGCATGACACATCTCATAAATATGAAGGAGGTTTTATGCATTTTTATTACAAGTGTCATTAAGTGTATTGGTTTATGTCAAGTTGTCATAACAAAGACATCTCAAACAATGTCATATTTGCATACAATTTTATAATTGTGCGAAAGACACTTAATGACAGTTGTCATAAACATGCATAAAACCTCCTTCATATTCATGACATGTCAGGTCATGATTATGAAGGTGTCATGTCAGTCTTATGCACACCCCTTCAAGTAAAGTGTTACCCAAGTCTTTTGCAAGAATATCCACAGTGGCCTCAGAAACCTTTTAAAACAATAAAGATGTAGCTCATAGTACAGGTAATGTTATATTTCCACTCAGTAAGAAGAGTTTTGGTATTCTTTAATATTGCATTATTTCTCTATTGTCTCAACTTTTTCACTTATTGCTTAGAAATGTACAGAGTAGAACTGAGATTGTTTACAATTTATATTGCATTACTTTGTATTAAACAATAGTTGACCCAAAAATGAACATTCTCTAGACAAGGGTTGAAGTCCCCTAAATGAAGAACAAAAAATATTTTATGATATACACCTAAATTATAACAGCTAAACTATTGTGAACTCTGTCAGTGATGATACCAATGCTAGAATGAGCCCTTTCAAGCCCTTTTTTTCCTTTTCTTTTTAAAAGAGGAGATTCCCCCTTCCATATGTAAAAGCGCTTTGAGTGCCGAGAAAAGCGCTATATAAATGTAATGAATTATTATTAATATAACACTCAGAGGTGATTACATGTGCCATGACTGTAATGTACCCCTCGAAGTCAACCTGTCAGTAGTTATCGCTACTGTAAACAGCAACAGAAAAACCAACAGGATAATGAGATAATTGAAACCATGAAGCCCAATAGACACTGTCTGCTTATACTAACATCTATGAAAGAGTGACTTCTAGAGAAGAAAGCACGTTCTATTTTTCTTTTAATTTTTTTTTTTTTTTTTTTTTGCACAATTCTTTTATTTTTATTATTCAAAACTGCTAAAAACCAGTAGAGCTTAAATGCTTTGTTTTGGAACAATGATTATGTGTTTACCTGAGTTTGCAGTCACAACACAATAGATAAAGCGTTGTCAGGATAATTCCGGTTCGCATGGCTACGCGGAAGCGGTAAAAATTCTGTATTATAAATTTTAAGGCCAGACTAGTAGTTTGTTGAGGGTTGGTTTGTAGGGAAGGACTACACGCCTGCACACATATATTCAAACGCGCATCCCTATTGACTGAACTTGTAATGTGCATGTGCACGCCATCAGTGTTCTCACGGGTTCGCGTTTTTTAAGTTTACGCAGAAAGAACTTAAAAGTTTTCTGTTAAAATGGTGTCGTGTTAGCGGCCCCTAAGTTAATAACTAATGATCGTTGCGACAGAAGTGAATCAGTCAAAACTAACTTTAGCTGGACAATAACTTTATTCTAGAGCTGCTATAAAGCCAAAACTATCTCTGTTACTGTAATTTCCTATTAATTTCCTATTAAAGCCACTTTGGAACAATCTACTTTGTTAAAAGCACTATATAAATGAAGATGACTTGACTTGACTGTCCCCCGCGCCGAGAGCATGACCCGCTGCCTCTGACAGGCCGACTTCAAACTCCGCACGAGCTGCCTCGATAGACAGAAGGAAACCATCCAGGTTCACTTTCAGGTCGAAGGCGGGGGACTGCAGAAAGTGATCCTCGATCGCCTCCACGTCGTTGAACAAACTGGTTAGGCCAGCGTCGCGCAGATAGATGGACAGCGCCGAGCTGGTCAGGACTACACTCTCATCGCTGCTGTCAGTGGAGACAATAGCTTTCCCTCCAAAAGAGGCGGAGAAACACTGGGACGCCTGCTTCAGCTTGCAGCCCTCGCACCTGTGCATCTTTGACTTCTCCACGAACTCCCTCTGCTTAACCCTCTGGGGTCTAAGATGTTTTTGGGGTCCTTGAGATGTTCTGACATGCCCTGACATTTGTGCTTTTTTCAGTTGCTTATAAACATATTAATGGCAAAGGTGTAAATTCACTCTATTTAGCACAAACAGGACTACCATAATATGTGAGCACCATGCATGTACATGTTTTCATTTGAGAGAATAATGTTTATGCATGGTTATTGAAAAAACTAAAAACTAAAGTTTCTGAAATAAGGCCACAAAACACATACTAAATATGTGTCAATAAGACTTTTGACTAATGGATGTCGTTGCCAAGAGTTTTTTCTTCAAAATGATGTGAAAATTATCCTGCCTAATCATTCACATAACACAATACATTGATTTAAATTTTACAAAACACTTTCTGTCTGGAAAGGCAATATGCGGAGTGGGCGATCATGCATATTTAGTGGTTCGCACCTGGAGACAATGGGGCCCGCATACTTAATGAGGCATTCATTCAGGTGTGTCACAAGAAAGAATGCAAGAGCAACAGTTGGAAGCATCTACATTTTTTTTTTCCACAAATTGTGCTTGCAAATTGGCCTATAATATGAAAAGGAAAACATGTCTAGTAATTGTGCAGTTAATTCTCATACTGTATTTTCAGTTTCGGAATATTTATCCTCTCCCCAAATTTGACACTAATAAAACACAATAAAAATGATTTTAAAGAAAAGGCTTATATTTACCTTTTATTAGTTTGTTTACATCTACCTTGTATTTTTTTTTATTTATTATAAAGGTTACAATTACAACAACAATTCAAGTGTAATCTTTCTTTGTAAAAACTAAAGTATACATTTATCATACATATTTCAAAGTTAAGGATTCATTACTTGAATATAGCCTAGGCTACATTGGAATAAACACTATAACATATTATTTGATTACTTTATTTTTGACAAAACATACTATATTTAACATATGAGCAAAAATTGGCAAACAAAAGCTTATTTGAGGTGGCAGATATTTTACAGTAAAAATGTATAATCTATCTAAAACTAATCAATGAAATGTTGTATTTCATATGTCTGTAACATAGTAACTTTCGTTTTTATTATAAGAAATATAAATGTCAATTTGCAGTTTAACACGTTGCTTATACAAATACATTTTATTTCAACATATTTCACTCGATTTTTACTCAGTAGCCTATAGCAATACAGTTTGCTAAAAGCGAAACATTCACAGACAGAAACGATTCAAATTTAAACCGTCTTTTGCCAGTTGTGGTAAACAGCGCGCATCTCTGCCGTTCATTCATTCATTCATGCACAGAAACGCGACGCACTTGAGAATGAAAAAAAAAACTTACTACATTATTCCATAGCCTCGGATCTGTTGCTCCTCGTACTTCTGAGGTAAATTTTCCATTATAGTATTATTCCTCCCAGCGCTGCGAGACTGTGTAAACAAGTACAATGATCTGATGTGTTTTCTCGAGCTGATATGGGGGCGTTCAGAGGATTGCCTCAGCCATTTGCGTTTGAATAGCGCGCGCTCTCTGTGGGCGGGTCACATTACATTTGAATTAGCTGTAATGAGCTCGACTGGAATCGCTCTCTTTTAATACAGATTTCACAAGATGAGAATAAATTATTAATTTAATAATTTATATAAATTGCTTTATTTAAAACAAGAGAATTCAAGCTTCATGCCTGTGTGTCTGTATGCCTGTTTGACTGAGTATTCGCTGAGTTATTGTTCATTTTCGGACGTGTTTCAGAATGGACTTCACTGGCAGAGAGAAGGCAGAACTCGCTTCGTGTTTATTTTTCTTTATTTGGCAAAAAGCACAACACTTTGTTTTTATTGTGAGTATACACAAAAATAATACACATTTAACAGAATCGATTGATGTATGAAACTCCTATGAAAAATCAAAGTCAACAGAGTATTTATGAGTTTCTTTTACACTGATAAAAAAAAAGCGAGCTGGTATCGCCGGCGATACCGCCGACCTCAGGGGGTTAAACTGGCAGCTGGAACACTTGCGTTGAATAGCCACCTCAATGCCCTTAATTGTGGCGCTGAAAAGTGCCGTTGATTGCTCTTCCTCGCAGCCTTCTCCCTCCACCACCTCTCTCTTGTGTTGACAGGTTCTTGAAATTGTACGATTTGACGCCCTCGGCCGAGTTGACGAAGCTGTCGCACAGCGTAACCTTTATTTCGCCCTTCCCGTCACAGATCCGCACATCTTTAAGCTCACAGTCCGAGCCGTTGACGTCACCACTTTGCTCACAGATCCATAAAGTTGAACCTTTCCGGGGAGCTCTCCCACCTAAACACACCAAAAACACAACATTAGTTTTCTATCCATTGCGGCCACAAACAGGAGCGGTCAGGAAATGTTAGCTCTACGATTCACATCTTCTGCTTCGGACCGAGGGCTTTCACCTCCTCTATAGTCGTGGTTCTGCAGCTCGGCGGCGTGCATCGCAAAAACGGCAGACTGGTCACCTCCACGCTCGTCCCACGAGAGCACAAGACGTCGAAGCCGTCTGGATCAGAGAAGCCTATAGGAACAAGCAAAAGAGTTTAATTAAAACTGAGCCCACTGGCGATCCAGCACTGAACCACAACACGTGCCATCAGTGAGGCTGATCTGTAAAAAGAACTAGGCTGCTTACTTATGCTGCGCCTGACTTTGTGCAGACTCACTGAGTTGCCCTCTCATTTCTGCTTGACTGAAGGTGGCTTGATTCTCCATAGAGAACACGACCACTCTGTGGTACTCCTGTCTGGCGCTCTGAATCACGGCGATGAAGAACGGAGAAATTAAGCTAGCGCAAGGTCTGCCAGGAAGACTCAATCGTTCATGTCACTAATTACCTCTTCATCTATCCAATCATATCATTTACTGTAGCATAAAAGGGTAGCACTTACACATGTCTGAGTTCACAGATGCTGTCGCCCCAGTACCACCATCCTCCCCGCCTCCACTAAGACGGGACCTTTCCTCTAACCCCCCTACTCCACCAAGTCAGGTCCTCCCTCCATCATCCCCAAAACCACCAGACAGGCTATCCCCTCCATCCTGAAGACTTCAGAATGTTATTTTCCTCCATCCACCCCACCACCACCAGATGGGCCCTTTCCTTACTTCGCCGGGGGTGGGCTGCGCCCCGCCTCCGTCTTCAGACGGGACTTGCAGATTCCTTACCCTCTGAATGCAAGTTACGAACGGGGCCTACGCCAAAGAACCTGATTGCTTGCTGAGCTTCTAAATAAATGTTTATTGTTACAAATCAATTCTCCCGAGTCTTTCTGGTAGAACTGTTCCTACTCTGCCGTCTGGCTGACACGTTACAGATAAATCCTTCCACCGCGTCTTCACCCTCTTTTCGGACCTTTGCAGGTCTAGCCATCCCTCCGCTTCTTGATTGTGGTCACAGATACCGTGTTCTCCTAAAGTCCCAAATTTGCTGTCTCGGACAAATCACATAATTGGTTGCTCGAGCCCCTGCCCTTTTTCAAAACTAATCAAAAGTGCCCTTCTCAAACAAATATCAATGATGATAATATTGTGGTCAATAAAACAAAATGCATTTGATTATAATTAATTGATGATTATAAATTGACCGCAGCAAAAGTTAAGCATTTTAAAATCATAATGCACTAGTGTAAATGTAGGTATTCCACCGTCGAGCCATATAGTTATTTCAGTGATGGCTCGACAGCAGGAAGGAATAAACCATAAAAAATTGTAACGTTTTTTTTTTCTAATAATAAAAGGTAGTTTTTCGATTCAATTAAAAATTATTTTAAAATATAATATAATTCATTGAAGCCTGTTTGTCATGTATAATACACCAAACAATCGTTATCTGGCACAACAAGTTCACATTTCATTGGACAATGTGAAGTGGAGCGGTAATTATCCAGTCATTCATAAATCGTTTGAAAATTAGATGGACAGACAAATTAACATTTATGAAGCGATCTGAATCTGCGTCGTTTAAACAATGGATGCTAATTGACTACAGAGCACTGCACAAAACCAGCACCAAAGTCACATTAATAGTAAGTAGTATTAAAGTCACTTTTTATTTAGTCTATGTATTAGAGGTCTGCACGGGCTTTAAACTGAAGCCCGAACCCGACCCGTACCCGCGATCATTTAACCCGACCCGACCCGACCCGACAATTACATTTACATGTTAAGCCCGAACCCGACCCGAACCCGAGGTCCACTCTGTTTCTAACACCAGCCTACCGAGACTACCATTTTTGCAATAGTGTAATGATTGCTTGAAACGGTAAGGCCATCCTTAAAAATATTTTGGTTTGCCGTAACAGCCAAAAAAAGGTCGGTAGGTCGGTCTGTATTTTTTTTTTAACTGAACACCGAAGAATAATATTATAGCGGTGGTAACGTGTTCATGTAACATAGGGTGCGCTGCCAATAACGCGCCTAAAAGCTGTCAGGGAAAAGTAGCCTAATGATTAGTATGTCAAATATATCAAGGAGACATTTCAATTGTTTATTAACAAGTGTTTTCTGTGTCAAAGATAAATTTGACGATGCTGATTCGCGATCTTCGCAGTAAACGCGCCAGAGAGAAATTCACATTTCATTAAGCAGAGCACATTTCTGTTTTCTTTCGTTTTGAATTGTTTTGTTTAAAAGTACACATTTCATGCTTTCTATATATAATATATGTCTCAAGTCTGAGAGGCAAGTAGCTTATAGCCTATACGCTGTGTTTCGGACCAGCTCCAGTTCACGCGCCGGCGACACCGTGTCCTGATTATATTGCCTGCTATAGCCTATTTAGCCTCTTATTTATTAAATTCAAGAAAAATTGATTAATGAAAAATTGATTAAAATTAAGATACAATTAATACAAAACGAAATTCACTTTAAAGACAGGCTTTCTAAAAAACAAACTTAATGAAGTGGTCAAAATCATGTCTGCCCACTCCATTTGTCTCCCGATATTTTCGGGATCATCTTATCTTATTCATGCTTTTCACTTTTCATATAATCTCAACATGAAATTTAAAAAATATATATATATTATTTTATTTAAACATGAATATAAAACTAAATCGTTTTTTAATGACTGGGTTACAACACATAGGCCTATTAGCCTACAAAGAAATTTAATGTCGGTGCGTCTTGCCGGTGAGCATGAGGAGGGAGAGATAGCCTACAATTTTAGATCAATCATATTATTTTGCTTGATATGCCAATTCTTAATATTTGATGTTTTAATGCCTGTTTGAGATCTTTGTGAAAGTTTTAATTGTAGTGCCGCTTTCAGAGCTATTTACACAAATATATCCTTCTCAGTATGAGTTATGAAGGAGGAGAACGGCATCGACAGTCTGTGTAGCCTATGCACATTGCACATCTGCGCACGCATAGGCTACTTTCTCTCTCGCGCGTGCCGGTCACCACAACACAGAAAGCAGGCAAAGCACACGGAACGCAAACTATATATAGCCTATTTATTTTTTCTTAGTTACAAACCCAAACCCGACCCGAACCCGAGGCTGTTCATTAAACATTAACCCGAACCCGACCCGAAACCCGCACATTTTTCGGGACCCGTCGGGCTCGGGTCGGGTAGCAGACCTCTACTATGTATGGATACACTGTTTACCATTTGATCAAACTATCATAGTTGGTTAAATGAAGCCCAGGCGCCACCTATAGGCCTATTATGTGAAGTGTATGCGGACAACAACAAGCAAAATGGTCACGTAAGAACTTAATTAAGGATACGTAAGGATAATTATGCAGCAATAGTATAATAGTACAGTAGCCTACTACTGGTCAAAAATGTGGACACATTACTATTTTTTTTTGTCTCTTGTGCACATCAAGCCTGCATTTATATGGTCAAAAATACAGGAAAATATTATTACAATTTAAATTGTAATGGTTTTCTATTTTAATATTCTTTAAAAATATCAGTTATTTCTGTGATGCAAAGCTGGATTTTCAACAGCCATAACTCCAGTCTTCAGTGTCACATGATTTTTCAGAAATAGCCTATTCATTTCTTTAAAACAAAAGAAAGAAAGAATATTACTGACCCCAAACTTTTGAACGTTAGTCTATATTGGTACAAAATAATTTATTAATAATGTATCAATGCAAATAATATACAAAATCATCCAGTGGCATTTTCATGGCTGTTTCCAAACCAGCATGCAGATTACTTGCTGTAAACTACAACATAAGCACATTTACCACTCCTAACCATCTGATCTCCGCCTGCTCCCTCTTTCATTCTGGGAAACAATATCAGGAGTTACTCTTATGACTTATCTTACTTACATCGGCTTATCTCAGAAGAGTGACCTCGGGCCTAGACCGTGAAGCCGGTTTAGAGAGATAGCCAGGTTTCAGTTTAGTTAGCACCAATCCTTGAATTTAGTCACCATGAAAGTAGTTTGGCTCAGATTTCAGCAGTGTTCATCGCCACAGTAACTTATACTCCACACAGTTAACTGATCTAGGGCAGGTTTTGTTCCAGGTAAGAGATCTCAAAACGCAATTGGACCAATCAGCTGTGAGCAAAGTGACAAATGTCTGATGTAATAAAGTCACTCCCCCTGTTTCTACTCCAAATTAAAGTACATAGCAAATTATAATTATTATTCCCTTAATCCATTACACATGTACAATTTTAGTTGATCAATTATTTTTAAGAACTTAGTTTAAATGATTATAAATAAAGATATATAAATAAGCTTAAGAATCAATAGATAAAGCTGTAGAAAATGTCTAAATGTGAGCTTAAATGTTCAATTCCTATATCACCTATATAAACAAACTTCATAACTTTTACTTGCACTGATATAGCAAGATTTTTTCTTTTAGTTGTCCTCTTTCACAAACATCTTTTCTTCTTGTAAATTTTTTTTTTTTTAATTATTAATATTTCTCAGTATATTCTGGAGAAGAGAGAAGTGAATCACAGTTTCTCAGCATGTGATTGGCTGTTCGCTACTGATGTCACACCCAAACTCTTAAACTCAGGATCAAAGCCTGAGTTGACAGAGAAAGTTGATGATCAGTATCATGGTACCAACAAGCCTGGTTGGGTTGGTTTGGTTTTGTGAACTCAAAACTAATCCTGTAACCCTGAGTTTGTTCAACTACCATCATGGTACTGTTTCAAGGTCTAATTCTAGTTGATAATAATTTAACCAAAGTTAATAACTACTAAACTACTAGAGTTTCAATAACATGAAGATTTAATAAATAAACTAGAATGTTTGTTTACATATAAAATCTATTTTATAATCATATCTAGTCTTGATTTACTATGATTTTGTACAGGTTAATTTCAGATTCAGAAAGAAGAATGTCTCACACTGCCATACCCATGACCTCCTCAACGGTTGTCATCCAGTTTCAACCACCGACACAAACACCAGCAGCTGGAACTGGGACAAATGTTCCTGTGCCTGTTTATGGACTAGCAGGAGTTTCACCTCTTCATGGACTTCTGCCTTTTCTGAAAGGCCAACCAAAAGCCCTTGGGGTGAGAAATTGTTCATAAACCCAAATAATTTTTATGTGTTTATGTTTATGAGTATTATGATTTGGTGGTATTAGTTGTTGTGGACAGCAGTCAGCAACAACAGTTGAAAATAAAGCGCAGTTTATTAATCACACAACCCTTTTTTTTTTTTTAAAGTGACAATGCAAAAAATGTATAGTGTATCAGTCACAGAGTAGAATGATTTACGGATGAGAAAAATCTGTCCATTACTTGCAATGAGAGTACCTAACTACAGCTGTTATAAATGTATATTGTTTATGTAATATTGTTCCCCAAAGTGTGATACTGTTTTACTTTAAAATACTTTCTTATCCTTCACAGATTGTCCAGATTATGATTGGTCTGTGGACTTTCCTGTTGGGAATCGTGTCTACAATTTTTGCAGATTCTGTGTTTGTCTTTATTGGTATTCCTTACTGGGGATCTCTCATCGTAAGAAACACAATCATACAAAAAAGTGTATTGTCTTGTATAACACAAGTTGCGTATTCCAATAGAAGACTTGCCTTTGTCTTTCTCTCTGCTCTCA
This sequence comes from Leucaspius delineatus, assembly GCA_023718395.1. NCBI lineage: Eukaryota > Metazoa > Chordata > Actinopteri > Cypriniformes > Leuciscidae > Leucaspius > Leucaspius delineatus. The sequence goes on along the minus strand of CM043361.1, from coordinate 5,631,107 downwards.
GTACATCATCGCAGGCTCACTCTGCATTGCTGCAGAAAACAAACCGAATTCACCCTCCAGTTTGTGTTTGGTATGTACACAACACTTGTTGTTTTTCAGGGTTTAACCAGAGGCACTGGAACCCTGTTGTGTTTGTAATGATTTTCTGTAGTGATTTCTTCTTCCTTATTTTTCTGCCCATACACTTTTTTTTTTTTAAAGTGTATGGGCATCAGTGACTGTAATTCGTAGAGACCCCAAACTTGTCTTGAGTAATGGCAAGAAACAATTTTTTTTTTTTTTCATCAATCCTCAAATGTATATCTCTGAATTTATTTCCATCTATAAACATTTCTGGCATTTTAATTTTCAAAAAAAAATAAAAATAATAATATATATTTATTTCAAACTTCTAGGCCGTTGGTCCAATCTGCACTAAATTTTGCACATTGCAGCTAGGGATGTTGCTGGCAAAAAGTTATCAAACTAATTTTGATTAATCGAAGCATTGTGCCAATATAAGTGAATCAAACTGTCTCATTGAGCAACGCTCATTTTCCACAAATTTAAAAAATTTTCCGGAACACAACGCACAAACTTAATTTATTAGACAAAGACTAAAAGACACATCAAGAATTCACACCAAATTGTGTCAAAGTTGGACCTATAGCCGCTACAACAGAAATTTTAACACTGTAACTGGAGGATCGGTAAAGTTAAAAATGAATATGAATCTTCTTTGTTGGATGTCAAAACAAAACTTATAATATGACTCGGCTAATTAACCCTCTGGGGACCAAGCTGTTTTTGGGGTCCTTGAGATGTTCTGACATGCCTTGACATTTGTGCTTTTTTCAGTTATTTATAAACATGTTAATGGCTAAGGTGTAAATTCACTCTATATAGCACAAACAGGCCTACCATAATATGCGAGCAACGTGTATGTAGATGTTTGTATTTTTAAGAGAATAATGTTTATGCGTGGTTATTGGAAAAAAATAAAATTAAAGTTGCTGAATTAAAACCACAAAACACATATTAAATATGTGTCCACAAGACTTTTGACTAATGGATGTTGTCCCTTTGAGTTCTAGCTTCAAAATGATGTGAAAATAGTCTTGCTTTATCGTTCACAAAAAAAAATACATTGATTTAAATGGTGTAAAACAGGTTTTGCTTGGAAAGCCAATATGCGAGGGGGGCGTGAAGGAGGAGTAGTTTACACCTGAGAATACAATGTCCCACCCACTCTGCATAATGAGCCATTCATTCAGGTGTGACACTGACTGAGCCACAATGCAAGGACAAAAGATGTATTTAGAAGAAGACTTATATTGACCATTTAAGATTTCGCTTACATCTCTCTTGTAAATATGTTTTGCTATTTTATTAAAAATGTTACATTTACAACAATAATTACAATTTCAACAATATTTCAAGTGTACTCTTTCTTTGTAAAAAAAAAAAAAAAAAGAAAAAGATTATAGGCCTACATTTTATCATATGTATTCATTAGTTTGAATATAGCCAACATTGGAACATCTAACATCTTAGTCTGACTTTATTTTTGACAAAAATAGTATTTTTTTTGCAGTTTAATACGTTACTTATACAAATACATTTTATTTCAACATATTCCAGTCGATTTCACTCATCTCAGTTGGCTATAGCAAAGCAGTTTATTCTTTCACACACAGACGCGCGATTCATATTTAGGCTAAACAGTCTTTACAAATATGTACCCTTCATTCATCTCACAGAAAGGCGAGTCATATTATAGAAATGCGATTCATCTTTTTGCGGTTTGCATAGGCCTACACTAACGTTATTCCATAACGTTATTCCACACGTGAGAAAAGAAAACAGCCTACCTCACTCCTCATATCAGGAGATATTGCTCCTCATATCAGCACTGTTCTGAGGAATCTTTTCTCCATAAGGTAGGCTATAATGTCTCACTCGCGAGGAGTCGCGACGCGCTTTGTTTACAGTTGATGTGGGCGTTTCACAGATCTGAAATAGTTCTCAGAATTTGCGTTTGAATAGCGCGCGCTCTCCGGGGAGTGGTCACATTACTGTGAATTTGCTCGTAATGAGCTCGACAGGAGTCGCTCTCTTTTTATACAGATTACAGAAGCTGAGAATATTTGTTTTTTATATAAATTACTTCATTTAAAAGATGCGATCTCAAGCTTTATGCCCGTGGGTCTGTTTGCCTGTTTGACTGAATTTTCGCGGAGTTATAGATCATTTTCGAACGCGTTTCAAATGGGAGTTTACTGACAGAGGGAAGGCAGAAATCGCATCATGTTAATTTTTCTTTATTTGTCAAAAAGCAAAACACTTTATTTTTATTGTGAGTATACAGAAAAAAAATAGAAACTGAACAGGATCGATTGATGTATTACACGAAAATGAAAGATCAAAATTAACAGAGCATTTAGTGTTTATTTTCATTGCTAAAAAAAAAAAAAAAACGAGCAAAACGCGCGGGCGCGTTTGTGGTCCCCAGAGGGTTCAGGTCAAAACATGTATGCTAGTAGCCAATCACATTTCAGTGACTACTAACCTCACATTTGAATGGCCCACCTTAAGAGAATGTACATATTTGTCACAGGTCGGGGTGGAGCGCCAGCGGGCCGCCCACCCCTCGCTGGCGTACCGCCCCTGAGGAGCCGACAGAGGACACGAAAGAGACGGACCCAGAATTAAAAATAAATATGTTCTTTATTAAATAAGAAAACATCTAAAGTCTCTTCAGCATCCTCTTGTTCGGGGCACAGGTTCTTCTCACAGCCGTAGCAGGCTCTTCAAGCTTCCGCGTTCTCTTCTTTAGCGTTCTCTTCTTCGGGGCTCGGACAGAGAGCTATGGACATAAATGAACATAACTCAGCAGTTTCAGACAGAGAGAGGAATGAACATAATTCACAGCTTCCGCGTTCTCTTCTTCGGGCCTCGGACAGAGAGAGAGGGCTCGGGCAGAGGAGAGGTTAATAGTATTTCACCAGCGCAGCTGTACACTCACAGGGCTCAGGCAGAGAAGAGGTTAATAGTAAGTAAGAGGTTAATAGTAAGCTGTCAGAGCAAGTTGCTTTCAGTTAAAACTGTCACAAAACACACATGGGAAAAGGGAGATCCAATTGCAGTATTTTAATAGGGTATTCCGTACTCACAATCCAGTCCAGGCCAGGGTCAAAATCCAATGAGTCAATCCAAAAACAAGAAAACAAACAAGAACAGGCAAAAACAGACAACCAGAAGTGGTGTGACAATATACAAGGACTCCATGACAATGACTAAACAGACAGGGTATATATACACACAGATACTAACAAGGTGACGGGAAACAGCTGAGTGCAATGATCAATGAGTGACAGAACAGGATGATGGGAAATGTAGTTATGAGTGAAAGACACCGTGGGGGAAGAGGACCTCTAGTGGTTACCCAGGGAACACAAACCAGACACTGTGACAAAAACAGCCCAAACATGATTTTTTTTTTGTCTTGTCTGTGAAACCAGGGATATGTTAAATACTTTCTTATACAGAAAATGTTGAACTGCAAATGATAACTTGAATCACTTGAAATTGACCTATGACATGCAATTCATCTAAATTTCAAAGTTTCACACGAGTCCAAATACACGCTTCAACAGACAGTGTAATGTCTTTGCCAGCTGCGCAATATATGGATACGTACCGCATGATTTTTACCACTAACAGAGGGTTTTCGTCAGCAGGAAACCTTTTTCCGCCATTTTCAAATTAACAGCGCAGCCGCTCCGCGCTGTACTGGATAAGCTAACATAAACAAACCACGTCAGTTATGAATATTTGATGAATAATCTAAATTTGAATTTGAATTTGAAAGCCCTTCCAAATAATCTGAGATTCTGAAGCAGATGTCTTTGAATGTTTTCCTCTCGTTTCAACGTGTCTGCATACTGTTGTTGGGTGTGGTAGACTACCTTCCCATCTATGTTAACAAACCAATGCTGAGTTCACACTGCACGATTTTCAAAGTAGTCGGGTCACTGTTCTTTTCACACTGCATGACTATCTGGGGTAACATTCAGTTGCTGCTGAACGATGGATCAGCGACAGAGGTTTCACACTAAATGACTTTACAAAAGAAAGAATCACTGACAACTTCTGTCTGGTCTGCAAACTACGTTTCACAACCAAACACATGAGAGAAGTGATAAGGAAATAATGCAAGATCATGCGTGCGTGAGACTGAAATTGTTATTAAAAATTATCCAACGAAAAGGAGAAAAAAGAAACAAAAATCGTTCAGTGTGAACTTGGCATTAAGTTCTTGTTAATTTATTAATCCATTATATGTATTTTTTTCTACCTACAGGTGAAAGGTTCACTTGGAATGAACATCTTCAGTGCTATAACTGCAGGCTTTTCCTTTCTCATACTTGCAGTAGATTTGGGTATAGGGCCGATGTACAGTCACTGCGCGCCCTGGGAGAATTGTATTCCTGTTGATGTAAAGTATAAGGTATGTCGCCAACTTTTATCTTGACATTTATTTAGTAATCACAATAAGATCACTGTGTGGTCAGCACTTGTCAAAAGTCAAGCTATAATCTGTCCAGTCTTTTTCCCAACATTTCAGAAGTAGATTATAGATCTTTTGCTATTACTGATCATTTACAATGCAAGAAGGCATTATACATTCATTATAAACTCAGTCCAGCTTGACCTATAAATATGTTGTATTACTATATGAACCTCAAGGATGATAGATTCTGAACTTCTGAACAGCCTGTGTACTGATGTGAGTGCTAATCATCAATTATTTTGTCATTATTATTTGTGCTAATGTTGAATTATCTTTCAGACTCTCTTCTTGGGAATCAGTGTTGTATTGTTGATATTCACCGGCCTTCAGTTTATCATCTCCATGTCTCTGTCAGCGTTTGCCTGTAAAGTCGCCTGCTGCTGTTCTCCACAGGTGAGTGATGTGTCAAGCCAAGGGTTTTTACATGTGTTTGTCAGCTGAACTCCTCAGATATGCATATAGAATGGAAATAGTTACTTTTAAGGGTGTTCACACTCAGGTTCACGCTTTAAAAGAACCAACAAACACTAAAAATATTTATTTCTGAAATTTCTCTTTTAAATGTTCAAATCCACAAACTTTTAATATGTAAAATTCTCGAGCTATGTGAATGTAAATTAAGTGAATTAGGGGTAGAACAACCTCAGATTTGTTTTAAGCGACGTCAACTTATCGCTGATAACATCATTAATAAAAACACAAGAGATGGGAATGTTTTGCAACATGTCACAATTTGCAACAAGAGCCTGAACCTCGAGTCGAGACTCGAACTTGGATCGCTTTGTGCACAGCTGCGCTATATGACAGCACTGCCCTCAAGGATATTGCTACGACACAACAGATCATTTTTATCAGTTGTTTTGCCAATGGGTCATTAGATTTCTGCTCATTCTAAAGTAGTACAGAAAGATTATATTGTAAAGATTTACATTTACAAAGATTACATTTTAAAGTAGTACAGAAAGATTACATTATTTAAGATTACAGTCACCAAGCGCCACAAACAAACAGAAGACAATGCATGCATACAATCCCCTATTACTAATTTGCACTGAGCGAAAATATAAATGCTTGAAATAAACCTTTATGTCTTTAAACTCATACACAGTCAGTGTCATTTTTCTCAATAAGTTGTGAAGCGTGTAAATTATTGCCAGACATCGTTTTGTTGACCATAATGACTTGACTTTAATGCGCTGCCATGATGCTTTAAGCTTGACGTCAACTAGTTGCTGGTCATGGCCTATAGGGGGCGCAACAGGATAAGAAATCTTTGCAGTCCACTTTTACTGTCTGCTCCTAGAGCATTAAAACTACAATGCCCCTCAGAGTAGTCACATTTGTAATCTCAGAAGTGTAACTAGTATATCACTATGTGCTTTAAGCCAACATAATAGTTCAATGGAGTAATTTTTTCCCTACTTAGAAACATTGTTCAAATATTTTCTTTCAAGACATTTGTCAGGTTTTTGAACTTAAAGCACTATTTCTTGTAACTACTTTCTTATACATCCCTTATTCCAAATCATGATTTTAGTAATGGAGGTTTGAGCCATTGATATGTAAGGGATAATGTATAACGAGGCGGTTGTTATAGCGAATAACAACCCCGACAGGCTGAACGGGAAGTATTGAATCAGCCTGAAGGGGTTGTTATTCGCTATAACAACCGCCTCGCTATACATTATCCCACTTATTACATGGCTACCTACAAAATAAATAAATAATTTGACACAAATTATTGATTTTAAAAAGGAGTCTATTGATTTAAAAACGATTGTATTGCTTCCGCTAAAGAAAATAGTCCGTTCCGCATCCATAGCAACGCTCTGTTTTTCATGGCAACGGTCTGTTATAGTTCACAGCTATATTATCAAGAAATAACAGACCGCATTCTACATTGGAATTCAGCCAAGCCATGTAATAATCAGAGATAATTTATGCGTGTATAATTACCAGTGTGTGCATCTCTCAACAGTGTTCAGCAGAAACGTCTCTACTAATTGCAAAACTCCAAGTTTACAGGGATAGTTCACCCAAAAATGAAGAATTAATTTTTGGGTAAACTATCCCTTTAATTGCTTCAAAAACAACAACATTAGAATATCCTGAAAAATGTTGTTGTTGTTTTTTTTTTTTTTTTTTTTTTTTGTGTATTTATATAAAAAAATCTATATGAAGGTGTAAGGTTCCAACTGAGGACATTTCAGTCCTGATTTCATTTCAGGATTTCTGTCGTTTGCTTTTTTCTACTCCATTTGAATTATATTGATACCAGTAATACTGAAACTGTCTGTCATTGCACGTCTGGCATTTCACAGTAAGAAGACATAAACTCTACATGTGTATTTTTCCAAAGGTGACGTCTGTTCCACAAGTTATAATTCCACAGGCCTGTGATTTTGGGCCCAATCAAGATCTCAACAACTCAGAGGTAAGAGAAGCTTTTAACCCTACTCACAAAGAAATTCCACAAAACAATGGATTATTTGAGTTTAGTGTCACTATATATGAACTGGAATTGTGTAAATCATTAAGTAATGGGTGCATTAATTGTTTCATAATATCAATAAATAAGTAATCTTTACGCTAGGAAGCTGATCATATATAATTTTTCTTGCAGATATCTGTGGTGAACAACCCTGCCATGTATCACCATCCTGCAGACAATCCTCCACAATACAGTGCATTTAAAAAAATGTAATATTAAAAGTCGACAGAGTTGAGGTGGGACAAAAGGGTTTTCCCAGTGATTTCCTGTCCATTATCTCTTACGTGTCACAAATGTGTAAACAATAACTATTAGACTAGATAATATTTTATGATTTTCTTTCTTCAATTAAGTCAAGAAAGTTGCCTAATCATTAATGAAACTGGATAGATTGTTTTGAATAACTAATTGCTTAATACAGTATAATCTGTAAGAATAAAGTATACAGAATAAAAAAATATTAATGCCTATTTTTTGTTATCTTTCACCAATTAAAGGGTTAGTTCAACCAAAAATGAAAATTCTGTCAAAAAATGTTCCACTAGAAACAAACATTGATGTATTGTTTTAATTTAATACTGTGAAGCTGCTTTGATACAACCTATGTTGTGAAAAGCGCTATATAAATAAACTTGACTTGACTTGACTTGTCAAAAAATGTCTCCCCCTCATGTTGTTCTAAACCCTTCAGATATATTAGGAACAAAAAATCAAGATCTTTTTTTTATGAAATCTGAGAGATTTCTGTCCCTCCTTTGACAGCTACACAACTACCACTTTGATGCTTTAAAAAGTTCATAAAGAGATTGTAAAACTAATCTATATGATTTGAGCGGTTTAGTCAATTTTCTGAAGAGACACAATTACTTTATGATAAACAGAGTTCCTACTGAGGCTTTGATTTATAGTGTTTTAAGACTTTGAGCAAGAACATACCACAGAGAAGCACCTGTATTCTAAAACCTGTATTTTCCACAAAATCTTTTGTGTAGCCAAAAGTTTCTAAAGTGTTAAAAGATATTGCTCTACCCTATCTAAAAAGATTAGGCCAACATCAAACTATTTCATTTTAGTAAGGTCAAAAATATCACAGATAAATGTGTAGCAAACTAGCTCAAAACGGGAATGTTGTAATAAATGGTTATAATAAAATAATAAATGTAATTGTAATATATGTAATATATGAACTTGGTATAATTATTAATATTTAGATCAGTTAATAGAATTGACTTATTGTAGCTGAATTAATATTACAGTCAATAAAAAAAAAAAAATTACAATCAATTAATCTGTTAATCCAGCAAACACTCAGTATTGATCATCTATCAACTCTTAGAGAGAATATTTTTTGTGGCCACAGAAAAATAACACTCATAGTATATAGCTGTAATCGCATTGTTAAAGTGACAAACAGGGACTAGAATCAACTTGCATGAATGTACATAAAAGTTTTATGTAACTAAATAACGAACACAACTAATCTAAACAAACACATATACACAATCACGCATACATGGGTAAAATGGAAAGTGAATTAATCTGAAACAGAAACTAATGAAGCTATGGAGACGTCATTTAACCATCTGAACAGAACCTTTCCGCAGTTTATACTAAACCTCTGTTTAGTTCAGTGTACGATACTTGTAATGCCTTAGCCGTTGAACGAGCGCCCAGATGTTTAGTTCAGTGTACGATACTTGTAATGCCTTAGCCGTTGAACGAGCGCCCAGATGCAGTCTCAGGAGAAAGTCTTAATTGTTCAGTAAGTCCATGGTTTTGAAATTGCAATCAATTTCTTCCGCGTTAATTGAAGAAATGATAATGAACTTGCGACGTTAGCCTGACTCAGTCATTGTCGATAGTTACAATAGTTACTTCCTACTCCGGAGGAAAGGACCAGTGGTTGGACTGGGTGTCTCCAGACGTTTTACATGAACAGCAATCAGAAGAATGAAGAAGAGGAGAAGGGACATCACTCCAACAGTGGCCTTTAACTTCTGTAGAGGTCACACCTCCAGGGGTCAGTGAGCCAATGGTAACTTTGTCTTAAAGCATGCTGTTTTGCATATGTAACTGGATTGTGTGTTGATGGAGAAACTATTAAAGATTCTTGTAATATTAATATGTTGCATAGGTATCAACATATAATATAAATGATCATTCAGATAATTAAAATAGAAATTCATAAGATACCAAAAATGGTTTAGGTAAGGTTACATTAACTAGTGGTTCTATCATAAAGCATGCAAAAACAATATAAAAAACACTATACAAGACAGTAATAATCACACACACAATGGGTCTCATTCATGAAAAATTCGTAAATATACGAGTAAATATGTGAGTGATTTGCGCGTAAAGAGACCTTCCCGAAAACTCTTCTCCTGATTCACAAATACTTCGTAAACGTCAGATGTGATAGTGAAATGTGTGTGTGTGTTAATGTATGGAATTATTCTTGTGCCAATAATAATGAACGTAGCTTTTCAAGAAACTAATGAAAATATAAATTGAAACTAAATAAAATATCTTTGAAACTGAAAAAGAATAAATCGCAGGCAAATTTTTTGACTTCGTTTTTAATACACTGCATGTTTTGCTAACAATTTCTCACATTTCAATCGCTGATCTGAACTTCAGAAGCGTAAATTAAAACTCTGGAAGCGCATTTGTAAGTTTTCCTGAGTTTTCATTCGCCGTTCTGACATTTCTCTCGTGGGGGCGGGGCTAGTGACAGTGTGTTCTCATTGGCTACTGAGTTTTTGATTGACAGCTTCTTCACCTGGAAGTGAAGACGTCAGTGGTGTGTTTATGTGTGGATTTGAGCGTCTGTAAGTGCAGGTTTCCAGTTCTTTTTAGTGATTTTAAGTAAATTATACAACCAGGACTCGGATGACCAGCCACCCCTGACCCAAACACCACCGTGGGGAGCCGACACCACAGGTCCGCAACAGATGGACGAAGCAGACAAGAGATAATTTCAAAGGAATAACAATCTTTATTGAACACAATATATCAATGAGCACAAGCGTGATAGACTTCAGTGTCCTCTAGGTCTTCTTCAACTACGGGTAGGTACTGATCTAACGTCGCAATTTCGCCCTGACGGCGACTTCACCAATGATACGGCCACTTCAGGACTCAGACGGTAAGTAGACAGGCAAAGGTTCTTCTCAGTACAGGATACTTTCGTCGGTGCACAATAGTGAGACAGTGGTTTGAAGGCTTACTTCACCAGCGTTGCTGCACACTTCCAGACTCAGACAGTAAGTAGGAAGGTAAGGATTCTTCTCAGTACAGAACACTTTCGTCGGTGCACAGTAGTAAGGCAATGATTCAAAAGCTCACTTCACCAGCAATGCTGCACACTTCCAGACTCAGACAGTAAGTAGGAAGGTAAGGATTCTTCTCAGTACAGAATACTTTCGTCAGTGCACAATAGGGAGACAGTGGTTTAAAAGCTTACTTCACCAGCGATGCTGCATACTTCCAGACTCAGACAGTAAGTAGAAAGGTAAGGATTTTTCCACAGCAATATGTTCCTTCAGGGCTCAGGCAGAGAAGAGGTTAATAGTATTTCACAAACGTGTAAGCAGAGGTTGGGGCCGCTTCTCAGCAAAAGCACACCGCACTCGTGTTCACTTCAAATCCACAGTATTGAATCAATGTGTATCAATAAGGCAAAAGCACTGCAATTCACTCACACGATAGGGCTGATCAGAGGCCTCAATCCATTCGTTACATCCATTATGTTTTCATTTACTCAAATAGCTAGCGAAACCACAGTTAAAGTTTATTATAAACTTCTTCTTAACTCCTTCGTCATCATTGCGTGGCTTCATTTGTCAGGTAGTTTTAGGCAAAACTTGTGGTAATAAAGTTAATGACCTATTTGTAATATTTGCACTAGTCTATCTCACTTGTGTATTATAAGAAATATCACTCACCCTATAAAGCCTAAAACAACCAACCCCCAAATTTGGTTTTTACTGTTGGTCTAAATTGGTATTGATGTGTCATATTTTGCAGTGTTAACAATGCACTTAAGATTGCACCCCTGTGTTAAGTACACTTTTCTGCTTTTTTAGAACAGTTCAGTGAAAAATGGGTCTGGGGAATCCAACTCCCATACAGGCACAAAATAATATATATTATTTTGTGCCTGTATGGGAGTTACATTCCCCAGACCCATTTTTATATGGGTATATAGTTATATTATATATAAGAAAATTAATACACACATCTTTGTTGAAATGTATTGTGCTGTTGTATTGTGCTGTTGTTGTTAACAAGCCGTGGTTAATTTGCTCTGCCTTAGATTGCACGTGTCCTGGGACAGGAGAGGGTGTGAGTGGGAAACCCACTGCTGAAACTTGGCCCTGGTTTGTCCTCATGGATGAGGTGTTGGGACAGAGGCATTGCACCAACCCTGCTGTCCTCATTGCCTCAATCCCTGAGGACACACCAGGGCCGAGTTCAGCAGTGTGTGACAAGAAGAGGAGGAGCCAGAGGCAGCACCAGCACCAGCACCCGCACCAGTACCAGCACCAGCACCACGAAGAAGGCGAGACAGAGAGGACGAGTTTTTGGACTTGATTAGAGAAGACATGGGACTGCAGAGGCGAGGAGAGCACTGGAGAGTAGGGAGAGGATGGACAGGCTGTTTTCTCTTCTTGAAAGAATGATTGAGAAATATATATATATATATATATTCTTGTTTAACTTTTTTTTCACCTATATTTTTTAAAAGGAAAAAAAAATCTGTACATTTATTTTTATGCAACTTTAAATGTGTAAATAAAAGAGAATTCATTGCTCTGGACATTGTTTATTTTTGTAATGATAGTCATAATTTCTACATGAAACAAAATCTTCTATACCTTTTTTCCCCCCAACTATTTACAACATACGTTAAACATATCAAATTCAACATAAACATTTAAATTTACAGTACATAAAATAAGAAAAATGATTTAGACTTTTATTGAGCTGAGTGGGAGACCCTGGTGCTGCTGGACCGAGATGGGCTCCACAATAGAGACCCTGGTAAGGCCTCCTGCTGGTGGGACATCATCTGGGACAGTCTCCAGAGTGTTTGACTGCATATTTACACTATCCACTAAGTTGTCTACCAACAGGTTTGCAGGGCTGACTCATGGAATAAATATTGAGATACTTTATTACACTAAAGTACTTTTAACCCCCTGAGGTCGACGGTATCGCCGGCGATACCAGCTCGCTTTTTTTTTATCAGTGTAAAAGAAACTCATGAATACTCTGTTGACTTTGATTTTCCATAGGAGTTCCATACATCAATCGATTCTGTTAAATGTGTATTATTTTTATGTATACTCACAATAAAAACATAGTGTTGTGCTTTTCGACAAATAAAGAAAAATAAACACGAAGCGAGTTCTGCCTTCTCTCTGTCCGTGTAGTCCATTCTGAAACGCGTCCGAAAATGAACCATAACTCAGTGAATACTTCTCACACATACAAGTGATATATGTCTTTATGAAGCTTGAAATCTCTTCTTTTAAATGAAGTAATTTATATAAAAAACAAATATTCTCATCTTGTGAAATCTGTATTAAAAGAGAGCGATTCCAGTCGACCTAATTAGAGCTAATTCAAATGTAATGTGACTCCGCCCACGGAGAGCGCATGCTATTCAAACGCAAATGGCTGAGGTAATCCGCGCAATCCTGTGAACAGCTCGAGAAAACCAAAACACAAGTTTATTCAGAACATTACTTGCTTACACCGTCTTGCAGCGCTGTGAGGAATAATGAGGAATACGAGGAATACGAGCTGAGGAATACTAGTAAGTTTTTCCTTCTCGGGTTTCTGTTTAAGAACGGCATGCGCTCTGTTTTTTCTCCATTATGGACGCGAGCTCTAAAAAAAAAAACACTAAAAGACTTTCAAACTTTCACAGAGACCTCAAAACAGAAAGTACAAATCCTTTCTTTAAAACGAATTTCGTTTTGTATCAATTGTATCTTAATTTTAATATTTTTTTCATTAACAACTTTCCTGGATTTAAAGTAAATAAGCCTATCGTCAACAAATGATGATGTTTTAGCAAACTGTATTGCTATACTGAGATGAGTAAAAATCGACTGAAATATGTTGAAATAAAATGTTGGCTATTTGTATAAGCAACGTAAACTGCAAATTAACATTTATATGCCCTAATATTTCATGAAAACAACTTTACAGTCAGGCGAAATATGAAAGACAACATTTTGTTTAGTAGATTTGGGTACAGTTTTTACTGTAGAATATACTGCCTCGTCAAATAAGCTTTTGTTTAGCAATTTCTATATATAAAATAGCCTAATATTTTTGTCAAAAATAAAGTCATCAACTAAGATGTTAGCTGTTCCAATGTTGGCTATATTCAAAGTAATGAATACATAGATAAAATGTAGGCCTATAATCTTTCTTTTTTTTTACAAAGAAAGAGTACACTTGAAATATTGTTGAAATTGTAATTATTGTTGTAATTGTAACCTTTTTAATAAAATAGCACAACATATGTACAAGATAGATGTAAGCAAAATCTTAAATGGTCAATATAAGTCTTCTTCTAAATATCTTTTGTCCAAGCATTGTGGCTCAGCCAGTTTCACACCTGTGTGAATGGCTCATCATTATGCAGAGTGGGTGGTAATTCAGGTGAAAACCACTCCTCGTTCACGCCCCCTCGCATATTGGCTTTCCAAGCAAAACCTGTTTTACATCAATTTAAATCAATGTATGGTTTTATTTGAACGATAAAGCAAGACTATTTTCACATAATTTTGAAGAAAAAACTATAGGCGACGACATCCATTGGTCAAAAGTCTTATTGACACATATTTACTATGTGTTTTGTGGCCTTATTTCAGAAATTTTAGTTTTTAGTTTTTTCAATATCCACGCATAAACATTATTCTCTCAAAAATTAAAACATGTACATACACGTGGCTCACATATTATGGTAGCCCTGTTTGTGCTTTATAGAGTGAATTTACACCTTTGCCATTAATATGTTTATAAGCAACTGAAAAAAGCACAAATGTAAGAGCATGTCAGAACATCTCAAGGGCCCAGAAAACCGCTCAGACTCCAGAGGGTTAATAACCACTAATGCCAAATTGGCGAAAAACTACTAGTCATATATTTTAAACCTTAGTTAAGCAATTGTTTTCATTATCTTGCATACTCTAATGTACTTAAGGCATCAAGAGTAAAAGTAAAGGAATTCTGCATTTCTATTACGGCATGTTGCATTTTACTTCAGAATATTTTCAAGGTTGATACATTTAAACTATATACTTTTGTGTAGTTTAATGTAAAACAATGCATCATATTGTAAAATAACAGTTTTATAGTGTTGCTGTCCCGTGTGGGAAAATTACTTAGAGTATTAACGAAGTATGTAGTTCCTTACCACCACTGGTTATTTTGAAAATTAAAGTAACAAAATGTAGGCCTATTGTCACAATATTAACAAATTGTTGCTAACTACAGCTCCGTCCCATTTCAAAGGGCGCATCTGAAGTGCTCGGACCGGTCTAGCCTACGGAGGATTGTTCTTGTCGCCTAGCAACAGTGACTGACAGCTGCCGATGAAGAGCAGGAGTAACATTCACACTGGACTTTTTATATTCAACTGGGTTTTATATTCAAATAGGGTTAAAAACCTGTGTACATATATTTACCATGGTCCATTTATGTGCATAATAAAAATAATACACTAGCCTACAAAATCGCATCAAGGTAAGATATAAATAAACATTTGGATCTTCGGCTAAGCCGAAAGTATGACCTGAAACATCCTTAATACCATTTCCTCCAGTAAAATATAAAACATAAAAATGACAATAGCCAGTTCTGGCTCCATAGCATATCAAATGAATTGTCAGGATGGCAGCATACTCTCGCACCGTTGCTTGGCGCCTGGAGCGGTGATCGGGAACACCTGGCTGCGCAATTAGGAAATCCTACGGAGGCTACATGGTGCGTCCTTCGGAGGACGAATAGGCTGCATCCTTGAAGTCTTCAGTCCTTCGAAGGATCCAGCCTTCACATTGGGACACAGCTAATGTTTCTGCCACACCCGGGGTGCTTCTCATTTCTTATTTGTGCATCCTCGTTTCCTTTCCTCGCGTCTCAGCTCCACCCCCTGTAGGATCCGAGGGAAGACTGCAAGGAAAGAAAATGAGGATGGAGGAATCGAATGTAACTTTTTTATGCATTGGAATACTTGATCACGTGAGCGTCACTTCATCGCGTCATCAGCAGCGCTCAGAGGATCTGCCCTTATGTTGTTGAAGTTTGTTTATTTAAGAAATTCATAATAAATAATAATAAAGCTAGATATGATGTGAGATGTGTGGTTTATATAAACTGCAAAGGTAAAGTATAAATTAAAATGATTGTGACTGATGTGAAGGGGGAGGAGAATTTATACGTGCGTCACGTTTAAGTCGATAAAACTATTCCGCATAGGATACACCTGTGTATCCTCGCTTATGACTCCTCAGGAAGTCTCCTCACTCCTCGATCCTCGACTCCTCGCAGTGCATTTAGAGAATTGAGATGTCCTTCAAGATGGCTGGCTTGATCGGTTTCCGGGTCATAGGATGGAGGACGGAGGAGCGAGGAGACGAGGAGGGATATTGAGAAGCACTCCCGGAACCGGAGTGAGATGTGTCACACCCAAATTGTTCCCTCGGGAAACTCGTGCCTCGTCGAGAGGGTTCCGCTCGCTGAGTGTTTTTGTCACCCGTGACACATAATATACATGTAATGCACAGTATTCTCATGATATACATTACTATACAAAATGCACAATTACAAATACAGAATACATTTTAAAAATTCATATACATTTTAAATGTTGCAATGATTCTTTGAGCAGTTCCTGTTGCAGTACAAGCAACAAAGCAGTGACTGGATACAAGCAGTACAAGGATAGTCCACCCAAAAACATGAGGATTCTCTCATCATTTACTCTCCTTCATGCATCCCAGATGTATATGACTTTCTTCTTCACATAAACATAGACAAAGATTTTTAAGGAAATAATCCATCTCTGTGAGTCCATAATACAAGTGGATTGTAACCCATGTACGTAAGACAGTTGGTCGGAAGTGATTTTTAATAGTTAAAACAAGTTTACATTATTAGTATTTCTTTTATCTAGCCATATTGTTTGACTTCGGAAGGCATTGATTCATCCACTGAGGTCGCATGGATTACCGTCACGGTCACTGTGTGTGGTTTAAAGTGTCTTTAGGACTCGCAGAGATGGATTACTTTCCTTACAATCTTAATTTGTGTTTATCTGTAGAAAGAAAGTAAAATGCATCTTTGCCGACCTCAGAGGGTTAAAGGTGACGCGAGCCGAGGAAAAATGTGGGTGCACCCAAATTTTGTGCTGGTGCACCTACATAAAAAAGTTAGGTGCACCAGTGCAACCAAGGTAAAAAGTTAGTCTGGAGCCCTGAAATGTCTCAAAAAGTCTGGTGTAGTAGTCTCGAACAGACTCTTTTCTCGTTTTGCAACAGCTGTTAATCTTTGCTGTTTCCACGCGCGCTGGGAATGCATCTCTCATGGCCCCAGCGAGAGCCTCCACAGCCGCTTGATACATAGTGTTGGTTTCATCTTCCCAGTCTCTGTGTACCTGCCGTTGTTCTACTCCTCGTATCTTTCTGCTCACCTTGTGCCAGTTCGTGGCCCCCAGTTTCAAGATGACATAATAACGTCAATATATCTTTGTGACAGTGAGACATGCCCCTTTGGCAGCTGTAATGTTTGTTTATTGGATTAAACTTGATCTGTAGTTACTTTCAATGTATACATTTGTATCAGTTTGTGTGTTACCTGGGAATTGAACCCAATTGAACCTATGTGCTGATAATGCAATGCAATACCAATTGAGCTACAGGAACACTTACAGCTCAGATGTTTTAGAAATATCTAGTTTTTCCTTTTGTGACATTGTTTTCAGGCTACAATACCTTACTTTTCCCCTTTTCCTTAGACTCCTCATGATTAAACTCCAAAGCAACCTTGGGATTTTTTAGGGCAAACCTGGACAGCTGCTCTTCAGCTATGATCAACAGGCTCTAGCTGGAAATAAATTGAATACAGCAGGAAGACTAATGGCCTGGTCCATAATTCACAATGGGCCAGGCATGAAGTGCATAAACAAGGAGCTTTTCATCATCATGTGTGGCCAAAAACCAGACCTCATTTGATCGTACTAATTTCCTGTAAAATTACCTCGCAGAAAAGCTGGCAAAGGTAACTTTTACATGCCACATAAGTAACACATATTCAGTAACTGTCAATTTTTCAATGCCATGTGTTTTTTCAATGATTTTAGGTTGTTAGGTGCAGCACAGCAGAGGAGCTGACAGAGCTTAAAGGGTACATGCACTTTTACAAGTTGATTGTACTGAAATATGTGTTGACAGTGCCTGTACACAACCATCATAAAATGATAAAAATCCATCCAGTGTTTTTTTTTTTTAATCTCCTTATATGTTTTCCCCTGTCTCAAATCAAGCCATTCGATCTCGTGACGTCACAAGATCGGACGCCCCTACCACGATTGTTGATTGACAGCAGCGTTTCAACACAGACCCGCCTTCGCTCGTGAGCGAGCTGTCATCATAGTCTGCGCATCATTGTTGATACGCTGGAGCACTGTCTATGAGCAGAATGGCATCTAAGCGATTGTGGTGTTCTGTGCTTGGGTGTAATAAGGAACACAGCAGTCATTTTGATGTTCCTAAATCCGAACCGCTGAAGACGCAGTGGCTGAGTTTGTTTTCGAAGGGAATATTCCCCACGATCAACGTCAATGCTTTCATGTTTGCGCGAATCATTTCACACACCAGACTGCTTTACAAACGAGGGTCAGTAACGTTATAAAGCTGGTTTTGCTAAGAAGCTGCTCCTGAAAAAAGGATCGGTACCAACTATTCGCGTAATGTTTTATTAATCTTTATATTAATCTTTGCAAAACGCTAGCACACTTCACGATGAATGCGGCTGTTTACACTCAGGGTACATAACGGCATGTTTTCTATATACGACGTTCTCAATATAAATCATAATCCCACGTTTATAATGAACAACGCGTTATGGTTATTGTGTTACGGTGTACGCACAGAACAGAGATTTAAAGACACATGCACTGAATCTTTTGAATTTTTTATAACAGTTCTGGTAAACATTTTGGGGCAAGATCTAAATGTATTTTATTGTCAAAGAATAAGTAAATCAGAAAACACTTTTGGTGTGGGAACTGGGCACTTTTATTTCACCAGCATTCCAGGAGACTTCAACACTGACATTGAACGCACATGACCTTAAATTAAAATGACTATTACAACATCTTCCCATATTTAAATATTAAAATAATGACTATTAAAGTCATAGCACAAGCTGCAATTATTTGGGTCCATTCAAATGTAAAAAGGTGACCAAATTTCACAAAAAAAGGTTGTGGATGTTTTGGACACAGTGCTTTTGGTGTCATGAAATAAAATAGAAGATGAAAGCAATAATGTATAATGGAACATACTCTGATTAAACTTAAAAGGTTAGCTCTATTTTTTGTCCATTTAATGAAAGTCAACCATAACATGCAGTCATAAGTTCTATTTTGGGATGAACTCGTCCTTTCCTAAGATTGATTTAAAGATGTCAAAAAAGACAAAACATTGAGAATGATGTCTGATCCAGGTTCTGCTTGTGCCCCACCAAGTGGATTAAATTGTGCAACACGTTGCTCCAAGGTTGCATTGTTCACAGATTAGTGAGTCTGTGGTACTGATACTCTTTCTGGTCAGTCAACCATTGCTGCCCCCTGCATTCTTGATTCTCGTTTCTCCTTGTTCAGATGATCCTTGAACAACAGTTTCATCTACTGGCCCAGCTGTTTTGCCAAATATTTCTTGCATCGCTGTGATTCTTTATCCTTGTTGTTCCAGGCAGCCTCGGACAAAAATCTGCATTGGTGTCTGATGTCTTTATTAGTTTCATGCACTTTAAATATTTTAACACGAAATTAGCCTACATCTTGATGTAACTTCATGCGTTGTTTGACTGTAGCCACAGACACTTGCATAATCTAAGCTATTGAATGAAGAAAAGAAAGTGCAATAGTAATGAATAGTAAGTTACAGAAGCACTAAATGCCTTCTTTTTTTTCAGACGCAGAGAGAAAAATGCTGCCGCCAACTGACTCATGCAACTGTAACAACGACATTTAATGCCAGTATCGATTTGTACAACTGAGAAAGTTTGAAAGCAATCCTACCTCACTAAAGTTGACTGAAGCAAATTGGGTCCAGCATCATCTGTTAGCTGGCGAGAGCAGTCATTTAAAGGAGTCATAACCTGCAATTTTCATTTTTCCACGAGAATCAATGTATGTTATGATTGCATAATGATTATACACTGGCCGGGAAGCCGATATTTAAAAGTGAAGCGTTTGTTTACCTCAGGGTTTGTAAAATAGCCCACGTGCACGCGCACTAAAAAACGAGATTTTGATTTCTGCCCCGTCTTGACGTCAAGACGGGGCAGGATATACCATATATGGACACCGCAGTAGGAAGCCCGCCCTGCCCCTCTCCCCCTCATATTCAGTCGCGAAAGATGCAGAAACGTAGTGCACACGTGAGTTGCTCTGTGGTTGACTGCCAGAATCAACATGTAAATGCGTTTTCTCTACCAAGAACGGACCTAGCTATCAGGGACCAGTGGATTAAATTCATTTTTAATGACACGGTTCCTTCAACCCTTCCCACTGGCATATCATTAGGTGTTTGTGCTGTGCTAAACATTGTACGCCGGAATCCTTCACAAATTTGGGGCAATATCAGGCGAAGTTGTCATCGAAGCTCGGGAAAAGCGCCATTCCAACAAAATTGCCTGCAATTGTAACGGTAAGACTGTTTTTATTGCTCTACTGTGTGTTACAAACAGCAGCTAACTGCTAATGCGGCTATTGTATGCTATTGCGTCTGTCACTAGACAAATAAACGAAAGACTCGAGGTGAAGTAATTATTTATGTTCCCTGTAAACGATTTTTGACTGCATTATAATGATTTCTTAATTCAGAATATGATCAAGATTGCGTAGGTTGATGTGTTCGGGGAATCTGCCAGTTAATAGTAACATTTAAAGCCCCTTAAATGAACGAAATGACTCGAAAAAAGATTTGATCGAACAAGAGAGTCAATGGACACTGGTGGCTGGTGTTGCCAGATTGGGTGTTTTTCCGCTACATATTAAGGCCGGTTTACGGTGGGTTTTTGGTGGGTTTTCGCCTGGAAGGCTTTATAGAAATCTGGCATCCTACTGAACGAAGTTAAACTGAGAGAGCGTGGCGTTCACAGACACCAGAATGAATGAGTTCACAGTAACGTTCATCAGGCAGTAATGCGTTCAGTTCACGTTCGCCCAAAATATGAACGAGTTCATGAACTATCGCTCAATGAACGCGTTCAGGCACAACACTGGCGGGAGTATTATATTTCTCAATAATTCTTTCAAGAAGAGAAAACAGCCTGTCCATCCTCTCCCTACTCTCCTGTGCTCTCCTCGCCTCTGCAGTCCCATGTCTTCTCTAATCAAGTCCAAAAACTCGTCCTCTCTGTTTTGCCTTCTTCGTGGTGCTGGTGCTGATGCTGGTGCTGGTGCTGGTGCGGGTGCTGGTGCTGGTGCTGATGCTCGTGCGGGTGCTGGTGCTGCTGATGCTGGTGCTGCTACCCCTGGCTCCTCCTCTTCTTGGTCACACACTGCTGAACTTGACCCTGGTCTGTCCTCAGGGATTGAGGCCATGAGGACAGCGGGGTTGGTGCAATGCATCTGTCCCAACACCTCATCCATGAGGACAAACCAGGGCCAAGTTTCAGCAGTGGGTTTCCCACTCACACCCTCTCCTGTCCCAGGACACGTGCAATCCTAAGGCAGAGCAAAATAACCATGGCATAGCACAATACATTTCATCAAAGATGTGTGTATTAATTTTCTTATATATATATATATATATATATATAATATATATATAAAATATATAAAAATGGGTCTGGGAAATGTAACTCCCATACAGGCACAAAATAATTATATATTATTTTGTGCCTGTATGGGAGTTACATTCCCCAGACCGATTTTTCCCTGAATTGTTCTAAAAAAGCAGAAAAGGGTACTTAACACAGGGGTGCAATCTTAAGTGCATTGTTAACACTGAATATGACACATCAAGACATGCAAAATATACTTAATATTTCTGTGTAGTCAAATACACAAGTGAGATAGACTAGTGCAAATATTACAAATAGGTCGTTAAACTAATAACTTTATTACCACAAGTTTTGCCTAAAACTACCTGACAAATGAAGCCATGCAATGATGACAAAGGAGTTGAGATGAAGTTTAAAATAAACTTTAACTGTGGTTTCGCTAGCTATTTGAGTAAATGAAAACATAATTCTTACATTTAAATGTGAATTTGCTGTCCACCACCGATCTCTAGTCTCGGCCGCCGGCCTGTCGTCAACGGCGCGCGATGACTTATGGGGTAGAATAGGGCAGGATAGGCCGCTAAGTGTCCATTTATGTATCCTTCCTTTCACAGGGAAACGAAGGGCGCATTTGGCGTCGCTTTTGAATCAGGCGCGATGACGCAACCGGCCTTCGAATACGGCCTTCGGAGGATGCAGAGTTGAATTGGGACAGCCTTCATCGAGCCGCGTGACTCAATCGGCCTCCAAATGCGGCCTTCGGAGGATGCAGCCTTCACATTGGGACACAGCTGCTATGTACGAGATGAACTAACAACGGCGTATTTTGTGGCCGCAAAATCAATTTAAAATGCCGTATTTGACGCCGTTTGGCTGTAAACACGATTAATCTATAGCGTAATTCTGACCCTCTTGGCTTTCCAATGCGACCGCGTTGTTTCTATTATGAGCGCGCCTACATTTGAAATAACGGACTTGCACGCGCATTTAGGAGAGTATTGCAAGAAGCTGCTTACAACATTACTTTCGAAAAAAGAAATTACAATCATGATTTTTCCTGAAAAATCATGTTAGAATTATAGGTCTAAATACATTGGTATCAGCTTGTGTTTTCATCAATGGTATAATTAATACAACTAAAATTAATTTAGTTTGGTCATGATTGATTTGTGTTCATAATCAGTAAAAAAAAAAAAAAAAATCTTCTAACAAGAATAAACACATATGAACAATTAAATTATTGTTGTATTAATTATTTTTTAACTATCTTGAAACTATCCAAGCAGCGTTTTGTGCTCTCATTCTGTAATCACATTTAGGTATATTAATTCTGCCGTCACGTCACATCTATTTAAATTATCCATCAAATTGTTATTTTCTCCTTACAGTAAATTACTTGAACATAGAAAACATTTTGGCATTAGGCATTGGCATTAGTTAATGCCTAAAAATGTAAAAGTTTTACCTTATAAATAAAATTTAGTTGAATTAATTTTAAAATTCGTCACCAGAATGAATGGGAACATGATTTTTTGAAAATATTTGAAAATATATAAGTGGTTCTTAAGTCAATATTTTTTAAATGGCTTGTCAACTTTCCATTCCTCCGCTGCGTGATTCTAGTCAGCGCTGGATTCTAGCCGCCACCGGATTGTTGTCAGTGCGAAACACAATTTTGAGCATGTGAATGCTGTTCTTGTCAGCGTTGGATTCTAGTCAGTGCTAGAGCACTGGTCTATGACTGGAAAAATAATAGAGTCATTGCAAAAGAAACGATACATAGCTTACATGTCGCATTAAACTGGCAGATATTATAATGTTGTAGGGCAGGCAATTCTTTTGCAAGTAATTACATGTTTAATCTTGTCTTGCCTGGATCTTAGATGTAAACTCGTGAACGCCCCCCAAGAACACCTGAATGCGTCCCTTTCAAAAATCTCTCTTCCAACTCCCCCCGTTGTTCTCTGAACGACCCCGTTGAGAAACACTAGCCTACAACGACTTGCATGTAGCCTACTCCCACAGGAGCTGTAATCCTGTGAGAAATGCCATACCTGGCAAAGGTTAATGTGGATTCAATAGCTAGTGACATACTGGACATTTCATTTACAGAAAAGAAACCCAGTCACATGAGCCGTTTAAATATTTGGGGACTGTGAGTAGCCCAGGCTATAAATAGGCCACTGTCTAAGGCCCCATCCACACTACTGTTTTTTCGTTTAGAAAATGAGACCTTTTTCTATGTTTGCACCTCCCGTCCAGACTAAAACGGCAAAAACGAAGACCTAAAACGGAGAAGTTTAGAAACGCTGCCGACCCCGTTTTGCGTTTTGAATCTCCTGAGGGCGTTTTAGTGAAGACGGGTCAAAACAGAGGACTTTAGAAACGATGACGCAGAGGCTCACACTCGGCTCTATGATTGGGTGTCATCAGTCATGGAGTATACACAGGTAATATTCAGTACCAGTAAACTCCACCCGCTGGAACAGTTTCTTACAGTAAAAGAAACTGCCGCGTCTCACGCGGAAAACACTTGCATACTAGAAATAGAACCGACACCTATTTTTCACGCAAGCGTGTTGGAAGCGTTTCCAGGCAAAATAGAATAGGAAAAGATGTTTATATGTTAGATAAATGTGACCCTAGACCACAAAACCAGTCACATGGGTCAATTTTTGGAAAGTGAGATTTATACGTCATCTTAAAGCTGAATAAATAAGCTTTCCATTGATGTGTGGTTTGTTAGGCGATAGAGCGGTATTACAGGTAGAAAGATTTATGACTACGCCACCCGGGGAGTTTCGCCCCGGGAAATATGGACATCACTCAGATTATCATCATTAGGTCACTCAGGTTCACTTTCTCTAGTAAAGGTAGGCAGAGACATGGGTATCAAAAATACAAAAGATTTATTACAATTTAATTTATAGCAAAAAGACAAATCACATTAAAAGGCAACCATTTCATAAAATAACATCTGGAATTAAGAAGAATATACTGACACAAGGTCAACAAACGACATATACACAAAACATTAATACAGTTGACAAAAAAAAAACCCCCAAAAAGACACAAATTGACAGGGCTGAGGTACACCACGAGAGACGCAGTCACTAAGTTTAATTTACCAAAGCACACTCACACACCATAGTGCACTCGGTCACACCATCAAGCACTTCAACAGTGTCACACGGCAAACACTCGAAGAAACACCACCACCAGAAGAGACCCTCTACCGTGGGACCCCAGCTCCTGAAAAGAAATAAGAAAATTAATGCACAAACTTCAAAATAATAATAATTACAACAAACCACAATTAGAAATTGTCCCAGTATAAGCAAACAAATGATGGTAATAATTTAATAAACACTCACAATTGGTACACAAAGATCTAAACAAACAACAACACACTCAATTTCCATCACAGGTTCGCATAGAGCCACGGACGGTTTTGTGCCCTGGTTACAGACCCTAATGAGTGTTAGTTCCACATGTAGCAAATGGTAATATTACACCCTCAATAAATAAAACCAAACCAGACAGCAGCAAGAGTAACGTAGACTAACCGTGTTCCGTACAACAACGATGTTCCGTACAGATGAACTTTTGCCGCCAATTGCTGAATAAATACTTCCAGGTCATAAACAATATATATGTCTGTGTCGTCTTCATTTATCCCTCTTTCATCTCCGATCAAGACAGAGACACTCCAGCCGTTTGTTCCTGAGATATTTGAGTAAGTTTGCTATGAGCGCCCCCTGCACTTGAAAATGGCCGGTGGGCAAGCTACACTTCATACAGTTGCTTGGGTGGGGAGACTACTAGAGCAGCGAAAACATACATTTCGATTTAATTTAAACTTTTCACAGTATTACAGTCTTTATTAAATGTAATATTATGTTATCACAATTTGTTAAATATATTACCTTTTTGTTGATTAAATGCTTTGAAATGGGAATTTTTAAACAATTGCGGGTGATGACTGTTTGGCGCCACTCTGAGGTAAAAAAGGCAGCACGTCTGTCAGCACAGACGCGGTTTGCCCATCATCCTGCGTGCAGTGATGTTTATATTCATAAAGGGTCAATTAAGTTAATGTTAACATAACTTGTTACATTAATTATTTTAACATTATTCAACAAATTAAACATTAACTAAATCTACTATGATGTTATTTCATAGCCAACTTTTCATAAAATGTAACATGTTATTTAACATTCACTTAAAAGTTAAACACAATGATAGGATATTCACACATATTTAATAAGACTTCATACATCAAATGATTGTTTATAAATTGTTTTTATTTACAAAGTTGTAACAATGATATATATTTTTAAGTGAACGTGATTTTAAAAATGTTATAACATATGATAATTTTAAAGGAAACGTAAAAACCAAGAGATGTCAGGAAAGATGTCAGGAAAAAAAATGCTGTACACAAAGGATATCCTAGTGCAGGCAGTAGAGGAAGTGAGAGCAGGAGCAAGTTTGAGGGCCACAGCTAAGAAGTATGGCATTCCTCACACCACTCTACAAGACTACAAGAAAAAAAAATATTCCCACAACCCCCATCCTAATTCGGCCCTGACACCCACAGAGGAAGACGCCCTAATTTCTTTTATTTTCTGGATGGCGGATCATGGCTTCCCAGTAACAAGGTCATTAGTTAAAATACTTGTGACTGGGATAATTAAGGAGAGTGGCAGAGCAGACAGCACCACTGTCAATTTAGAGAAGGGACCAAGTGATGTCTGGTGGTCCAGGTTTAAGGCCCGCCATCCGGAACTGACCTCACGGACGGCAGACTCCCTTGACAGAGCTAGAGTGCATGGTGCTACACCAGAGGCTATTGAGTTTTTTTTTTAAATATACGAGGCCCTCTATGTGACGCACGGCTTGGATGAAAAGCCACAGCTCATCTTTAATTGTGATGAGACTGGCTTTGGGGACAAGCCGCGGTCTAGGGAGAAGGTCCTGTGCCAGACTGGGAGGAAACACATCTAACAACAGCAGACGACGACCAGGGAGCACATCACAGTGCACTGCTGTGTGAATGCAGCCGGGGACAGTATTCCACCTTTCATTATTTACCCCGGCTGCCTTCCAAGCACCGCATATAGGCTGGATGGGCCCCCAAACGCCCTCTATGGAATCCAGGATAAGGGATATATGGATTCGGAGCTATTCTTGAAATGTCTCCACCATTTTATCCTGCATGCCCCTAAGGAGAGACCACTGGTATTAATCATGGACCAACACGAGACACACGTATCAAAAAACGTAATCATGTTCTGTAGAGAAAATGAGGTTGAAATTATTTGCCTTCCTGCTCACACCACACACATCCTTCAGCCGCTGAACATTGCGGTCTTCAACCCGCTGAAGACTGCATTCTCCACCTTGGCTGCCAGGCTGGGTCTGGTCCGAGGGGATCTAGTCGTGGGGAAGAAGCAGTTCTCTTCTCTCCTCAAGAGTGTGTACCCCACTGCTGTGACAGCCCAAACCATTAAGGCTGGGTTCCGCAAGGCTGGAATATTTCCTTTGTCCAGGGGTGCTGTGGACACAACCCAGGTAATTTTAACATTAATACAACGATAATTAATCCTCTAAGCTACATGCTTTTCTTTTAAGTTTGCTAATGAGTTTTACAAATGTTTTACTTTCTTAGGTGGTGAGAATTCTCCCATCGGCAGATTCATCCAGCACTCACGCCACACCATCCAGCACTGAAGCCACACCATCCAGCACTCACGCCACACCATCCAGCACTGAAGCCACACCATCCAGCACTCATGCCACTCCTTCAGCCACTCCTTCCAGCACTCACGCCACTCCTTCAGCCACTCCTTCCAGCACTCACGCCACTCCTTCAGCCACTCCTTCCAGCACTCAAACACCTTGCCCCACCTGCAAAAGAGCAACCCCTAAAAATTACCTGGTGGCAGCAGGTGTAATCCCCGAGAGTCTGGCCAACGTCCTCATGAGCCCCGCCCTGGAGAGGTCAGAGAAAGTGAGGCGTCGCATTCCGCTTCCAGCCCGTGTGATCACCAGTGATGCATATTTCAACCTGCTGGTAGAAAAAGAAGCAGAGGAGAAAGAAAAAGAAGAGAAGAAAAGAAAGCGGAAGGAAGAGATGGCAAAGAAGGAGGAAAAAAGGCAAGCCCAGGAGGCCAAAAGACAAAAGCAGGCACCGCCTATGACTGAGGAGGAAGGAGAACACTGCGCCATATGCAGAAAGGTGGTCCCACCTGGCTCAGGAGATGACACCATAGACGAATGGGTCCAGTGTGACCTGTGCCATTTATGGTTCCACCTGGAGTGCGCTGGGGTGGAGGAAGTGCCAGACACTGACTGGCTTTGCCATAAATGTTGTCTGTCCACATAAATATTACACGTTATACACACAGTTATTCAGTTTGTTAGATGTAAATAGTTAAAGGGGGGGTGAAATGCTCATTTTCACTCAATCTCCTGTTAATCTTGAGTACCTATAGAGTAGTATTGCATCCTTCATATCTCCAAAATGTCTTTAGTTTTATTATATTTATAAGTTAAAGATTGGCTGTACCGAGTCTTTCCGGAAAAAAACGAGCGGCTGGGGGCGGGCCGTGTGGGCAGTGTGCTATAGCTGTGCTAACTGATCTAACAACAACACAGAGAGACATTTGAAGTAGTTTACTCACCGTGACTGCTCGATCCTTAAGCATTAGACGATCTGCAAATAAGTCGATCTGGGCTTTGTTTATAAAACAATCATCGTCGAAATGCAGGGAACAAAGAGTCGTGCACAACCTCCGTTGATGCTTCGAAAAAACAAACTCCATCCACTATTCCCTTAACGCTGGGTTCTTTGGGAATCTGTGCAGGGTTGTCTTGCCCTGCCAACCAAAAACCCACTTCTTTGGTGACACTGACTTCCCTAAAAGCCGAGCATAGCGCTTTGAGGTAACGTACTGCTTTCGCTCTCTTCTCTCTCTGGTCTGCGAGTGCGCGCGCGGCCGCGGAGAAGTGCCCTTAGGACCCATATAAGGAAATTCCACTCTATCTTACGTAAGACAGAGCCATACTCGAAAAAAACTTTCCGAAACTTGTGACAAACCGGAAGGAGTATTTTTGGAACAAAAATACTCCTTCAAACGTACAACTTAACTTTTGAAACTTTGTCCATGTTTAGCATGGGAATCCAACTCTTTAACAGTGTAAAAAACTCAGTATGCATGAAACAGCAATTCACCCCCCCTTTAAACACACACACACACACACTGTAAATGGTGCACACAAAAAAGGTTTAATGTCTAGTTCTGTTATTTTTTTAATCAGTTGGTTAGATGTAAATAGTTAAACACACAGACACACACAAACACAGACACACACACTGTAAATAGTGCACACAAAAAAGGTTTAATGTCTAGTTCTGTTATTTTTTTAATCAGTTTGTTAAATGTAAATAGTTTTAACTTTACGTTAAACACACACACACACAGCTAATTTATGTTCTTACGTTTTTTACTTCGATAATAAAACGTTTTTTTTTAAATCAATGCAAATTGTTTGTCCTTCTTTGTCTTCAGAAAGTTTCACATGGTTAATGCAACTCACATGCCATGATTAATATCAGGACACAATCATGTCTAACTTGCATGGTCCTCTAGCTTATTAAAGCAGCAATTAACTATCATTTTAATCAAATAAAAAGGTACTCACCTTTCTTATTTACTTAAATGATGTTTTCTTGATCAGTTAAATGTCCATTTTCGCGGTTGAAATCAAATGATGCCCTCTGTACGGAACACCATTGTATGCCTGTACGGAACATCGTTAACTCCTATCATCTTCCGTACACAGGCGGAGGCGGTACTTTTTCCCACTTTTCTCAAAAACTATTGGTCTAAAAGACATCAATCAAAGTGTGGACCAATCAATGGGTATTCCCCCAGAGAATGATAACACAAACATGCTAGTCATGCTCTCAGCAACGGAGGAGTGGTCACTGACGTGCGGTGAAAGGTGAAAAGTGTACGGAACATGGTTAGTCTACGTTAAACGCCACAGGTGTGACCGGAAAGCGGCAATCCCTTCTCTTTGCAGAAATATATGATGTTCTTGTAATATGGCAGCAAGGAATCGACAAGATTACAATGGCTATTTATAGCATCAGTAGAGAAAATGATCGCCCGGACGAGAGGGAAAATCCTGGTCCAAAGACAAAGAAAACACCACTAAAATGTTATGCCTCAACGCTAAATGTTAAACTCAACTCAGTTACATGCGCAATAAACTTACCAAAAGAAGATGATCTAACCACCCATGGTGTTTATCCTTTCGTCACACAGACGCTCTGAATTTGTGCACTCAGCTGGAGCACAGAGACACTGATTGTAAAGCAAGCACACGAATGCACCCACTAAGACGATGCCACGGACAAGGCAGAGAGAAAAGACAGGCTAAACACAACACAAATAGTCAGTGCCATACACAGAAAAGATAACCATTGCTATATGCTAACCCACCTACCTACAGCCACTGTCAACTAGAGATGGGGACAGTGTTGCCAGATTGGAAATGTCCAAGTATCGTACCAGAAGCTCAAAATTATCGTATTTGGAAGAAAATTATCGTACACGAGTCAACGACATGAAAATGACAGACATCCCAACCTGCACAAAGTCAATTCTGGGAGTCAAGAAATCTCCAACGGGGGGTGGGGGGGGGGGTGGGGGGTGGGGGGGGGGGTCTTCTGTTCTGATTCTGCATGTGCTGCAGCACCCCCGTTGGAAAATGCAGACATTACAGCACTCTCTGACAGATGCAAATAAATAAACGTATTAAAACATTTTTTTATTTTTTCCTGTTTGTTATTAACTTAAGAAGTTTATGCACGAGGAGGTTTTGAGTACAACTAAATAATTATTGACCCTTTCGCACGTACGTACGATCACACCGGTGTTATCAGTCTAGGCTGGTCCCAGTGCATGACGTGATCAACTGCTAAATTCAAATGTGCTTTCGCTTGTTGGCTGGCGCTGAGCCAGAGACAGGCGCGTTCAGAGCTGTCATATATCACAACTTTTCAGTGTTTTTAACCACATAATGTTTATTTTAGGTTTCAGACATATAAGTACTAAAAAAAAACACAATACATTTAGAGTTTGTAAAATACACACTGATGTCAAAGGAAGAGGCAATAATAATCCTTTCCATTATAATTAGACACGTTGTTTTATTCATATCAGATACACATTGTGAAAGTAACTTTAAAGTTCTCTTACGAGAGTCCTCTCGTACTGCGTTTTATCAAAACGCTACGGGAAAAGTCTCTTTTCACGAAACACTGAAGCAAGAAATTATCCTTTAATTTTCATATATGTAAAACGCGTTGCGGCAGCAGCAGACAGCTATGGCGAGACGGCTTGCTCGCTAATTGGCTGCTCTGCTGTAACTGCTTAAGCCTATCGAGCGAGGCCTGGGATGACATCAGGCCAATGAGGGCGCTTCGCGCCCTCCTCGCCACTTCCCGCCGAAACGGGCGTGGCTTACCTCTATAAAAGGAGCTCGAGAAGGCTGACTCACTTGATTTTAATCTCTTCAGCGAAGCGCACGCATCGCTGGATCACGGAAGCAGCGTCGTTGAAGCAAGCACATCAGCGGGACGAGCCCTCGAAGCCGCTGGCCAACGCCGCCTTCTACAGCCGTACCTGCTGCGCTTTCCGACGCCTATATCCTTTCATACTATTGCTTTTCTGTGTGTGTGTGTTCTCCGCAACACTCACCCCTAAAAGAGCTGCGTCTTTTTAAAGATGCCTTCCTGCGGCTCGTGCCGAGCCCCACTCACCGAGGGAGACAAGCACGTCATCTGTGTTTCCTGCCTGGGTGAGGACCATGCAGCGCTCGCGCTCGCTGACGGCGGATGCCCTCACTGAGAGCTTTTGCCGATGGTGACTCTGAGGACTCGCCTGGCATCCTTTTCCAAGCCTGCATTCACCGCCGCGATGCCGCGCCGTAAGAAGCGCCGCTCGCAGCGGGTCCCGGAACCCGCTCCAGCCCGACCAAGCTCGCCGGTTCGCCCGCCAGCTTCACCGGCCTCTCTCGAATCACTTCCTGATGCCCAGCGCCCGCAGTCTGCCGCCGCTTCATCAGAGGAAGTCGGTTCAGAGGCCGCGTCGGGGGAGAAGGATTCCTGCTCTCTGCTAGCTTCAGGCAGCGAGGATTGGGCGAGCTTTGAGGATCTCGCGCCTCCTGCCCGCAAGCCCTCAACGAGAGCCAACATAGAGACGGAGCTCATGCGGGTACTCGCGCTGGCCGCGGCGAGCCTCGGCCTCGAGTGGTCTGCACCGGAGCCCCCCTCTCGAACCCGGCTGGATGGTAGCTTTCTCCCTGGTGAGCGCACTTCTCCGGAATCTAAGCCCGCTCCTTTTCTTCCTGAGTTACATGAAGAAGTTGCGAAGGCTTGGAACGCGCCCTACTCTGCGCGGACGCGCTCATCTGTGTCACCCGCATTTTCCTCTCTGGATAATGCCAGTGACCGAGGCTACCTCTCTCTTCCGCCGGTGGAACAGGCGATAGCGACCCACCTTTGCCCGCCCTCTGCTGGGCGGCGGACTAAACCGGTGTTGCCTTCCAAAGCCTGCCGCATGACGTCGACGCTGCTCGCGCGAATCTTCTCCGCCGCTGGGCAGGCCGCGTCATCGCTACACACCATGGCTACGCTGCAGATTTACCAGGGTGATCTCCTCCGTAAGCTGATGAGATGGGACCTGACGCTATCTGCATCGCGGATTTAAGGAGCGCTTCAGATCTCACGCTCCGAGCTACTAAAGCCGCCGCACAAGCCATGGGACGGTGTATGGCTTCCGCCACTGTCGCTGAGAGGCACTTATGGCTGACGCTCACGGAGATGGCCGATTCCGAGCGCACTGCGTTTCTCGATGCCCCGCTGTCTTCCACCGGCCTTTTTGGTTCTTCTCTCTCCGAGTTCGTGGAGAGATTTACCGAGGCCCAGAAAGCGTCTCAAGCCTTCAAGCACTTCCTGCCGAAGCGCTCCGGTTCTGCAGCGGTTCGTGACAAACGGACCCCGCGGAGCTCTCAGCCTCAGCCCCCGCCTTCGGCCGCCTCTTCGCAGCAGCCACAACAGCGCAGCTCGAGGCCCCGCTCTCGGTCCAGCGCCCGGCGCCCCTCTTCGCGCGGGCCGCGATCGAGGGTTGTGGTAAAACCGGAAGTGCCGAAGAAGTCCTAGCAAGCCTGGGAAAGCGCAGGTGTGTGAGTCCCGTTGCGGCCGGCCTCCCACCCAAGCGCCCCGCTGTTTCAGTCCCAAGGTTTGCGACTGTTCCAGTGTTTTCTGCAGAGAGCAAGCCTGCACTGCCGCCCGCTTGCCTGCACACAAAAGCCGTTCTCACGGCTACCCAGATAAATCTCAAAAAGAGTGTATTTTCTGGTGTCCCGGCCACGGCCGATGGTGCTATAAATGTAGTCTCGATGCCCACTCCTCAGTGCCCATCACTACACATAAGCACAGCCCTACACGTAGGGCCCGCGCACATAAAATCGACTCAGGTCGGTTGCGCTTCCAGCATAGTGAGAGTGCCCACTTCCCAGTGCCCACGAACACTATGTCTAACACATCACAGGCTCTCTGTAAAAACGAGAACTGTGAGCGCACGCTCTGCTCAGACAGACGCCGCGCCCAAAGCAGTAAATGTGCCCGCTCCCAGCCCACATCTACTCGCTCACATGGGTCCTATGAGACTTTCTCAGTCCTCCCTCACTCAGCTAAGCACTGTAGTAAGGTCGAGGACGAGCGTCTCGCCCGCTGTATTAAGCGCGCGCCCCGCCTCAAATGCCACAGGCATAACGCCTATGTTTGTATCCCCCGAAGCACCTCTGTCGCACGGCGATCAGAGTGCGCTCCGTATCCAGCCCCTAGCCAGCCATGCAGAAGCATGGGCAGCGCTCCCAGGGGTTTCGGACTGGGTGCTAGGCATTATAAAGAGAGGCTTCTCGCTACAGTTTTGTCGACGCCCTCCCCGCTTCATAGCGCGCGTCGAAACTACGGTCTCGTTGGAAGTAGCTCACCTACTTCGAGCCGAAATATCAAAACTGATAAGCAAAGGGGCGATAGAGCGCGTTCCCCCAGCTCTAAGCGAAGGGGGACTATACAGCAGATACTTTCTAGTCCCCAAAAAGGACGGCGGTATCAGACCCATACTGGATCTAAGACGGTTGAACAGAGTATTGGTGAAACGCAGTTTCAAAATGCTCACAACCAGCAAAATTCTCGCGCATGTTCGCCGAGAAGACTGGTTCATGTCAATAGATCTGAAGGACGCGTATTTTCAAATACAAATAGCGTCACACCACAGGCGATACTTGAGATTCGCCTTCGAGGGTCAGACATACCAGTATACAGTCCTGCCATTCGGCTTGTCCCTAGCACCCCGTACATTTACGAAATGCATGGACGCAGCGCTCGCTCCTCTCAGACTCAGAGGCATGCGAGTGCTGAACTATTTGGACGACTGGTTGATCCTAGCTCAATCACGATCACAGCTCGTGGAGCACAGAACCATTTTACTCGATCACCTCGAGAATCTTGGTATCACGGTCAATTGGACAAAGAGTTCATTGAACCCCAGTCAAACGATTTTGTTTCTGGGCGTCGTTCTGGACTCACAGTCTATGACAGCGCGGCTGTCACCACAGCGCGTGTTGATCATTCAGCGTGCGGCGAGGTCTTTCCGCCGCGGCGCTGTCACCCCGCTCAGGAAGTTTCAAAAGATGCTGGGTCTCATGGCTTCAGCATCGTCAGTTCTCCAGCTGGGCTTGCTCCGCATGCGCCCGCTGCAGTTCTGGTTGAAAACGCGGGTACCGCGCAGAGCGTGGGCGACCGGTCGATTACGCCTCAAGGTCGATCAGAGCTGTGTTTCAGCCCTGGCGCCTTGGACGGCGGACGACTGGTACCAATCAGGTGTAAGCCTGGGGACTTCCTCGAGAGTGAGGATGGTGTCGACAGACGCATCCACCTCGGGATGGGGAGCTCTGCTCGAGGGCAGACCGTTCTTCGGCCTGTGGTCGGAACGAGAAAAGCTCCTACACATAAACTGCCTAGAAATGCTGGCAGTGCACAACGCGATGACGCGTTTTTGTCCCCGCATCAAGGACGAACACGTCATAGTCCGTTCGGACAACATGGCTGTGGTGTCCTACATAAATCGCCAGGGCGGTCTGAAATCCATATCCCTGTACAGGCTGGCGAAACGCCTCCTATTATGGGCTCAGCACAACTTACGCTCGCTGAGAGCAGTGCATGTACCTGGGCTTCAGAATGTGGGCCCAGACAGACTGTCCAGGAACAATGTTCCCCCGGGCGAATGGTCTCTACACCCACAAACAGTCCGGCTGTTGTGGGAGAGATTCGGCAGAGCGGAGATGGACCTTTTCGCGTCCCGCGAAAACGCGCACTGCCCCGCGTTCTTTTCAAAGGCCGACAGCGCGCTGTCCCGGAGGTGGCCGCGCTGCCCGTTATACGCTTTTCCCCCCGTCTCCCTCCTGCCACAGGTGCTGGAACGGGTCAGGGAAACGAAATGCCCAGTCCTGCTTGTAGCTCCGTTCTGGGAGAACCAGATATGGTTCCCAGTTCTGATGCAGTTGGCAGATATCGCTCCATGGCCACTGCCGTTGAGGAGAGATCTCCTCTCGCAGGCCGGGGGCTCGATTTGGCACCCACACCCGGAACTGTGGTCCCTTCATGTGTGGGTGCTCAACGGATACCCGTTGGTCTCACAGAGGGAGTCGTGAATACCATCACTCAGGCTAGAGCACCGTCGACACGGCGGCTTTATGCTTCGAAGTGGTCGGTTTTCTCCGGCTGGTGTACAGCTCGGAGCATTTCACCCCTCGAATGTGAGGTAACGGAGGTTCTCTCCTTCCTACAAGAGCTGTTGGATAAGGGCAGATCCCCTTCCACGCTCAAAGTGTATGTGGCGGCTATTTCAGCGTTCTTTGGTTCAACGCTGGGTCAGTCGCTGGGAAGGAATGATTTAGTCATCCGCTTCCTCAGGGGAGCTAGGAGACTGAATCCGCCCAGACCTCCTTCAGTTCCTTTGTGGGACCTTTCTACGGTCCTAGCGGCCATGAAAGGTGCCCCTTTCGAGCCTATCCAGTCTATTAGCCTCAAACATTTGTCTTTCAAAACAGTGTTTTTGATGGCTCTCGCTTCAGTGAAGCGCATAGGCGACCTGCACGCGCTCTCTGTGAGCCCGGCGTGCTTGGAGTTTGGTCCTAATGACTCTAAAGTCATACTCAAACCTAAGCATGGCTATGTGCCGAAATCCCTCAACACGCCTTTTCGGGCTCAGGTCATATCCCTGGCTGCCCTGCCGGCATCGAGTGAGGAAGGGGACTCGAGTTTTCTTTGCCCTGTTAGGGCTTTAAGAGCTTATATGTCCCGCTCTGCTGTCTTCAGACAGACAGAGCAGCTCTTTGTCTCGTTCAGCGGACGTTCCAAAGGAATGGCTGTTTCGAAACAAAGTCTATCCAGATGGATAGTTGACGCCATAGCGCTGGCTTAAACTGCCAAGGGCATTCCATGCCCGTTGGGAGTCAGAGCGCACTCTACGAGAAGCGTTGCTTCTTCGTGGGCTTGGTCCAGCGGGATTTCCCTACAGGATATATGTACGGCGGCAGGTTGGGCCTCGCCGTCTACATTTATCAGGTTTTATAACCTAGAGGTTCCCGCCTTGCAGGCTAAGCTTTTGTCGGTGTAATCTGTTCGGCCGTCTAGTCAGACCGCTGAAACTCATGCGCTATGCGCTACCGACTATCTTGGGCAGAACTGTGTAAGACCCACATTTTCCGCATTAGTTCAGGTTCCCTACCCTGTCTATGTGATGATTATACTTGCGTCTGTGGACATGTTTTTTCTACGACGCTAAAGTTTAGGGAATTAAGGCTCTCACCCTTATTCCCTGACTCTGTGTGAGTCAATCTGGTGATTATGCACTGTATGCCTGAAAAAGCTTCCGGTGATCAGTGTTTTTTATCCCAGCACGCACGGCGTTTTGCAAGGGGTTCCCGTAGCGTTTTGATAAAACGCAGTACGAGAGGACTCTCGTAAGAGAACGTACTCGGTTACTAACGTAACCTCGGTTCTCTCTAGAAGAGGGAACGAGTACTGCGTTCTCTGCCGTGCGTACGGTTCACTCTGGTTCGCTTCGGCGATCAAAATCAAGTGAGTCAGCCTTCTCGAGCTCCTTTTATAGAGGTAAGCCACGCCCGTTTCGGCGGGAAGTGGCGAGGAGGGCGCGAAGCGCCCTCATTGGCCTGATGTCATCCCAGGCCTCGCTCGATAGGCTTAAGCAGTTGCCGCAGAGCAGCCAATGAGCGAGCAAGCCGTCTCGCCATAGCTGTCTGCTGCTGCCGCAACGCGTTTTACATATATGAAAATTAAAGGATAATTTTTTGCTTCAGTGTTTCGTGAAAAGAGACTTTTCCCGTAGCGTTTTGATAAAACGCAGTACTCGTTCCCTCTTCTAGAGAGAACCGAGGTTACGTTAGTAACCGAGTACGTTTACTCTATTCTTCTCCCAGTTCACCAGCCACTTAGTTTTATGTATTTCGGGAGAAGTGGATGAATTCACATGTGGTAAATCCAACAGATCCGATTCTCTGAACTGCGTCTGCGGCACAAACTAAGATGGCGGCGCCCATCGCGCATACAGCTCAACTAACGCGATCGTTATAAAGGTGTTTAAACAACAAAACACTTCCACTTGCATATATTTGACAATCGGAATATCAGATATTTAATGCCATATCTAACAAATTTGTGAATATTTTGAGTAAAAAGGAAAAATGACATAAAAGCATATCATCATTCATTCAGCTCTGTTGTTGTTGCGGTGTCACGTGACAAGCAATGACGCGTCACCATGGAAACCATAAAGTGACACATTCTAAATAACGGTTTCCTTGAAAAACTCGCCCTGGGGGGTCAGCCAGAATGCATCATTGTCAACTGACCTCACGTTGAACGTCAAGGCGAAGACGTTGCAACAGTGAAGGTATAAAAATAATAATTAAAAAAACATGAAGGTATCTAGATATCAAAATGGCACAGAAAAGAATTTTGGATTTTTTTTGGTACACCAGCTTCTAAAAAGAGCACGACGGAAGTCCAGAGAATACAGGAAAGCATCCCGACACCGACCAGCTCTTCGCCAGAGCCTAGTAGGCCTGCTAGTTTTGCCTCAGAGACCGCCAAGACCTGCGGTAACAACCCTCACGAGCCTGCCGCTCCTCCATGCAATGCTGCTAGCACTGGTGGTGGATTTAGCACGCTAGCTGCATTTGAGGAGCCTTTCCAGCCATCTAACTTTGTTTTTCCTAGTAGACATTTTGGAACAGAAACTTTCAATCGTGCATTCACACCAGCTTGGTTTAACAAATGGAAGTGGCTGCATTACGTGACTGAGACCAATCGAGTTTTGTGTTTTGCTTGTCTGAAAGCAATAGAAAAAAAACTTATCAATGCTGACAGTTTTAGGGTAGACAACCCATTCGTGTCAGGCGGCTTTGGAAACTGGCGTAAAGCCACTGCAAAATTCAAGGAACATGAACGATCAAAGTTACACATGGATTCAGTTCAAAGACACGCTGCTTTGGGTAATGTGCCTATCAATGCCCTCCTGTCTGATGCTCTTGCCGAACAGCAGGGACCGCTCGACCAGGGTGGGAATTATACCGCGGCCACGCGGCCATGGCCGCCGTTGCCCTACACTTTGGCCTTCATGCCCCGTGAAAAAAAAATCATCGTACGGCCACAGTGGCCTGTGTGCCCTGGCCCTGTCCAAGTTCCATGTATAAAGCGGAGCATGTGAGCGGAGTGGAGCGGGAGCGAGCGGGGAGCGCGAGCGGGCGGATCTTGGACAGAGCGCAGAGCGGCAATTTCAAAAGGACGGAGCGTCGCCCTATTTCCCGCTCCAGTTTCGCTCCGCTCACACCACGAGTCTGAAGCATGCTCAGTCAAGCCTGACCCTGAATCCATCTGTCTTGCACAGTCATCAACAATAGACTATTTTCAGTCAAAACTCAGCTCAATAATGGAGTTCAAAAACTCCAAACCATTATGTAGCCTACTATTAATAAGTCGCTCCGGAGTATAAATCGCAACAGTCAAAAAATGCGCCATGAAGAAGAAAAAACACATATAGGCCTAGCCTAAGTCGCACTGGACTATAAGTCGCATTTAGAAATTTATTTCACAAAAAAAAAAAAAAAAAAAACAATGTTACAGACTGGACAGTTCTCCGTTACGGACGTGAGCGCTCTGCG
Source organism: Leucaspius delineatus (assembly GCA_023718395.1). Lineage (NCBI taxonomy): Eukaryota > Metazoa > Chordata > Actinopteri > Cypriniformes > Leuciscidae > Leucaspius > Leucaspius delineatus. Next base: position 5,592,699 of record CM043361.1, on the reverse strand, counting down.
GCACTAAAAGACTGCTTTATAAAACTTTCACAGAGACCTCAAGCAGAAAGCACAAAGCCAGTCTTTAAATCTAATTTCGTTTTGTATTAATTGTATCTTAATTTTAATCAATGTTTCATCAACCAATTGTCTGGATGGATTTAATAAATTAGAAGTGAATATATTAGAAAATAGATAATCACAAGGCGCCGGCGAAACTGGAGCGTCTCATAAATGAACCGAAACCCGCGTATAGCCTATACTTGCCTCACAGACCTAAGACATAAAGCTTGAAATGTCTACTTTTAAACAGAACAATTCAAAACGAAAGAAAACAGACTTCTCTCTTGTAATCCGTAAATGTGCATTTCTCTCTGGCGCGTTCACTGTTGCGAAGATCGCGAGTCTGCATCTTTCCAGCCGACACAGACATAAAAAAAAAAAAACCTGGTTTATTAGTAAACAGTTAAAATGTCTCCTGCTATATTTTACATATTCATAATCATTAATTTTGCCGGTTCCTTGTGACAGCTTTTAGGTGATTTATTGGCAGCAGCGCCCCCCTTACATATCATCAGCACCGAAAACATAGAGATTATTTTCTTTTGGGGGCATTTTGTTTGTGTTCAGACTTTCTCAGTTGTTTTTAGGCGCGATGTTAGAGGACGCTGCTAATAAAGTTGCTATAGGCCCACATTGGATTCACGTTTATTATTATAGGCTAAAAAAAAAAAAAAATTATTTTGTTGTATTTATCCGCCACACCTTGAAGGCCGGTCCGTGAAAATATTGTCTGATATTAAACCGATCTGTGGCGCAAAAAAGCTTGGGGACCGCTACAAGTGATATACATGTAGATTTTTTTTCTTTTTTGGAGCGAGCGGGGGGCGATTTGAGTGGAGCGCGAAGCAAACTGCGTTGAGCGCTAAGCGATAATGATTGTGAGGGTGTATACCTTCTGGGTGAAATGGTTCTCTCTCTCACACTCACGTGATATAGGGGACTGAATGAATATTTTGAATGCTTTTATTGGCATTTGTGTTGTTTCTGAATGCTTTTATTGACATTTATGTTGTTTCTATGTTGTGTGAGGGTGTATACCTTCTGGATGTAATGGCGCTCTCTCTCTCTCTCTCTCTCTCTCTCATTAATTTTTTTTTAATTAAAAAAGTCATAATCCATGTCTTATTCCAAATTAGGATGTTATGGTATCAATCTGAATGGGAAAACCATCGAATTGTACTCAATGGCCTTTGTGCCCTGTCATATGGCCTTGGTGCCCCTAAAAAAAAAGAAAAGGTGGAGGCCAAATGGCCTTGCCCCTAAAATTACATAATTCCCACCCTGCGCTCGACATGTTTTGGAACTACTGTTTAGATCCATCAGATTCCTGGGCAGCAAGGGGATGCCGTTCAGGGGTGACACCACACGTGATGGAATCCTTTACAAACTGATGTTGGAACGCACCTATGATCTCCCTAAAGAACGAGAATGGGTGATGAGAAGAGACAACTGGATGTCCAACACCATACAAAGTGAAATTATCCAACAGTTTGCCCATGCTATTCAGAGGGATATTGTCGCCCGTTCATCGGAATCCAGATTTTATGGATTAACAGCTGATGGGACTACTGACGTGAGCACAACAGAGCAGTTCTCGTGTAATTTGCAATTTGTTGACGGCAGCCTGGAGTCTCACTGTTTATTTTTGGGATTTTATAATGCACAGGACAGCACTGGAAAAACTCTTTTCTCCTGCATCAAGGATGTGTTTTTGAGACTGAACATTCCAATCGAACGCCTTGTAGCATACTGCTTTGATGGAGCCAGTAATATGTCCGGGTGCTTTTCAGGAGTGCAGGCTCGCCTCAAAGAATTGTGCCCTCAGTCAATGTATGTACACTGTAACAACCACGCGCTGGACTTGGTGCTCCAAGAAGTTGCTTGTGAAGTGAGCCTTGTGGCCGACACTTTGAATTTTGTACGGGGTGTTGCTACTGTAATTGGAGAATCGTCAAAGCGCAAACAGCTTTTTGAGTCGCTTTTCGGTTGCGATGAGGTTGCGGTTAACATCCTAGGCCTTTGCCCGACGAGATGGTGCGTCCGCGCCACAGCCATCAAACGCGTCTGTTTCTCTTACAGTACTCTTCTGGCTACACTCAATTTGCTGAAAGAGGACAAGAAGCTGCTCAGAGGGGACAGCAGATCAAAGATTGGGGGACTGTGGAACCAAGCCCGAAAAGGGAGAACATTTTTCGGTCTTCTCTGTTGCCAAGCACTGTTCGAACCCTGCGAGGCAGTGGCCCGGGGCCTGCAGAGCTCCAAAGCAAGTGCCCTTGGTGCACTTGAATGCGCAAATGTGCTCAAAGATCGCATAGCGGCACTTCGTGATGATGACATTGTGGAGGAGATGGTCCTCAAGGTTGAAGCATGTGCCTCAGAGATGGACCTGAAAATGCCAGACACCACCGCAAGAGTGAGCAGAACCCCGGGCCGCTTTCGCCAAACCACGGAACCAGAGGCAGTGGCGCACAACGCAGCAACAGTGATTTGGCGACATCAGTTTTACCAGGCTGTTGACTTGGTGTCAGCGGAGCTGAAGAGACGGTTTGACCAAGAGAGTATGACTATAGCAGCGAGCCGAGAGAGGGCAGTAATAGTGGCAGCAAGAGGAGGAACTGTTGATTTGGAGCCCCTTCAGCTTCCCAAGGAGCTGGACATAGACCGCCTTAATCTCCAGCTCAAAATGCTTTGCGATGTCACCAGAGAATCTCAATGTAGCACAGTGAGAGATGTAGCATCATGCCTATCTAAGCTCCATCCTCAAACGAGAGCTCTGTTTACTGAGGCTGAAAAACTCATACAATTGTGTCTGTGTTTACCTATATCAGTGGCCTCATCCGAGCGATCATTCTCCAACTTGCGCCGATTAAAAACATGGTTACGGTCCACCATGACACAGAAGAGACTCACACACTTGTCCCTGATGAATGTCCACACAGACATTTTGAATGCTTTGGACATCCATTCCCTCATGAGAGACTTTATCTACTCAGCTCCTGAGCGCCAAGCCACATTTGGAGTAATTTAACAGGAGCACCCTGCTCAAGGTAAAACGTTTGGTTTATTATGAGCTGCAGTTGAGCAGTTTAACATAACATACGCATTAATTTCACACTGATAAATTTGCTGCAGAAATGTATTTGGTTATATTATTGTGTGCTGTGCAAATTGGGCTTTTGAAACGGCGAAAATGTGCCTATATTTGGATATGTTCGTTTGCGCTGTCAGCCTGTGGACCGTTTTAATTATTCGTAGGCTATTTTTATGTTCTTATTAGCTGTGTTCTGTGAGTGTTTGTCTGCGCCCTGACAGAGCCATAAGTTTAAATAACGTAGGCTTATATGTGCTGTTAAAAATATTTGCTTTTGTGGATGTTCTTGTCCGCTGTGCGCGACAACCTTTTGGAGCTGTTTAACTATCTTGGCTATTTGTATGTGTCTGCTGTGTTCAACGGAGTCTGGTTACAAGATTGGTATAAATATGTTTCATTCTTATTAGTGTGTGTTTACTTTGTTAATTATTAACACTTAGACATTAGACATTATTAAGAGGTGTCCACCTGACGCGCAAAAAATGCACCTCCCACTACAGCACCCCCAACTTAAAACCTCTTCCCACGGCCCTGTTTCCTGTACAGTCCCAGATAAATATTTAATTAAGATAAAACACGTAATTCAGCTAATGAAATGTAAATCCAAATAAGGAGTTTATTTAGGAGTTAATGTCCATATATATCAAATTTAAATGACAGTAAAATCACCTACAACCCTTACAAAAATACGTCACTTTTAGAATAAGATTAGACAAGATGGTTACTTTTTTTTCTTTTTTTTTTTTTTTTTAATATACTTTTTTATTTTTATATAGGCATTCTTAGAGGTGATTTTTGTTTCTTGTCTGTGTTGATTAATTTTTCAATATTAAACATTTTAATAATGACCTTTACTTATTTGTATACAAAATTAGACGTTTTCTACAGAAGAGCTTTGATATCTATAATTTCCAGGTAATGTATGTAATCATGTAGGTTATCCCTAAATAAGACATTAAAAGACAAGTGCTGTGTAAATAAGAGTATAGTGTTTAGTGTTGTACTTCTGAAAACTGAAGGGAGTAAATTAAGTGTATAACAAAAACTATGTAATGCTTTGTGTGCTTGTCAATTCTTATATATGCATCCTTGTTTCCTTTCCTCTTACCTCCATCCCCTTAGGATGCGAGGATGGAATATTAACATTAGTGAAATAGCATGTACTCACTCTATATGAAGTTCATTTTCTATTATTAAATGACAAGTGCATTTAAAACTATTATTAAACAACAGTTATTATTGGTAATAATATAACTAATATTTTTCAATGTTAAACAAAAAAAGTTAAAAAATAAAGTTAAACATGCTTAAGTTAAAGTTCATGGCTTCACTACATTAAAATTATATAAAATAATATACAAAATAAATAGATAAATACACTGTCTAAAACAAGTCTGCTTTTACAAGTTTAATGATTAATACTAACATATTGCACACTTAAATATGATTTGAAGAAGCTGCGATGTGAAAAGGAGGGGGATTTATAAGGTTTAGTTGATTAAACATTTTAGTATAGGAAACATTTGTATCCTCGCTCTTGACTCCTCAGGAAGCCTCCTCGTTCCTCGCCCTCCTCCCGGTGGAATTAAAGAATTTAGATGTCCTACATGAGAGCGGAGCTCGATCGGTTTCAGGGTCGTAGGACATACGAGCGAGAAGTGAGGAAACGAGGAAGCATATTGAGACGCACCTTCTGAATCCTGACCCTATTTTAATTCAAAGTAAATGGAGTCGAGGAGTTGATTCCACCGACTCCAAAATTAGGAGTCGGGAGTCGGAGTCGACTCCAAAAAAAACGGAACCGAACACCCCTACTGTCAACAACGAATCAGGAGGCGGAGTCGGACGTGACGCATGCCAGGCTACAGCCAACCAGCTCTTAAATAGGGTGGATTATCTGCTGATAGGTGCTCACTAATGTCAATCATCTCATTCATTCGGTTACATTAGGATAGGACAATATTTGGCCGAGATACAACTATTGAAAAATCTGAAATCTGAGGGTGCAGAAAAATGGAAACATTGAGAAAATCTCCTTTAAAGTTGTTCATTTATGTTCGCGATTGTGCTGCATTCACTCACAAAAATAAATGTTTTATATATTTACAGTAGGAAATTTACAAAATATCTTCATGGAACATGAACTTTACTTAATATCCTTATGATTTTTGGCACAAAAGAAAAATCGATAATTTTGACCCATACAATGTATTGTTGGCTATTGCCACAGATATTGACAGGTTGACCAGACAGGTTTTGTGATCCAGGGTCACAAATAAGTAGTTCAAGTTAATGGTTAATCATAATCAAAGGGATGTTCCGGGTTCAGTAAATGTTTATATCTATTCACAACATTTGTTGAACTCAACAGAAAAACATATATTTTTATTCATATATATATATATATATATATATATAAGATCAGTAAAGGGCCTTATCCTTAAGTGATAATCCCAGAAATGTGCACCGCCAGTCGTGTGAATAGATTTTCAGATCTGCACGCTTAAAATCTCACACTTTAATATTATTTATAGCACCTAACTTAATAAAAGCTTTATACTACTGAAACAACTGCTAGTGGAGTTTAACTTACTGAATCCACAAAATCCCTTTAAATGTTATTTTCAACACAAAATAACTTGTATGTGTTCAATACAATTATTCAACACAAAACTTGTCAAGTTAGTTTCATGTATGAAAACAAGTAAATGTAATTATTAACCTGATTTACAACTCTTTATGTACAAGAATGCCCTAGATTTAGGGAAATTGGACTTATGCCCTTGTGATAAAGTGTACAATAACTTGTTTTATGGTACCATAATGTGAGCTGTTGATTTGCAATGTGCATTTTGATATTAACTCATTTAACCTTAGTTATTATTTTCAGGTTAGATAAATGTGGCAAAAAGAAGAATTACTAAAAATCCAGTGTAATGACCAGGCCACCTGGGAATTCTCAACCCAGGAATACCAACCCAATAAATAGGCTGCACAGATTTTTTCCTTAATAGGACAAGTGACGTGGATGAATAAATAGATTACTTTTATTAAATTAACAAATTTAACTCCAGTTGCGGTTGACCCGCTACTTTACCTGCACGAGACATGTCAGAAATCCAGTCTGCATAATAACGCTGAGAATCACTACTCCCTTGCCCTGACATAACTGGCAATATAATTTTCATTTTAAAATAAAAGTTTCCATTGTGTGTGAAACATGATGAACATAGTGAAATTAAAAGAATGTGTAGAATTAATGCATGAATATGTTTTTACTGGGCCAACTGCTTCTGATGTTTCTATTTACTTTATTACAGTCATTTATCTTCCCCCACAAAGAGTTAATGACTGGTGATTTTGAAACCACTACAAAACAATGTTTTACAAAACACTACACCAAAACACTACCACTACAAAACAATTACTTTACTAGTTACTGCGTTTGAAAAGTAACTTCACTACTTATTACTTTACTTTCCCATTTCTTAATTTACTGTGTAGATACATGGACAAACATCATAGCCCTATCATCACCTGTCTGCATAGTGTTTATTGTATAAATGTATACAAAATGGCATGTAAAACTAGCCTGGCTAACGTCAGACCACTTTCTCTTTGAGACGTGGTCTGGATACTACATGTTCATTTTCTCGTATTTGAGGCGTGGTTTACGAATGCCCAGAGCCGTTTATTGGGCGCTACGAATGTCTATCAAATGCGCCTGTACGTAGCTCATAGCCAATCGTTTCAAATTATACCAGATGACGTATGTAGAGCGACAGATATTCAACGAAGAAGACGACGATGGGTCAGAGATTTATGTGTACACCAGAGAGTCCTGCACGGGTCCGATTTTGTAAATCCGCACCCGACCCGTTTTCCAACAGCAGCACTAATAAAAATCTGCACCGACCCGCTTAAAATAGAACCGACACCCGACCCCCAGCCGAAATAAAATCAGTTTAGACTATCACATTATAGACACACTTACAAAAATGTTTATTGCCAGGTCATACAGAAGTTATTACACGACAATTAACACAAGGACAACTTCAGCCGAAGCTGTCAAAAGGCCGATACATGAAGAACATGGCTAACGTTACCACACAAATCGAACAGACGCGGCTACACCACTATGCCACGCAATTTCGTCTAGCCTACATCTGACAATTTTGGGTTCAAACACGCCCTGCACACCACACATACTAACAGTGTTAAATATGAAATATACCGTTCGATAGAACGGCTTTGTTACCAGTTATCTGCGTGCTTCCTCAGGGATGAAGTTCCACATTTGCGGCTATCCAACACGAAAATGTTTGCAGCAAAGCTTTTCACAATATTTTCTTCAGATAACTCCAAATTTCTCCCACACACTGGACTTGATTTTTGATGACGTATTGTCGACAACTTTACAATCTCCACTAGCTATTCTTTTCTTCAGCTCCTCAGCATCTATCTCGACGACTGCAAACAGATCGCGCGCGCGGTTATGATGAATTTTTAAAAGTGGAAGTAGCCTAGGTAACGTTATAGATCCTGGGAGGGCGTGGCGCGTCGGCACAAATAAACTGATGTGGATTTTAAATTATTTTATCAACTTGAAATACAGGCATATTTTTGTAGATGTGTTTGCTTGCTAAACTAAATATGCATATATTTTTACGTCTGTCATGTTGGATCCATAGATAAACAAACTGCTTCGGTGTGTCGCATATACTTCGTCATCGTCTTGCTGCTCCCTCCCCGTTCTGTGATTGGTTCCCTATTTCAGGGGAAAAATTAGCCCATGGTAGCCAGACTACCTTGCAGCGTGAATAAAATCGCGCTGCTCAAGGCAGTATGGGGAAACCCAGGCTAATGTAAAACCATATGAAATAACAATATCCCCGTCTGCACAAAGAAATTTGCCTCACTGTAAAATCCACAAACAACAGGATAAAGGAGGCTATGGTTGGGTCATTTTAAAATGGGGTCAACACACAAGTTTCAAAACACAGGCTTTGGGAAACATAAGAACAAAACTCTTCTCCCGAGAACAAAACCAGCTTTTTATTTGATTCATGAAAAGTGGTCAATGAAAAATATAAAAATAAAGGTCACTTTATCCCATAAAATAAAATCTTAATTTAAAATATACTTAAGCCCATAAAAAGGAAACAGAAAATGCAATTAATTAAATAAAAAGAAAATTTGCGTCATCCCAAAAACATTATTTTAGAACTAGCTCATTTCGTTCATTTCGTTTTGTGTTACCTGCTGCGCTCCAAGACTTGAGAAAAGTGATGAGTGACTCCAAAATGACCGGCGAGCAGGATCTTTCGCCACAAGTTTTGTATTGCCATGCTGGGCTGATAAATGCTTGGACAGGTTGCTCATTGAGTTGGCAGCAGTTGAAAGACTCTTGTCACCTGGGCATAGAGTGCATTTCACACAAATATTTTTGTCCTTTCGAGCAATAAACTGAAAGTATTGTGAATATCGCCACTGTCTCAGTCTCCATTTCCCTCTCTCCTTCGCACCAGCAGCTACATGACTCAAATCTATCTCTATGGCAACGGTGCCCAGGCAAGCACACACATGCACAAGGCACTTAAACAGACAGAACTTTACACACAGGGAAACACGGCTTGGGTAACGCAGGAAAGCGCGTTCCTATAGTCTAGTAAAGTTGTGTAGTTACCGATATTTTTAGTGTAATGCGTTACTTAACTTCGCTACCCAAAAAAGTAATATCGTTACTGTAATCCGTTAGTTTGTAACTCGTTACCCCCAACACTGGTTGTGTAATGCTTAATTGGAAAATTATGTTTTCACAGTAAAAGGTGAATTTGCGATATGAATAAAAACAGCTTAATTTTTAAGTTTGTGACAGTTATGATTCATCCAGGTATATAAAATATATCTATAATATAAATTTATTTTAGAAGGTTGTGTTACGTTCCATATCATTACGTGATGTAAAAATGACTGTCGCTCAATTTGTATACTATAAGTGGTAATGCTAATTGGTAGATAATGTTATTTTAACTGATATATTACCCCTAAAGATAATTTAAATCTGCAGTCCATAACTAATTTTGGTTAAAAATGATCCAAAATGAATTTAAGCAAGTACATAACCAGCGAGTGTTCAAATCTATCACCTTACCTTAGACAATTCACACCGGTAAGCTTGTAATGACATGTTCTAATTTGAGTGGTACTGGTGGGTTTTCGCGGGAAATACAAGCTTCCGTCGTTCGTCTTTGCGTCACGTTTGTATAAAAAGGAGTCCCGATTAAGGCAGGCGTACGCGCTGCGAGTTCGGACATTCCAGAGATCGTGAGATATTGCACACGTTACGAGTCAGTTAAACTGATAATCGCGTCAAAGCAGCTGGTGCACGTGCTGTTCGGACTGTCCTGCACAAATTTTTGTTTCCCGAGCCGGCGGCAATCTCGTGAGCTTTCTCGTTAAACACAGAGACCAGAGTAGGGGTGTGACGATAACCGCATCACCGCAATATCGCGTTAATGAGATGCTTACCGCGGTGTGAGGTCATCACCGCACTTTTTATTTATTTTTTTTTTTTGCTGAAAGTTACAGGAGTGCATATGGTGTGTGATATGAACTATAAACACATTAATATTTGCTCATAATTTACTGTATTCCGCGAGTCCTATGTTCAATGGCTTCTGGAGAAAAAAAAAACACTTCCTGCGCAAGGGAGGGACAGTCCGTTAAAAATATGGGGGATTTATTTTTTGTGCTGTCTGATTGTTATTATTATTATTATTATTATTATTAATTAACTGCTAGGTTTCAGTACTTGTGATGTTTACAGATAATGTTCAATTAAATACAGACAAACACAGGCATAAAAGACAAAAGCATAACGTAAACAGTTGGAGTTATTTTAATTGCAAGTATAATACTTCTCTTATGTGGTATACTATAGGCAATAACAGTTGACGGAGCCGAATGACATTATTAAAAAAATAGCCACAAATCTAGTGTCAAAGCCAAATACTGTGTCGCCTATTTGGGCACATTTTGGCTTTGAGGCAGGTGACAATTAAGGGGCAGCCGGTGAATTTAGTACAAAAGTATCCGTCTCGCCAGGAAATACCACTAATTTAAGATCACATCTTAGAATTAACCATTCTGTGACGTTTGCCGGACTTGGGTGCAGCAAACCTACCTTAGGCCGGCGAGTCGGCGACACACTGGCTGCGTGGCGTGTCCGTTTTTATTTCGGCTCCCATGTTAACAGGTTGCTTGCACACTGCCTGCGTGAGCCGCTCGGAAAACGTGTGCAGGCTAGAAATAGAACCGACGCCTATTTTTCACGCGACACGCAAGCGTGTTGGAAGCGTTTCCAGGCAAAATAGAATAGGAAAACATGTTTGTATGTCATTTTGACATGAATACGTAATAATAAATTTCATTTTGATGTTTGAAAGTTTAGGTTTTGACATAAATGCAGATATAAATGTAGGCTAATTAAAAAAATATGATCGATTTTCAAATATTGCACCTGTCAATACAGAACGAAATATTCTGTAGCCTATTTTGCCGTCAATACTGCCGACACTGTCTTTGCTGCTATATATTTATGTTTAACATTAAGTTTAGGCCTTCCACAACTCTCTGTATCTCTATATATGTCAAATATATCACCAATGAGGCTTGTCATGTCACCTAGCAGCAGCAGCGCCGCGTCAGACGTTTCTGGTGTGCAAAGACGAACGCCACACTCACACCACGCAGCCAGTGTGTCGCTATAATTAATAGTTAATTATTAATATTTACAATTTAATATAAATGTTGAGTTGTTTATTTGTTAATAAAGAATACTGCTTTATGATTATTCATTTCCATTGTCATTTACAAGCTACATGCGTTCTTGATCGCGTCTGCGTGATTTTTTTTTTGTGGGGGGGTGTGTGTGTGTGGGGGGGGTCGGTTAACCGCCAAACCGTGATATTTGTTGCTTCAGAACCGCGGTAAGAAAAAATCCCATACCGTCACAGCCCTAGACCAGAGCTTTCAATGTTGCAGGCAACTATAGTTTCAGATAGAAAAATGACAAATGTGTGTGCAAATGATTTGTTGAAAAGCAGAGAACAGTTACCATTCCTTTCAACATAAAAACTTTGAGAGAGAGAGAAAAAGAGAGAAGCGTGTGTGTGTGTGTGTGTGTGTGTGTGTGTGTGTGTGTGTGTGTGTGCACTTGCCTGTATGGTTGCTGCCACTGAGTATAGCCCCACTGATTTAGCCTGTGTGGTTGTGTATGATTTGGGAATAGGGAACAGCCTATATGCTGGTGAAAATCGGGCCGACTCCCCGAATTCGTTAAACATGTTTAAAAATTATCGGGGGTCGGGAGGTGCTCGTAACGTTCTCAGCTCGGCTCGTAATTCCTCTCACACGCTGCGAGCCGCGACCATCACCGATTTACACTCGATTTCTCCCGAATTAAAAAATGATCTGCGAGCTTGTAAAACAGCAAAAATCACACCATGTACGCCCGCCTTTAGTAGGTGTTGTGGCAAATTCATAGTTCTTTTTGGTTCAGGTCTCAAAGAAGTTTCTCAGAGTCGAGGTTCCAGGTCAGAAGAATTAACTTTATTGACAAGCAACAAAGTGAGAAGCCGGCTGGCCATCCGGACATCTAAAGTTACACTGGCCAGTGTTCATGTCTTATACTTTTTCTTATCTCAAGTGCCCAATGGGCACCCTCAAATCTATTTCTTCCCCTCTGTCACGCCTGGTGATCTTGGCACAGTTAGACATGTCTTCTCTATTGGTCAAACCTCACACAATGGTGCTCTGTTTCATACTGTATTTTCGCACTTTGCATTGCTGATGCATACTGGTTATTTTCCATTCTCTCATCCTTTTTCAGACCTATTTTGTCATGCTTGTCATTTTCATTACATCATACTTAGACATGAATCAAGGAAAATTCTCCAACATAGACTACATGTGAGGATGCTGCACATGGCGGATCATTTATAGCCTTTTCTGACAGCAGCTGGAATAATTAAATGATGTTGCATGATGGTAATGAAACACATGTAAAGGCGGGCGTACACGGTGTGATTTTTTGCTGTTTTACGAGCTCACAGATAATTTTTTACTCTTTTACTGCTAATTATGTATTATATTAATATTATATAAATTATAATTACTTTTAATTAATTAAATGTAATAATATAATTATTATATTAATTAATAAGTAGGCCTACCATTAAACTTAGCTTTTAAATTAATATAATTATAATGCATACATTCATATATAATGCTTTTAAACAACGTATATTCATTTGAGCACTTTGTGAAACTAGGGGTGTGCCGGTTTCAGAATTGGTGATGACGGTTATGACGTGGGTCAAATGTGACGGTTCGTAACATAGCCGTCGTCGGTTGTTGTTTGGGGCTTTGCGACGTTCGTCTGTTATAGGACAACTTAGTTTGGATAAACGAGCAGACACTGATTACCTACTTGATCGCCTATTAAACAAATAAAATTAATATCTCATCATCCGCACCAACGTTTTTTTTTTCAAAGCCGCATCCGCCCGCCATCCGCTGATTGTTTTGCGGTTGCAATTCTCTGCTGATGCGAGCCGCAAGAAAGCCCTTGTCTGTTCTAGAAAGGATGCAGCAAAGATATTGAATGCTAATGTATGAGGCATAGGCCTACGCTGAGTTTCATTCATTTACAATGAGATGCGCTCTAGTTCACAATGCAATGCAAGTGAACGCGGCGCGCCCACACCTGCATGTCGCGGTTATATTGTCTTCTATGTTTGCTTTTTATTTATTAAATACATGCAATTGGTTGATGAAACATTTATTACAATTAAGATCGTAATTGTAATTGGTAGAAATCATGTCTGATGATTTACAAAACAAAACTTCATTAAGTGGTAAAAACCATGTCTCCCGAAATATTGTGCATCTTATGATCCTATCTTTTATTACAATTGTTTTTTGAGCTAAAATGTAATACACATCATATATATACATGTTTAACATGTTTGGGGCCAGTCAAGGGCTAATTCAACTGCACGATCACGGTAATGATAATTTTTTTATTATTGCAAATGTTTATTGCTAATGTTTATTATTGCAAATGTTTTTCATTTGTTTAATAAATCTCATAATGATGGCACATCACTATATCATAGGCTAGTCGTAGCTTTTATTTCTGTTTCAAATGATTGGCGGTCGGTCAGGGGGTACTTGGCAAAGAATTAAATACAGTTGGAAACAACGTAAATCACTAATAACACAGACTGTTAACAATTGTTTTTAATTAGTATTTAAACATTCTCTATGATAAAAAAATGTTTGTAAAAAATATTTTAATAACACGGTTTTGGCGGTTATAGAGATCTAATGACGGTGTTCAACTATAACCGTCGGTCTCACGGTTATATACTAACCGTCACACCCCTATGTGAAACTAATAATTATTAGGCCTATTTCTTTGATTCACATCATGAATCTTATGGATTCTTCTGGATTAAACCCAAGTTGACAGAGAATGTTTATACCGAGCTTTGTGAGACCGCTGAACCTGATCTAAACCAGGTTGGATTTGTCAACTCTAAACTTACTCTGAAACTCAGAGTTTGTTCAGCTTCATGCAACAGGCCTCTGTTTAGAAGGATTCTAGGATGGCAAGACCAGTTACAGAAACTAAAACTTGGGAGGGCAAAACCACCGGGATTGATTGGTAAGTGTAGTTTGGAGATTGTCAGCCTTGGTTTCTTTTTATAAAGTGGGTAAAGTGACGTGACTTTTAGCCAAATGGTGTCCCATACTCAGAATTTGTGCTCTCCATTTCACTCATCCAAGTGCACATACACAGCAGTGCCATCACTGTTGAAGAAATAGGATGCTGAGCACTCATCTGCAGTTGTTTTTGTTTTTATTTTTGAGAATAAGATATTTGCCTGGTCAAAGGCAGTGTAACTGATCACTAATTAAGTGTTCACAGAATAATATTCTGTTATAAGTTTATTTATTGTGTGTTTGTCTGCCTTTAACCAGTCTCCCCAGTTTGTTTCCTATTTCATACATTCTGTAAAATGCAAAAATTAAGGAGGATTTATCTTTTTATTTATAAAGTTGGTGAAGGTCAGATCTGTAGTCACCACCACCCAGAACAGTAAATGAGCTGGAACAGGATGCCTGATCCCTTAACAATCTTTTGAAAGGAATTGTGGGCATACACAGAGCCTAATGTGACCCTTTCTTCATAGAGAAATCTTTATCTTTAATCATTTATTTCTATCTTAAAGGGCAAATGTTTGTGAAGTAATATGGCCACACCTCTACTGTTTGATTTAAAACGGTAGGGAAATATTTGGCCCATCCATCTCGCTGTAGTTTGGCATGTTCAATGTCACTTAAATAAGTTTCTTTTAAAAAGTTTAAACACATGGTTCATCCCCTCCAAATTAAGAGTCAGCATTTTAAAAGTACTCATGAAATAATGTTATAGAGATAAAGAAAAATATGCTGCCATTGAAAAACCAGAAAGAAAGCACATATGGATCAATGACTATCCTTCCACTCCAACAAAACCCAGAATTAATCAATCAATCGCCATGATTTTTTTTAGAAGCTGCATCTGAATTGCTATTTGGATATATTTATGAAAAAAAACAAAAAAAAAAAACAGTTTGGTTACCAAACATTCTTAAAAATATATTTGATTTTCTGTAAAAGAAAGTTGATCAATTGTAATGTAAATGATAGGAATTTTATTATCACCAAAATATTAAATTATTATTTCTTTTTTTAATGAAGTGATACTCTAAATAAGAAACTAAACCTGCCAGTAGATGACAGTAAATGTCTAAATGAGTAAGTTATTGAGTTATTTCTTTCGATTCTTTCAAACAGCTGGTCCATTCAGAAACATGAGTTATTGCTTAAAATAAATCATATCATATGGTATAAATATGAGAAAAACTCATACAGGGGATTTTTTGCCCTGATATCTTGAATTTTAGGGTAATTCTAACTGCATTCTATAGGCTTCATCACACAGTGAGTTGTTGCCCTGTTTCATGTTCGTCACCATCAGCTGTATATAATGTAAGATGATCTACGTAGGTCTGAGGCAGAGCGGCTGCGTTACATCATTTTAATCACATTATTTTCAAGATTGTGTATACAAATACTTTTTAATTTGGCTTGAAAAAAATCTTTCTAGACTCACCAATTGAAACTTCAGAAAAAAATGTGTATAATAAAAAAGATGCATTATTGTTTCTTTATTGGTGGAGGTAAAAAAATTCCATCAATTCACCAGCCAGTTCATTCAATGAAGAAATAAAATAGTAAATTTGCTGCTGAGAATCAGACGATTCTGCTTTTTAGTTATATATTAACTTGGTTGTTCTTTTAATTTCCATTGATTGTAATAAGTTAAGGCTTGAAATATAATGACAAAAGGTACTTGCCAGATCTCTCACGGTCTCAGATCCACTCGATGCTTCCCACTTCACCACATACATGAAACAAGAACAGAACAAAACAGGTGCAACTGGAGTCGGAGTGATGAGTGAGTTGACGATACTTATGTAAGCCTGAGATATGTAATGGAAATAGTATGACTTAATGACTATTAAATTACATTTTATTAAAACCTGCAAAATCCTTTCTTTTGAGAGATGCAAATAAATGTTACTATAATTTATTGTGCATACAGGTTATATTTTAAGTTTATATTGTGTACTGTAATATTTTATTCCGAGGATTACAGTGGACTTGCAATGAGTTTACGTTACAGTAGTTAAAACTTTTACAAAAACCTACAACAGTTTTGTTTGATTTTAGCCCTATTCCATTGAATAGTTGGGGAGATATTTGCATACATATTCATTTAAATAAATGATTAAAAAAAACATGCTACATTTAAAACAAAACAAATATATATATATGAAGAGTTCAGATGCAAAAGCCTCTTCTGCCTGAAAATTTCTTCTAGAATGAAGATTTTTATCAAGCTCGTATATTTAAATTCAATAATTTCACTTAAATGGCAATGAAGATTACCTATTAATTGTCATTTAAGTGAAATTACTGAACTTAAATATTCAAGCTTGATAAAAATGATAATTTTAGAAGAAAATTTCAGATGGCCTTTAGAGGCTTTTGCATCTGAACTCTCTCTCTCTCTCTCTCTCTCTCTCTCTCTCTCTCTCTCTCTCTCTCTCGCTCTCTATATATATATATATAAAATTTTATTTTTTATTTTTTTAAAGCTGCCATAGAATGGAACAGAATACCTTGGCATAGTTGAATAATAAGAGTTCTGTACATGGAACTGACATACCGTGAGCCTCAAACACCATTGTTTCCTCCTTCATATGTAAATCTTGTGTTTTGCAAAAGACCACTGAAAAAAGGGCATAACATCAACTGTGACGCAGGGCTGGACTGGGACAAAAAATCGGCCCGGGCATTTTGGCCCAGACCGCCCCACTATATGATCATAAACACCACCCATCTTAATTATATGCATACCAACTCCTATTCATCAAAACCACTAATGCCATGTAATGAGAGAGTAGGAACAAGTGAGAGTTAACAGATGAAATAAGTAAAAATTGTACATTTATTAATACAGTTGAACTATACTACACAGTGATGAATCCTAAAACAAGCTATAAGCTGCATTGGCATAGCAATACAAGTGTTTCTCACAGGATTTTTGTTAAAACTATATGGTTGTAGCGACTGAGACAAATCAGACACAATTATTTGCCATATGCACACACCAATCTTTAAAACTTCCATCCGAGAGCAGGGTCCCAACCCCCAGGCGGGGTGAAAGGGGCCTGGTTGCCATGGCCGTGATCAGATAGGATGTTTTATGACTCTCAGGAATGCTAACAAGTAACTAACTCTGCCACAGATATCAGAACAAACTCTCCTGCATTCATTTATTGATGAACTGACTGACATGAAATGAACAGGCATTCCAGAACATTTTGAGAATGATTTACTGTTGTGTGTTTTGTCTTTTAATAATTCTGTTGATACTATGATCTCTTTGATACTATGTAGTTATTACAAGACCAACTGTCTATGTAACCATGTTTGGTCTCGATAAATTGGTGCTTTGAAGATCGAAATGATTGTGTACATGATATGCCAATAGCTGTGCAACACATTAGAATTACTAAGAATCTTCCTTAGTAGTGTCATTAAACACCAATCCAGCATGCCAGTCCGAGTGAGCACGCTTAAGACAAAGGCTTGTAAATCCTGGTGACAGAAGAAACTCCCGCCAGACAGTCCACCCTTCTCATTGGTACAGCAAACCCAGAGAGGGGTGGCCATTCTCAGGCTTTATTAGAGACTGACCACAGTGACCGTTCTCTCTTCTCAACGCTTCTCATCCGACAACAAGGCAGCTTCTACTGTTACTGGGGGAGGGGCTGGACCCCTTCCCCCCCACTTGGGCCCAGCTCCCTGGGCCCAAACAGGCCTGAGCAATGCCTGCCATGCTTTCATACTCCAAAAAGGGAGTCAGACTTTTCTTCAATCTAGAAAACAACTGCAACTTTACCATCACTGACTCAACGATCCACTCCTGGTCTTCAAGCCAGGACAGCAGGCTTCGACTCACAACAGCCATGTGCTCGAAGCCACCATGCTTTTCTTCAAGGCCATAGACCCAATCAACGAATCCAATCCAATCCAAGAATTTTCCACGAGTGCAACTGCCATGCAAGTATTCTTTGATGAGATTGCTATGAAATAAGCTGATGGTTCTTCTTCTCATACTGAGATCTTATTCCATAGTTCTATTTCCTGTTCCACACCACTCACCCCTTTACCTATGCATGTATGTATGGATGTATGAATGTATTTATGTTTGTTTAGTGTTAGTTATGTTCGTGATTTAGTTAATAAAATTTGTGCACGATTATGAATTTGGTTTCTGATCCTCTGTTTGCATACAAAGTCCCTTTTACGATTTTGATCTTGCTACATGCTAATTGCTGTACATAAGGAATAATTATTTTTCAGCGACCATGAACAATACATTGTCCTTAGAATAAATGAATAATCAAAGAGTTCTTTGGAACTGATTAATTGATTGTAATATTACTTTGGCTTACCTCAAAGTTAATCTGATTAACTGACCCAAATATTAATAATTAATCATAATTGGTAATTATGGATTATTATTAATATTTCCCCTTAGAGCTAATGTCCTTACATGGTGGTGGGACCTCGGTCCTTCTAGGGGGGTTCGGAGGCATATAAAAATAAGCCTATAATATGAACGCAACTGCAAAATTTCACGTTTTTTTAACAGGAAAAAATGCCAAGCTTATGCCATGTTAAGCTTTTTCTTTTTTCTCAGGAAGGGAAATGCCATTAACGTGAAACGCCGCGCGTCGCGTTCATAGGCTCTTGTCTGTAGGCTATATAGTTTTCCTCCCATAGAGCATATTATAAAGAAAAAGCTAAACGTCAATGCAGTAATGACGGTGAAATTTAAACTCAGTAGCCAATACACCTTATTAAACATGCAACGCGCTATTGCACGTTAAGCGTTTTATAATGATTTTCTATTGGTGTTGTTCATAATCTGATTTAATCTGTTTGCCTCTATAAAGTATGCTTTATTAATAAGGTAGGCCTATATTGTGTACTAAATTTGGTGCTTCAATATCACTCACATTAAGTGTCTTAAATGGGTAAGAACGCTTGATTACGCTGCCATTGTCTGTTTTAGCGGAATACTGCCATCTAGTGGTAGCAGGTTTTCTCAGACAGCTGTGTGTGGATCATGCAAGGCGAAACCGCGAAATGAAAGTCTCAAAATCCAAATGAATCAAATAGGATAGACTCAGAAACGAGTCAATGAATGCACGCGTGTCACCTGATCCACGCATGCACATCTTCTGTGTTGCATGCGCAAATTATGATACACTAATACAAAGGAAAACATTTGTATTCACAAAAATGTCTCTATTTGTACAAATTGCTACACATTCATTCAATTTTGAATTTTGCACACGCAAGTTGAAAGGCATGGATAAAACATTTCTGCAACATGTATCAAGTTCATTGATAAGTGTGCTTGCACGTGTTAATCATTTTGATACCATAATCATCCCATAGCCCAGTGTCAATTGAGGAAAGAAACAATGGGCCGCTGATCTACGTGTTTCATGGGCTGGTCTGTCAGAAAAAAAAAAAACTAACACAGACTTTTTTTGACCAATGCATTACACCGGCACAAACCCAGTGCCGCCAATTAAAGCTGCCGTCAGCAAATTTTTTTGATCAAATTCATTGAAAATGACACTACACAGTAAATTTGAAATCCGGAAATCAACACCAATAGAGTTAATTTCAACACTTTAAAAGTGTATATATGGGAACCACCCACAAAGTGTTAGTTCAACACTTTCAAAAGTGTTGCCTCTCGCAACACCGACACAGTGTTACAATATGAACACTAAGAGAGTAAAATATTAACACCAATGCAGAGAACAACAACACTGTTACAGAGCTGGGTGCAGTTAAAATTCTACACTGTTCTGGTGTTGACCTAACACTTTTAATAGAATGGAAATCACAATCTTCTCAACCTTATAGGAGTCAAATATTACACCATCCTGGTGTTGATAAAACACATTTTTACAAATAAAAACACTAAGGGAGTTACCAGTTTTTCTTATTAGTGTTCTGCATTACCCACTTCAAAGAACTGTAAAATAAACTCTTTGAAATAAACACATCACTCTATATTACTCTTTCAAACCTTTATTTCAAAACAATCCAGAAAGTTAAATTGTAACCTCAGTCTGGGATCATAGTAGAATTCTGGGGTGCGTTCTCCGAAACTACCTTAACGCTACGTCGTTCTTAAGTTGTACCTTAAGAAGTACCTTATCGTTAATACGTGGTTTCCGAAACCTTCTTAGTTAAGTATACCTTCTGTAAGTCATACGTTCGTAAGGTTGGTCTGGAGCGCTCTTAGCTATACCTTATCGCTGCTGACGGTTCATACCGCTAGTGGCCACTACGCAAAAAGCTTTTTTACATCGCAGTTTAATTACACATAGAAAATTTTATATGAACATTTAATATAAAATCTGATTTAGTATTAAAATTACATTTTTACTTTACTTTAAAATTCTACACATAAAATACTTAAGATGTTATAGCCTACACCCAGTGTATGGAAGTGTTTTCATTAATAAAGTTTCCATACACTAATGGTTGTTAGCTTTTTTAATCCTAAGGCACATCAGCTGGCGAACCATATGACAGAAAAGGCTTAGGAGTCTATATAAAGAAAGATGAATTGCACAAACTTTATAGCTATGGCAGCGAGACAGCGAGTACTTGTTTTAAATCAAAGACGGCGCCGTCCGCGGAGCCAGTTAGTGTATGTCAACTACATGGCTGGTGGATAATCAGCATACGTTGTGGAGAACATTAACACACTTATGGCCGTGAGGGTTTGGGATTGCACACTTGCTAAATTATAAACACATACTCATATTTATTTCTGCATGTACATATTTCAATGAGCCCCGATAAATGCAGTTTGTACTATTTCTAAAACGCTTCTTTATAAAGAACATTGTTTTCTCAATACTTTACCTATACCGCTGTGAAGGAAAGAGCGCACAATCGATCATCGAGGCATCGATATCAACCTATTCAGCGCCTCCACCATGGACAGCGCCTGCTAAGGTCAAACTTAAGAAGGTTTACCTTAAGCAACATCCTAAGGTATAGCTCGGAGAACACACGTAGGAAAGGTATACCTGTAGTTAAGGTGTACCTTTTGAGTCTTCGTAGCGCGCTAAGAGACAACGTTATCGGAGAACGCACCCCTGTTCATTGGCAAAATGCAAGCAGTTGTTTTAGCAAACTAGTTTTTTATTAACTAACAAGCCCCTTTACATCATAGGTTAACATTTAAAATAAATGATGAAGGCACAATATATGCCTTTCTGTCACCAGAATTATATGAAAGCTGTTTATTCAAATGGTCTGCAATACCTCAAGTCCTGTACATGTCAGTGAATGTAAGCTCTGTGTCAGTGAAGTTGATTCAGTACCTTCAACTTTGCAACAGTACAGCAGTGCTTGAGTCAACAACATTCAGCAGATGAAAAACAATTGCAGAATATGAGTGGATTAGTTGTGTCCAGTTGCTAACAGTAAAGTTCAGTGCATAGGTGTTTCACAGAGAAGGAAAGGCTGTGCAGATCCAACTTTCTCAAAAAATCCTGGAGTGCTGGTTCCCTAGACAACACAAAACGTACTCGGTTACTAACGTAACCTCGGTTCTCTCTAGAAGAGGGAACGAGTACTGCGTTTTATCAAAACGCTACGGGAAAAGTCTCTTTTCACGAAACACTGAAGCAAAAAATTATCCTTTAATTTTCATATATGTAAAACGCGTTGCGGCAGCAGCAGTCAGCTATGGCGAGACGGCTTGCTCGCTCATTGGCTGCTCTGCGGCAACTGCTTAAGCCTATCGAGCGAGGCCTGAGATGACGTCAGGCCAATGAGGGCGCTTCGCGCCCTCCTCGCCACTTCCCGCCGAAACGGGCGTGGCTTACCTCTATAAAAGGAGCTCGAGAAGGCTGATTCACTTGATTTTGATCGCCGAAGCGAACCAGA
The DNA here is from genome assembly GCA_023718395.1 of Leucaspius delineatus. Taxonomy (NCBI): domain Eukaryota; kingdom Metazoa; phylum Chordata; class Actinopteri; order Cypriniformes; family Leuciscidae; genus Leucaspius; species Leucaspius delineatus. The sequence continues at coordinate 5,570,888 of CM043361.1, read as the reverse complement.
GTGAACCGTACGCACGGCAGAGAACGCAGTACTCGTTCCCTCTTCTAGAGAGAACCGAGGTTACGTTAGTAACCGAGTACGTTCTCTTACGAGAGTTCTCTCGTACTGCGTTTTATCAAAACGCTACGGGAACCCCTTGCAAAACGCCGTGCGTGCTGGGATAAAAACACTGATCACCGGAAGCTATTTCAGGCACACAGTGCATAATCACCAGATTGACTCACACAGAGTCAGGGAATAAGGGTGGGAGCCTTAATTCCCTATACTGTAGCGTCGTAGAATAGACATGTCCACAGACGCAAGTATAACATCACATAGACAGGGTAGGGAACCTGAACTAATGTGGGAAATGTGGGTCTTACACAGTTCTGCCCAAGATAGTCGGTAGCGCATTGCGCATGGGTTTCAGTGGTCTGACTAGACGGCTGAACAGATTACACCGACAAAAGCTTAGCCTGTAAGGCGGGAACCTCTAGGTTATAAAACCTGATAAATGTAGACGGAGAGGCCCAGCCTGCCGCCGTACATATATCCTGTAGGGAAATCCCGCTGGACCAAGCCCACGAAGAAGCAACGCTTCTCGTAGAGTGCGCTCTAACTCCCTACGGGCATGGAATGCCCTTGGCAGTATAAGCCAGCGCTATGGCGTCAACTATCCATCTGGATAGACTTTGTTTCGAAACAGCCATTCCTTTGGAACGTCCACTGAACGAGACAAAGAGCTGCTCTGTCTGTCTGAAGACAGCAGAGCGGGACATATAAGCTCTTAAAACCCTAACAGGGCAAAGAAAACTCGAGTCCCCTTCCTCACTCGATGCCGGCAGGGCAGCCAGGGAAATAACCTGAGCCCGAAAAGGCGTGTTGAGGGCTTTCGGCACATAGCCGTGCTTAGGTTTGAGTATGACTTTAGAGTCATTAGGACCAAACTCCAAGCACGCCGGGCTCACAGAGAGCGCGTGCAGATCGCCTATGCGCTTCACTGAAGCGAGAGCCATCAAAAACACTGTTTTGAAAGACAAATGTTTGAGGCTAATAGACTGGATAGGCTCAAAAGGGGCACCTTTCATGGCCGCCAGGACCGTAGAAAGGTCCCACATAGGGACTGAAGGAGGTCTGGGTGGATTCAGTCTCCTAGCTCCCCTGAGGAAGCGGATGACTAAATCATTCCTTCCCAGTGACTGACCCAGCGTTGAACCGGAGAACGCTGAAATAGCCGCCACATACACTTTGAGCGTGGAAGGGGATCTGCCCTTATCCAACAGCTCTTGTAGGAAGGAGAGAACCTCCGTTACCTCACATTCGAGGGGTGAAAGGCTCCGAGCTGTACACCAGCCGGAGAAAACCGACCACTTTGAAGCATAGAGTCGCCTGGTCGACGGCGCTCTAGCCTCCGTGATGGTATTCATGACTCCCTCTGCGAGACCAACGGGTATCCGTTGAGCGCCCACACATGAAGGGACCATAGTTCCAGGTGTGGGTGCCAGATCGAGCCCCTGGCCTGCGAGAGGAGATCTCTCCTCAACGGCACTGGCCATGGAGCGATGTCTGCTAACTGCATCAGAACTGGGAACCATGCCTGGTTCTTCCAGAACGGTGCTACAAGCAGCACTGGGCATTTCGTTTTCCTGACCCGTTCCAACACCTGAGGCAGGAGGAAGATGGGGGGAAAAGCGTATAGCAGGCAGCGCGGCCACTTTTGGGACAGCGCGCTGTCAGTCTTTGAAAAGAGTGCGGGGCAGTGAGCGTTTTCGCGGGACGCGAATAGGTCCACCTCCGCTTTGCCGAATCTCTCCCACAACAGCCGGACTGTTTGTGGGTGTAGAGACCATTCGCCCGTAGGAACGTTGTTCCTGGACAGTCTGTCCGGGCCCACATTCAGCAGCCCGGGCACATGTACTGCTCTCAGCGAGCGCAGGTTGTGCTGAGCCCATAGCAGGAGGCGTTTCGCCAGCCTGTACAGGGGTATGGAATTCAGACCGCCCTGGCGATTTATGTAGGACACCACTGCCATGTTGTCCGAACGGACTATGACGTGTTGGTCCTTGATGTGGGGACAAAAACGCGTCAGCGCGTTGTGCACTGCCAGCATTTCTAGGCAGTTTATGTGTTGGAGCTTTTCCCGTTCCGACCATAGGCCGAAGGACGGTCTGCCCTCGAGCAGCGCTCCCCATCCCGAGGTGGATGCGTCCGTAGACACCATCCTCACCCTCGAGGAAGTCCCCAGGCTTACACCTGATTGGTACCAGTCGTTCGCCATCCAAGGCACCAGGGCTGTGACACAGTCCTGATCGACCTTGAGGTGTAAATGACCGGACACCCACGCTCTGCGCGGAACCCGCGCTTTCAACCAGAACTGCAGCGGGCGCATGCGGAGCAAGCCCAGCCGGAGAACTGACGATGCTGAGGCCATGAGACCCAGCATCCTTTGAAATTTTCTGAGCGGGGTGAAAGCGCCGCGGCGGAAAGACATCGCCGCGCGCTGAATGTTCAGCACGCGCTGTGGCGACAGCCGCGCTGTCGTAGACTGTGAGTCCAGAACTATACCCAGAAACGGAATCGTTTGGCTGGGGTTCAGTGAACTCTTCGCCCAAATGACCGTGATACCAAGATTCTCGAGGTGATCGAGTAAAATGGCTCTGTGCTCTATGAGCTGAGATCGTGATTGGGCTAGGATCAACCAGTCGTCCAAATAGTTCAGCACTCGCATGCCTCTGAGTCTGAGAGGAGCGAGCGCTGCGTCCATGCATTTCGTAAATGTACGAGGTGCCAGGGACAAGCCGAAAGGCAGGACTGTATACTGGTATGTCTGACCCTCGAAGGCGAATCTCAAGAATCGCCTGTGATGTGACGCTATCTGTATTTGAAAATACGCGTCCTTCAGATCTATCGACATGAACCAGTCTTCTCGGCGAACATGCGCGAGAATTTTGCTGGTTGCGAGCATTTTGAAACGGCGTTTCACTAATACTCTGTTCAGTCGTCTGAGATCCAGAATGGGTCTGATACCGCCGTCCTTTTTGGGGACTAGAAAGTATCTGCTGTATATCCCCTGTTCGCTTTGAACTTGGGGAACAAGCTCTATCGCCCCTTTGCTTATCAGTTTTGATATTTCGGCGGCGAAGTAGGTGTGCTACATTCAGCGGAACCGAAGTTTCGACGCGCGCTGTGAAGCGCGGAGGGCGTCGACAAAACTGTAGCGAGAAGCCTCTCTTTATAATGCCTAAGACCCAGTCCGAAACCCCTGGAAGCGCTGCCCATGCATCTGCATGGTTGGCTAAGGGCCGGATACAGAGCGCGCTCTGTTCGCCGTGCGACAGAGGTGCTATGGGGCTCACAAACATAGGCGTTATGCCTGCGGCATTTGAGGCGGGGGGCGCGCTTAATACAGCGGGCGGAGCGCTCGCCCTTGACCTTACAACAGTGTTTGGCTGAGTGAGGGGGGGCTGCGCGAGTCCCATGGGACTCATGTGTGCGAGTAGATGTGGGCTGTGAGCGGGCACATTTACTGCTTGGGGCGCGCTGCTTGTGTAAGCAGCGCGCGCGCTCACAGGTCTCGTTTTTACAGAGAGCCTGTGATCTGATAGACATAGTGTTCGTGGGCACTGAGTAGTGGGCACTTTTACTATGTGGGGAGCGCAATCAACCTGAGTCGATTTTATTTGCGCGAGCCCTAAGTGCAGGGCTGTGCTTGTGTGTAGGGATGGGCACTGAGAAGTGGGCATCGACACTACATTTATAGCACCATCGGCCGTGGCCGGGACACCAGAAGTACCGTGAGTAAGTGTGGGCGCGGGAGAGCGGGCACAGTTACTGCAATGAGTGCACTGTCTGTCTGAGCAGAGTGAATGCACACAGGTTTCGTCTTTACAGAAACCACAAGGCATGCAGAACATAGTGTTTGTGGGCACTAGGCAGTGGGCACGTTCACTATGTTGTGTGCGTGATCGACCCGAGTCGAATATATGAGCGCGGGCCCTGTGTGAAGGGCTGTGCTAGTGTGTAGGGATGGGCACTAGCAGTGGGCATCTTCTCTACACATATAGCATCATCGGCCGTGCTCGTGGGCAGCAAAAACACGTCTGTAGTTGCCTCTCGGGGAACAAACAGAGTGATTTGCATTCGGCGGCATAAATATTTTCTGCCGGCCGGCCTGGGATTCGAACCTCCGATCCCCCGCGCGCAAGTCTAAGAATCTACCACTGGACCACAGTGAAGATACATTGACAAAGTCAGCGCGAGTATTATCCGCACTGGCGTTTGCTTGTCAGGCATGTACCACGTGCTTGTGGGCAGCAAAAAACACGTCTGCAGTTGCCACTCGGGGAACAAACAGAGTGATTTGCATTCGGCGGCATAAATATTTTCTGCCGGCCGGCCTGGGGTTCGAACCTCCGATCGCCCGCGCGCAAGTCTAAGAATCTACCACTGGACCACAGTGAAGATACATAGACAAAGTCAGCGCGAGTATTATGCACACTGGCGTTTGCTTGCAGGCATATATACCACGTGCTCGTGGCCAGCAAAAAACACGTCTGCAGTTGCCTCTCGGGGAACAAACAGAGTGATTTGCATTCGGCGGCATAAATATTTTCTGCCGGCCAGCCTGGGGTTCGAACCTCCGATCGGCCGCGCGCAAGTCTAAGAATCTACCACTGGACCACAGTGAAGATACATAGACAAAGTCAGCGCGAGTATTATCCACACTGGCGTTTGCTTGCAGGCCTGTACCACGTGCTCGTGGGCAGCAAAAAACACGTCTGCAGTTGCCTCTCGGGGAACAGACAGAGTGATTTGCATTTTCAGAACGCCTGCAAAATGCCAGAATGTGAGAAGAGTGGAAATCGCCCAGATTCAGCGGGGCTGAAAACACTCCATTCTCTTTCGCCAGTGACGCGCGGGAACCGTAGAAACGGTGTTCGGTTGCAGGCAAGCGGGTACTACGCGCTCGCTGGCTGCAAAATGCATCTCTGCAGTCGCCTTCAGGGGACTTACAGAGCAAAGCATTGGCGGCATAAATATATATGCCACCAGACCGGGATCCGAACCCCGGTCTCCCGCGAGGAGAACCTATAATTCCACCACTGAGCCACAGGGGGATACAGGCTTTGAAAGCGGCGTCAACATGTATTCTTCGGCGTTTGCTGGCAGGCAAGCATGTAACAGACTCACTTGCTGCAATAATATTTCCAGTCGCCGAACAGGGAACTGAGAAATGTGAGAGAAAAGAGGTCAGACCGACCAACGGTGGGACTAAGAACACTCTTTTCTCCTTCGCCGGTGAATGACGCGTGCAGAGGCAGGGTAGCTTTTCTTGTAACGTAAAGAAAAACTAATCCCGCCGTCCGCTTCCAGGAAGGGCAGCCTCGGAAAGGATGCCTGGCGAGTCCTCAGAGTCACCGTAGGCAATTGGCTCGGAGCGAGCGCGAGCGCTGCATGAGAAGGCGTCTTGAAAAAGACGCAGCTCTTTTAGGGGTGAGTGTTGCAGCGAACACACACACACACACACAGAAAACAGAGCAATATAGCAATAAAGGATATAGGCGTCGGAAAGCGCAGCAGGTACGGCTGTAGAAGGCGGCGTTGGCCAGCGGCTTCGAGGGCTCGTCCCGCTGAAGTGCTTGCTTCGAACGACGCTTGCTTCCGTGATCCAGCGATGCGTGCGCTTCGCTGAAGAGATTAAAATCAAGTGAATCAGCCTTCTCGAGCTCCTTTTATAGAGGTAAGCCACGCCCGTTTCGGCGGGAAGTGGCGAGGAGGGCGCGAAGCGCCCTCATTGGCCTGACGTCATCTCAGGCCTCGCTCGATAGGCTTAAGCAGTTGCCGCAGAGCAGCCAATGAGCGAGCAAGCCGTCTCGCCATAGCTGACTGCTGCTGCCGCAACGCGTTTTACATATATGAAAATTAAAGGATAATTTTTTGCTTCAGTGTTTCGTGAAAAGAGACTTTTCCCGTAGCGTTTTGATAAAACGCAGTACGAGAGAACTCTCGTAAGAGAACCAGACCAATTACAATCAATACAATTTGTGTTTTATAAATACAGCAAGTTTATGGTGGAAAAAGTTCAACCATCTTAGACTTTCGTGACTCAAACAAGAAACTATTTTGGTAAGATTAAGACTTGAATTTACTGATTTCCAAGTAAATTAAAGACTTAATTCATCCAAAAATTTGTATTCTGTCATTAATTATTCACCCTTATGTTGATCCAAACCAGTAAGAGTTTTGCTCATCTTCGGAACACTTAATGAAGTTATTTTTAATGAAATCTAAGATTTCTGTCCCTTGATCGACAGCCTATTCAACTATCACTTCCAAAGCCACGGAAAGGTATAAAGAAAATCACAAGTAATCCATGTGACTCCAGTGGTTTGACCTCAATTTTATGACTTTTTTTACGACAATTTTAACTCAACTTTATTTACAAAATATTAATCTTCAATGCACAATCACACAACAACATCTGCTCTTGCATTAACAGCATGCACGTCTTGTAATTATCTCATGAACGCATGTTGGAAATTAATATTTTATAAATTAAGTGGTAAATGTTTTTTTGCTGCAAACACAGCACTTGCATAGTTTAATAAAATGTCGCATGGAGTATTTAATGATGTACCTTTCTACCTTTCTGGGGCTTGAAAGTGGTAGTTGCGTGGACTGTCAATGGAGGGACGGGAACCTCTTAGATTTCATTAAAATATCTTCATTTGTGTTGTGAAGATGAAAGAAAGTATTACATGTTTGGAACTACATGAGGGTGAGTAATTAATGGCAGAATTTCCATTTGTGGGTGAACTAACCCTTTAAAGCGATAGTTCACTCAAATTAAATTGTGGTATGTTTTAGCTTACCTCAAGGGCATCCGAGATGTAAGTGTCTTTGTTTCCGCAGTAGTTTAAATTTTGATATTTTTAGGTCAAACCGTTCTTGTCTGTCAGTCATATAATGCAGGTCTATGGTCACCACCTCAAAGAGCATGCACAGTGAAGTCCAAATTAAACAATTCCCCATCGTAAGTACACATTGATGGCCTAAGACACGAAACGAGCGGTTTGTGTGAGAAAACGAACAGTATTTATATAGTTTTTACCTCTTGTACACAACCACATCCAAGTGATCTGAGGGCGCACGCGCTTCCTGGTGTGTGACGTGTGCGCGCGTTCTGGCTTAGTCTTGCTCCGTTGTTGTGGCTTTGTGATGTTGGGGGCAGGTGATGGGCAGATTTTTCCCAATCAGTTGAGTCTAAAATTAAACAGCAAGAAAACATACCTGTCAAATCATGAAAAGGTTTGAAAACTCATTTTAAGTAAAAAGAAAAAAAAAAAGGATTTACTTTTGTAAAATAATTTGACTGGACAAATTCAAAATGAGTGTTATGAAACAGAGAAAATCTACCAAATAGCAACAAAGCTATGATTATTTTTTATGTTTGTGCCCATGATTCTCTCATACATGTGTTAACTGTTAAATCTTATCATCACCAGGTTCTAGTCTGTCTTTAAACACCCAGCCTGCTACTCTTAGCTAGTAGCTACAGTACTTGGTGCATCATAGAAATGCTCCTAGCAAACACAAATAGCAAAATCAATACATTTAAAGCATATCCAAACATCAACCAAAAGTAAATCTGATAAATACATTTTGCATACATATTTAATCTGAAAGAATTAGGCTACTTACCAATTTTAAGAAAATTGGTCCACCAAATAAGGAAATAAAGTGACAATTTCACGTGCATTGTCGGTCTGCAGTTTGTGGAGTTGTTCTTCTGTTTTTCAGTTAACGTTATACGTTAGGTGTGCTGGCAAACGAGAGTAAAAGATAGTTTGAGGATAAATACATAGGCTACTTAATGATATTTGCACGTCACAAATATTATCATAAAACAATATAACATTATAAAACACGTATTGTAAATAAGTTAAAACACTTAGGGGAGAGTGGGGTAAAATGAGCCAGTGGGTAAGTTGACCCACCCCCGGTTTCTAGGCAACTATACACATTTGGTGTCATGTGACCATAGATTTTGAAGGACACCATCATTTCTATATTGCTGTGAAGAGGAGAAGCACATGAGACAAGGGGTAAGTTGTCTTTTCCACAAAAACACTTTTTTGCTTGTTGAAGTAAATTTTCTGCATTTCAGGTATATTAGCTGTTTTGTCAAAGCAAATGTATCTAGGTCTAAAGTTGTGTATGGTACATGTTGGTGATTTGTCAAGATTTAAAACCATGTGAATCATTAACCCTCTGGGGTCTGGAGTGTTTTTGGGGTCCTTGAGATGTTCTGACATGCCCTGACATTTGTGCTTTTTTCAGTTGCTTATAAACATATTAATGGCAAAGGTGTAAATTCACTCTATATAGCACAAACAGGACTTCCATAATATGTGAGCCACATGTATGTACATGTTTTCATTTTTGAGAGAATAATGTTTATGCATGGTTATCGAAAAAACTAAAAATTAAAGTTTCTGAAATAAGGCCACAAAACACATACTAAATATGTGGCAATAAGACTTTTGACTAATGGATGTCATCGCCTAGTGTTTTTTCTTCAAAATGATATGAAAATCATCCTGCCTAATCATTCACATAAAACGATACATTGATTTTAGTTTTGTGAAACACTTTTAGTTTGGAAAGCCAATATGCGGATGGGGCGTAAACGCTCCAACAGCATCATGCATATTTAGTAGTTCACACCTGGTGAGACTACGTCCCTGCATACTTAATGAGCCATTCATTCAGGTGTGCACCTATAGCTAACTTAAATATACAAGCTTCATAAAAATGATCATTCTAGGAGAAAATTTCAGATGGCATTTAGAGGCTTTTGCATCTGAACTCTTCATATATACACACTTATATATATATGCATGCACATACATACTTTATAATCTTTTCAAAACTAGTCAACGTCTTTCAAAACTAAAGTATACATTTTATCATACGTATTTCAAAGTAAAGGATTCATTAGTTAGTTGATGACTTTATTTTTGACAAAACACATACAGTATATATTCCTCATCTCAGTATAGCAATAGAGTTTGCTAAAAGCTGTTCATTCAATACAGCAGTATTTGAAAATCGATCATATTTTGTAAAATTACATTTATATTTGCATTTATGTCAAAACCTAGACACTTTTAAACATCAAAAGGACATTTATTAATATGTATTCGTGTCAAAATGACAAATAAACAGATTTTCCTATTCAATTTTGCATGGAAACGCTTTCAAGACGCTTGCGTGTCGCGTGAAAAATAGGCGTCGGTTCTATTTCTAGAATGCACGCGTTTTCCACGCGGCTCGTGCCGCGCCTGAGACGCGCGTCTCACACAGGCAGTGTGCAAACTCTAAACTGTTAACATGGGAGCCGAAATAAAAACGGACACGCCACGCAGCTGCGACGCTTACGACACGCATCCAGTGTTTCACCGGCCTTATCCAGCGGATGTGGGCGTTTCACAGGTTTGTATGGATCGCCTCACATTTGCGTTTGAATAGCGCGGTCTCCGTAGGCGGAGTCACATTAAAACTTAATTAGCTGAGATGAGAACGACTGACATCTCTCTCTTTACATACATATTATATAAACTGTGAATATTTGTTTTTTATAAAAATTACTTCATTTAAAAGAAGAGAATTCAAGCTTCATGCCTGTGTGTCTGTATGCCTGTTTGACTGAGTATTCGCTGAGTTACAGTTCATTTTCGGACGCGTTTCAGAATTGACTTCACTGACGGAGAGTAGGCAGAACTCGCATCATGTTTATTTTTCTTTATTTGGCGAAAAGCACAACACTTTGTTTTTATTATGAGCATACACAAGAAAAATACACACTAAACAGGATCGATTGATGTATAACACAAGCATATAAGATAAAAATTATTATTATTTATTTTATTTTTTTTGCACTCATACGGAAAAAAACGAGCCTATCGCGCCGGCGCGATAGCCGACCCCAGGGGGTTAAGCTAAAGGTTAGCCAGAATTGCTAAGCTAGGCCGTTTTTACCAAAATGGTGACTATGGGGCAAAGTGAGCCAGATGATGTGGGGTAAATTGAACCAGTGGTTCAACTTACCCCTAAATTAAGGCACTGAAATTAAGTTAAATTTAAAGCATAACATTGTTTTAAATATAGTATTACACAACTGTTAACCATACATTACACATTGCATAAAAGCTATCATGCCAAGAACCTACAAAAGAAGAACCAACTGGGGCTCAACACCCTTAGAAGAGATGGAGAGAGCAGCCATTGATGTTGAGGGCGGAAAATCCATAAGATCAGTGGCGAAGGACAGAAATATTGACAGGTCAACACTGCGGAGGTACATAAAAAAGAAGGAGGTAAAGAAAGTCAAAACAGTAGGGTACAGTGGAACAGCAGAAGCCAAGAGGGTCTTCACAGAAGAGGGGGAAAAGGAGCTTGCCGATCACATCAAAAAGTTGGCTGAGCAGTTCCATGGCCTCACTCCAAAGAAATGCTGTGAACTGGCATTCCAGTTTGCACAGAAAAACAACATCCCGGTCCCCAACAACTGGAAAGAGAAGGGTCTAGCGGGTAGGGTGTGCAGGAAATTACATTAGGCTATTAATTAAGACAGGAAAGGTCTGTGGTTTCATGCTACATTATCTAAATAGAATTAATTCTATTTTGTTAGGTCGAGATTGGTTCAAGAACTTTATGGTACGCAACCATCTCTCCTGTCGTATGCCTGAAGCAACATCTTTGGGAAGAGCTACAGCCTTCAACAAATCTACAGTTGGGGAGTTCTTTGACAATCTGACCAAAGTGATGGACAGGTGACAGAATTGATATATTCCATAATATTAATACAATTTAATGGCAACTATAGCCAGATACAAGAGTAAAGTACATTTACTGTACAAGAAATTGGCATGTGTTTACTTATCAGCCACAGTTACTAGGATATGTATTCAGGGCTGTTTAGTATGATTTTAGCATTGCTTGAAAAGTTTAACGATTCTGGTTGTTTTCATCATGGCCCTTATATTTTTTTAAAGGTTTGAATTCCCTCCAGACATGATTTATAATGCTGATGAAACGGGTGTCACAACAGTGCAGACACCAAGGCAAGTTGTGGCAGAAAAGGGAAAGAAACAAGTGGGGGCCATCACATCTGCCGAAAGAGGAGAGCTTGTGACTGTGGTTTGTGCAGTCAATGCTATTGGGAATGCAGTGCCTCCCATGTTCATCTTCCCAAGGGTTAGATACAAAGACCATTTCATTACAGGAGCACCTCCAGGATCAATTGGTTCCTCCACCAGATCTGGCTGGATCAATGAAGACACCTTTGCTGAGTTCCTTGAACATCTGGTTCAGCATACCAAGTGCTCCTCTGACCATCCCATGCTGCTACTCCTTGATAACCATGAGGCCCATATTTCACTGAGGGCACTGGATTTAGCAAAGAGTAAGGGGATTGTTATGCTCACAATTCCACCCCACACATCTCATCGCCTGCAGCCTCTGGACAAGAGTGTCTATGGTCCATTCAAAACCTATTACAACAGAGCTCTTGATGGTTGGATGAGATCTAACCCAGGCAAAACAGCCAGCATATACCACATCCCTGTATGTTTCATGTCGGCAATGACACCACGGAATATCTCTTCTGGATTCAGGTCCACGGGGATTTTTCCTTACAACAGAGATATTTTCTCTGATGCAGAGTTTGAACCATCCATGGTGTCAGACAGGCCAAACCCTGATGTGCTGTCTACTTCTGAAGAAGATCCACCCATGGCTTCAACCTCCACCTCTGCTGAGTTGCCTTCACATGTATGTTCTTCAATGTGTGGGGCAGATTCACTCCTCACCTCACCTGGATATGTGTCTCCCACGGAAATTCTACCCTTTCCCAAAAGTCAGCAGCCTAGGGCACAGACAAAGAGAAAGCGGGTGAAGACAAGGATCCTGACTGATACACCTGAAAAGCAGGCAATAGAAATGGAACATGAAAAGAGAAAAAACAACCTGAAGGGGAGACAAGTAACCAACATCAAAGAACAAGGAAAGTCCAAGAAGAAACAAACCAAGAAGAAAACCCCAGTGTACAGTAGCTCTGAGGAGAGTGATGTTCCCATCCCACTTGATGACACTTCTGAGTGTGAGAGCTCCCAGGATGAGAGTAGTGAACCAGACATCTCAGATCTGTCAGTTGGTGACTTTATAATTGTGAATTTTGCGACCAAATGCAACAGCTGCCATTATATTGGCTTGGTTGAGAGCCTTGAGGGCAATGAAGTCAATGCAAGATTCCTCAGAAGAATCAGAGGGAGCACTGGCAAAGACAAAGCTACTTTTGCATTCAAAGAAAATGATGTAGGATCTGTCCCACTGAGTGATGTGCTGAAGAAGCTTCCTAAACCTCAAAAGGTTGGAGGAACTGCTTGGAGAGAGCAACAACTTATATTCCCCTGCAATGGATGGAATGTCCAATAGTCATTTTAATTGTAATGAGGTCTGGAAGTTCTTTTCATTTCACAAGCGGTTCTCGCAAACTGTTCTTTTCGTCTCACAAGCGGTTCTCACAAACTGTTCTTTTTGTCTCACAAGTTCAAAAATGTGAAACTGTTTAATACAATTGGAAATTAGAATTCAACACACTGGAGGGACGTTCTTTCTGCCAAACACGTTTATATATGTGTGTGTGTGATTGGACATTACTTGATTAACAGCATAAGAAATACAGCATATAACCATATTTCTTGCTCCTGAAAGGTATGCTGGCAGTCCTTCACTTAACATAAATGTTTAAAACTATTGTTCACCAATACACACAAATAAAAGATTAAAGGGAAAATTTTAATTTAATTTGTTTGTTTTGTGTGTTGTTTTTTTAATTAACATTGTTTGGAAAGGTAAGTGTATTATTAAATTATTAATTTTAAAGAGGCAAATTTTTTTTTTTATGCTTGCATAAAAACGTGAAAAATAGGACGGTCAATTTACCCCCAGATGGCTCAATTTACCCACTGACTGGGATCAACTTACCCCTAGCCTGGGGTAAGTTGAGTCACATGAACACTTTTTTTTCTGAGGTCATATTTTCAAGGCTCTTTGTCATAGGTGCATTCTTAAATTTTCAGTTTATAGGCAACATCCCAAATTAACAGTGGATGTCTTCATTGTACAGTCCCTCCAGAAAAACGCGGAGTTTTTTTGTGATTGTTGCGGGCAAAAATCCTTGATTATGCGGCACTTTTTCTTAAAAAATGCGATGGAATATGCGGGATATTTATGCAATTTTATGTGATGAAATTGCGGGAACTTGCAAAAATTGCGGGAACTTGCAAAAACTGCGGTTTGATGAAAAAGAGAAAAAAGTGATTCCCCCAACACCAATTACATTAATAGTGTAATAAATGTCTTCATTTTAGTTTGAATGGGAAAGAAGGTGTAAGCTATTCACCCTGCTTAGGGGGATGTGATCAAAGCCTGGAGTGGAGCAAAAGCATGTTCCTCTCTCCACTCTAAGCGTTCTGTTATCACTCCGCTCCTGATCCACTCCGGGTTTTCCAGTCACGCTCACGGAAAAACTGCTCCGTGTTCACTCATTTTTAAGAAAGTTACAGAAAACAACTTCTACAAACAATTTTAATAGGGTATATGTCGAACGTCGCATGACGAAACCGGAAACCTGGTCTCATCGCATCCGCTTGTCATAGAAAGTGTTAACAGCCGTATGAACTGACGCCGATATCTATGGAATTTTAAGGTAATCAGCTAACCTACCTATCTCACTTTGTTATTGGCGTTTTATTCTATTTAAATATCTAAACGTTAGTGTGAAGATTTTATTTTTTTTTTACTTTTAAATATCGATCTTCACATGCGAGGGACATTGGTTATGATCATCTTTGCTCGCTCCTTTTAAGTTATCTTGAGTAAAACAGTAAAAAAATGCAAGAAGCACATACAAAAGACCTGAACCGGAAGCGATGCGTTCTGTTTTCCGGTTTCGTAATGCGACGTTCGACATATACCCTATTATCCAACAGTTAATAATAATAAATAAAAGTGCATGACGTGCAAATCAGATAACAATCAAGTGCAATATAAACATGTTTTGTCAGGGCATCACTCCCGAACCAGCATCAACACTCCATTTTCAACATCTGCTTACTCTGACATCTGACAACATCTGATATATGTGACTTTTTGCAACGAAAATGCGGGGATTATGAAATTGTGCAAGCCCGCATATTTTGCACGCGGAAATCTGCAATTTATGCGGCGAAAGTGCGGCGTATTTAAAAATATGCGGACTTTGGCTGATTATGCATGGAATCATGCGATTGCATAATCGCGTTTTTCTGGAGGGACTGATTGTACTTCTGTCTCAATTTCCCTTGCCTGGAGATCCACATAAGTAAAAACTGGCTCATCTTACCCCACTCTCCCCTACTCCGTGTTTTCACTGTTAAAGGCAAACTCCGTGTCTGCACTGCGTCACGAGTCAAAGAAGATGGAGGGCCTAACGTTAGTCTGTGAGAAAGGTTTAAGCGCGCACATCACATAAATATCGTTACAAAACAATATAATGCCATGAAATACATGTTGTAAATTAGGTAAAAACACTTACTTTCTGTGTTTTCCCTGTTAACGTTACAAGCAAATCTCCTCGTCGTCAGCTCCGTATTGAGTCAAAGAAGATGTCGCCTTTGAAAAAAGTTTCGGCTCGTTTAAGCGCGCAGAGCATTTAAATAGCGCTATAAAACAATATGTTATAAAATACATATTGTAAATTAGTTAAAACACTTACTTTCGTCGTTTCCCTGTTAAAAAGCAACACCATCCTGGTCTGCTCCGCATCGCGCGTGATGGAAAATGCCCCTCTGAGAGCAGTTTAGCCATGCACAGCATATACATATTGTTATAAAACAATATGATGTTATAAAATGCATGTATAAATGCGATAAAACACTTAACTGATGCGTTTTCCCTCCTCGTATGCCTTGCATCGCGAGTCAAATAAAATGGCGTCTTTGAAAAAAGTTTCAGCTCGTCTGGTCGCGCCCAGCGCATAAATGTCCCGGATGTAACTAATTACACTCTCTCGGTGTTATTAATTTAACTCCACATATTTTCACCACCCAGAGGGTGCAGTTTACACTAGCAGTGTTAATCCCTTGAAATTCAACACCAGAAAATTAACACTTTACTCTAAAAGTCCTTAACACCAGGATTTCAACACTGGAGATTTTACTGTGTATAATCCGACAGAACAACATAAATAAGGTGGTTTTAGAAAAAAACCCGAGCTTCTAACTCCACCTGGAGCGTGTTATTTGTTTTGCAAAAATCCACTGCTCCCGTCTCATCGGGTCCAATCAGCGCAGGGGGGTGTGAGATCTGACTGTCATTCACAGTTCGTGCACACGCCACAGATCCCCTCTCCCTCGTGCAGACGCACACGTTACAATATCACATGCACACGACACGCCTGAAGTTCGCCTGAATATTGTCAGAAGCGTGATGGCGAAGAGAAAATCTACTAACAAGCTTCCAATTCCTCGGTTATTGCTATCTATGGATAGATTAGCCAGGGCAACCTACCTCCGAGTCCATGGTGTTGATCGATGCTGAAGAGACGGACGCGTTCACAGAAAATCAGGTACACACGCACTGACGATGGGCGGGTGCTCGTTGGTAGTGGGGGAGGGGCATGAGAGTTGTAAACATTCAAAATTTTGGCTAAGTCCACTCAATCTGCCAGACTTGCCGACTGCAGCTTTAAGCAAAACAAAACAAAATGAATGGGCCGCCGATGTACAAATTTTATGGGCCATAAAAAAAATAAAAAAATAATAAAAAGTATCCCAGATAGCACACGTACGTCGGGCCGACGTTGGCCCAACATCGAGCGTCGGCCTCCCTCCCTATAACATCGCAAAGGCGTCGGCCAGGCGTAGGCAGATCTCTTGTCAGTCAGTGCTCTATTTCCCAGCTCCGTTACGTCGGCTTTAGGTCGGCCCACTATACGGGAGGCCGATGTCGCGTTGTGCTTGTGAACTTTCAAGTCGCTTTCAAACACTGGAGCGGCCGCGGCGCAGAGTTGCCATGGAAACGCCCGGTATGCCCAATGGCCAGTCCAGCCATGCTGTGACGTTACAGTTAGGATCATTAAAATGTGCATATACCAGCCCATGTTCTAGGCCAGACAATATTAACGTGGATCTGCACAGCCGAATCATCAGAAGTTCTGCAGGTATTGTGAAGAAGCAAGCAAGTACAATAGTGAAAATGGCAGATCATGGATATAAATGTTATGTTCCAGGCTGTGCAGCAGATTTGAGAAATTTTCATTCTTTTCCCACAGAACAGAACTGCCAACAGGCATGGTTGATGTTTATCTATAGCAGTATACCACACCATTTTATTTCAAAGTTGTTAGTTTGCTCTGCCCATTTCACCACTGACAGTTTTTATAACCAGGGACAATAGCAGGCAAACGCTCAGCATTTGATACTGAAGAAGGGGGCAATTCCAACTAATGTTATATTTCCATTACAACCCCTACCGCAAGCGGTAAGTAACAGCCCTATAACCCTATTTCAAAAAACGGTGGAGTGTTCCTTTAATATTATTTCCGGCCTGTGTTGTCATATAAATCTACAAAATACACATGTAGATCTATATCAATCCCTTTTGTCAGGTAGTATTATAATTTAACCAATTTTTCATCAGCAACACATAACTCGGGAGCTAACTAGGTTAGTTTGGTTACTTACAGATAGCTCACTCGCTCCTAGTTTACGTGACCTTCTCCACCACTTAAGTAGAAACGATTGTCATTTGACAATGCATCTAGTTGATTTGTTCAAATATATATATATATATCCAAATTAGGTAATAACACCCCATTTCATTCTAGGGACAAATCCTAGGCTTGTAAATGGACACCCATAGGAAAAATGTGTTGCTCATCTGTTGTTCAATCTCATCTCTTGAGATCAATTTGAGCTTCTCATATTCATATCATTCTGTGATCATTTGTTTCTGAGTTACTTCTCCTAAGGGTCCCTTAGGAGCAAGACATAAGCTAAAAAGAGACAAGACACCAGTAAGACAAAGGAGGTTAAATTGAGAAAACCATTTGAGCAATACTTGAGAAGTGGGATAAACAGCGGAGATCTCATAATTGTATACCCCTGATCTCAATTATGTCTTGGTTATTTGAAGGAGAATTAAAGAGAATAACATGAGATGAATCTGAGACTTTTATGAGACAAATCTGAGAATTATGAGCCTTAAAAGAGATCTTATTACATCACCTTGTTCATTTGGGTGATAAGGGGGGGAGGGGGGAGGGGGGACTACTGGACCGATTTACGAAGTGGTGCTACTTTCCCAGACCTTTATTTTATTTTTGTGTACGTTTGTTTTTTTTATGTTCTTGTGTCTTTGGGTTTCATATATGGTGCTCACCTCTCTGTATACACAATATGGACAATATAAATAATACAAGAGGTTATGATGGTTGCCCTGCTAACTTCATAAGCTGGAATGTCAAATCCCTTAATCATCCAGTTAAATTGAAAAAAGTATTCTCGCACTTAAAACAGCTCAGTGCAGATATTGCATTCTTACAAGAGACCCATATACGTGCTTGTGATAGTTCTCGCTTGGTTAGGGGATGGGCGGGCCAGGTGTATCAGTCAAATTTTTGTTCAAAGGCTAGGGGTGTTGCTATTATGATAAGTAAAAAAGTACAGTTCACGGCATCTCATGTGCAATCTGACTCCGCAGGGCGATATGTCATTGTGGTAGGAAAATTATACTCGCTCCCAGTTATTTTAGCCTGTATTTATGCCCCGAACTGGGATGACTCTACATTCTTCACTAATTTTTTTTCTCACTTACCAGACCTGTCATCACATCATCTTATGCTTGGTGGTGACATTAATTGTGTACTTTCTCCTCTTCTAGATAGGAGTATTTCTAAGAGGACTTCCCTGACGAAGTCAGCTCACACTATTCAGCTCTTTCTGAAGACCTATGGTGTAGCGGATGTGTGGTTTCGTAATCCCACCTCTAGGGCGTACTCGTACTTTTCCCCGGTGCATAAGACGTATTCACGTATCGATTACTTTTTCCTGGATAAAAGAATTCTGCATCTCACGAAAGAGTGTGATTACGGGGCTATGGTCATCTCGGACCATGGTCCCTTAATCATGAAAATGTACATTCCCGATACACAATCTACTTATCGTGCATGGCGGTTTAATCCTCTGCTTTTGTCAGAAGATGAGTTTACTAAGTTCATATCATCTGAAATTAAAGTGTTTCTCAACATCAACCAAACCCCAGGGATGTCGTCATCTACTGTTTGGGAGTCGCTTAAGGCATATTTAAGGGGTCAAATTATTTCATACTGTGCAAATAAAAGAAGGGCCAACACTGAACGTATTAAAAAATTAGCAGATGAGATATTAGAGTTAGACAGGCTGCATGGTTATACCCCTTCAGCAGATGTAATTAAGAAACGCTTGTCATTACAGACAGAGTTTGATCTCCTGTCCACCCGACATGCTGAATACCTTATTTCCAAATCAAGACATGGTCATTATGAACATGGGGAAAAGTCCGGCCGAGCACTTGCTCACCAGTTGCGCCAAAGAACTGCTAACCAAACAATTCCTGAAATTAATGATGAATGTGGTCTAAAATGCACTGATAATGAGAAGATAAATTCCTGTTTCAGAAAATTCTACCAATTATTATATACTTCAGATGGGCCCAACAATCCTGCTCTCCTAGAAGACTTTTTTAGATTCCTTAAGATGCCTTCTGTAAGTGTAGAATTCTCAGCTGAACTGGAAAGGGATTTCTCAGTTAAGGAGATAGTGTCAGCAATTGGTGCCATGCAAAGTGGCAAATCTCCAGGACCAGATGGCTTCTCAACCGAATTTTTCAAAAAGTTCTCTGACCAGTTATCTCCTCTGTTATTGTTAGTATATGAAGAATCATTAGCCAACAACTCTTTGCCCCCAACCACGCGACAAGCAGTAATCTCTCTATTAATTAAAAAGGATAAAAATCCCCTCAATTGCGGTTCGTACCGCCCTATTTCGTTGCTAAATACAGATGCAAAGATTCTTGCCAAGATCTTGGCACGTCGTCTTGAAAACATTATCCCCTCTATTATTTCGTCTGATCAGACAGGATTTATAAAAAATCGTTATTCATTTTTCAATATCAGGCGTTTATTTAATATCCTATATTGTCCCACTCCGCATGATCCTGGCAATATTGAAGTGATGTTGTCACTCGACGCTGAAAAAGCGTTCGATAGGGTGGAGTGGGACTATCTTTTCAAGACTTTAGAAGCGTTTCATTTTGGCCCTAAATTCATCTCCTGGATCAGACTTCTATACACGTTCCCAGTGGCTGCGATACGCACCAACAATAACTTATCCACCTACTTTGAGCTGAAGCGGGGCACGAGGCAGGGGTGTCCTCTTTCACCACTTTTGTTTGCCGTTGCACTTGAGCCACTCGCATTAGCCCTGAAGCAGTGCCCCACCATCAAGGGGATACACCGGGCGGGTTCAGAGCATAAAGTGTCACTTTATGCAGACGACATGTTATTATTCATATCAGACCCCCTCTCCAGTCTTCCTGAACTATCGAGTCTACTCACAAAGTTCGGAAAAATATCTGGTTATAAAGTTAACTTTCAGAAAAGTGAACTTATGCCTATTTCTTCTGTAGATAGATCATATCTTGGGTCAACCCCTTTTAAATTTAGTCCTAAAAAAATTAAATATTTAGGTATATGGGTCACACGCAACCACAAGGATCTTTTTAAGGCTAATTATCATCCCCTCTTAAGCAGCCTTAAACAGGACCTTGAGCGTTGGGACCCTCTGCCTCTTTCCTTAGGAGGGAGGATCAATACGATTAAGATGAATATTCTCCCTAAGTTTTTATATTTGTTTCAATGTCTTCCTCTCTATCTAACAAAATCTTTTTTTTCCAGTTTAAACAGTCAGATTACATCCTTTATATGGCATAAAAGGCAGCCCAGGATTAATAAAAATATATTACAGAGACCCCGTTTAATGGGTGGTATGGCACTTCCAAATTTTATGTATTATCATTGGGCTGCTAATATAAGAGCACTGATGTATTGGTTGAGAAATGATTCCACGGATATCAATAGTACTGATTGGATGGTGTTAGAGAGGACATCCATTAGATCTACCTCCCCAGCAGCTTTATTATGTTCCAAATTACCTTTCAAACAGCCTATCTCAGCCTTCACCACTAATCCAGTTGTTATCCATTCAATTAAAACATGGAACCAGTTTAGAAGAACCTTTAATCTCACTGATCTCTCACTTGATGCACCTTTGATAAAGAATCATATGTTTGTCCCATCAATGATGGATGAATCTTTTAGTGTTTGGGCAAGAAATGGGATAGGTACATTATCTGACCTCTACATTAGGAATAGATTTGCCAGTTTTATACAATTGCAACAGAAGTATGGTCTCCATAAATCGCATTTCTTCAGGTATTTGCAGCTTAGAGGTTTTGTGGCCTCTAACTCTGACTGTTTCCCTTTGAGGCCTTCTGAATCTCTGCTTGAAACAATTTTAAAATGTAAAGTTAACATAAAACAAGTAATAGGTAGAATTTATACATTGCTCAATACGCATAACTTGAATAGTCTCGATTGCCTTAGAATTAAATGGGAAACAGACCTAAATGAAACGATTTCAGAAGAAACCTGGCAAAAAATTATACAGCGTATCTATTCTTCCTCTATATGCCTCAGACATGCTGTGGTTCAATTTAAAATAGTGCACCGTCTTCACTGGACCAAGGATAGATTGTCTAGAATTAATACGAGTATTGATCCTACGTGTGATCGGTGCAGACAGGCTCCTGCCACATTATTACACATGTTTTGGTTGTGCCCTAAGCTGCATAATTTTTGGCAGTCCATCTTTGAGGCATTCTCTGAAATATGTGGAAGAACAATACATCCATCTCCTTTGTTTTCATTGTTTGGTGTGGCTCCGGTAGATGCCACCTTTTCTGGGCGCCACCTAAATATGATGGCCTTCTGCTCTTTGTTGGCTAGGAGGCTTATTCTTTTCAAATGGAAAGATGCTCTCCCCCCAACATATGGCCAATGGATCAGGGAGGTTATGAGTTATGTTCACTTAGAAAAAATTAGATACACTGTAAGAGGGTCCACTAGAAAATTTTATACAATTTGGCAGCCTTTTATTTCCTTTGTAGAAGGCACGGCAGCTACTAACATGTCTATGTAACCCAATTGTGTGTGCATTTATTTTTTCATTATTTATTGATGATGTCTTTTTATTTTATTTTATATCATTTAGATATTTGAATTATATATGTATGAACCTGCAGACTCATATCTGAGTATGTCTGGATGCATGGTAATTTGTTGGGGTCCAGTACATGTGGGTGGGGGGCATTGGGGAGTTGTTTGTATTCACAGGAACTAGACTTGACTATTTCATGTGAGTATTGTATATCTTTTGCTTGTTATCTTTGAAAATAAAAGAGACCTTGATCAAAAAAAAAAAAGAGATCTTATTATTGTGTGTCCAACGTCTCTTCCATCTCTTGATTATTTCTCTTTAATGTCTTACTGAAGCTATATATGAGAATGATATCTGAGGTATATTTGAGAAATACAAGAACAAATTGAGAATGCAATTTAAAGATTAATTATCTTTATTAATTAGAAATAACTGTAAAAACAATACTCAATATTGAAAAGTTGAAAACTGTATTTAATTTTGTGTAACACCAGTACAACACAAAAAAGACTGACCAGCAAGTGGAACAACAATGTTAGGCTCACACATGAAAAGTATGGTGGCCTGGAGGTGCAAACCAACATGAAAAGATAACAGGGTTTGGTTAGAATGCTAACTATAGTAAGGCACACTTGTACCAACTCAGCTCACTCCTCAGATGTAGGTGCTAGAGTGTGGGGACATCACTAGTACAGTACAGTACAGTACAACACTTCCAGATTGTAAAAATAAAACACTGACTAGCACATGGAACAATAATGTTTGGCTCACACACACATGAAAAGTACGGTGGCCTGGAGGTGCAAATTAACATTACAAAATCTGAAACACTTTTACAGAGCTTGAGACCAATTTAAATTTTAGAAAACATTTTTACATATCATAAAACAAATTACATTACCATAACACATTTACAAGTCCCGAAACAAATTTAAATTTCAGAAAACAAATTGCCAAGAACACACTTTTACAAACACCAAGACAAATTTACAAATATCAACAACCGGAAAGGGAATGTACCAACTCCGGCAGTAGACTACCGTATGTGAATTTGCCATGGTCATTACCTGTCTGGCGGTCCCGTTGCCTACTACTACTAACTATATTAACATATTACCATGAAAATGAATAAGAAAAATAAAAGGGGTAGAGAGAGAGAGATAGCAGTCCACATAGGACAGGCTATATCAGTGGCCTACTCCTTGGAGCCTGCTCTGGCCCTACATTTGTTCACAAAGGCTTTCTTGAGCTTGGCCTCCTCAATTGGTTCCCAGTCCGGTAGAGTTGCACATCTCAGGACATAAGCTGTAAGACAAGAGCATTAAAATCTGTCATGAGTAATTTGACAAAAAAAATTACCACATAGACCATATACAACTGCACTTCAGGTTAAAAGGAAATAACACCGTGAGACGTCCATTTCAGTTCAGAGAATTGCAAATCAGCAAGTAAGATTTTTTGGCCAATCATGAATATAAATAAAACAACAGTGTTATCCTTAAAGGTGCTATAAAGTGATACTGGATAAAACTTCATTTCTGGTTTTAAACTTCTATTCTGACAGTTTAGTCAGACAACTCTGAGATTAGAACAAATAATTTATAAGCATTGCAAGCTGAAGCACAGCATCCTTGAGTATGGATGCAGCAGGTTTGGCATCAGGCTCTGACTCAGTAATTTGTTCCCTGAATGATCTGCTTTGCAAGACATTACAGGGAATGAAGCAGACCCCCTGCAGGGGATCATGAAGACAGAGCTGAAAGGTGGATGCTGGGGAGGAGGTGGGTTTGCAAAACCTAATCAGTCCCTCCAGGATTTCGCGATCGCAACTATTAACGCAAATTCAACAAATCCCTGTGAATTCAGTGCGATTTGCAATTTGGACCAATCACCGCAACGTTTCTGCAACTTTGACCAATCATTGGCGGTCTCCTGCAAAGGGTGTTGTCATACGTCAGCAAACTCACTTCCTTGTTTTGTTCAGAAGACGCCGCAGACATGTATGTGTGCTACCAATGTCTCACATTTGCCTACAAAAATAACAGCAAAAGGTGGTGAAAAACAGTATCCAGGGGGCTATTGCACAAAAGTAGAATTTAACAATTCCAGGATAACTGAAAAAGCGAGGCTTGACCAAGTCTAGTATGTGCATCTTGGCTTGGTCACAACTTTAAATAGTAATAGTGCTTAACTGAACATCAATTATGCACCTATTGTATTTTAATACAGGCTGATAACAATAAGATAAAACTACTGCTGAGTGAACAGAAAAGGCCCCAGGATTAATAAATCCTGGCTGTTCGCCTGGTCTGGAGCAGGCTAGCTGCACAGAATAAATCTCCATGGTAACTAAGGTGCCTCTGCTTTTGTGCAAACAAGTCAAGACTAAATTCATCCAGGATAACTGGAAAATCCAAGCTTAATCCCTTATCCTAGTTTTGTGCAATACCCCCCAGGTGTTCTTTACGAAAGCGGGGGTAAACTGTTTTGAAAGATGTGCAATATAGTTGTCAAACATAAACAGAAATCGACAATTAAAAAACACTTTGCCATGACTAAATATACGCGGAGAATTCATTAGTTGTCAGTTATAATCATCAAAATTAAAAGAAATAAAACACTTGATATACTCTGTGTGGAATGAATGTATACATTATACAAGTTTCACTTTTTGAATGGAATTACTGATATAAAATATTTTTAATATTTAAATAGCCAGCCCTATTTGGATGAGAAGGGCATGTGACTGATCAGCTGATCAGCATGGGCGCAGCTTGAGTTGTCTGCCAGAAGTAGTTTCGCAGACTTTGCATCAATCAATGCTACACTGTCATGATTGGATATAATCATTCCCACTATCCTGGCCTAAAAACACACAGAGCCTAATTTTGAAAAAACTTACTTAGGATTCCGTCAACTTTTTTACGGTCAAGGACCTGCTTTCCTTCCTTTCCTGAGGGGTTGTTGCCAGGGCGACCAAAGGGCACTGCATTTTGACACTCCTCAACAGTGAAGAAATTATCAAAAAGTGCATGAAACAGACGCATGCAATTTGGTTTTGATGCGTGATTCATGGCAGCCAGGCGGAATGATGAGATGAATATGCCGCTCCCAGGAAACAGCTCCTGCTGGCCTGATGGTGAAGCTGGGCTGCCACAATATCTCTCTCCAATTATGTCACAGAGAGTCTGAAGCTCTCTGACCTGGCCTGGATCTGAAAGGGAAAAATAGTACAAACAATACAGGAGTGAGAAAATACCAAGCTACTCTTTAAAATGGTTAAAGAGCTTTAATGGCAGGCAAGTTTATTTTTGAACATAATTAAAACATGCCTAGATAACCTTGCATAGGCTACAACACCACAAGAAAAAAAAATATTTAGAGAGAGACACTTTGGAATATATCTGTGGGAGGTATATAGAATGAACACTTGAGGGATCATTAATAAAACCAAGCCTTGACAAACAAACCATAATAATAATAAAAAAAAACTTAATTCTTGTCACAAGAAAACATTTCCATTTCATTTTTTTTTTCTTGCCATGTTTTGTCAAGCCTTGATTATATTGATTACAGCTGATGTCCTGTGTTAATTCTAAACATCTATCTTCCAATTATGTATACCTGAGTATTCCCCTTTTCCACAGCTGATGGTTATTGCACTTATGGGACCAATAGATGCATATACAGTAGCTTGTTCGTGTGGTGTCATGTCTTTCTACATGGCCTGAAGAATGCCTATGTAAGGCCAAACATATAGGCATGTTTTAATATGTCCCAAGACTTAAGTAGCCCACCATTAACTAGTGTGTCCCCTACAAAGGCTTTACTTGGGTGGCCCGCCCAAGAAGATGAAACAAGAACTCAAAACTAATACTGCTGCACTTAATTTATATTAATATTGAGGAAAATGGAGTGAAAATGGATTTTACTTAATTGTACCAGTTCAGATTAATTTGATCACCTTTAGCCCATTTACACACTTTCATTAAACTATCACAATAATAATTAATATGAATTGTTGTGCTGTTAAATTATGTTCATACTACTATAATATATTATTGCTATAATAACAATGTTAAGTGTTATTTCTAATTTGTTAACAATATCAAGGATTATGTGCAATAAATAAGCTTAGTTTATAAACCTTCCCATACCATTTATACTTTTTAACGCCACAACCCACTTTTCTGCCTTTTTTCTAGGATAGTTCAAACAGTGTTATGTGTTCAAGGCACAATCACTAATATAAGTACAGAACAATTACATCACGAATGAATTAGCAATTAGAAATTACTTGCCTATTCTCGAGATGACTTCATCGATCCTTCTCTTTTCCTGTAGGATTCTTTCAAACTCCCCCTTACAATCCTGACATGGTGTCCATGCATTTTCTTGCGGGCTGGCTGCATGGCCTCCGCCAGGTGATGGACCAGAGGTGTTGAGGCTGTACGGTGATGGACTGGGTGTATGGCCTCCACCAGGTGATGGACCAGAGGTGTTGAGGCTGTACGGTGATGGGCTGGGTGTATGGCCTCCACCAGGTGATGGACCAGAGGTGTTGAGGTCATAAAGTGATGGACTGGGTGTATGGCCTCCACCAGGTGATGGACCAGAGGTGTTGAGGCTGTACGGTGATGGGCTGGGTGTATGGCCTCCACCAGGTGATGGACCAGAGGTGTTGAGGCTGTACGGTGATGGGCTGGGTGTATGGCCTCCACCAGGTGATGGACCAGAGGTGTTGAGGCTGTACGGTGATGGGCTGGGTGTATGGCCTCCACCAGGTGATGGACCAGAGGTGTTGAGGCTGTACGGTGATGGGCTGGGTGTATGGCCTCCACCAGGTGATGGACCAGAGGTGTTGAGGCTGTACGGTGATGGGCTGGGTGTATGGCCTCTGTAGGGTGATGGACCAATGGTGTTGAGGCTGTACGGTGATGGGCTGGGTGCATGGCCTCCACCAGGTGATGGACCAGAGGTGTTGAGGTCATACAGTGATGGGCTGGGTGTATGGCCTCCACCAGGTGATGGACCAGAGGTGTTGAGGCTGTACGGTGATGGGCTGGGTGTATGGCCTCCACCAGGTGATGGACCAGAGGTGTTGAGGCTGTACGGTGATGGGCTGGGTGTATGGCCTCTGTAGGGTGATGGACCAATGGCCCCCCCTTTGGCAGAGCTATAATAAAATTACATGGAACCAGAAATGACATTTCTGTAAACACAAATTGCCCAGAAGAGATTTGACCAATAACTACAAAGAACTGACTGGCATAGACATAAATGAAGGGTAGATGCTGCCTTGACAACTGGGGCTGTCTACTCTTTATGTATGGCCAGTACCAATAATGAAAATAAATGTACTATGACCATATCTGCCATATTTATAATCATTTTATACTTAAAAAAAAAAATAAAACATTTCAGTACTGGAAATAGCTGATCAACAAGATCACAATATGTTATGACATGTGAGCTCGTAAAAAGATGAACGTAAACGATTCTGATCATTAAGCAAAAATAATAGCAAATAATTTTCATCAGGGCCCAAGAGTCATTCACATACTATTTACTGAAATACAGTAATGGGCTATACGCACAGCTCCACTACTTCCTGAATTTAAGGCAGCTCCTTTGTTTCCTGTCTTACATTATTGGACAAACTGATTAATCCACTTGTGTCTGACCATTGTGACTCAGACACACGTGGATTAATCAGTTTGTCCAATAATGTAAGGCAGGAAATAAAAGAGCAGCCTTAAGTTCAGGAAGAAGTGGAGCTGTGCATAGAGCCTATTCTATTATCATAGATTGGATAACAAAGTTATCCTAATGCTGTTTTTTTTTTGGTTTTGAACTTTGCCAAATCTGATCGGATAATGATAAAAAGTGTTGAACTCATGGGCCCAGGCGATTATGTAATAATTATGACAAACCTACCCATAGGGTGGTGGTCCAGCTGTGTTGCGGCCTGTTGCATGTCCCCCATCATGGATTCAGCGATGGGATTTTCTCGCCATGCTCAGACAGTGGGCTCCTATCTATTATAATGGTGTCAGACCCTGACGTTATGTCTGATGGCTCATCGCCTTTTAACATATTTAAAAAGGACCCCTGTGGAGTTGGGTGGCCTTTTGGCAGCTTAGCCTGATCTTCCCCTGAAATATATTCAACAGTGGCCTTATAAAATTTACCATCTGACCATTTTGCTAAAACAGGGTCTCCTGATCTAAGATCTTGCAGCTGCACATGAGCCTCATCTCTTGCCAAAATGTCAGATCCTTTAAAGATTTTGCCGGTATAACCATCCTCCCATCTGACAAATGCAACACACCCTGAGAGAGAGAGAGAGAGAGAGAGAGAGAGAGAGAGAGAGAGAGAGAGAGAGAGAGAGAGAGAGAGAGAGAGAGAGAGAGAGAGAGAGAGAGAGAGAGAGAGAGAGAGAGAGAGAGAGAGAGAGAGAGAGAGAGAGAGAGAGAGAGAGAGAGAGAGAGAGAGTATAAACCCCCCCCCCCCCGTATTCTATTACGTTAATACTTACCAGATTGCTCATTTGGGGGAGGGGAGCTCAGGTCCTTCATTTTCTGAGTGGGAACCCGTAGCCTCTTTTTTGCCAGCACTTTGTTTTTCTCCATCCTGTTAATGAAAAAAATACATTTTAGATCATTAACACTAAGTATAATATAAATAGACACTATTTTAACCTAATTCACTTAATATCTTTGAGGCAAGAAGGGTATCAAAATGAGCAAAAATCAAATCAAATTATTTTCCTAATTGATTGTTAGTTTTATGACCTATAAAACCACCAAGATTAAAAAAATTTAAAGATCATGAACCTTGATAGCATCCCTATTCTTGGGTGAGCTTTTGCAGAAAATCTGCTCACAACATACGGACTCGTGACGCAATATTTATGAACTTGCAGATCTGAAATTTCAGAGATATTTAGCTAGTGTAGAGCAAAAAAAGGAGTTCATGTTACGCTCGGGACTGGAGCGAATGGAACGAAACAACAGAATGGTATTGCATACTGGGTTTTGTGCGTTGCGGCCCGGCCCGTTCCATAAGCTCCAGTCCCGAGCGTAACATGAACCCGTCCTAGCAAATTAAGATCTACCGGCCGCAGCTGCCACCCACTCAGCGTGCGACACCATCCTGTTTCTCCCAGTCCGGTCATTAACCCCCTGAGGTCGACGGTGTCGCCGGCGATACCAGCTCGCTTTTTTTTTATCAGTGTAAAAGAAACTCATGAGCTCAGCTTCCCCAATTAAGATCCAACGATCGCCAGTTCTCAAACTGTTTTCATTTCAAGGACCCCCAGTTTGATATGCAACGTAGAACCTAACATTAGCCGTTAGCTAACGTTAACATTAGCTAACTTGGCCAACCATCCCATTTTCGACGGGCTGAATACAGTTCGGAGTTTCTTTGTCAATTACTTGTTGGACAGACACCTAATCCCCACCTTCTATTATTATGATAATGTCAAAAGAATTTAATTCTTACCTCTTCGGCGTAGCAGGGGCAAAAGCCATCAGGTGCAGCAGCAGTGACCAACGCCCTTCTCTCACCCTAGCGAAATTACGAATTGGCGCCAAGACCCGCCCTCCAATCTTCTTCTTCTTCTATTTTTATCTGGCGGTTGACAACTTGTTGTTGTATTACCGCCACCGCTGGACTAGAGTATACCCACAGATTATATTTCCTTTATACTATTAAATTCTTTTTAAAAGCCCTGTATTCTTTAAAAAAGATAACAAAAATGTTATTTGTTCAGGTCCTATCCCCTGACCAATCCGCTATCCTAACCTTAACGACTCGAGGTGAAAAGTCTAATCAATCGTGAGCCACGCAATGAGCTGCTTCGTAGGGCGGGTCTTGGCGCTACCGGTCACGTCTCCCGCGCGTGCAACGTTCAGCTTCTTCTTTTTTCGGCGGTTACTGCACTGCCCGCTGTGGAGTGTGGGGCAGAAATGGCTCGAGTTTGGAAGAAACAGCAAAGCTCTCTGTAAAGGATAACGACTAACGGTAAGTAATAGTAGTGGTAATAGTAATAACGGACACTTTTATCACACATGAGGTAGGATTCTTGGAGTAAGTTAACGTCACCGCATTGCGAATGCCACATTCAAGGGGCTACCACTAGCTATGCTAATGTTACTTAGCTACACCTAGCTAATAGGCCTACTGTAAATGTTTACAGAACTCTAGTCTGGCTATCACCAGACCAAGTTCAAGAATCAAATCGCCGGCAGAGAGGGCAGGGTTTACCCAGATTAGCAGAACTCTATTCTTTATTAAAATAATTACAACTCGCTATATATATCTATGGTTACAAATCTCCTAGACTTCAGACTCTTCAGAAATGTCAAAACATACGAGAAATACACGTGTTTTTTTGTGGAATTATTTGGCACAAAACATGTCTTAGTGACATTGAAACTCTGGTATTCATTCAGTGGTGATCATAAGCCTAGCTGTATTTGTTCTTGATCATTTATATTTCATGCTGCTACATAATTATTAGATTATTTATAAAAATATCAGGAGTTATAATTTACATGAGTTAGTAATACAAATAACTTGCATTAAATTTACATTTTGGTGATCAATTTATCATCAATGATCAATACTTTTGGTACTTAAAGAATATGATGTTAATAATTATTTTGTAGTTTTTGACTTACGATTTTGAAATTGTGGTAACAGTGCAGTAGCTGAGTATTAATAAAACAGCTCTATATTATTTCTGATACCAGTTATTGCTATTATTGTTAAAATGACCGTAGTCTCCCTGTTTCCCCCTACTGTTCAGTAAACAGAAAATGCATTTTCGGGATATTCATTTTATACAATTAGGAGAGAGAATTCATGCAGGATGAAGAATAAACAAGTGACAGTAGAAGTGATAAAATAAGAGAAACTTTATCTATCGTAGGGGGAAATCAAAATGGTACAAAGAAATTAACAGAAAATTGGAAGTGGAAAATTGACACTTTCTAAGAAATGTATTTCTGTTTACTAAAGAGCTGATTAGATGTAAACCTCTGTTACTGAATAAACGCTTCATCAGAATATAGAGTTTTACTTTTACAAAAAGTTCCACTATATATTCCATCAACTTGGGTCTGTATTTATATAGTATTGGAGTGTCAAAATGACCAGACGAAAACCTGGAAAACGATGGAGAAGGACTGGTAATGAAGAAGACCCAAATAAACGACCAAGACGGGCTGCACAATTGGTGAGTAGCCTTGCATAGTTGTGTGGCAGTAAATTTGCAGCAGATAGGATATTTAATGCCTTATTTTCCTCCCTGCAGTCATCCCTCCCTGCAGCCACCAGTGTTCATGTGGAGACTGATCAGCAATATTTAGGTAACTTATGAAATGTGTTGGTGTGTGTTTAATGTTCAAAAGCCACACCCTGTCCCATGTGCAGAGGATAGGGTGACCACCCGTCCCGCGTAGCTCGTGCGCGCACAGCGTTTGAAGCCCAATTCATGCGTCACGCAAATTGAGACCGTGTCACGCATAATCTATGCTTGCTCAAAAAAAAGTTGGTCGCTCTATATACTCGAGCCCCAAGCAGACAAACGAACATTACTTGACATTTCAGCACGCTATTGTTGCCACACAAACCCCTCAGTTGAACTGCTGACTAGGTTGTTGTCAACTTTTTCGTTGTTGTCATGACAGCGCACGCACGCGCATACCAGACACACTTGGAAGGAAGGAACTTTTAGATGCGCGCTTTCCAATTCGAAAAATTCGAGAAAGAAGGTGTTTCTCAATGTCAAGGATACTTCCTTGGCAGGACTGGTCCTTCCAAGTCACTTCCTTCAAAGGCTAGACGAGGCTCCTCTTTAGCATTCTACTGTCTATGGTTTTTCAACGGCTCTGGAACAGGCTAGCAAGTGCACGTCAGTGCGTCATTACGTCAGTGAAAATGAAAAACAGAGCTTTGCTATGGACGCAGTTCTGTTCACTCAGGCAATATAATCGTTTTTAAATCAATAAACTCCTTTTTAATCATATTGATTCTTTGACTGTCAAGTGTGTTTATAAACAGTGCGGGTCAATTTGACTCATAACATAATGGATGTAATTATTTTTTAAAACAAATGTTTGGTAACGTAAATATACTTATATTTGAAAGCATATTGCGCCGTTAACGATCCGACTCCGTTAACGTCCGAAATTTTGAATTTTTTGAACAAGATAGCAAAGCTGCGCGCATAGGATTGTGGGTGATTTGAGAGCGTGAAGAGCGCGAAGGCTACACATATGCATCCTTTCCTGTATATGGGATATTTTTCGAACGGAGGACTCATGGTGCCTTCACGTGCTATGGTAATTATGGTAAATACCAAAAGCCGACATGGAAAATGCACATGAACACCCCCTCATGTGGTATTTTCCACTGGGCAACTCGTAGAATATTTTGATGCACGAGTTGCCGAGATAAGATAACCTTTGACCTTTTCAAAATGGCGGAGAGCAACGCAAGAGTCGTGAATACTGTTAGCGGATAGTTTTTGTAGCCTATACAATGTTGTGTCATTAACGATTGTAATATGATGCGTTAACACTCAATTTTCAACTTCGCCGCAATTTCCTTGGTTCATATGTAATTATTTTATGTCATGTTTTATTTTTTTTAATTAATAATTATGTTTTAATCATCAGAAAGCACCACATTTACGTTTTTTTTTGTTTTTTTTTTTTTTTTTTTTGTAAAGATGAAAAAGATACTCTACTGACACAGACCTTGCGGGTACTTACGACAACAAAAGCACTTGAACACAACACACTGGTAAATACCAGTTCACAAGTGGAAAATATCATCTTTTCCATAGCACGTGAAGGCAGCATCAGTCCTTGGTTGAAATTCCGAGGATCCTCGACATTGGAACAGTCCTTCGACGGATGTCGATGACGTAGCATCCTCGAAATTCTGGCTTCCGAGGATCCTTCCTTGACATTGAGAAACGGCTAGAGACTGTCTGAGAGGCAACGCCATCATCAATAAAAAGAGAAGGTGTGAGTACAAGAAACAAGAATGGGGAAATGAATATTTGTGGCTGAAAGGGGGATTCCGAGAGGGCTTTTTGTGACCTTTGCAAAACGTCCTTCTCAATCGGACATGGAGGGAGGGGAATACGAGGTCAATCGTATTTTTTTTAAATACTTTTTTTTTAACTGTTCCTGTGGTGTTGAGCAACTACAATTCCTGTTAATCCTATAAATTTATATTATAATTTATTTAAAGCAAATAAATTGTAATGAAAAATAAATAAAATTAAATAGTAAATCTTAAGTGGAAGTACATCTGTCAATTCATTGAATGTTCAAAATATTATGAGTCTTTATTTAGAAAAAAAATACACATTGGTTGGCCTATTCATGAGCATACATCAAAAATTACACGTTTAGGAGAATAGGGCATTATTAATACTATGCAAGGTGGTATGTGCTAGAAATGGGTAAACCACTTTCAGTGAGTCTGCAAGTGGGGCACCGCCGCGCCAGACAGTGTCCCACATTGTCCCTCAGAAACATACCCCTTGTCCCCCCTTGGGCTTATTAGCAGGTGGTCACCCTAGCAGAGGAGAGAGAGATCCTGAACAGAATTAGTTCTGATTAAGAATCACAGGCCCTGTAAATAGATAGATTAGTATAATGCAGTCTACAGTTGGTCAAACCAAGCATGGCAAAATAGCTTTCTCTTATTCTTCTCTTTTTCTTTTTTTTATCTTTTGAGTTTCTTAAAAGAAGATTTCTCACCCGAAATCTGTTTCGGGTGAGAAATCTGAAAAATGTCATTTAAGCAAAATGAGACTCTAATATTGATCTAGAAAAAAGGTGTGAACCACTGATGTGTCCTCTTGTCTGTGTCAGGAGGTAGCAGCAGCGGAACACAGCAGGGGGGGGTGCCTCCTGGAGGAACCCAAAACGCTGCACTTCAAGGGGAACACGCCCAACATCCAGGTGTCCATGCAGGATGTACCGCACTCACTCTCGGACATCAAGTCTCTCACCACCTGCCAGGTACACACACCCTGTCTGTCTGTCTGTCTGTCTGTAATGATGTACAGTATATATTTTTTTCTCACTGAATAGGGGTCTCATTTATAAAGCGTGCGTACGCACAAAAAAGGCCTTGAAACAGGCGTACGCCACTTTCGACGCATAAGTTGTGATTTATAAAAACAAACTTGACGGGATAATTTGCGCACCTGCACGCAAACTCTGACCCATGCGTACGAACGTTTTGGAGACAGCACAGTTTGGCGACACCGATGGTGAGCTGGAGTTAAATGTCTTTTTGGTCACTTTTAGGCAGAAAATCAAAGAAAATTATACAGCTACAGAAAGATATAGAATACAGAACAGATACAGAAATATAATTACACTCACCAAGCATATCACTTGAAACAAATATACATCCATTCTTAAATGTCCGCGTCAGCGAGCGCGTTGGGCCGTTTAGTGAAACTGGCGAATTAATCACAACTAACTTTAGCTAGAAAAAGCTAGATAAATAGCTAGATAATACCAAGTATTATCCATTTGTCTCTGTAAAGCTGCTTTGAAACAGCCTACACTGTTAAAAGCGCTATATAAATGAAGATGACTTGACTTGACAAAAATTTAAATATTCAATAAATAGAAATATTTGTTTTGGATGCAATGCTTTTGAACACTTTTCTTCTGGCATGCTGTGCTTTAATGTTTTAACTATAATTGCTTATCATGATAGCTGAATATTAAATGAATAGATGAATAATTGTCTGAGAAAATAGCTTCGTGCAAATAATGCACAACATGGTCAAAATCTGTTTCAATTAAAAATACGATTTAGCCCGTGGAAAAGATTGAGAAAAATAAATGTATTTTACACTATTTCATTTATTTATTTTAAAAAAAAAAGGCAAACTAAATCATTTTTATTAATGTGACGTGACGCACATCCATATTTCATATTGACTAATGGTAGGCTACCTACCGGTAAACATGTTAGATGATCATGTGGATGAATAATCATATGCAAATGATATGCAGATGTAAACTAGGCATTGTAAGCTCCTTATATGGTTATTTCGGGGAGGAGACGCATGTGCGCACAATCTTCCGCTGACTCTGGCTGACTGGGATTTATAAAGTGAATGTTGCGCAGGTTCTGGCGTACGCACGGTTTTATAAGTCTGAATATTTTTTTGCGCACGCCACTTTTGGCTTTCGGGCGCACGTACACTTTTAGTAAGGATCCTACGCACAGTTTTATAAATGAGACCCCAGATCCTGCTAAAATATGACACAATAATCTGAGTGTAAGAAAGTGATATACAGGTTGAGACGATATAGGTTTTGTGTTGTGACGATGTTTTTTGACCCTTAATGATTTTTATTCTATTTTATTACCAGCACAAGGTAGCGTGGCACAAGAGAGTATTTCAACTGTTAACTCTATCGAAGACAATGAAGAACCATCTTCCAGATCAGCCTTCAGAGATCCTCCTGATGACCTAACCACTGAACTACATGGCAACCCAGGTGAAAAAAAAGTGCACTTAAATACATTTTATTTAAGTGCACTTAGTACACTTCCATAATACACTTTCATAATGTACTTAAAGTGCTCTATTTTCGACACACTTATTTTGCACTTAATATACTAAAAGCTTATCTTTAGTACTGCTTAATATAAACTTAAAATCATCTTAGTGTACTCAATTGTGCTTTTTTGAGACACACTGAAGATGAATTTAAGTGTATTTTTAATATACTATTTCATATTTTTAAAAAATGTATTTTGTTACCACTTTAAGTATAATTGAAATCATCTTTAAATACAATAATAAACTATTTAAATTATAATAATAATAATATTAAATTATATACAAATTATACTTAGAATGTATTCCTAGATTAAAAAAAGTGCACTAAAATACATTTTATTACACTTCCATAATACACTTCCATAATGTACTTAAAGTGCTCTATTTTCGACACACTTATTTTGCACTTAATATACTAAAAGCTTACCTTTAGTACTGCTTAATATAAACTTAAGATCATCTTAGTGTACTCAATTGTGCTTTTTTGAGACACACTGAAGATAAACTAAAGTGTATTTTTAATATACTATTTCATATTTTCAACAAATGTATTTCGTTACCAGTTTTAGTATAATTAAAACCATCTTTAAATACAATAATAAACTATTTAAATTATAATAATAATATGTAATTATATACAAATTATACTTATAATGTATTCCTAGATTAAAAAAGTACACTAAAATACATTTTATTTAAGTGCACTTAATACACTTCCATAATGTATTTAAAGTGCTCTATTTTCACGCACTTATTTTGTACTTAATATACTAAAAAATGTTCTTTAGTACTTCTTAATATAAACTTAAGATCATCTTAATGTACTCAACTGTTTTAACTATGTTAACAGTACCTTTATAAAACAATTAAATATGTTAATGGTGTATTAAAACACACAGTAAAAAAATATTTGTATAAAACACACACACTTTGAAAGCTAGTAAACTTTAATGTATTACCCAGTGTACATCAGTACAGCAGCATATGTAAACTGTAAAATTTTTTTTTAACATAAAATACAGTGATCTGCAGAGGTATTATAAACAACAACAAAAAAACTAACTTCAATAAACCTAACTAGTCAATAAAGTGCAGTCATTAATAGCTGCAAACAGTTACAGTACTGTTACTGATTGGTCTTTGAGTTTGCCCTGTTGCATTTCCTTCGAATCAGTGCTTGCACCTCAGACGTGTTGGAAATTGTTTGATCACAGTGTCTATGAAAGAGGAAAAAGATGAGTTTATTTTTATATTAAAGCAAAATTAACCTCTGTTAAAAGTAACTGTTCCCTATCAAAAGGGAGCTTGCACTGCTTCGATGATGCTATTGGGGAACGATGTTCTCTAGGCGCCTCTTTAATACTTCTGAGTCGCACTAGTAGTGTCATAGGCTGTCGGCAGTTAAATTCTATTGCCGTGATTGTACAGCTTTTCAAACACCGGTTCACATGGAGGGTGTTCCTCATAGCGTCATCGATGCAGTGTCTCATTCCCTGTTCTCAGGGAACAGAGGTCGTAACCTAGATGATTTTTTATTACAACACAGTATGATGTTTTGACATTTCTCTCTGTTGTATACAAGGTGAAAAAGACATACTGTTAAATGTATTATAAATGCATTCAAGTATATTTGTTTTGCACTAAAAAAACATACTTAAGTACATATTTATTACATTTAAAAGTAAGTCTTTTTCACCTGGTAAAAATGGAATTCTTTAACATGGCATGTAATGCTTAGTTCATATATTTTAACAGTAGACATTTAATATAAAATGTTAATGTAATTCAGAAAAGGAGTTAATAAAATAGCTTTTAAACAACTGTGAAGTCTACATGGTACAGATGGTGGTCAACCAGAATGAGACTTTTACCGCCGCCGTTCCCGCGGCGGCAAAATTGGGATGTGTATTTGCTGCCTTTTACCGCTGAGTGGCGCTGTAATCACAGACTTTGAAAAGTGTCAGTTTATTCTCTTTATGACGTAATCTGCCGCGGCAGTAATTTGAGCTGAGGTCACAGATAAATTCAAGATAAATATTGTGGTTAAACGAATTCAAATTCATTAAATTTAAACAAAGTAGACACACGTTAACATTGTGTGCCCAGTTTTTCTATAATTTAGAAAGGCTATGTCAATAGGTTACTTGTCATTTTCTTCGTGTTATTTTAATGTGTTTGTAGATTTATTAACTGAAACATAACAGTGAAATAACTTAAAATAATTTACCGTGAAATTAAAACATTTTCAGGACTTGCAGCTCCTAACCGATGTAGTCGGTTTAAGCATTCTTTGTTATATTCAGAACTAAATAGCCTTACATGTTACAAACTTTTAAAACAGAGAAAATAGTAGCCGTTGGCTATTCAGAAGGTAGCTCTGTGGTCAAAGCATTATCAATAGCCTCTCGGAGCTTCAAACGATCTGAGATCGAATCTCAGTGTAGCCGACAGTGTTTATGTTTTTCCGTTCTTGATGCTTAAATATGCATCTGTTTATAAAAGTCAATCATCTTGTTTAATTATCAATTGTACATTACAACATAAATTTGCTACATTCCCGCTGCAAAGACGACACATCTGATGAAGGAAGACTGTCAGCCGATTGCACCAGAAAATGAAGATGATTCGTCTTTAATCTGCTAAATAATTTTTGTGTGTGTGTGTGAATCATTCACGAGATTGAGATGACTGACAGTGATACCCGGCCATATCAACGGAAGACATTTTTCAAAACAGATCGAACAAATCAGAAAAATACTTTCAATACAGTATTGCTTTCAATTAAAAAATAAACAATGAAAATGTAAAAGAAAAATAAAATTAATTAAGTTTGAAAACCCATCGCACATTTTAAGATATGAATAAAGTGTCGGGACAGTTTATTTATTTAAACAGGGTTGCATCGATAGAGTTTATTCCCTTTGTGATGCAAAATAAGAAACACAGAATCTTAGGCCTATTCTTGCAACATTTTAAATTTCTATTGTCAAAGAAATTGCAGCTAAATTAAAAAATTAAAACGGTACAAAACGGAAAAAGTTCAAAGCAACATAAATTAAGAACAGGCGTTTTTCTTTGCCTCTCTCGCGATGGATATTTTTTTTGTAAGTTTGGTCTCCCTCACTGCGCGCGGCGGGTCTTTCTCGAAATTAAGCATTTCAGCGTAAAAAAACACCATACAGCTGATAATACTGTATATGTCGCTGTGTGTCATCCACACAAATCACGAAAGAAAAAACTGTAACAAATAGCTTTTGTTCCTTCAAAGATACAACATGCCTTGCTGAATTCACCTCACAATAAAACGAGGTGGGTCGCCAATAAAAGAGCTCTGTATCTGCTAAATTTAAATTGTTTGTGGAAAACCTATACAATCAATAAAACTACAATATATAATTTAATAAGATATAGGGCCTACTGTACATAGGCTATGGACTTTTGGAGATTTTGAGATTAATCCTTAAAAGAATTTTGCCTTTGCCTCATCAGGCTGGCTCCGACACTCTCCATATGAAAGACGGAACATTAACACCTCTGTCCTGCACCCCCACGATAAAGCAAAGTATTGCCTTCTCCAAACCCCCCACAGGCTAGCTGAGTTTGCAAAACAAAACAAAGAGTTTGCCACTCGTCGTGCCAAACAAATTATAAACTTCATTATTTAATTCAAAACAATCTCAAAACGCTTTGAGACATTTTGAAAAGCCGTGGATGCATTACTGCCACTGGAACCATGAACGCAACAGAATACTGGTTCTGATTTTATTGTTTGTCGTTTAAACGTCATATATATGAATTATTATAGGCTACAGAAGTAAAGTCATTGTATAATATTTGTTCCTTAGTGTAAAATGGAAATGCATGGCGATTTTATTTTGTAAATAGGCAAAAAAAAAAATGTTTTAGAAGACAAATCTCTCTGCATCAACAATAGACTATAAAATGCATTAATAGGCTAATATAAAAACACCAGTAGTCCAAGTTAGTTCGGGATTCGAACCCGTGTCATCTAAATGATCGTAACGTACGTTCAACCACTCGGCCACTATTCACTCGTTGCGATACGGCCTAACGTTCCAGTGTGTGTTCGCTCGCACGAGCGAGAAACGCTCTTCATTCAAATGAACGCGCCGCCGCATTTGTTGAACACTAATTCAACATGCCAGAATAAAACCTGGCTTTAGAACAATGCATAGCGCCACTCGTCGTGGTGTGCCAAAAATTACAATAATTTAGTTTAATTTATTTCAGTGTTAATGTTTGAGTTAAAAAATCCTCTACAAATTAAATTAACCCAAAGTCGGCTATAAGAGTCCTTTAGGCTACGTAAAAAGCAAAGGGCTTACAGTCTTAACATTTAGGCTACTTTGCTTAAATTCGATACATTTATTTTCAGTAGGGCCTAATACATTTGTAGGGATGTAATTTCAGTATGCTTTACCAACGCTATGTATTCAATTAAAGTTCCAAGAGGTCTGGTCTCTATATTTCCTTCCCAGCTGACACTTATATGCAAGTGCACAGCAAAAATCACAACTTGTGCTTGCTGCGAACGCAGGTTATTTAAGGTGTCTCAACTGTACACAGTCTACCCTACAGTGTGAATTCGTTACAAGGTTTCATTTAATTACATTAACCCTCAGAGGTCGGAGATCACGCCGGCGTGATCTGCTCGCTTTTTTCCTTATGAGTTGAATTGAGACCCCAAATACTCTTTTGACTTTGATTTTATAAAACAAGTTTCATACATCAATCGATTCTGTTAAATGTGTATTATTTTTGTGTATACTCACAATAAAAACAAAATGTTGTGCTTTTTGCCAAATAAAGAAAAATAATCACGAAACGAGTTCTGCCTTCTCTCTGTCCGTGTAGTCCATTCTGAAACGCGTCCGAAAATGAATCATAACTCAGCGAATACTTCTCACACAGGCACGTGAGATATGTCTTTATGAAGCTTGAAATCTCCTCTTTTAAATGAAGTAATTTATATAAAAAACAAATGTTTTTAACTCATGTAATCCCTTTGAAAGCAAGGAGAGGTACCGTTTTTCCTTCTCCCTTCATTATCTCTAAATGAGCTGCAGCCGCCCCGCCCCCGGCGCGATTCACATGTAAATAGTTTACCTGATCTAGTATGCATCGCATACGCCCCCCGATCAATGCCATAAAAACGCAGTTTGTTCATCAGACTTCAGACTGATAGTTCATCGCGTTTTGAGTATGACACGCTTCTCCGGTAATAAAGACTCCCTTCAGATGATTCTGGACAGCGAGGAAGAATGCACCTTTTCCTCAGAGGACGAACGGCAGCATTTTGAAGAGCGAATTCCGCCGAGAACACAATTTCGGAGTAAGTTTTACTTAAAAGTCTTTTGTCTTTTATTTTTCGTGTTCGCATTTATGAGGAAAAAACAATATTACGTGACAGTTCTCCATTATGGACGCGAGCGCTCTAAAAAAAGCACTAAAAGACTTTCAAACTTTCACAGAGACCTCAAAACAGAAAGTACAAATCCTTTCTTTAAAACGAATTTCGTTTTGTATCAATTGTATCTTAATTTTAATAATTTTTTCATTAACAAATTTCCTGGATTTAAAGTAAATATAGGCTAGCAATCACAACATAAGGTGCTTGAACTGGAGATCATCATGAACCAGACCGTAGCCTATTCTCGCCTCACATGTCTAAAAAATGTGAAATATATTTACAGAAAGCTGGTTCTAAACAAACCATCCAAAACACTAGCCTACTGCGAAGATCGCGAGTCAATAGCCTATCGTCAACTTCATCTTTGCCAGAAGTTAAATTTAAATCGCGTGTGTGAATGAATGATGATGTTTTAGCAAACTGAATTGCTACTGAGATGAGTAAAAATCGACTGAAATATGAATACATAGATAAAATGTAGGCCTATAATCTTTTTTTTTTTTTTACAAAGAAAGAGTACACTTGAAATATTGTTGAAATTGTAATTATTGTTGTAATTGTAACCTTTTTAATAAAATAGCAAAACATATTTACAAGATAGATGTAAGCAAAATCTTAAATGGTCAATATAAGTCTTCTAAATATATCTGTTGTTCTTGTATTGTGGCTCAGTCAGTTTCACACCTGAGTGAATGGCTCATCATTATGCAAAGTGGGTGGGGCACTGTAATCTAAGGTGTAAACTACTCCTCCCCCTCGCATATTGGCTTTCCAAGCAAAACCTGTTTTACATCAATTTAAATCAATGTATGGTTTTATTTGAACGATAAAGCAAGACTATTTTCACATAATTTTGAAGAAAAAACACTAGGCGAGGACATCCATTTGTCAAAAGTCTTATTGACACATATTTACTATGTGTTTTGTGGCCTTATTTCAGAATTTTTATTTTTTATTTTTTTCAATAACCACGCATAAACATTATTCTCTCAAAAATGAAAACATGTACATACACATGGCTCACATATTATGGTAGCCCTGTTTGTGCTTTATAGAGTGAATTTACACCTTTGCCATTAATATGTTTATAAGCAACTGAAAAAAGCACAAATGTCAGGGCATGTCAGAACATCTCAAGGGCCCCAAAAACAGCCCAGACCCCAGAGGGTTAACGTGCAGCAATTTGTACAAATAGAGTCTATAGGCCTACTGTTGTAGACATTAAATAATCTCATTTAGTATCATATTTGTTAAAATATTATAATGTTGTTTTTTCAATCTATGTTGAATATGAAAAGTGAACAGCATGAGTAAGATAAGATGCATTATATCGAGAGATGGATATGGAGTGGGTCAGACATGATTTTGACCACTTCATTAAGTTTTGTTTAGTAGAAACCTTTTTTTAAAGTGAATTTCGTTTTCTATAAATTGTATCTTAATTTTAATCATTTTTTCATCACCCAATTGTCTGGATTCAATAAGTAAGAGAAGCAAACAGACACTAATCATAGAGGCGCCCGTGAGGTCACTTGCATTGCACGTCAGCTGGAGCACATCTCATCCTCCTAACTTAACGAAACTCAGCGTATGCCTCACACAGACATGATAAATACATCAAATACACAAAGCTTGAAATGTCTTCAAACGAAATAATTCAAAACGAAAAAGAAAAAGGCTACTCTCTGATTATGTCTTTGTGCATTTCTCTCTAGGTGCGTTCACTACAAATATGGCGATCGTCAACTTCATCTTTGCAGTCGACACTGTCAGAAAACACTAGTTCATTGATAAAAATCATATGAAGACAAGGCATATATTAAGTTATTTTAGCTGTTATGAGAAAAATAAATCTAACAAAACCTAAAATCTAAATCTAATAAAAAAAAAATATATATATTAACGCCAATTCAACATGCCAGTATAAAACCTGATTTTTGAACAATGCGTAACGCCACTCGGCCTGGTGTGCCAAAACACTACATTTTAAACTTCAATGTTTAATTCAAAACAATCTCAAAACGAGTTGTGATTTTTTTTTAAAGCCTAGCCTATATACATTAAGGGCATTGAATCCAGGATCTTAACTAAAACGTGTTCCGCGTAATCTCTCAAAAATTATGCCACACTACTCCATGTAATTTTTTTTTTTTTTAAGGACTGCTTTTGAAATCACTATAAATTGTATCGCTCACGAGAGCTCTTCGTTTATCTAATTCCTCAATAGAATAGTAAAAATATTCAGCGTCATTGCTCCTAATATCGTCTCTATTTTTAACTTTTGATTCTATTTTTTCAGCTGTAAAATTGATTCTATCTTTGGTTCTATTCTGTTGTAGCCTAATAGGCCTATTTATATAAATGAAAAATATGCCTATTATTTAACCCACTTACATTTTAAAATACGGCAATTGCTGCTGTTTTGCACAATGTCCCTTTGCGCCACCTGGCGGTCATTTCGGGAACGACTTTGAAATGCGGCTGGTTTATTTTCGCCGCGGTAATTTCGCCGCGGCGGCTGGCGCGGCGGTAATAGGCATTCTGGTTGACCACCATCTGTATGTCATTGTATCACAGCAGAAAAGGGCAATTTAGGCTAACTGTTTAACTGAAAAAGTATACCCAGCCAACAAGAATAATAATTATAATGTACAACAAATGCTAATCTTGTTTTAGTCAGCCCCCTTTGACTTTGAGAGCAAAAAAAAAAAAAAAAAAAAGTTATGTACAGAAACACATAACGTTACACTCTTCAAAGATTTAAGGAAATTAGAAGTAGTGCAAATTATTTTAAGCCAGGACAAGTGACTTGCAGCTGTCCCAAAAAACAAAACAATTAAATAAACAGATTTTTACATGAATGAACACAAATTAGGCTAGACTAGGAAACTAGGAATAAATGTTGGAAAAAACTAGGACAAAAACTAAACAGTGAGCTATTTATTTATGCAAACAGCAACTAAAACTTACCAGTAACTTCTGATAGCAGTATCTTCATCTCTTCAAGATTCGACTTGAAAAGCTTGGCTCTGATTGGTCAAATTGAATGTAGCTGATCTGAAAAAGACGTGCTGTTACACAGAGTCGAAAATACGACTGGCAAAGTAAACGTAAATGTATTACAAATCTTACCTAGAATCACAACATAATGAGGTTCCAAATGTCACACGTCATGCAAACTTGAAGATGGGGGAAAAAATAAAAACAACACTAACAGTTACGTTTTCTATTAACGTTAGAAAAATAATAATAATCTAAATACTGTCATGATCACTCATTAAGTAGTTGCAAAACATTTAAGAATTCCGTTAATCTTAGAAAGAAAAACTGAGATGTAGGCTAATGAAACCTGAGAGATTTAACTTATCCCTCTGATGAACGATTCACCAAAACTGTTCACGTTTGAAAAAGTTAATCGCAAAAAACATCACCTAATCCATATGAATCGCGTGGTTTCCTCCAAGTCCTCTAAAGAAACACGATCGCTCCAGTTTAAATTTAGACTTCTTCTAATCTAAATATAATCACATTCAATGAACTTGAGCTC
This sequence comes from Leucaspius delineatus, assembly GCA_023718395.1. Lineage (NCBI taxonomy): Eukaryota > Metazoa > Chordata > Actinopteri > Cypriniformes > Leuciscidae > Leucaspius > Leucaspius delineatus. The sequence goes on along the minus strand of CM043361.1, from coordinate 5,526,948 downwards.
ATAATTATCACAAGAACCAATCACAGACGTTCAACGGCTCTGGAACCAATCAGGATTAGTCACGTGTGTTATTCGTGTTTTTCAAATTTAAACAAGTACAACATATTTTTGGACAACATTTAAACGTCTTTGGAAAATGTATCTATGATGCATTTAAAATAATATGATGTTGATATCCTTGTGGGAATTTCAGTAGTAAAAACATATGTAATGGACAACAGCCCTTTACAAGTAGCCTACAAACAAGTAAAAGTAAACAACATTCATTTTAAGTGCTTATTGCAATGCTTAATAATAGTTGACAGTGTTTATATCAATACATTAGAAGTTGGTACATTATACAAAAAATCTAAAATATTAAAATGGTAAAATGATAAATATTACAAATATATTGCAGTAGGCCTAAGTGTTTAAAGTACTTTAAACACACTAACAGCTAATCATTTAGCTATGTTCTTACACAAGTTACACATATGTACTTTAATTAAGAGCAACATAAGTATGCTTTCTTTAAATACACTAAAACTTCACACAAATGGTATGATTGTGTTAGCATATTTCTTAAAAATTTAACTAAGCATATTTATTACCAATCTACTTGTGCACTTTTTAGAAATATATTAAAAGTATGCTTGTGTTTAGCATATTTCTTAAAAGTATAATTAAGCATATATTTATTACCAATGTACCTTTAGTGCATTTGTTAGAAATATATTAAAAGTATGCTTGTGTTTAGCATATTTCGTAAAAGTATAATTAAGCATATATTTATTACCAATGTACCTTTAGTGCATTTGTTAGAAATATATTAAAAGTATGCTTGTGTTTAGCATATTTATTGAAAGTATAATTAATCATATATTTATTACCAATGTACTTGTAGTGCATTTGTTAGAAATATATTAAAAGTATGCTTGTGTTTAGCATATTTCTTAAAAGTATAATTAAGCATATATTTATTACCAATGTACTTGTAGTGCATTTGTTAGAAATATATTAAAAGTATGCTTGTGTTTAGCATATTTATTTAAAGTATAATTAAGCATATATTTATTACCAATGTATTTCTAGTATACTTTTTAGAAATATATTAAAATACAATTCAATGTATTCTTTTATGCACTTCAAATAAGCATGTTGGTAATACAAATGCATTATACTATTTTTATTTCAAGTATATTTTTAATACATTTAATACTACGTCTTTTTCACCTGGGAGTACCTTATCTGAATACACTTAAAATCAATTTAAGAATTAGTAATATTTAGTTTATTTTTATAAAGTGTACTTAAATAGCACTTTTGGGAAAATTTAAGTTTTGACTATTACATTTTGAATATATTTTAAGTAAAATCAATTTAATTTAAACTTATGATAGCTATCTAAAAGTGCACTAACAATGAACTATGTTTAATGTGTTAAAAATGTACTTGTAAGAAATACACTAATAAAACACTTCTGTGTATTTTTTCAATAGTATATCTTTTTTCTTATGCACTAAAAATACATTTAAAATATCAATGTTATTTAGTATACTTTCACAATTACACTTAAGTACTACTTAAGTAAAAATATACTTTTAATTAGTGTATTTATAGTGTATCATTTTTACACTTTTCTTTAGCACAAAAAATAAGAATGTACTACAAATGTACTTTCTTGTATTTAAGTGTTTTTTTAGTGCACTCAAGTACACTTTATTTTCACCTGGGAATGCTGAGTATGATCCATCTCAATTATTTGAGGAAGCTCTCCCTGATGTGGGGGATTGGACATATGATGATGGATATTTGTTCAATGAGGGATTTGAAGAGGGTTTGAGTGAGGACTGTGCAGAAGAGTCAAATTTCAAGGACACAACACACAAACCATTATATGACAATGCATCAATAACTGTTGCAGAGAGCCTTCTGATCATCATGGCTTACGTAAACTGTCACAAAGTAACTGATAAGGCCCTTAGTGATTTGCTTAAAATGTTTAAGTTGGTTTGTCCTGATAGTCTGAATACAGACTGCTTAAACAGTGTACAGAGGTTAAAAGACTTTTTTTTCTCACATGCTGCATCATCTCCTATTGTATTGCATAAATATTGCAGTACTTGTTTTGGGTCATTAGAAGGTGAACAATTACAATGTCTATCTTGTGGGACCAGTGTGTCAGAAGAAAGATCCTCATCCTTCATAGAGGTTCCAATTGATGCTCAAATAAGGTCATTGTTTCTCAAGCCAGGTTTTCAGGAGAAACTTAACTTTAGATTAAGCAGGAAGAAGACAGATCCTAACAACATTGAAGATATATATGATGTAGAAATTTACAAACAGCTTGTAGATGGGGGTGGTCCTCTTAGTGACCCTAAAAACATCTCACTTACTTGGAACACAGATGGGGTACCCATTTTCAAATCGTCCAAGTTTTCAGTGTGGCCTTTTTATTGTATCATCAATGAACTGAGTTTCATGGAACGCACAAAAAGAGAGAATATGATATTTGCTGGACTTTGGTATGGGGACTCAAAACCATCCATGGTTACATTCCTTAGACCACTAGGTGACACACTGAGTAAACTTGCAGATGATGGAATTCTTGTGCAACCTGCAGAGTTGACATCTGAACCTTTTGTGTGTAAAGTGCTCACCATTGCTGGAACATGCGACTTACCTGCTAAAGCATTAGTCCTTAATTCAGTGCAATACAATGGGAAATTTGGATGTCATAAATGTGAGCAGCCAGGAGAGACTGTAAAGACAGGGGAAAGGGGACATGTTCATGCATTTCAAAAGGCCCACTGCGCACAAATGAAAAGTTTGCTCTTGATATGAAAATCTCAAATGAGACCAAAACCCCCGTTAAAGGGGTGAAGGGTCCCTGTTGGCTTAGCAAACTTAAATGTTATAACCTTATCAAAGGCACTGCCATAGATTACATGCACTCAGTCCTTCTTGGAGTAATGCGCCTTCTGATGGTTCTGTGGTTTTCTCCAGAGTTTTCTCGTCAGCCCTTCAGCATGGCAAAAAATGCAAAGGAAATTGACAGGCGATTTCAGGATATCTCTCCTCCATCCTCCACTCGATATCCTCGATTAGTGACATCTCACAGAATGTTTTTTAAAGCATCAGAATATCGGGATATTTTGATCTTCTATGGACCTGTTGTTTTCCGTGGAATTCTTGCAACACTACAAGCACTTCCTTCTACTAAGTGAAGCCATTTTCATTTTGTTGATGGAATCCATATCAGTTGAACAGATTGATCATGCAGAGAAACTACTGTGGAACTTTTGTTCCCAAATGGCTAATCTATATGGTGAGCGGTACGAAACTGCAAATGTACACCTTCTTGTGCACCTAGCAGACAGTGTGAAGGCCCTTGGTCCATTATGGACTCATTCGTGTTTCCATTTTGAGGACAAGAATGGCTATTTGTTAAGGCTCATACATGGCACTCAAAATATACCTATGCAGATGGTCCATGCAGTCAAACTTGTGCAGTCTATTCCTGTTATTTCACAAACCATAAAACCAGGGAATGCCATAGCTGAATTTTACACACGGATGACTAAAGATGATAGTTTCTGTCAGGAAAACAATGATTTGTCTAGGACCAAACTATATGGAGCATCTAGTGAACTTCAACTGGACACAGTTCAACTCTCTACATTGGAAAGACATACTGGTCATTGCATCAGTTCTAAAACAGTAAGGATCTTTCACAGGGCTCAAGTTAAGAGAAATTATCTCACATCAAAACACTATGGGAAAGGCAATAGAAGAAACAATTTTACAGTCGTTTTTTCTAGTGATGGACAAAGAAAGTATGGACAGATTGAGTACTTCTTTACCTCAGAACATTCATATGCCAAATGGGCCCTTGTTCATGAATTCAAAGTTGCTGGTTTTTCTTTGCTGCATGATAGTGTAACAAATGGTACATGCAGCCATGTTGTTCCCCTATTGGAAACCTCTGTTAATACAGTAGTTTCCTTGGATCATATATTGGGTAAAGTTGTTTTCTTTGACTTGACATCTATGCCTGGCATTGCTTTTGCAGCTAATTTCCCAAACACACTTGAAAAGTTTTAACCCCTTAATATTGGGTTTATACTAGATGCAACAGTGGGTCATGGTCAGGGTGTGTGGTGGCAAGATGAATTGCCTCTATTGTATTATCAGGGTGCTTGAATGAATTGAATTAAAACAGCATGTGCTCTATTATGTGTTACACACTCTTTTACTGCTCTATACAATAGAGCTTTGCTGTGAATTCTGTCAAAACAGCACAATGTCAACATTTAGAAAGTTCACAAAGGTGTCTTTTGAGCACATCATGGCTTATGTTTTGATGGGTTATGTTTTGGAACTCAAAATTGTAATTAATGAATTGTATGGCTTAATAAACACATTTTGTAAGTTGAACATTATGTAAACCATCTCAAATTATTTGCCTGAATTGATTACTTCTTTTCTTAAATTTTGCGCTGAGATAAATTGAGATATGATTGAGCTATAATATTAAATAATGTCTCATATTGAGACTAATTTGAGAGCTTGCACTACTCTATTTTTTCTTTTTTGCTGAAACACTAGAAAGAGACAACTGTAAGAGAATCTGAGAACTCAAATAGTGAGCAGTACGAGACATATTTCTCACTGAGATATAACTGAGATCAAATTGAGACATATTTGAAAGTGGCACAGTTTGTCTCATTTTTCTCTTAGTTGAGATCAGGAAAAGAGACAGCTGTGAGAGAATTTAGAGAACTTGCACTGTGCTCAATGTGAGACTTAATTCTCAGGAGAGACATTTGAGAAGAATGAGAAAACCACTTTGGTCTCAATTAGTGCTCATTTATATCTAGGAGATGTAAATGTGACGTAAAGGAGATCTCATCTTCAATTTTGCTTTGCTATGGGCATGTAAAACATGTAAAATAAGTTTTGCTCTTACCTAAGCCACATACCTTCTATGTAGATATCAGAGAACAATTTAACCTGTTAAATTTTAATGTTAAATAATTTTTTTTGTATCAATGCATTCTATCTTCTCCTGGGAATGAACACAAACACTGAGGTATTCATAGGGTAACAAAATCAACAGGTGAGCTCAGGCTAGATTAACCTTATCAGCTGACAAGTTGCCATGGCTGCTGAACGAGTCAAGTCACGCTCTGTACCGTGACAGGATGTTGTTGCATGAGGGGGGAAAATAACCAGGGTTTCCGCGGGGTCTTAAAAAGTCTAAAATTCTGAACTTTAAATTTAAGGCCTTAAAAAGTCTTAAAAACGACCAGATTTTCATCCTAGGTCTTAAATTTCATTTAGTCAGGTCTTAAAAAGTGTTTACCCTCGTTCATTTCCAGAAACGCTGGCCGCAGAAAGTTACTACAAAGTAGCAAAAAAGTATCGAGTTGTAGCCTACAAAGTGGAGCCCTAGAGCAGGGGTCTCCAACACGTCGCTCGCGTGCTACCAGTGGCTCGTGGCTTGATATGAGCTTGCTCGCCGGAGGCCGTTCACATATCGCGTCTTTTGCGCGCTCAAGTTTGTTCAAATGTAGGCGCGTGGCAAGCGCGCTCATAATTGAAGCAACGCGCTAATTTTTTTACCAGGCGCAACGAGATGAAAAAAATCTAAACTTTTCAGAATGCCGCAAACGCACCGCAGGTCATGTGACAGGAACCAACCAATCACCACTTTCTATAACAACATTGATAGCTCAGTCAACATGAAGGATGGGGGTGCACCCAAACACTACTAATAAATATAAGCTAATGTGTAAATGTCAGTAATTTATCTTTTTTGATTTAAAGGCTGAAATATGAGGTTTATCTTTGTATAAAACCTTTTTTTGTCAAAACTTTATTTGAACTTGTACATGTTAGTAGATAACATGTTGCAAGACACTCTTTTAAAATCTGGCCATCATTTTTAATGGTATTTTAATGTTTACGTAAACAAAAAGTGCATATTGATGCTAATCAGTTTGTTATTTGCTGTTTTTCAACATAAAACTTGTTGAATTGACTTCATTCTGTAGTGTTAGTACTTTTTGAACAGGATTCTGTGATAATTTCGGTCACTTTAATCATCTCATCATTTCCTCTCTAGTTAAGATCAACTATGATCAACTAAAATCAACAATAATTGTGTTTTTACAGTATAATATGCAAAAGTACAATTTTCTATTAAAAAAATATCTCCCTCTCCCTCTCTCTCACACACACACACACACACACACACACACACACACACACACACACACACACACACACACACACACACACACACACACACACACACACATCAGATAATCCTAGATAGATAGATAGAAAGATACATAGATAGATACTCTAATGATCCCGAGGTAAATATCTATCTAACTTGGATAATGCGTCGTGTAGGTCTTAAATTTCAATCTTGATGGTCTTAAAATGTCTTAAAAAGGTCTTAAATTTAACTTACTGAAACCTGCCGAAACCCTGATAACATTTAAAGGAAAAACTCCATCAGCAACATTTGCGACATAAAGTCAGTCATCACAGAAATGAATGTCAACTCTTTATTTAAAAAAAATTATTTGTCCGCCACTTACAATTGATGTAAATGGGCCAAGCAGTTAACATTAAAATACACACTGTTTCAAAAGTAAAGCCACAAGGCTTAAACCAAGTCAAAGTTATTTTCTGTTGAGATCAACAGTGCCACAAATGTTGTGAATAGAGATAAACATCTACTGAACCCGGAACATTCCTTTGATTATGATTAACAATTAACTTGATTTACATTGCTCCAGATAAAAAAGTAGTTCATGTACAAAAGACAGTAAATCAGGACACTATAAAAGGAACATGAGAGGCTGTGAGGATTGCAGAGCAAGAGCTGGAAACAAACATCAGTGAAGAATGAAGGGTTTAGTATGTTTACTGCTGCTGTTGGAAACCTTTGTGTGTGTCGTACAGCATCAGGTAGATGGAGGACTCAATGAGAATGAGATCAGTCAACAGCTCAGATCTGAGGACGGAAGACAGAATCCACCTCAAACAGACACTTTGAGAGATGAAGCTTCAACTGACAGCCAACAAAACTGCCATCTGTGCTTCACTGACATCCATGCAGCGCTGAGAGAACTGACCGCCACAGTTTCAGAGCAGAAAACAAACATCAGAGCTTTAGAGACGCAACTGAGGGAACAACAGACGTTTATCCTGGACGAGATGAACAAGAAAAATGATGGTACCTCACCAAAACATTCACTCTTTTATCAATGATCCTCCAAGTAAAACACCATTGAAATACATTGCATAGTGTAACTGTTAGTTTACAATTGAGTATATACTGTGTAAATTGTGTATCTATTACAATAAGCAGTTTCAATGTCATTTAACAGAATCTTTATTCCTTCACAGAAATCTCAAATCTTACTCTGAGTCAAGTGGAGGAGTTAAGAAGGAAAATAGAGGTGAAATTGTGCTTGAATGATTTTAAATTCAATGTATACATTCTCAGTGTAATACAGTAATATCACAATTGTAATCGCAATATTGCTTATGTTTTTCAATAACAGACAGAGAAATAGCTTTTTCAGCTTCACTGATGGAATCTGGCAGAGGAGATATTGGTCCTTTTACCACTGAAATCACACTAACCTACAGGAACGTCTTCACAAACATAGGGAACGCCTACAACCCAGTTACAGGTAATAATTAATAAAATGGAGTCATAAAAGTTTATAGTAATGAAAACCCTTCTGCTCCATTCAGACCTCTCTGCAGTTGTGTAATGTGTATTAGAGAATTAAATGATCTGCCATCTTTCAAAACTATTACACAGTGTGTTTGGTAATTAAGCAATCATACAGGAAACATCTGATTCTGTATCTCTTGTTATTTGATTTAGGTGTTTTCACAGCCCCACTGAAAGGAGCGTACATGTTCAGAGTCTCTGTTTATGGTTTTGGCCCAACTCCAGCAACTGCATCCATTTATAAGAATGGAGAGCGTATGGTTATGGCAGATGCTCATCAGGCTAATGATGAGTTAAACTCCTCGAATGGAGTTGTGTTGATCCTTGAGGTTGGAGATGTTGTCTATGTGAGACTTTGGCCTAAAGCGAGGATATATGATGACAAGTATAACTACAACACTTTCAGTGGTTTCCTACTGTTTCCCTTAAGAGAACAGGAGCTTTGCAAAATGTGATTCCAATAATTCTGAACCTTCAGCGTATGATTTAAGATGAAAATCATGAAGAGTCAGTAACATATGAACCTTTATTAATGAGGACTAATGTGTGTTTGAAATTTGCAATAGATTGCTGTATAAAAGTCTGAGCTGTCAATTCGTGTGACTTTGTATAAAGAGTTTAATGACTGAGACAGACAGGACCCATGAAAGTCATTTGACTCAAGGGTTTTTCTTAAAGTATTAAATCTAGAATGTTAAGTAATATCTTTTTAAGTGTACTTTCTTATTGATCATTGATCTGCATCTCTTCAATCTACATAAAATAATAAGAGAATAAAGAGACATTCATATTTATCAGTCCCACCTGGATTTTTCAAATTGTTGTGTGTGAATTGTTTTCTTTTTTTTTGCAAGTAAAATGATGGCAATTTCCAGAAGGTTGAGCCTAATTTTCTTAGGCAATGTAAGGGAAACATGTCAATTAAGCTCAAAAGGAATCATTAATTTATTGAGAATTTTGAAAAAGTCACTTATTTTACGTTCACTTGAACGAGCAGTAACTATCAGCTCAGCGGATATTAATATCTAAACTATAGTAAAAAATACTATTTATTAGCACGGTAACATAGATCAGCAGTTTAAGACGTTAAATTTGTAAGCACAATAACACAAGACACTTATTTTTTAAATACAAATGAGACTTTATTAACTATTCTAACACACAAAACTAATACCCAACACACAAAAACACACATTCACACAAGTTCGCAGAAAGAAAGAAAGTGATGAAATGCATTTTTTAGAGTGAAATTATGAAATCCCAAGATTGTAGCAATACATGCTGTCACATTTAGACTGTGACGTATGACTCTTATTTTGAAAGGACTGCTGAAGTGCATGTACACCCATGAACAGTTTACACCAACACACACACACACACACACACACACACACACACACACACACACACACACACACACACACACAATTTAGATGCTGGCAAAATAACATCATATATATACTAGATGTGTGGTTATTTTTTTGTTTAGGCGGTGTAATAGGCCCTCTGCTTAGTTCCATGGTTTTGTGGATATAATTTTCTTTCCTTTTGTTGGTTGTTGTTTTTTTCTGCTTAATGTTTTGTTTTGTTATATGACTTAACATTCAAAGAAACCAAACCAAACTCTTGTACAAATGTTAACAGTATATTTCCCCTGAAACAAACTAACATATATAAAATACTGTTGTAATGTTGGTATACAACAGTATATGATAGCAATATAAGGTATAATACCAACTTTAACGATACAATGTTTAATAACTCCAAAAATATGCCATTTCTTTAATTTCCTGAAAAATAATGGTTTTGGAGATACAAGGATTCCGCCAGACAGCAACAATATATAAAATACTGTTGTACTCACATTGTGGGTCACTTCTCAACTGGCAAACCCATGTGCAGCGACGGCTGCCATTTTAAAGGGGTGGTATGATGCCCTTTTCACAAGATGTAAAATAAGTCTCTGATGTCCCCGAGTGTGTATGTGTAATTTTAGCTCAAAATACCCCACAGATATTTGTATATAGCATGTTAAAGTTGTCACTTTTTGAGGGTGAGCAAAAATGCACCGTTTTGTGTCTGTTCCTTTCAATGCAAATGAGCTGCTGCTCCCGGCACAGGGGCGGAGCTTCAAGAGCTTGCATGTGTGTGTTAGCAGCTTCGATTACCTCACACAGACATGCACTGAAAACCCAGGGGTTTCCTGGGTTTGTTGATTGACTGGCGGTCTCGTCGTGTCTGGATTGATGTCTTGGGTGGCCAATCACATTATGGTGTTGGCGGATGAATGGAAGCGTTTGAGTCTCTGGCTGCGTTCCAAACCACATACTCAATGAGTAGGTACTTAATTTCAATAAGTACTTACTTAACGAGCACTAAAAGAGTAGGTACTTTATAGCCAGATCTCGTTGAGTATGAATGCGATCCGGACATCATCCGCCATGTTGACGTTATCATGTGACCTATGACCAGTGTGCGAAATACCCGTCAATATTCGGGGGGTCCCCGTCTCCTGATTGTTGCGCAATACCGATCTAAATTTTCTCAATTTGCAGTAGGCCTATAACATTACAATATTTCATGGATGCAAGCCAAGACAATCAGTCTATAGCCTGCATAACAACACACACACACACACTTAAACACTTAATTATTTTTTTATTTTTTTATTATCTCGACATGTGCATTTTAAGGTGTTTTGAAGGCCAAAATAATGGACAACTTTAAAAGCATGTCAGTGGGCAGTAGCATGAAGTTTTTTAACCAGATAACAGATTCTTAAACATGAGAATCAGTTTAAATGTCGCAATGAATGATCCACACTGCAAAATTGAAATGCAGAATGTTTATGCTTATTGTTGACAATACACAATCACATATTCGAAACGGGAATGGCCTTAAATAAGAAATGATTCAAGGATTATCTTGGATAGATGTTACATTTCAAACAAACGCCAATGCAATATCATATAGTATTCGTGAAGCAACACTAACATAGGAGGTTGCATTGGGTAAAGTTGTTTGGATGCATGTTGTTTTATAACAAGGAGAGGCAAAGTTGTGCATTACAGCCGAAATGACAATAATTGGCACCAATCTGGCGCACTTACAAGAGCAATCAACTGAATAAATGCCAGGTAGCCTATTGGAAACTGGCACGCAATCAGTGCACTTGCAAATGAGAGCCTGCATGAGCTCCACTATATGCTATTTGCTGTTTGACTAACTGAAAGATATCTTTTCACAAGTTTTTCCAGTTGGATTCATATCTAAATATTATGAAATCACAATTATAAGAATAAAAATGACTTTTTGTCAAAGTTTTTAGCATTTTTTTGTACTGAAAAAAAAATCTTTTTTTCAATAATGTTACATTATGATTAGAATCAAACCTGGAAAAGATGTTACAAAGAGAAAAGTTGAGTTTTTAGAGTTTATCATTTATTTCAGTCTTCTTTTTTTTCATATAATTGTACAAATGTAATCTACACTTCAGTTATTAATTAACAGAACAGATATGAACAGTTATATTACATATTGGGTACAAATACATGACATGAACATCAAATTGCAATGAACTGAACAGCAATAACAAATGAGGAAAAAAATAAGGCAGTAACTTTTGTCACTTTTGTCTCTTTCTCTCTCTTTCGTCAAAAAGACCCGAAGAACGCTCAAGGGTTAAGTTAGAATAGACCAAAGATGTCTTAGCTTGACTTCTTGTGGTTGCCGTCCTGGTTTCCAGGAAGAAGAGAGGCGATGTCCTGCTTTAATCCAGCTTCTGACGAATGGAACTGGGTCGAATTTGTCCAGAGGAGGTCCGTTGAGGTCCACAAACAGGAGTGAAGACAGACTGTCTTGACGCAACCTGTTGCGCGTCTGGTTGCCCGTGTTATTAACTGCGGAAAAGCCTCGTTCGCACTCAGCTGACGTGGGGAGATACGTGCGACTTGCTATGCAAAGTCTTTCCAATGTTTTCCCCGGTGCAGTGCCCTGTAGTTTCCAGTCTCGAAACTGCTCCACGGCCTCCCTGGTTGGTTCTCCAAGCACTTTTGCAAGGCTGTGTACTTCTGGTTCGCCATGCAAAATCAGGTCCTCCTGTTCTCCTGGCCAAAAACGCTTGTCAAGAGCTTTGAGCATCAGGACCAAATTTGACTCCGGTAATCGCTTAGTTAGAGACGCAATCACTGATTCATAAAACCGAGACCTGTTTATTTTCGCCCTGCCTTCACTCAGCTCTACGCCCTTAAAAAGGCTGGATGAGACGGACTGTTCAGCCTTCTTGGTTGATTTCCCCCCACCAGTCGTCTTCATGGCCGTCAAAACATCGATAGTTTGTTGGATGGCGAGACTTGAATCCACGAGTGACATTTCTCTTTTCTGCAGCTTGAGAGACAGGCTCTGGAGTTCACGCAGGATGTCTTTCATGACTGCCAAATCTTCCAAAAATCCTGAGTTAACAAGGTGCTTCAGAAGTCCCTTGTATTTTTGCCTCTCAAGATCATTGCGTGATGTGTCCTCACTGGCTGTTTTGAAATGGAGTGCTAGTGCAGGGAAATCTTTCCATACTGCTTTTACTGTTTTAAAGCTGCTGGCAACCCATCTGATGGTGAAGATTTGACCTATTTTCAGTATTTCCACGTCGAGCTCGGCCGCTGCTTCTCTCAGCAATCTGGTGTTCCTGGTTGACTGATTGTAGAGTGAGTATAACTTTGAAATAAAGAACTCAAACTGATTAGTGCCAGCCACTTCTTTAAGAGCATCTTTGACAGCCAGTTCTAATCTATGCGCCAGGCAGTGAACAGACTGCATGTTCGGAAACTTTTCATTGAGTCTAACGACAAGCCCACTGGCTTTTCCTGTAAGCACCGCAGCTCCATCGGTGGCAATGCTTATCAGGTGCGTCTTCAAAAAGTCATCATCCATTCCAGCTTTATGTAGACTCGCCATCATTGAGTTATAAATAGATTCAGCATCAACCCCATCTGTAAGTTCCACTAGATCCAGGAAAACATTGTCTACATCCCCCTTACCACTGACATCACATCTTACGTAGATTATTAGATAGGGACTACCATGAATGTTGCTTTCATCAATTGTGATTGACACCCGTGAATCCATTTCTTTCACATTGCAGACGAATTTGCGGCGCATTTCCTTGGCAATGTGACTGATTATTTCTGCGCATGCATGGTCAGATTTGTGGATATTGCCAACTTCGGCTCCATTAAGCTCCTGCATTGTCATGAGTGGGTTGAGCTTTTTGTATGATAGCCTTTCCTTTGCCACGGTGTAAGCTGTTCTAAACGAGACTGTGGTTTTCTTGAGTAAATTTGACTGTATATCAATGAAAGTGTTCGGGAGGGTGTCTTTCTCTTTCATCTGGGCTATTTCCACTGACCTTGTGTGGGCCTGGCTGTCCCTGTGTTTGTATATTTTCTTTCGTAGCCTCTTTGCTTCAGAGCTAGTAACATCACCGTTGATCCATTCTTCTGCAAGGTGTAAACCCGGTCCTTTTTCTGAGAGTAGCAACGTTTTTGCTTTTCTACACACTAATCACCCCAATTTTCCTGACTTAATGTCAAGCCAAGGGTTGCGGTCTTTCCATTCGCCCACCTGCTTTGCTGTCCAACCAGTCGGCAAGTCACTTGTGCTTAGGGTTGGCAACTTCAGAAAAGGAAAATGCAGGACAATTGTGGTTCTTTACAGGAAAATAAGGGACACTCAAAATATTTGTACTGTATCACACAGTACAGTATTTGTCATTTCAGGTTTGTATGTGTTCAAAAGGTTCTCAGACATAAACACATTTGTTTTGCTTAAAGGCAGGGTCGGCAAATTTGTTTAAACTTTCTTTATATACCAATACATAATTAAAATGTAAGTACTCTGAAAAAGAGAGTATAAAAATCGAGTGTCTGTTCTCTCAGGGCGCAATAAACAGCTACTTATTTCATTCGGAACGAATGAAATGATTGGCTGGGTGACTGTCACTCTCCCTCACTACCATCTATCTATCTATCTATCTATCTATCTTATATTTCTTTCTTTCTAACTCCAAACTAAATTCAAATTTTGACAGTTGGAGAGGCTCATTAGACTCCAATAGCTGCCTTTCTATACTATTTCTAATCAATCAAGACTCATTTTCCATTCTATCTAATATTTCTAAACTGAAAACCTTAACTTCTAAAACTGCTAAACTAAAACTTAAACTAAACTGATTCAAACTTTTCAAACCTTCAAACTTCAAGCTTTTAAAAATTCTTCAAACTTTGGTATTAACAAACTTTCTTTCTTTCTTTCTTTCTTTCTTTCTATCTTTATCTATCTATCTATCTATCTATCTATCTATCTATCTATCTATCTATCTATCTATCTATCTATCTTGCTTTCTTTCTTTCTAACTTTATCTATCTATTTTGACAGTTGGAGAGGCTCATTAGACTCCATTAGCTGCCACTCTATGTACTATTTCTGAAAACATTCAAACTTTTAAAACTACTAAACTAAAACTTAAACTAATTAAAACTAAAAACCTTCAAACTTCAAGCTTTTAAAAGTTCTTCAAACTTTCTGGCAAGACAACTTAAAGTCTGTCTACAAACTTTTTCATCTATTTATGTATTGGTATATAAATAAATTTGTAAAAAAAAAATGTTTTTTTTTTTTTTTGTAGAAAAAAACTGCCAACCCTGCCTCTAACCTATTTATGTACAATTTAATTCTAAAACGAATTTTAAGGTCATACAAAAAAAGTCACATTGCACACAAACCATAGTTCAAAATAATAGCATTTATCAGAAATAGAAAGCTTTTGTATCATTATACACTACATTTGAAAGAAATTAAAGAAAGTAATAGCCTTCTTTTTATTCAGTAAGAACGCATTAAATTAGGGCTGGGACTCGATTCCAAAAAGAATCGATTCCTCGATTCCGAGGTGTTGGGAATTGAGAGTCGATTCCAAAGGTTGGAATCGATTCCATTAGGGGAATCGACTCCTCTTTAAGATTTTTTTTAACACAAACCGCGGCCAGTTGCTGAATTCATCTGTCAACACAATCACGTCACCTGTAAAGAAATAAAGTTCAGACTACTAATATACTATAGTGGCCACGCGACCTACAGTAGGCTACATTTATTGCATTCGCCGCGTGAGCTGGAGGAATGGTTACTGTGGGAACAGTGCTTGTGTGTAGGGGTGCGTGCGAAACATAGACGGTGCGAACATTATAGTGTGCACGTGACCTACGTATGACACAGACAGAAAAGAGCTCTTTTCGTGCTTTATTTGTGTCGCCGCAGGTGTGCGTGTAAAATAGTTTATATGTGTAAAGGCCTAAAAAAAAGTGAATATGTGTAAAGGCCCTAAAAAAAGTTTATATGTGTAAAGGCCCTAAAAAAAAAAAAAAAGTTGTGTAAACTAAAAGGCCTAAAAAGTTTGTAGCCTATGTGTAAAGTGTGCATGAGTCTGTTCCTGAACAAAATGCTTTTAGAATTTAACAGGAATTTTAGCTATAGTTTAATGATACTGGATGAAATATATATACCACAAATAAATAAAAATCGATCTATCCACATACTAAGTGTATACACTGATTATGTGTGTGTGTCTGTGTGTGTGTGTGTGTGTGTGTGTGTGTGTGTGTGTGTGTGTGTGTTTGTGTGTGTTATTAGTTAGGTATGTATGTAAAATAAAATCTACCACATATGTAGGCCTATATGGTGAACATATTCCTAGTCTTTACACTGTACTGTCTACACCTGATGCAGGAAGCACGACGTGACAAATCCCCGAAGTAAATGCCTCGTTCTATTTATGACCAGCACTCGCAAGTCGCAATACGTCTATAGGAAGGACAAATGGATTTGCAACGGTCGCTTTGTCACGCCCGGTGTAGAGAGTTTCTCGCTGTGTGGCACGGTAAGACGCGACAATGTTAGACATGCTGTTGGTATTAAAAAAGAAAAGAATCGAAAATAACAGTGAGGAATCGATTCCAAGAATCGATTCTTTTCGATTCCAGAAACAGGAATCGGAATCGGAATCGATTCCAAAAAATCCGGAATCGAACAGCCCTACATTAAATTAATCAAAAGTGACAGTAAAGACATTTATAATGTTACAAAAGCTTTTTTATTTCAGATAAATCTCCTTGGAACTTTCTATTCATCAAAGAATCCTGACTTTTTTTTTTTTTTTTTTTAACATTAATAATAATCAGAAATGTTTCTTGAGCAGCAAATCACATCAGCATATTATTCCCTCAGGTAGATTTGATGTTTTCTTGCGTGGCTGGATGGATGCATGTTGGACTCATGAAGAATAATCACATTGTTTTAATTCGCCAAAACTGATTTGCTGACTAACGCAGAAAGTGAAAGGGATTTGCCGTTAGCGCGAGTCCGGATCGAACCGGGAGCGACCAGACAGCAGAGGATTCTGTTCGCAAATCAAACAATGATTTGTCCCAAAAAGAATGATTAATTCTCAAGAGTTTGTTAGAGTTTGTTATTCGGGTGTGATGCGCGCGAGTATGGGGTGTGATTGGATGATGATTGGTCTCGTGAATCTCGTGATCGTGTTGCTGTTCATCTCAGTCAGTGGTTAGATCAGCGTTACAGTCAGTAAACGGGACAAATAAATTAGGCCCAATTTACGGGACGTTCCCCATATTTCGCACACTGCCTATGACGTTATCACAAGCGCAACAACTTAAAAGATTTGAACGACACATTTAATTCATCTATCTGTAAATATCTTGATATTGATTAAACTTGTTCATTTTGTGGTCTTTTTGAAGAAACTGCTGCCCATTTATTTTGTGAGTACATTTAGGGTTGATTTAAGTTCTTATATTTAACCCTACCCTACTAATGTGACCCACCGTTTTATCCTTAACGATGTTTATTTTTATTACGAAATCCCGAAATTGTCATCATATACCTCATAACATCAGTAACTGGACAGCCCTACCTAGAACGGTTTTCCTCAGCATTTGTAATGTCTGCACAAAGGAGACGAGACGTTGGGCAGCTGTGCGAAGATTCGCCTTTGGAGAAAACTGTCGATTTTATACTCGAAAAATGTAAGTATCATTATTAAAAATTAATATTACCCCAGAATGAATTGCATTGCTATCCCACCCCAAAACACACAATAATAACAACTTGTGCTGACCAATTAATTATATTACTTTTTACTGAAAATGATACAATTCAATAAAACAAACAAAATGTAATGTATGTCATTTGAAATAGCTATGCATGAATACGCTCTAGATGTGTATATAGTGAACATATCTACATTTTCATTCAAACAATAAATAAAGCATTAATTAATTAATTGTATTTTATTTACTGACAACAATGAGAAATATTAATAAATTAGTAAAAGAATGAATCAAAGTCACCATCACACAATAAACAAATGCATAAGTCAACACATGAATCAAAGCTTTATTCAAACTACAATCGTATGTAAACTACAGGCGCTGAACCCCACATCCTTCTGCCATCTCAACACAGCGGTTCCCATTCTGAGGCTTTATTCTGATGACTCAGCTGACCGCCAGAGGTCAGAGGTTGTTGCGTGATGTGTTGTGCTTCACAATCTGAGGCAATAAGGGCTGGTGGAGTGATGGAGGGTCTCGTAAGGGCAGATGGAGTGATGGAGGGTCTCATAAGGGACGGTGGAGTGATGGAGGGACTCATCCATGGCACCATCTCCAGGATTCAGCTCTGGGCTCCTCGTCCTCAGTGCTCACCCCAGCCTGCTGACTGCCTGCTTGTAGGATTTCAGATCCTACAAAAATGCACAAACACAACACTAAAGCAGTCATTTTAAACGCACAATGTCATTTGATTTCAGTATTATTTAGAAGACAAAGATGCTTTTTTTCCACAAATGCCGCCATCATCTTCCCTTGCAGGTCCTGCTCCACCACAGAAGATCTGCTGCAAATGCACAGAAATCAAGAATCAGAAAAGTGCTGTAATAGCTCTGTTTGAAATTACAATAATTAAAATAAACTACAACTTAATATTTAAATAGTTGTTGTTATTCATTTCTGTAATGTCACAAAGCCTTTGATGGCAGCATTCAGCTTCATGAGCCACTCTCCACCGGATAAACACATCTGTTCATCTGTCCCTGTAAAATCCAGACCAGACTCACATCCCTCTGTGATTTATGAGCTCAACACTACATTTACATGTTGAGGTTGTTTTAACTTTTTATCCTACATAAATGTCCCTCAATTTATCAACAGTAATGGACAAATAAAATAGATAACTTATGTTTAGTTACTTTATAGATTTGTTCTACATAATAGCACACATACATCACTCAGATGTCTATTTCATATCTATTAGACGTAGTAATTTCTCGCCTACTCTTTTATGAATACTGATGTTTCGAACGTACTGCTTCCTTCACGTACTGTTTTCGCCTACTATATAGTTGGAAAGTAGGCATATTCGAACACACTTAAGTCCGAATCTCGCGATAATTAGTACGTCACCCAGGTAATTCTCGCATACTCTTTTGGATTCGTACATACTTTTTCGCTCGCCTACTCTTTTTCCCATACTAAATAGTAGGGAAGTATGCGGTTTGGAACGCAGCCTCTGTTTGACGTTGAAGTTTGAGGCGGGCTTTCCGGCAAAACTTAACTTAGAACACGAGACTCAACGGAAAGAAAATAAACTAGGTAAAAGAAAAGTGAGTGAGAGTATTGATGGCTTGAATGAAGCGGTGAATTTTCTCAGACTTTTGTCTACTCGTATTTGTCTGCTCAATACGGTATTGAGGTGCCAATTAGGTATTGTCTTTAGTTCAGAGGTGGCTGTATCGCCTCCTCTCACCCTAGATTACACGTTATCTGTGGTCTTTTAACTTCCCGCTCTAAGCAGAAAGTACAGTTTGGACATTTCTATTATAAGAATACGATACATTTTACACAGATTTCATTCAAGCCAAAATTTGAGTTATGAACAGAGATTTACACTCATACCAAGCAAGGCACACTTTATATCAACCATTCAATAGTTATAACAATTGCATAAATTATGTGTGATCTAAGCATAATAGTCAAATATATACGTTGTAGAAATGCTATAGAATCATGCAGTTGAAGTCCATCAAGCATTGTTTTGGAATGATTTAATGATTTAATTTTAATGTTGAAAACAGTCTGTTTTTTTCTGTGGATTACAATCCTGTGGTAAATGGTCGCTCACAGGTCTTTAAGGAGAAGAGGGTCTGTTTGGGATCTTTTGTCTTGGGGATCAAACAGCCTCTGGCGTTATCTTGGTGGGGCTCAAGCTGTGCCCTCTCCAAACCAATCCGTCATTGAAAAAAACTGCCTAACGTTGACTGCATTCTTCCTTTTACAAGGATCATCGCTGCCATAAAGCCATAAAGTTATTAGCTGGGGGTTTCTAGACTGAATGGAGTCCCAAATGGCATCGTCTGATTTAGGTTCCTGGATGTTGATCTGGAGTTTCTATAAAATTCTGATTCTTGATCAGTCTGATTAATACATTTATGCAACAGTTTATACAAGAGTTTAGGTGAGAATGTAGTTATTTAGACCTCAAATATGTGACACATATATAAACAGTGCTTATTTTACAATCTGTTGAGACGTTTTCACCGATGTGAGCTCCAGGCCGTCAGCGGGCGTTCAGTGCTCACGTACCCGCGGAGAACAGCTTCATCTCGGCCAGTACTTCGGGAATTTCAGGGCTGCAGACTGCGACTATTTTTCCTGCCTGTGTGACCAAATTTTTATATATTTCAAATTTTTATATATTTCTGTCCGACCACAACGTTGCCGAGGAGCGAATGCAAACAAAATGAAAACGGAACAAAAATGCACTACTCATTTACGCTTCACAGACTGTTTATTAGATCGGACCAATAATAAACAGTGCAGCGCCCCGAACTTGCCAGTCGCAGGCTGATCTCGATCACGCGACACTGTTACTAGGAGATCCAGACTCTGGAGATCCAGTGAAGAAATCCATTGATTTTGCCTCAGAATTAATGACATCATCGCTGCGAGATCCAGTGAGAAACATTCCGATTCGGCGCAGAGTTCTGTTATAAACCATAGATCAGATCAAACAGCGCTAACGTGGAAACCAGGAGAAACACGTATAGAAGGCTTTCAGTCCACAAATCAGCAACATTCACCATGGATTTAATGTAGTAACTCTAACCATGTAGTAACTCTAACTATGGTATTGTGACAGAAATTGTCAAACGCTTACAAGTACTACACATCTTTTTCCAGCACTTCAAAACTATAATATCATATATGTTATTTTTAAATTGATGACCAACACATTTTTTGTTCATCCTTCAAAGATTGTTCCCATTTAGAAAACGAAAAATGTTAAGATGTAGGGAAACTCTTATTTAAACTCTTTTTTTATTTTAAATTACCATTGTAAACAGTAGGATGTTTATTGGCTATAACCACTCCCTAATATGATTTTTTTTCACTCGTTTTGCTTTTTAGTCAATATTAAGACAATATGAATGATAATAATTAAAGTTAATTTCATCTACACCCTAAATTAAGCTTAGTGCTTTATTGTCAGCCCTTAGTGCTACTAGATAATTCTGTAGAACTCAGTGTCTCCGGTGCTGCTGCCCTCAGATGTTAGTCTGGAGCCCATTGCACTTAAAATAAAACTGCACATTCTAATATCTGTATGTTAAGTCTATTTATTATTAAAGCATGTGTCAGTATTACAGTTATTTTGGGGGAAATTTAAATAATTGTATTGCAAGCTGATTTAAAGTGTGCATCTAAATTGCTTGCACTCCTAAGTCAGGGGCTAGAGCGCTCCTTAAAAATTAAGTTAGTTGGAGCCCTGAATTTACTGCTGGCTTTAATGTAGGTAGGGGTTAAACATATAATTTATTTAGAGTATATCAAACGGGCGATCTTTGGTCTTATTAATCTATTACTTGTATCAGAGCAAATTGATTTTGTTTAAAGGGTACATAACATGCACAGTTTCACCTAATCTCATGTTAATCTTGAGTACCTATAGAGTAGTAGTGCATCCTTAATATCTCAAAAAAGTATTTAGTTTTATTATATTTAGAAAAGAAAAATACAGCTTTCCGATTCTCTCCGGAAAAAGCCGAGGTCCTGGAGGCGGAGCTATAGAGTCAAGCGGTAGTGCTTTATTTCCAGCAAAAGACAGAAATCTGATCCAGTTGTACTTACATGAATGGGGTCTTTTATCACTGGGACCGCTCCACGTTTTAATAGCAAACGATTTGCAAATCCAGCGTCGACCTGAACCTTGTTAATAAAACATTCGTCACTGAAACGACCAGAACACACAACCGCACTTCCTACACTTCTTTGCTGCCCCGGAAAAACAAACTGCATCCACTGTTCCTGTAACACTGGGTTCTTTGGAAAACTGAACACGGTAAGCTTTCCCTCACATCCAAATACACACTTTTTTGGAGACATTCTTGAACAAATCCTATGCAGCGCTGGCGCCGATGATTTCCTGTTGAAGCGCGTTGATGTGCGCGGTCTCGCTCTCCTCTAGTCGACGTGCTCGCGGGCGAGCTTTTCCGAGAGAAATGCTCATATAAGGAGTTCCACTCTTATCTACGTCATTAGATCCACGATCTAAAAAAAAACAGCCGAAACTTGTACCAACCCGGAAGTAAGATTTTCAGCATAGAAATTCTGTCGATGTCAGCTTCTGGGACCAAATATAGGGATCAAGAGGTCATACTCATAAGAGATTTAAAAATGAGATGAAGTGCATGCTTGTGAACTTGGTCTGGCTCGGGTTAGTCTGAAGTGTTCAGTGGACGGATGGACTGTGCACAACCAGGTTCAGACCTTAGGTTTGAGCCTTGGATGTTTCATTCCCCTAAACCTATTCCCCAAACCCCACCCTAAGTGAATAACAGCCCTTCCCATTTATCCTGGCTTGGGACCAGCACTGACATTAGACTGCTTTGTGTAATGTCAGAGGTTGGGTTACTGTTATTTTTTTGTTAGTTTATTTATTTATTTTTTTACAAAAATACAACACAGAACACACCTAACCCTGACTTATAAAAAAAATGACATTAGCCTAGAAGTTAGCTGTCTCATTTAATGAAAGAGCAGAAAACAGACTCCCTCTGTTGCCCACCACCTCCTGGACACCATATCTCGACCACATTAAGTGGATCCTGGGGTCTTTGGCATGAGAATTGCATGCTGTGTGTAAAGACACAGACAGTGCTGACTGTCCACTGGGAGTTCCCACATGTGTCTCTTCCCTGTGTCTAAAACACACATAACAAACACAATAAATCAAATAAAAGCAATGGTGTCATACAATATATGGCATTTATTCTCTCAGTTTGATTTTGGAATAGTTGGTAGGCTGAAGTAGTTGAAGTGGGAAGGAAATCAAGGTCGGACATATATGGTTATTTTTGTAACAACCATTTTGTCAAGTTATGATTAAAACTTGCATTTCTCACTGCTTTCTGTGTGATGTCGACAAATCTAGACACCGCACTGTCTTCAGCCACAAAAGCCCCTCTTATCTCCCCTATAAAGTAAGAAAATAAATCAATAAAAAGACTGGAACAAAGACCACCTTCTGTTTCGTCGAAAGCGATATAGCTTTCTGTGTTCTTCTGCTGAGCCAACATTTCCGGCTTGCAGGTGAAAGAGCTTCACAGCAGAGCTGGTCTTCATCAAATAAATCATATGGAAACTCTAAGAAGTTGCGCTGCAGTGTATCACCGTTGAAATGTCTAGACTAGAAGATATATGGAATTAAATAGTAATTGTGATATTGTCTGCTTATGGAAAGACATTTTTTAATATGGTAATAACAATTACACTTACTCTTCTTCCACACTTAGTGCGATGTTCCAGCAGCTTTTGGGAAGGCTTGTCTGGAGAATCCCGTAGAGATGACCTTGAGTTCCTGAAAAGAGCATGGTCATGTTTCAGTTCAAGAGCCTCTTGATAGTGGGGATCCTGCGAGTCAAAGTTATGTCAAGACAGAAGAACACAGATACAAACAAACAGATGCTGTATATACAGAGAGGCTGAAAGAGATAGACAGAGATAGAAAATGATGAAGAGATAGATAGAGGTTGGCTCTAAAAAGTGCTTTTAGGTATTATTAATTCGTGGCCACGAAACAATTCACCTGAATATTCACCAATTCACAAAAAAAGGAATAAAAAGCTGTACGAGAATAGTCGGCCTTCACTGAAGAGCTATCTTCACAGGTAAGAAAAACAGTTTAATAATCATTATTAATTCGTGGCCACGAAATAATTCACCTGAATATTCACCAATTCACAAAAATAGGTCTTTAGCATTCACTAATTAATAGTATCAAACTGTTTTTGGCCACGTTGTAATTCGTTAAATCAAAATGAGGGAGGGAATTAGTTCAACGTGTCCACGATTTATTAAAATGAGGGAACAAATAAGTCGTCGTGACAACTAATTATTTAGATCAGTGGACGACAGGGCGCAAGAACAAACAGTGAGAGAGCCCAGGCCGCACGCACGCACTCTCACCGCCTTCAAACAATACGAGCGCTACATTGCTCTCTCTCCCTCCCGCATATCAAGACAATAGTAAAAGGTCGGAAGACCGATTGTATTTTATAGATTAGTAGTTTGTTCATATAAAGTGTTTGATTAGCAAATACATGTTAAGGAAATGCATTTATGATACAAATTGTATGGGTTAATGTAACGGTAAACGGACTCTGCGTGTAAAACTGTTTTTGAACTTCCGCCCGCCTGCCCGCTCTGGTGCTCTCAGAGGCAATTTACGAACGCACCCACAATAGCCTAGTTTTTTATGTACCTGTTCGTTTTTTTAATAAAAATGACTAAATTCACACACTTTTACGATGTTTTTGGGACTCAAACTGTTGGACCGCTAATTCAGAAAAAAATACTTTCAAAATTTAAGACTTTATAAAGCCGTGATAAGACTTTTTAATACTTTTTAAGGGTCTTAATTTTCCCAAAATTGATTTATCACCTTTTAATACTTTTCAAGACCCCGCGGATACCCTGTTTAGGTTATAAAATAACAACCTGCAGGGAACGTTACCAGAACGCTCTCTTAAGGTTATAAAAATTAAACCTAAAAATAACCTGCAGGGAACTTTCTGGGAAGGTTCTCTATAGGTTATAAAAAGAAAACCTACAGAGAACGTTCCTAGAATGTTCTTATTTGGTTCCCAAAAAAATAACCAAATGGGAACCATATGGGAATGTTAGGGGAACGTTCTGTGTTTACTGGGACCGATTTACACTCGATTTCTCCCAAATGAAAAAAATTATCTGCGAGCTCGTAAAACAGCAAAAATTGCACCATGTATGCCCGCCTTTAGTAGGCTACATGTGAGGATGCTGCAAATGGTCATTTATTCTATCATTTATAGCCTTTTCTCACAGCAGCTGGAATAATTAAATGATGTGCATGATGGTAATGAAAACACATGTAAAGGCGGGCGTACACGGTGTGATTTTTTTGCTGTTTTACAAGCTCACAGATATTTTTTCCACTCTTTTGCTGCTAATTATGTATTATATTAATATTATATAAATTATAATTACTTTTAATTATTATAATGTACTCATATAATTATTATATTAATTGACAAGTAGGCCTACTATTAAATTTGGCCCATCCATCTCGCTCTAGTTTGGCATGTTCAATGTTACTTAAATAAGTTTCTTTTAAAAAGTTTAATCACATGGTTCATCCCCTCCAAATTAAGAGTCAGCATTTTAAAAGTACTCATGAAATAATGTTATAGAGGTAAAGAAAAAGAAAAAGATGCTGCCGTTGAAAAACCAGAAAAAAAGCACTTCCAAAATGGATCATTCCACTCCAACAAAACCCAGAATAAATCAATCAGTCGCCATGATTTTTTTTTCAGAAGCTGCATCTGAATTGCTATTTGGATATATTTTCAGACAAAAACAGTTTGGTTACCAAACATTTTTAAAAATATATTTAATTTTCTGTAAAAGAATGTCAATAAGTCGTAATGTAAACAATAGGAAATGATGATAGAATTTTTCACTTTTGGGTGAGTTATCACCAAAATATTAAATTATTTTTTCTTTTTTTAATGAAGTGATACTCTAAATAAGAAACTTAAACTGCCAGTAGATGGCAGTAAATGTCTAAATGAGTAAGTTGAGTTATTCTTTCATTTGATTCTTTCAAACAGCTGATCCATTCAGAAACATGAGATATTGCTTAAAATAAATCAATATGATATAAATATGAGAAAAACTCATATAGGGGCCTTTTTTCCCTCATATCTTGAATTTTAGGGTTCTAACTGCATTCTATAGGCTTCATCACGCAGTGAGTTGTTGCCCTGCTTCATGTTCATCACCATCAACTGTATATAATGTAAGATGATCTAGGCAGGATTAATGGCCATCGGTGCTGGGGGAGATGGCGAGGTAAAATCAGCCCAGAATTGTTAAAACTGTGTGGTGAGCTCTGAACTTGATTGACCAACACCTGAACAGCTTGTCCCGTCGCAAGAATCTGGTCTTTCTGATGAATCATTCGGATGTCGCTGTTAGTAACAAACTCGCTGAATTCTGCGCTCGCTGGATTCATCTTCAGGTCAGATCATTCTGTCACATCTGTAAACAGACAGTACCCAAATGCCGAGTGCAATTAAAGAGTTTATTTAGTCCACAGAGAAATAGGATTTATCCAAATGACAGAAAATCCAAATGACAGATGAACTTGAACAGCGAGAAATCAGTCAGAACAGTCCAATCTGTATTTTCCAGGCAAGTAGAATGACAGGAAATTCAACGTGCAATGAATCGAATCAAAAAGAGCCGGGAACAATGAATATAAACCCCAGATGAGAAAAACAACACGGTGAGACAAGAACAACGATCTGACTGGGAATGAACACAAACCGACTCGAATCAAAAAGAATGAGTGAACTAATTTCTGCTGAATGGGTCAAGTCACGCACTGTACAAAGCATGAGGGGGGAAAATAACATTTAAAGGAATTTTGTGGATTTAATACAAGTTAAACTCCATCAGCAACAAACAATAAAAAATTATTTGTCCGGCACTTACACTTGATGTAAATGGGCCAAGCAGTTAACATTAAAATACACACTGTTTCAAAAGTAAAGCCACAAGGCTTAAACCAAGTCAAAGTTATTTTCTGTTGAGATCAACAGTGCCACAAATGTTGTGAATAGAGATAAACATCTACTGAACCCGGAACATTCCACTAATTCTGATTAACAATTAACTTGAACTACTTATTTATCTGAAGCAATGTAAATCATATACAAAAGACAGTAAATCAGGACACTATAAAAGGAACATGAGAGGCTGTGAGGATGACAGAGCAAGAGCTGGAAACAAACATCAGTGAAGAATGAAGGGTTTAGTATGTTTACTGCTGCTGTTGGAAACCTTTGTGTGTGTCGTACAGCATCAGGTAGATGGAGGACTCAATGAGAATGAGATCAGTCAACAGCTCAGATCTGAGGACGGAAGACAGAATCCACCTCAAACAGACACTTTGAGAGATGAAGCTTCAACTGACAGCCAACAAAACTACCATCTGTTCTTCACTGACATCCATGCAGCGCTGAGAGAACTGACCGCCACAGTTACAGAGCAGAAAGTGAACATCAGAGAACTGACCGCCACCGTTACAGAGCAGAAAGGAAACATCAGAGAACTGACCGCCACCTTTACAGAGCAGAAAACCATCAACAGAGAACTGACCGCCACCGTTACAGAGCAGAAAACCATCAACAGAGAACTGACCGCCACCGTTACAGAGCAGAAAACCATCAACAGAGAACTGACCGCCACAGTTACAGAGCAGAAAGCAAACATCAGAGAACTGACCGCCAACATCAGAGCTTTAGAGATGAGACTGAGTGAACAACAGACGTTTATCCTGAAAGAGCTGAACAAGAAAAATGATGGTACCTCACCAAAACATTCACTCTTTTATCAATGATCCTCAAAGTAAAACCAATGGAATACATTGCATAGTGTAAATGTTAGTGTAAAGTTGAGTGTATACTGTGTAAATTGTGTAATCTATTACAATAAGCAGTTTCAATGTCATTTAACAGAATCTTCATTCCTTCACAGAAATCTCAAATCTTACTCTGAGTCAAGTGGAGTTGAGAAAGGAAAATAGAGGTGAAATTGTGCCTGAATGATGTTAAATTCAGTGTATACATTCTCAGTGTAATACAGTAATATCACAATTGTTATCACAGTATTGCTTATGTTTTTCAATATCAGACAGAGAAATAGCTTTTTCAGCTTCACTGATGCAATCTGGCAGTGGATATATTGGTCCTTTTACCACTGAAATCACACTAACCTACAGGAACATCTTCACAAACATAGAGAACGCCTACAATCCAATTACAGGTAATTATTAATAAAATTGAGTCATAAATCTCATTTTATAGTGTAATGTGTTAATAAGAGAATTAAATGATCTGCCATCTTTCAAAGCTTTTACACAGTGTGTTTGGTAATTAAGCAATCATACAGGAAACAGCTGATTCTGTATCTCTTGTTATTTGATTTAGGTATTTTCACAGCCCCACTGAAAGGAGCGTACATGTTCAGAGTCTCTGTATTTAGTTTTGGACCAACTCAATCAGCTGCATCTATTTATAAGAATGGAGAGCGTGTGGTTTCAGCAGATGCTCTTCAGGCTAAGGATTATTTAAACTCTTCTAATGGAGTTGTGTTGATTCTGGAGGTTGGAGATGTTGTCTATGTGAGACTTTGGTCTGGCATGAGGATATATGATAGTCACAATAACCACAACACTTTCAGTGGTTTCCTACTGTTTCCCTTAAGAGAACAGGAGATTTGCAGAATGTGATTCCAATAATTCTGAACCTTCAGCGTATGATTTAAGATGGAAATCAAGAAGAATCATTAACATGATTAAGTAATATTAATGAGAACTAATGTGTGTTTGAAATTTGCAATGGATTACTGTATAAAAGTCTGAGCTGTCTATACATGTAAGTGTGTATTAAGAGTTTCATCCCTGAGACAGGACCCATGAATATCACCTGTGACTCAAAAGTGTTTTGTTCAAGTATTAAATCTAGAATGTTAAGTAATATCTTTTTAAGTGTACTTTCTTATTGATCCTTGATCTGCATCTCTTCATCCTACATAAAATAATAAGAGAATAAAGAGACATTCATATTTATCAGTCCCACCTGGATTTTGTGAATTGTTGTGTGTGAATTATTTTCTTTTTTTGCAAGTAAAATGATTAAAATGATTGCAATTTCCAGAAGGTTGGGCCTAATTTTCTTAGGATGGGCAATGTAAGGAAAACATGTCAATGAAGCTCAAAAGGAATCATTAATTTATTGAGAATTTTGAAAGAGTTATTTTACGGCCAAACAAAAGAGTCGTCCAGAGTGAAATTATGAAATCCCAAGATTGTAGCAATACATGTCATGCTGTCACATTTAGACTGTGACGTATGACTCTTATTTTGAAAGGACTGCTGAAGTGCATATACACCCATGAACAGTTTACACAAATATATACACACACACACACACACACACACACACACACACACATACACACACACACACACACACACACACACACACACACACACACACACACACACACACACACACAATTTAGATGCTGGCAAAATAACATCATATATACTAGATGTGTGGTTATTTTTTTGTTTAGGCGGTGTAATAGGCCCTCTGCTTAGTTCCATGGTTTTGTGTATATAATTTTCTTTCCTTTTGTTGGTTGTTGTTTTTTTCTGCTTAATGATTTGTTTTGTTATATGATTTAACATTCAAAGAAACCACACCAAACTCTTGTACAAATGTTAACAGTATATTTCCCCTGAAACAAACTGACATATATAAAATACTGTTGTACTCACATTGTGGGTCACTTCTCAACTGGCAAACCCATGTGCAGCGACGCCTGCCATTTTAAAGGGGTGGTATAATGCTCTTTTCACAAGATGTAAAATATGGCTTTGAAGTTCCCCGAGTGTATGTAAAATTTTAGCTCAAAATACCCCACAGATATTTGTATATAGCATGTTAAAGTTGTTACTTTTTGAGGGTGAGCAAAAACGCTCCGTTTTGTGTCTGTCCCTTTCAATGCAAATGAGCTGCTGCTCCCGGCACAGAGGGCGGAGCTTCGGAGTCAATGATGGAGAGACTCGAGAAGAAGTGACAACATGTAGAATGCAACAGGACATTTTTGAATGGTTAGTTGAAGAATTTATGTAGCTTATGTGTAGTTATCTTCTAATCATTGATTAGCATATTTTGTCTTGATGATCTATAAATTCGAACGATATAAAATATTTAAAATATATATATTTTAACGAACCATCATTCTATCGTTTCTTAGGGGGGTTTCCTGGGTTTGTTGATTGGCTGGCGGTCTCGTCGTGTCTGGATTGATGTTCTGGGTGGCCAGTCACGTTGTGGTGTTGGCGGATGAATGGAAGCGTTCGAATCTCTGTTTGATGTTGAAGTTTGAGGCAGGCTTTCCGGCAAAACTTAACTTAGAAACAACGAGACTCAACGGAAATAAAATAAACTAGGTAAAAGAAAAGTGAGTGAGAAGAGAGTATAGATGGCTTGAATGAAGCAGTGCATTTTCTCTGATTTTTGTCTACTCATATTTCTCTGCTCATCTGAGATTTGG
This sequence comes from Leucaspius delineatus, assembly GCA_023718395.1. NCBI lineage: Eukaryota > Metazoa > Chordata > Actinopteri > Cypriniformes > Leuciscidae > Leucaspius > Leucaspius delineatus. Next base: position 5,497,422 of record CM043361.1, on the reverse strand, counting down.
TTAGAGTCCTGAGATTTTAACCTGATGAGTCTGTCCAGTCTCTTTGAGAGCTTCCGACCAATTAGGTATTGTCTTCTTTTGTTCAGAGGTGGCTGTTTCTCCTCCTCTCACCCTAGATTACACGTTATCTGTGGTCTCTTAACTTCCGGCTCTAAGCAGAGAGTACAGTTTGGACATTTCTATTATAAGAATACTATACATTTTACACAGATTTCATTCAAGCCAAAATTTGAGTTATGAACAGAGATTTACATTCAAACGAAGCAAGGCACACTTTTAATCAACCATTCAATAGTTATAACAATTGCATAAATTATGTGTGATCTAAGCATAATAGTCAAATATATACGTTGTAGAAATGCTATAGAATCATGCAGTTGAAGTCCATCAAGCATTGTTTTGGAATGATTTAATGATTTAATTTTAATGTTGAAAACAGTCTGTTTTTTTCTGTGGATTACAATCCTGTGGTAAATGGTCGCTCACAGGTCTTTAAGGAGAGGAGGGTCTGTTTGGGATCTTTTGTCTTGGGATCAAACAACTTCTGGCGTTATCTTGGTGGGGCTCAAGCTGTGCCCTCTCCAAACCAATCCGTCATTTAAAAAAACTGCCTAACGTTGACTGCATTCTTCCTTTTACAAGGATCACTGCTGCCATAAAGCCATACAGTGATTAATTGGGGTTTTCTATAAAATTCTGATTCTTGATCAGTCTAATTAATACATTTATGCAACAGTTTATACAAGAGTTTAGGTGAGAATGTAGTTATTTAGACCTCAAATATGTGACACATATATAAACAGTGCTTATTTTACAATCTGTTGAAACGTTTTCACCGATGTGAGCTCCAGGCCGTCAGCGGGCGTTCAGTGCTCACGTACCCGCGGAGAACAGCTTCATCTCGGCCAGTCCTTCGGGAATTTCAGGGCTGCAGACTGCGACTATTTTTCCTGCCTGTGTGACCAAATTTTTATATATTTCAAATTTTTATATATTTCTGTCCGACCACAACGTTGCCGAGGAGCGAATGCAAACAAAATGAAAACGGAACAAAAATGCACTACTAATTTACGCTTCACAGACTGTTTATTAGATCGGACCAATAATAAACAGTGCAGCGCCCCGAACTTGCCAGTCGCAGGCTGATCTCGATCACGCGACACTGTTACTAGGAGATCCAGTGAAGAAATCCATTGAAGAAATCCATTGAATTTGCCTCAGAATTAATGACATCATCGCTGCGAGATCCAGTGAGAAACATTCTGATTCGGCGCAGAGTTCTGTTATAAACCATAGATCAGATCAAACAGCGCTGACGTGGAAACCAGGAGAAACACGTATAGAAGGCTTTCAGTCCACAAATCAAATAACTCTAACCATGTAGTAACTCTAACTATAGTATTGTGACAGAAATAGTCAAACGCTTACAAGTACTACACATCTTTTTTTTTAAGTCAGTAACTAAAATTTTAAGTCAGGGGCTACAGCGCTCCTTGTAAATTAAGTTAATTGGAGCCCTGAATTTACTGCTGGCTTTAATGTAGGTAGTGGTTAAACATAATTTATTTAGAGTATATCAAACGGGCGATCTTTGGTCTTATTAATCTACTACTTGTATCAGAGCAAATTGATTTTGTTTAAGGGGAAAATTAAGTTTCACAACTTTATATTTAGGCTATATTTAACTTAAATTCTGTTCTAGAGCACTGCTTTTGTACATTTGATTGAATTGTTTGTGCTTATTTCCTACTGTCTTTTTATAAAGGCTTTGGTTCTTAATTTAAATATTGTTGTCCAATAAATATTATTTTATATAAACAGCTTAGACTAGTCTTAAAAGCTAGTCATTTAAAAAGTCATAACTTTTCAAAGTCAGTTACATAAAAAGGCAGATCAGTCTAATTTAAATTGGAAAAGTGAAGACAAATTACCCCTTGGTTAACTGCAAGTTGGTCAAACTAGTTCTTAAGACAGTCGTAGTGGCTAAGTTATGTAACTGGCCCCTGGTAAGAGAAGGAGCCTTGTATTTCATGTATACATGCACTATGTACATAACAGAGACATCAAAGTAGACTCTTTGGAAAGGTGAGAACCAACCCGTTCGAATGGTACCTAGTTTATGTCGATGTCAACTTCCTGAGCGGAGCTATAGGACAAAATATATTCACATTTCAAAAATGTATCCCGGTCTGGGAAGGACGCAGCGCTAAAAGCAAGGTGTCATTGGAAAGCACTCACCTTTGGAAAGACCTTTCCAATGACACCAATTACGAGCCATTTCCACTTTCCTAGACTGAGATCATTTTTGGATACAAAAATATATAAGGTCCCTTAGCTCCGCCCCCAAATCTCAGAACGACATGCATTTGTCGTGTCATGTTAAAGGCCTCATCCGGACCTTTCTATTAACCCCTCTTATACTTCAATACAACCTTCTAATTAGGAGATACAGCCACTTCCGGTTACATTTGGAGTGTCGATATCTCATGAACCCTACATAACAGAGGGCGGACTACACAACTTCCTGGGCGGAGCTATGGGACCAAATATAGGGATCAAGAGGTCATATAAGAGATTTAAAAATGAGATGAAGTGCATGCTTGTGAACTTGGTCTGGCTCGGGTTAGTCTGAAGTGGTCAGTAGACGGATGGACCGTGCACAACCAGGTTCAGACCTTAGGTTTGTGCCTTGGATGTTTCATTCCCCTAAACCTATTCCCCAAACCCCACCCTAAGTGAATAACAGCCCTCCCCATTTATCCGGGCTTGGGACCAGCACTGACATTACACTGCTTTGTATAATGTCAGAGGCTGGGTTACTGTTTTTTTTTTTTGTTATTTTATTTTATCTTTTACAAAAATACAACACAGAACACACCTAACCCTGACTTATATAAAAAACAAAGACATTAGCCTAACCACCACCACCACCCTCTAAGCATAACAACTACAAATTACATTACTACTAATTACTAACTAATAATATACACCAATCCAATTCTAATTACTAATCCTAACTACCACTAAACCTATAGAACTAACCCACACCTAAGCCATTTAATTCAACATTACATTGCGTTTCCTGCAGAATGCATTGTAGCTGTGCACAGGAACACTAATACACTGGCACTCAGCCATGTACTTTGCATACGCTTCTTTATGAGGCTCTTCTGCATTCACATCAATTAGTGCCAGTTCCATGCTACTCCAAATGAGGGAGCAGTTTGCAGGCAGAAAGCGTGGAACAAGTTTCCGGACATTTTGCACCTCAGTGGTACAATCAATGTCAACAATTTCCTCTTCAACCGGCTCAGACACACTTTTTTCTGTCACACAAAGCTTTGGTGGGTCAGAAGCAGCTGTGACCTTCAACTTGTGTGGAATGCTTTCATGTAAGGCCCACAGCTTCAAACCATACACCTTTGGCAGCAAAAAAACGGGACAGGACCTGTAAAGTCCACAACCGTGCCTCGGTCACAGGAAGCTCCTCGATGAGAATTCGAAGTTTCTCAAAACTTATGAAGTCCCCGTTTTGGATAAGAGCAATTGAGCTGACGAAAGTCATTACTCTTACAATCTCCTGGTCTTTGAGAGTTTTAGGCAGCCTAAGCAGCACATCCTTCACCCAAGGCATGCCATTGTCCATGTACTTTTGTGTATTTCGGATGAAGCTGAGCCCCCTCTGTTCCATCTCCAAACACACATCAAAGACCAGGCTCACCGCTCGCGCCTCCTTCGACGGTTTTCCACTAACATCATGGATTTCCCAGAAATCCTTGAAGTTCAAGCTGACTTTTTTACTATTACTCAAACTGTAAAACTTCAAGGCTGGAAAGAAACGCAGCTTGTGTCCGCGTATTCCAGACTTTAAGGATGATATGACATCATCTATTTTACCCTGCAGAAAGTGTGTGGGTACACAAAAGAAGCTTCACTTTCCAAGGTCTCACGAAGACCCTGGACAGACATGAAGCCCTTAAGTGTGCCCAGGCAGCTACTTTTCTGCAGGGACGAGATGGGAATGCGATCATTGCGGTCAAATAAATCGCAAAGCAGGACCATCACCAGCTCTGCCCATACAACACACATGCCAGCACTGACAGATTCGGAAAAACGAAATAAACGTTGGATTCTGTTCTGCTGGGTCTCATTTGATGTCCAATGGTGTAATGGAGGTGGAGCAAGTCCAGCACTTGCACTGCTGGTAAGGGCAAAAGCAGCAAACCCACGCACACATGCAAGGCTTTTATTGTTGTTGGAGCTGGTGCCCAGACTCACACTGTATTGAAAATCCCGTGTGGAGAATGGGTGGCCAAAGAATAGCTCTTCCAGGCCAAGCTCACACTGAAATGCTGCCGATGTGGGATCATACCCTCCTTTTCCAGTGTGATTTTCAAAAAGGGACCTAAGCTTCCCTACCATGTGCTTGGCCACATTCTGCACAACACACATGACCCCAGCATCAGCATTAGTATCACTAAAAGGAACAAGCAAAGGCTGAGGAAAAAGGAAAAGCTAAGCGCTTCCTCGTCAAAAGTGGACTCACTGTCCATGGCATGATGAATACCATCCTCAAAAAAAAGAGCAACATGCTCAATTCGAGCCTTTACTGTTGGGCCAAACTTCAGACAAAGATCTGACATGTATGTCAGATACGTGTTTGCCCTAGACCACATAGTTCTTAAAGGTATAGCGGAGGATCTTTCCGAATTTTAGATAAGAACCGCCCTCTCCACTTTTTGAAAAAATGCACATGCGCAACACACTACCTGCTCCCGAGAGGGAACGCCTATTAAACGTGTGCGAGGTTCTCCTCATGCACGCTCTGTTTACAAGTTGCTGTCGGCATCACTCACAGGAGTCTTCAAGTCAGCAGGACTCATCTGTGGCATCTGGTCCCTGTAAAAAAAAAAAAGAAAACTTAACATGCTGATATCAAGAGAAACTATAGGGCTGCACGATTTTGGGAATAGATTTTAGATTTTTCTGGTTAAAATTGCTTTTTAAAATGCACAGAATACACACACAAATGTTTCCAACAATATATAATGAACTCCCGGTTTGTTGTGCCTTGTAGGCATAGGCTACGCCCAGTGCTGCATAAAATAATAATAATAACAATAACCTATAGCAGCCTATAAATCGTTAAAAAGGAGCACTTCAGTAACAACTACGCTAGAGAAAAATATATTGATTATCATATGTTACTTCAAATGTTTCCATTCGTTATGATGTTATGAAATGAGATTGGAGTAAAAACATGAAGCCTAATGTATGGTGCTTTTTGCTTTTCAAACGCACAGCGCGTTTTGAATATGAAACATTCAAACGCACAGCGCGCTCCAAAATATGAAACATTATGGTTACTATATTATACATATCTACGTTTGAGCAGATATCCATAAACACAGTATTTAACAGTAAACACAGGTCTAAATATTATAATATTCACCATATATCTAGCAACAGTTCAACTGCAATGTGAAGTTTATGCACCTGTCACTCGACCTGTCACGGGTATATGCGGCTGTCCCGCGACCTGTCACGGCTATACTTTCCTGTCCCGCGACCTGTCACGGCTATAGGCTACTCTCCTGTCACGGGTATATGCGGTTGTCCCGCGACCTGTCACGGCTATACTCTCCTGTCCCGCGACCTGTCACGGGTATATGCGGTTGTCCCGCGACCTGTCACGGCTATACTCTCCTGTCCCGCGACCTGTCACGGGTATATGCGGCTGTCCCGCGACCTGTCACGGGTATACTCGCCTGTCCCGCGACCTGTCACGGCTATATGCGCCTGTCACACGACCCGTCACAGCAGCTTTCCCGTGACCCATCACGGCTATATGCGGCTGTCCCGCGACTTCCCTCGAATTAGAGGAACAAAGAATTTCGTTTCTAGCCCTTTTGATTCAAAAGTTATTAGCATAAACATGTGCACAATAGGTGCCTCCGCACCTTCAGAGCTTGGCCCCTAATAATAATAATAAAAAATGTATTAGCTAAATTATAAACTGTTTCATTAAATATTTAATTAAAGAGGCCAGGTAGGCCTATATTTATCTAAAATGCAGAGTAGTTGCTTTGCAACAGAGTTACAACAATAATTCCATTCCATAAAATGCCAATTACATGTGGTACCAATTTCACGTGTTCGCACATAAGTTCTTGCATAATTTTTTTTTTTGTTAGTTCTTAGTTATTGCCTTGATAATAGAAAATATGAGCTAGGCAGCATGTATGACAGTTGCCAAAGTGAGATATGAGCTACAAAATGACCAGATCCTGCCATGAGCTATATAGGAGACATATCTTGTATGTAGGCTACATATAGGGCTTATATGTGGATATAAAGAAGCAATACAGGAGATGGCCTGTATATGCACATATATGCACCTCAATTTTGCCTATATGTGGCATATATACGCATATATGCAGCATATATATTATCATATATGTGCATGTATGCTGTATATATGCAGCATATGTGCATATAAACTGCATATAGGTTTCATATATGCGCATATATCCTCATATAGGTTCTTTCCATGTGGGCTGTCACGGCTATAGCCTACTCTCCTGTCCCGCGACCTGTCACGGCTATACTCTCCTGTCCCGCGACCTGTCACGGGTATATGTGGCTGTCCCGCGACCTGTCACGGCTATACTCGTAACTCGCCTGTCACTCGAACCGTCACAACTATACCCACCTGTCACAGCTATATTCGCCTGTCACTCGACCTAGCTGTCACGGATTATGCGCAGGTCCCGCGACCTGTCACGGCTATATGCGCCTGTCACTCAGGGTTAAATAAAGATGTCATGGGCTAGTTGTAATTCTACATGTAGCCTAGCCTACACAATATATAGTAGGCTAGGCTTAGCCTAATAATAATAATAATAATACCAATAATAATATTGATAATGATGATAATACTAATAATAAACATTGATAATAATCATTATAGGCTATATCAGGGGTCGGCAAGTAACTTTGGCCGCGGGCCAATATTTTTTTTAGCCAGTAGATGGCGGGCCAGCTACACAGAGTAGGCCTATGGATACAAATTAAATACTCTTATATAGGCCTATAATTGCGGAATATGATGGGTCCGTCACCGTCCGTGGATCATTCATTCAATCGTTTTTTTGTTTTTTTTTCAAATTAAAACCAAAAATAAAAAGATGAAAAACGACTTGTTTTTCCATTATTTATTTCCTAAACTGAAATGAAAAAAAAAAAAATAAGGACGGGTTTTCTGATTTTCTGATTGTGCTCAGATCAAAAATAGAAAAAATGAATTACTGGATTAGACAAATTTAAATTTTGATTTTTAAGTTTTAATTTAACACCTTATGCATATATCAAGGAAACCATTTTAAACAGATCAAGTAGGCTACTATTGTGGTAACATATTACAGCCATTTTAATAAAGGTGTGAATAGCAATCATGCCTCATTCCGTACAGTCCGACTTTTGAACTTTATTCCTTTTTTATTATTATTATTTATTCGGGGACACACACATACACACCTAAGGTTTAAGGAGGTCTGCGTGGGACTGTTTTTTTTTCGTCCCGCTCCCACAAGGTTCTATTCAGCAACCGCTTAAAATACACTCGGTGTTCACCCGCTTTATTTCCCGACCTGACGGGTCCACAAAATTTAGATCTCGTTTCCATAATCTCACATTCAAATGTCTCTAATGGAAAGAAGGAGATTGGAGTAGCCTATAATAATTATAAATGCTATACAAAAATTGTGTTCGTGTCAGTATAAATATTAGGCTATTTTAACATTGTACTGTCAGCAGAGAAAAAAAATGTCACAGAAAAAAAATATGAAATATAAATAACATGAATTAAATAGGACAAAGCCTATCACTCAAGTTTCTAAGCAACATAAACGAAAAACATATTGCCCTACTGACGAAATGAAGTAGGCTATTTTCTGTCGAACTATTTCAAACATCCTTGCAAAAAAAGAATGTTGTTGACTGACAATGGTTTCAGTACCAAACAGCTCCTCAGAGATAGGTGTACAGGCGGTCAGAATTAAGTGCGGATACGCTGTCAAAAGATGTCGGGAGTTGGCTATTGTCAGTCAGACCGCACGCTCCGTCCAAAGTACACCAGAGTTCTGACCGCTACCGTCTTTTGACGCGCGAATGGACACAAAGTGGTCAAGCGTATAACTAGACGCGGCAGGCGCGAATTTGACGCGCTATTCGCGTCCGTTGTGAACGCACAGTTATACTTTAAAATGTAATCCTGCACCGCATGATTCCCTATGGGCGTTTCACACAGTATGCGGCGGTGAAATCGCCGCGCGACTACGGCTTTTCTCAAGTAGTGGAAGAGTTTTGTACAGCATTTAGGACTGCCAAAATAATCCGGCGGGCCAGAAAATATTGCTGACGGGCCAGTTTTGGCCCGCGGGCCGCCAGTTGCCGTTCCCTGGGCTATATCAAGCCGACCTCACTGCATGCTATCTTAAGGTAAACTTGCACTGTTGGACTACTAGACGTTACTCAAGGCCAAGCTATTTCATTGTAGCCTATTTTGCTATGTTTTGTTTTTCTGTGCAGAGTTATCTTGTTTTCAACTTTCAATAGCCTCGATTTCTAAATAGGTTAACATAAGAAAAATACACGATTAATTGTGATGCGATCTGGGAAAACCCGTCGGATGTCGCGCTGGGCCGTTTTCAGTAAATTCCAAAATAGTTTGAATGTCAGTTTTTTTGTCAAATTTTTTTTCCATTAAATTATTATTCTATAACATCTTTTCTCTTATCTCTGAAAATATCTTGGCAAAATTCCCTTGTTTAGTGCAGAAAAACAGCGATTTATAGTGTCAAGCTGAAAATACTCTCTTTCTCTAATGCATTCTATGCGACCATTAGCGCCCGGCAGAGGTGAAAAAAAAAAAAAAAAAAAACAATCGCCGTATATCCCATACACCTGTCCGTCTCGTAAGACTACAAAGATAGTTTACCTTTAAAATAAACCGCATACATGTACAGTGAATGTGTATAGTGCGCATTTCGCGCCAATCCTGTTTAAACTATAACGTCACGCAGTTTCATAACAATCGCGAGATGGACGCGTCTCAACGGTGACAGTTATTTAAACCTGTTTTTCTCAAAATTCCGTTCCAGAAAATCATAGAGATCGGCCGACTTCAGATAAACATAACTTCTGCTAGCAACAAGCTATGATAAAAATAAAAACAGATTTGGAAAGGGCTTGATACCAGCATCCATATGATATCAAAACCTGTAATAGGTAAAATTTCACCATGTGGTGGGTTTTCCCAGATCGCATCACAATTAAATTAACATTAAAACTTAAAGTTATGCAGTTTATTAGACTATTTTAGTCTAGGTCTTGTGAAGCCGAGGGAATGAGATGTAGCCTATAGTGCAGGCACGACAGCGCGATATAGCTACATAGCCTATAAGCCAATAAGAATATCGCTCTGTAAAAACAACAAAAGCATACTACTACAGGAACATTTAAGTTTATTGACCTTAGGCCGGCGACACGCTGGCTGCGTGGCGTGTTGAGGACTCGTTCAGTATGTGCGCACTAGTGGACCTTTCAAACGTAGCCTACTTAGACCGAATGGACACATGAACCTGGTTAACGTGAAGGCTGTGTGCGCGGAAATCAATGGACTGTGTTAATGAGTAAATTTACGTCCCGGTGACAAATGAAGTCTATATTCAGACAAACTGTTGAAGGTGTTCATTGGAAAATGGAGAAGAGTGATGTGGAGGTCCATGCTCTGTCATTTGCGCAAATAACAGTGCGCGAGCTCAACAACAATTTGTTTGAAGTTCATGTCCAAGCTGGTCAAGCTGATGAGATGCATTTGTCATAGTAAATGAGGAGAGAAGTTGTTGAGGTGGGGGGATGGGGGGTGTAAAAATGAGAAAAACAGTTTTTTTATGTGTTTTACTGCAAGTTTGAAAATATTTTACTATGCACAAGTAACAAACACGTCCCATGATGTTTGAAAAATAGTTCCAAAATTAAATTTGAACGCACGTCTTTGACGTGATCTGTTCTGTGTTAATACTTTTTATTTTAAATCGCGTCTATTTATGGCCAGGAACACGAGTCACTAGGATACCGTTGGACCAATTTTTTGCTGGATATCAGCAGACTTAAGTTCGTACAATTAAATTTAAACAACTTGCATAGCTTTACGAGCGCTGGGTTTCTTTTGTATGGCGTTGTATTCATATAGGCCTATGACTTTGTTGAAGTGATGAGATGTGACATTTGGCTTTAAGGTGATAGTGAAATACACGTTTCAAATTATGATTGTTTAGTGCTTGTAGTGGAAAAATTCAAGTGCCGTTTTTCACCAAAGTGGGTGGGGCTTTTATTGTGGGCGGGGGTTGGTTGTTTTCCTCAGTAGTTTTGGATTGAACATTGGGGGGTGGAAGTGTGAACCGTTTAACAGGTTACCAGGGCACATGCTCCATCTTGAGGTCTATTTGTTTGTTTATTTGTTTGTTTTTTGCATAATGGTCCAAACATGCAAATTTGAACATAACACATGCAACATAACTGCAATTAAGTAGCCTATAGTTAGGTAAGTTGTTTAAAAAGTGCAATGTAGAGTCCAACTAACTTTACTTAAAATTTACTCCAAATTGCCAATTTTCTGTCATCTTCCTGGAATATCTGTCATTGCAGAACACATTTTCCACATGAGGAAAATAAATTGTTAAGTCGATAATTCAAAAAGGGTTTTATTTTAAAGCTCTTTTTTTAACTGTGCTCGGCCTTCAATAACATCTTGTACTTTTTTACCTTTAGCATGTGTTACAATGAGGATTAATTTACAAGTAAGATTATTGATGGCTCCTCATAAGGCCTATGATTAGGCCAACGTTCCTTTTTTTTTTTTTTTTTTATCTATAGCATTTGTTATGGCAAATGGCAACCTACTTAGTTACTACTACTAACTAAAATATGCCACATTTGTAGCTAGTAAATATTTAGTGGAAAATCTATTCCCTTAACAGAGATTATCTATTAGGCTATAAATTCAACAACTTGTCAAAATTTACCACAACAAATAGAAAAAGCTTTCTAATTTGAGTGCCTCTCATGCAAAATTAAACTTCAGTCACAGTCATATTAAGCAGATAATTGATCCGTTCAGTTTGTTCAGATTATAAAACCTCTGCATGTGCGATGTAGGCTACCTATACAATTCATAGCCTGATTCTTAATTGTGTGACCCTAAAGGTTCATTATTGATCATGATTGACTTAAGATTATTTATTTATTTATATATATTTTATTTATTTATTTGTATTTATATTTTTTGCATGTATATGAACATTTTTCTAACAAATGTAGCAATCAGTATTGATATAGCTATTTGCTCTATTGATGTGTTGTATATTTATTTGGCAACAAAGTATAAATGGATGTGAGCTTTCCAATTACATAATTGAATTAATCATATGCTCTATGAACCTCTCTCTCTCTCTCTCTCTCTCTCTCTCTCTCTCTCTCTCTCTCTCTCTCTCTCTCAATAAATCTGTCTTCTGTTTTTTTTTTTTTTTTTTTTTAAAGGAAGGGTATTTGAGTTTCTCAACAAAGAACACTTTTTTGGACTTGGAGGCGATCATGATTGTTGTTACTGCTCTTCTTTAGTTACAGCATCTAAAGATAATTTTTCTATAAAGCATCTGAGATTTGCTGTACACTTTAAAGAGGGTGGCACAAGTGAGTAATATCTTGAGAATTAAATCTTGCAAATATTAATAATCTATTAAATGTATATGTAGAATTTACGTATTGAAACATTGTTTACAAAACATCTTATTGTCTTTGTAGGCAAGTTCACCATACCATGTCACTGTCCAGATCGTAAAAGTGGTAAAAGGAGCCACTGGCATTGTCCTAAGTGTGCCAAAATAATAAATAGATCCGGAGATTTCAAATCCCACTTACAAAAGCATGGTAAAATATTAAAATCATACTCTTTGGATCTTTGACAAGTTTAAAAGTCAAAGTACATCTGTCAAATGTATTATTCCTTTTCTTTGCTACAGGTCTGATGGTAATAGCAACACCTTCTGGTGAGTACACTGATACATTTAAACCAAACAGAAGTAGAGATACAACAGTAGTTTATAACTAAAATTATCATAATCAAAATGGAATGTATCTTATTTTTCTCAGATGTGGAACAACCTTCTCTGCCTATTGTTGAAACTGACCAAGCCCAACAAGGAACCAAGGTATGCCCTATATGTGGGATTCATTTTAGCACCACCTCAAACTTGAGACGTCATGAAAAAGAGCAGCACGATGGACAAGAACCCATGATGTGCATTGACCCAAAAAATGGACTCTATGTGACAACAAAACATTCCCATGGTATTAGACTTCCTATACATGTACAGAAGTGTTTACCAGCACGGCTGTATGATTGTGAAGTGGATGAATGTAGGGACTTTATGAGCATAGCTGCCCAAAGTGGAAACCCTGGTAAAGAATGCTACCACCTAGAGAGGACCAGAAAAGCCCTTTCATATATTCCACCACCAATACTGAAAAATGAGTCTGTGAATGAGATGGTGGAAAAAGGACTCATCTCAACATCAAGGCAAGAAGAATGTGTGGCACTCTACCAACGTGCCTACTCAGAGGAAGTCGACTGTGTGTTTCCAATTTTCTGGGGGGAACACAGTCTCTCTGATAGATACGTCTTCTTCTCAGTCTATACTGGTGAGAAGGACAACTGGTGTAGGTTTGGAAGGACGATTTCAACATTTGATACCAAATCAGGTAAATGGCACTGCAAGTGTATAGGATCAAAAAACAGAATTAGCTGTTTACATAGATACTTGTCTATGTGGTGGCTGTTCCAAGAGCATCCACACCTGGCCAAAAAGCCCGTTCCAGAGAAATTTGAGCCTGCAGAATCAAATTGTCCTTACTGTCCAGGGCCGTGTCCTCCTGAACTGAACAACACAAGCAACAGTCTATGGGATATTTTCGCAGAACAAAGGTAGGACACAATTTTTACACTTAAGCCACTAATATAAATTGTGCATATATAAAAAGTGAAATGCCAATAAATGTGTTGATGTGTTTTTATGTAGGTATTTCAGTCTATGGAAAGGAGTGCCCAGTATGCAAAAACGTAATTCGTTTTCAGGATTACAGTACTGGATTTCACAATTACAACAATAAGATCTTTCTTTCCATACCATTATGTTCTTTTCTGACAACTGGACTTTCGGTGAGTTCGTCCAATCGAATTGTTATGTGGGACGTGTTTCTACTACCTGTAAATTAAGCACATACAAAAATATTAACAACATATGTTTAAAAACATTGTCTCTTTTTTATTATCTGCAGAATCACATTGCTGTTGGACGGATGTTGCGCACAATTGAGTCCCATTCTGGGACTAAAGTGCCATACAACTCCCTAAGGAAGGCTTTCTATCACTTCTGCGCTCTCAAAAAGTATTCATACAGCTATTTCTGTTACCGATGTGGACACCACCCATCTGTTGTCATTGCTGACGCAAACTGGAAAGTTGCGTTTGAATTGCCAGGTGACAGTTGATTTAAAATGTATTTTAAAACTTCTAGCATAATTTATCCCACATTCACATGCTCATTGTCACTTCCATTTTTATCACAACTACCAGTCCATCTCCTAAAACGTCCGGAGAAACATAATATCACTCCCCAGGACACGGAAGTTAACGTGGCAGCAAGATGGGATAACCTGGAGAAAGAAATTATAGCCTCCGGATTCTGTGATGGTAAGCATAATATGTTAATACGTTAAGTGCTCTGTAAATTTTGCAACATTATTAATCTTATTACTCTTAATATTCATTTATACTGAATGCATTTTTATTGTACTTCAATTAAATACATGACAGAATGAACCTTACAAATTTCATTCTTTAGGTGCATCTGGCAATCCCTTTCAAAGCTCATTGTCATACTCTGCCTTTGCTCCATGGATGGGGCAACATACACACACCAGTGATACCCTACCGAAAACTGAAGTTTTCAAAGGGCTATCCTTCAGTGACAGGGCCAGCAGCAGTCGTGTTGCAAAGGACATCGATGAGGACCAAATTTTACAAATTCTCGATGCAAAATCGGTAAAGTACAATGTACATTGTTTTCTTACATTCACATTAACATGCAACATTACCTACAAATACTGCCTTCCTAAACATTGTTTAATGTAAATTATCATTTGATCAGCCAAAAAAGGATGAACTGATTAAAGCCTGCAATGTCCTCGGAGTGTCAGCAAGTGGATCCATCGCTGACATGATAAACAGACTTGAGGAGCTTCTCCTTTATAAGAATGTTTATCCTAAAATGTTTGTGAAACTCAAAAAAGCTGGAGGTAAGATGGGTTTTGTTACTCTTTTGCATGTATATCATTTATAGTAGGGAACAATATATTAGAAATGTTCTTTTGTAATACAATATCTTTTTGGTTAAAATAACCTACTCTGTTCCAAATATTTGTTGTAATACAGGTGGAGTTTTACACATGGGATGCACCCATGGAGTGGTCTACTATGCATCACCTTTATGGTGGCAGGAGTCCGCTCGGGAGCATGGGGATGCCTTGTTGAGTTTCAAACACCCTCCCACTGTGTACATATGTGACATTGCTGGACGTGTTGCCAGACATGTAAACAATCGCACACAGCAGCGATTTTTCCAGCCACATGATGGGAGGTTGTGTGAGCCAACAGAGGCAAACATATCATTGGCTTCTGCTGGCAAATTGAGGGTACATCCTGACTGGGTTAACAACATCAAGATGAAAGCAAGACTCAACTCAGAACCCTCAACAATGGACAGTTTCTTACAACCACATCCAGAAACTGGAACATCAGACCGCTTCTCCTTTTATGATAGGTTCCACCAAAAGAACCAAAAACGACCAGAGGAGAAATTGCGGAGTCTGAAAATAATCCCTGAACTGGCTTCTCTTATCAACACTTCAGAAGCCGAACAAGTGAATAGGGAGTTGTCCTCAAGCCGGTATTCATTGTGCCAGATGAGAGACACAAACTACATGTTTTCATTACGCCTGTACTTCCATCTACACAATACCAGGAAAAACTCTGCATTTTTGAAAGAAATGCAGAAACGTACAGAGGAAAACATATACCTAGGACTACAGGGAAAACTGATGTGTGGGCAAAAAGGTAATAATGTGAAATTTGAAGAAATGTGTGCGGTTACACTTTTTCATTATATCGAATCTGTAATATTTGCTGTGGAGTAATGTATTCATAAATAATTGCAGAAACAAACACACAACCAATGGAAGAACAGGGCAGCGATCCACATGGCCCAACAAAATTTGACAAATTGCCTGAGGAGGGGAAGAAGTTTTCTGTGGTAATGTTCCCCATTGAGCAGATGCACAAGGTAACAACATTGGAATTTTCACACCAATGAAAACCATGAACAACAATAAGAAATTGAACAGTACTATCAACATATACGCTTAATAGTAATTTGTTTTACTTTCTCATCATTAGGAGACAATCTCCAAACTGTACGCTGTACAGAGGAAAGGAGATGATGTCATTGCCAGGATATCTCGCTTTGCCATTTTATTTCTGAAGGACCTGAAATCTGTTCTCCCCCCTCATCTGTTGAGTGACACAAGCAGTATAGCAATGCCTTGGCTAACTGATAATGTAAGTATGAAATGCTATAAAGCATCATAAAAGTTGTCTTATCCATAAATTTAATATTTATTTTGTGTCACCCCATACTGTATATAACAATAGAAAACTTTTTTGTTGTTGTTGAAAGGCTGTCAATTGCCGCATTGCTCAACTTGCGCAAGAGACTAAGGATGTAAGTTATTCAAACAGAACCTATGACTTACCTGTGACATTAATAGTTTGTTATATAAAGACTAAAACCTGTGATTTTGCCTTCCAGGTTCTGGCTCTGAACACAGACACGTTTATTCTATGGCACAGAGATTGGCAGAGTAATGCAACAGTGTCAGACGAGCACTTGAAAGTTCTTGGGGTATTTACAAAATGTGCAGTACAAAATGCACATATTTTTCAGCATAAGCATCAATACTAATAGTTTGACATAATAGTGTCATAAATGTCTCAGAAGTGAATGTTTACAGTTTTTTTCATTTCAGAATGCTTCAGATCTCCAGAAAATCATTTTTCCAAGGATTGTTGGATCTGGAGGTAACCCAGAGATGGGATGCCACTTCATTCTTTGGGTAAAAACAAATGATATACTAATGAAATATTACTAGTTTTACTAGTAACTATTACCCATTTTTCCAGCTTTAGGCTGCTTTAAACTGGACCACTATTTCATATTACAGTAGCCATTGCTTTTTCATATGTAAAATATGTTACTCTTATTTTTACTTAACAGGTTTTTGACATGACTACAAAAAACATTAGACTTTATGACAACACAAGTCAATATCTGACAATATCCGACCTCGACATGGAAATTCTGAAGTAAGACTTTCTTACTGTAATTCTTTTTACACACTATTTCATGTAATTACAATTTGTGCTCAATGTATAATGATTTGTAAATAATAAATTATCAAAATATAAAAAAAATTTCAGAGATGCTTTTAGAAATATCGCATCCTTAGAGGATTGGACTGTGTCCAGTCCAAAGCAATGGAACAGAGATGATGGAAGGAACTGTGGTGTTTTCGTATGCACAGTGAGTTAACTGTTTTTATATAAATGCATTATAGTGATTTTGTTTATAAATTTTGTGATATATTTTTTATATGTAACTGTGACTGATCCTGTTAAATCGTTTTTGGACTAGATGGCAGAGATGGAAGCTAAAAATATTCAAATGTGCCAGGAAATTCTGCACAATGAGCAGATGGCATATCTTCGTCTTTACCATGCCTCGTGCATGGTGAAAAATCTGCAACCAGAGGTATTGCTGGGATTTTTTTTTTTTTTTTTTTTTTTTTTACAGTTGTTAGGGTTTGCCAAGCTTAACATGAAAAAAAAATTTCCTAGGACTTTCCACCTGAGGTTAAAGCAGTCCAGAGTGCAACAAAAAACAGCTGTATGGCCCAGGATTTTGAAGTCTGCATGTACCAAAAATTTCGATCAAAGTATGTAATGACTATTTAATTTCCATTTGGTCTACAGTTTTGATTAAGCAGTTACTCATTGTTATCATGTATCTGTCTGCAGAGTGATGCACCCACAAGTCAAGTCACTGGGCTGGATTCAGTGTGACCTTTGCCAAAAATGGCTGCACGCTGACTGCGCTGGCATCAGTCTTGAAGTGGTCACAGCAGAAACATCGTTCAGCTGTGGATGTGACACTAAACATGTGCATACCTTTGAGAAGTATGTTTTACCTTAACTTATATCTTTTGCATAATAAATTACAATACAGGTTTTAATGCCACTTTGATTTTACAGAACATTGGCACTCTTGGAGCAGGGCTGGTTGGTTGACATGGTAATAGAGGATCAAGAGATCTTGGTAAATATTAACAATTACTAAGCAAACCATTTTACTACTTATATCCCAGCTGTATCACTTTGAGTATTATTATTTACAAAGAGGTAGTCTCTCAATTACATCTCACTTTTGTACATAATGTATAGCAATGTAATCCTTGTTGGGGGGCACATGTCTTACACTTGTCTTTTGTAACTTTTGTAACTATATAACATTCCAGAATTTACACGAAGGCTTGAAGACGGACACAATCCGATCCAACAGGATGTTTTTATTTAAAAATCCTACATTTTCTCCAAAGCTCAAGATGAAGGTCAATGAAAAGTTTTGTTTTTTTTGATGAAGAACAGGTAACATTTCACATTGTTGCCTTGTTTAACAATTTATATAGTAAAAATAAGTTTGTATTTATTTATGTTGAACCATAAGAATAGAAGACTGTATACAGATGCACAAGAAAATACATGTCAGACATATTTGAACATCTCACATTTCATCACATTTGTGCACTATCAATGTAGATTTTCAGCAGATTTTTAAAGCATATTAATGTTAATAAGTACAATTTTAACAATTGTTTTTCTACAGACCGAGAGGATAATTGAAAGATTATACACAGTAACACAACTGCCCAGAGACTCCCTGGAAAACACAACCTACATTCTTGATGTTTTGACCCCAGAGGTACATATACAGACGCTTTGACAGTACATTGACAAAAGCATTAAATGCACAGTGCATACACCTTTCATAACTGTATCTTCTTGTCTTTTATAGCTAACACTCTTAATTCTGCAAAAGACTGAGGGCTTTCACAGGTTCCAGGCAGAAATGGCTTTACAGTCAAACTTTGGTTTGGAGTACATCTTTCTTTTACTGTTGTTGTTGTTGCTTTTTTGTTCCTCCTTAAAACATTTCCAAAAAACTTATACCCCTGTCATTTTTTTCTTTTAAAGGGTGAAAAAATCAAATCCACCATGGTTTTGAAGGCATTTCATAAGCAGGAATTTTGTCCTGTGTGATAAGGGAGGTCGGCTACAACTAAGCAACTGTTCTTCTGGCCAAAGAGCAGAGGAGGCCCTGTTTCATGCCCTGTCTCCAACTTATGTTTCTGTAAAGATCCATATTTATGTAAAGATTGTTATTGAAATATTTATTTAAATACATGTTTATACATATTTACCATAATATATTTATAAAAATGTATGTGAATAAAATATTTCTTAACATAAAAATGCGTGAACATTTCAATAGGGGACTTTTTGGAAGTATATTTACAAAAATTCGTAGGTGAAATAGTGAAAAATTTATATTTATATTTATACATATTATACATAGGCTACATATATTGCATTTTAGGTTATTGTTGTAACTCTGTTGCAAAGCTCTGCATTTTAGATAAATATAGGCCTACCTGGCCTCTTTAATTAAATATTTAATGAAACAGTTTATAATTTAGCTAATACATTTTTTATTATTATTATTAGGGGCCAAGCTCTGAAGGTGCGGAGGCACCTATTGTGCACATGTTTATGCTAATAACTTTTGAATCAAAAGGGCTAAAAAAAATTCTTTGTTCCTCTAATTCGCGGGAAGTCGCGGGACAGCCGCATATAGCCGTGACGGGTCGAGTGACAGGCGCATATAGCCGTGACAGGTCGCGGGAGAGGCGAGTATACCCGTGACAGATCGCGGGACAGTAGACCAGGTCGCGGGACAGCCGCATATACACGTGACCGGTCGCGGGACAGGCGCGTATAGCCGTGACAGGTCGCGGGACAGGAGAGTATAGCCGTGACAGGTCGCGGGACAGGAGAGTAGCCGTGACAGGTCGCGGGACAGCTATATACCCGTGACGGGTCGAGTGACAGGCGCGTATAACCGTGACAGGTCGCGGGACAGCCGAGTATACCCGTGACAGGTCGCGGGACAGTCGCAAATACCCGTGACAGGTTGAGTGAAAGGCGCGTATAGCGGTGGCAGGTTGCGGGACAGGAGAGTATAGCCGTGACAGGTCGCGGGACAGCCGCAAATACCCATGACAGGTCGAGTGACAGGCGCGTATAGCCGTGACAGGTCGAGTGACAGGCGCGTATAGCCGTGACAGGTCGAGTGACAGGCGCGTATAGCGGTGACAGGTCGAGTGACAGGCGCGTATAGCGGTGACAGGTCGAGTGACAGGCGCGTATAGCGGTGACAGGTCGAGTGACAGGCGCGTATAGTGGTGACAGGTCGAGTGACAGGCGCGTATAGCGGTGACAGGTCGAGTGACAGGCGCGTATAGCGGTGACAGGTCGAGTGACAGGCGCGTATAGCGGTGACAGGTCGAGTGACAGGCGCGTATAGTGGTGACAGGTCGAGTGACAGGCGCTTATAGCGGTGGCAGGTCGCGGGACAGGAGAGTATAGCCGTGACAGGTCGCGGGACAGCCGAGTATACCCGTGACAGGTCGCGGGACAGTCGCAAATACCCGTGACAGGTCGAGTGACAGGCGCGTATAGCGGTGGCACGTGGCAGGTCGCGGGACAGGAGAGTATAGCCGTGACAGGTCGCGGGACAGCCGCATATACCCGTGACAGGTCGCGGGACAGCCGCAAATACCCGTGACAGGTCGCGGGACAGCCGCGTATAGGAGTGGCAGGTCGAGTGACAGGCGCGTATAGCCGTGACAGGTCGAGTGACAGGCGCGTATAGCCGTGACAGGTCGAGTGACAGGCGCGTATAGCGGTGGCAGGTCGAGTGACAGGCGCCGGTGGCAGCTGCCCCTGCCACGGAAAGATTTTACCCTTACTGAAAAAAGATCTGCAAGCTTACAGTAAAACAGCAAAAATCACACCGTGTCCGCCCGCCTTTAGTAGGCTACATGTGAAGATGCTGCAAATGGCGGCTCATTTATAGCCTTTTCTCACAGCAGCTGGAATAATTAAATGATGTGCATGATGGTAATGAAACACATGTAAAGGCTTGCGTGCACAGTGCGATTTTTTGCTGTTTTACGAGCTCACAGATAATTTTTCTTTTGCTGCTAATTAAGTATTATATTTATATTATATAAATTATAATTACTTTTAATTAATATAATGTACTCATATATTTATTATATTAATTGACAAGTAGGCCTACTATTAAACTTAGCTTTTAAATTAATATAATTATAATACATACATTCATATATAATGCTTTTAAACAACGTGTATTCATTTGAGCAATTTGTGAAACTACGGTAATAATTATTAGGCCTATTTCTTTGATTCACATCGGGTCGTTTTTCTTATGTTGATAATGATCGATGATAGAATCCTGAACTTTTGCTCTCTTTGAAATTGAACAGGTATGTGCTCCCAATACCAGGTTAAGAAAAAAACAACAACTTGCATCACAATAGGTGTAATTGTGATTGTCAAAACATTTGGTAACTAAACAGAATTTTACACAGTTTTCACGATTTCAATTCAATTCTTTGATTTCAATCTTGATTCAATATTGTCTCTTTGGCTAAATATTAGCTAGGCTACAGTAGATGGCCTACATGTTAATTTTTCTCAAGAAAAAAATATATCTCACATAATGCTGTAAACAGAGAGTCCTGTCAGCTGGTATTATTAAAGGTTAAAAATAACAAATTAAATAAAATATGTGGTTTTCATCATAACAATTATGACACAAGTAAAAATGTAATATAGTGCACATATTTAGCAAAATAATCCTCTCTATAGCTATTTTTTCTAGTCAACTAACATTAAATGGCTTTCCTGAAGTAAATGTAATGTTCTGTGACATAATTGTTCACCTGCAGTTTTATTGACCTCTTTCTGTGGTTGTAAAACACAGATTGATCGATATGTATGAGGCATAATACCTTTCGGTAAGTTGTACTGTATCTTTAAATAAAAAGTAACAGATGATCGGTTTATTTGAACTGAGGCGCTACAGCGATCGGTCACGTCACATTTACAAGCGCCAAAACGGTATTTATTGTCTGAATTTCATAATAAAATGGACAGAACCTGAGAGCTGAGAATTTTTTTCATATCAAAAGTAACATGCTCTGTCTAGTCTGTCGGTGTCAGTGTCCTCTTTGCTCCGTGATTTTTCTCTGCGTGAGAAAATGGATGTGTGGCGTGAGAGCGTGTGAAAAGTGTCTATTGCGTGAGTCTCACGCTGAATGCGTAGAGTTGGCTGCCCTGCTTTTAGAGGGGGGATAAATAGTCAGCAGCGTTCCTTCTTCTGCCGTGCTTCTTCTCCATGTGAGGATTCATTACATTAGAGTAGAGTGCGCACTGCACCGCATGCACAGTGCTTCATGTGGGGATTGTAGGGTTGCCAACCGTTTCGTATAATACGGAATCGTTCCGTATTTGACACATAAAAGTCTTGTTCCGTATTGAACTGATACGGAACGCACTTTGTTCCGTATTTTTGAAAATAAATACAGTGCAAATCCATGACAGACACATTATTAGCTTCTAATATAGCCTATGTCAGACAGACTATAAAGAAGACATTTGTAGGCTATGCTAAGAAAAAAAAACCCGACGGTGCGGTAACTTAAGCCCTATTCGCACGGGATTAGTATTACCCCTGGACCTCTGTAATTAAGAAATTACCCCCCGACGTCTGTGTTTTTGGTGGCTCATTCACACGGGCAAATAAATGTTCGTAATTCCCTCGAGTTTACAGACTTTACAGCGCCCGCCCACCTATTCACACTTCACTAGCTGAACGTGCTGAAACGAAGATCGCGCTGCAGTATTGCAATTCAAAAAAAGAACTTATTTAAAACCAATTTATTAGAGAAATATATATATATATATATATATATATATATATATATATATATTTTATAGAATATCATATTATTGTATAAATGTATAATATATCTGCTTTTTCTTTTATTCTTTGTCCATATTTACAACAAGCCTGCCTGAAGAAGGTATTTGGTTTATTTTATTTTATATCATTTTTACTTTTTCACACTTTGATTTCTTGAGATACTTACAGGATGGACGTGTGAGACAAAGAAATGCTCCACGATACAGACTACTAAGTTACACTACCACAAAAAGCGTCCAAACTTTCCAAAAGAGCTTCCATGTTGCACCAAAATGCTTAATTTGACGTTTCCATGACAACGGTCCGAGTTGAGCTTCCGGATCCCGTTTTTACTGTAGTTTGTTTTCTCTTTTGCAGCACTTCATAGTTTTTATTGGAGAAAAACTATAATCGGGATTGGAGTAGGGCATATCGAGAGATTTTATTGTTAATATAGTTTTAATACATACGTAAAATGGACTGTTAAACGGCCCATAATGGTTATTACGTTCTTTAGGAAACGATAGGCTTACAAAAAAACAGCCCAAATCACAGACATGGGGATTCGCACGGGACTGGTATTATCAGAGGACCCCTGTGTTGGCCGAAATACGGTAGGTAATTTTCGGGGGAATTTTTACAGACATTTTTACAGACATGGCAGATTCGCACGGGATAAAAATCACAGACGACCTCTGCGATTATTACAAATTACCGGAGGTCCCTAGGTAATACTAATCCCGTGCGAATAGGGCTTTAGATACTAATTTCTCCCCCTGTTTGTATGATCAGCGTATAGCGTTTTTAACATCTTGGAACATCATTAGAGAATCCCCTTTTAATTGGTCGTTTCAGTCATTGTGAGTCACGTATCGTTGCAACGATGACGACAAGTGACAACAGCGGGAAATGCAAAAATGATAGCCTTTATATTTCACATCTATGTGGTTCAGTCTTGTATATTGATTAGGCCTACTTTGCTATTCTATAAATATATAGGCCTAATAAGTTGTATTATAATATGCTATAATGTATGAAATATATTTATATAAATGTATCAATTAGTTTCCACAATATTCACCAGAAGTCATCATTTCAGGGGTTATTTTTCAAAAATTTCTTCCGTGGGGGCCAGGCACGGCGTTAGTTTTCGGCGCACCCAAAAAAAAAAAAAAAACAAAAAAAAAAAAAAAAACCTTAATATATTCTAATTTTGTCAAGAATTATAAAAAATCGTCAATAAGCTCATCATTTGTACTAAAATAGTCTAAATGTTTAGTTTTTAAAAAGCTGGCTGTGTCTATTTTGATGTTTCTGCGCAAGTTCAGCAGACAGTGGTTTGGGTTTGTTCCGATCTGAGCTCGTGAGCGGAGAGCGCATTTCTGAATATTCCGCTCCGCTCCGCTCGCTCATTCCACAGGGTCGCTCGCTCAATCCAGAATGGCCTGCTGCTGGTTCGAAAATATGTGGAATAAGGGCTGCCTTCGACAAATTTTTTTTTCTAGTCGACTAGTAGCCTAGTTGTTCATTTAAGCCATTTGTGGACAAATCGCCCCTTAAATTAATTTAATTAGGCTACTTAAATAGGCTGGTACAGGATAATAAGCGTTATGACTGCATGCACGCATAAAGCTTGCCACAAAGAACCGGTTAAAGTAATGATTATGAATGTGTCTAAATTAACAAGGAGACATTTATTTGTTTAGTAATAAACTGGTGTTTTCTGTGTCGCTGCAAAGAGAAATGCACATTTCATATGGATAATCAGAGAGTATAGCCTATTTATTTTGGTTTGAATATTTTCGTTTAAAAGTAGACATTTCAAGCTTACTGTAATATTATTATTCTGTAATAGCCTATATTTCTCAAATCTGTGAGGCACAAGCTGAGTTTCGGCGCCCTCCAGTTCACGTGAAATGCAAGTTGTGCTGCATGGCGCCTTATTACATTGTCTGCTATATATTTGCTTCTTATTTAATAAATACGGGCAATCTGTTGATAAAACATTGATCAAAATTAAGATACAATTTATACAAAACGAAAATCTTTTAAAAAGAGTTTTCTACAAAACAAAATTTAATGAAGTCGTCAAAATCATGTTTTACCAAAAACAGCGCCGTTGCTAGGAGGGCGCCAGCGCCTCTGCCTCGCGAGTGGATAATAGCCCTGAAGACGCCTAACAATGGTATACCTTTAGTTAAGTTATATCTTAAGAGTCTTCGTAGCGCGCTAAGAGTAACGTTATCGGAAAATGCAGCCCAGGTATGATGCGTATGATGATGCGTAATGGAGATTCCAAAGCGCTCTTCTTTGGTCAGAACCATGGAGAGCGATCGTGGATATAGGTCGTCCTATGCACCGAAACTTTTAACAATGCAACAACAATTTTAAAGAGCACCAAGCTATTAAAATCTATATTATGTATACGCACAGATAATATAACAGTAGGCTTTATTAGTCAATATTTTTTTATTAGGTTAAACAGTGATTGGATAACGTTTTTAATTTAAGGCCCACCCACTATTGGTCTGGCCCATCCCCCCCCCCCCGCCCCCGCCCCCGCCCCCGCCCCCGCCCCGTTCCGTATTTCTATTTCAGAAAGTTGGCAACCCTAGGGGATTGTTTACATCAGAGTGTGCATGTGTTTCGCACAGCATATACGCAGTGTTTGTTTAAGCGGTTGATGGAAAATAAGCTAATGCGTTTTCTAGAAATATAAATTCTGATCTATTATTTTTTACAGTATTTTGAAGTGCCCGCGAATACAATATCGTGCATATTCATTACCGCGATTTATCGCATTACCGAATACCGGCACATGTCTTATAGAAACTAAAACTTGGGAGGGCAAAACCATCTGATCTGAGATGGACATTAGACCAATATCATACAATATAATTCTATCCAACACTAATCGTGATGAAAAAAAGAATCCATCCTTGAAAAGACTTGAGTGGGGCTGAATAGAAATGAAAATCGTTATTCTCGAGGTGTAAAATTCTCCAAATGTCAAGGAGGTTAAGATCATTACAGAGGTCCCTGGGCTTTCTGGCAGAGGCGGTTTACAGTCAAAGGTCAGCATTCATGACACAGTTGTAGTCACCACCACCCAGAACAGTAAATGAGCTGGAACAGGATGCCTGATCCCTTAACATGGAGGTACACATATTTTGAAAGGAATTGTGGGCATACACAGAGCCTAATGTGACCCTTTCTCCGTAGAGAAATCTTTCTCTTCAATCATTTATTTCTAACTTAAAGGGCAAATGTTTGTGAAGTAATATGGCCACACCTGTACTGTTTGATTTAAAACAGTAGGACAATATTTGGCCCATCCATCTCGCTGTAGTTTGGCATGTTCAATGTCACTTAATTAAGTTTCTTTTAAAAAGTTTAAACACATGGTTCATCCCCTCCAAATTAAGAGTCAGCATTTTAAAAGTACTCATGAAATAATGTTATAGAGGTAAAGAAAAAGATGCTGCCATTGAAAACCAGAAAAAAAGCACAACCAAAATGGATCAACAAAACCCAGAATAAATCAATCAATTGCCATGATTTTTTTTTCAGAAGCTGCATCTGAATTGCTATTTGGATATATTTACGGAGAAAAAACAGTTTTGTTACCAAACATTCTTAAAATATATATTTCATTTTCTGTAAAAGAATGTTGATAAATTGTAATGGAAATGATAGGAAAGGATGACAGAATTTTTCACTTTTGGTTGAGTTATCACCAAAATATTAAATATTTTTTCTTTTTTTTTATGAAGTGATACTCTAAATAAGAAACTTAAACTGCCAGTAGATGGCAGTAAATGTCTAAATGAGTAAGTCATTGAGTTATTCATTCATTCGATACTTTCAAACAGCTGAGATATTGCTTAAAATAAATCATATCATATGATATAAATATGAGAAAAACTCATATAGGGGCCTTTTTTCCCTCATATCTTGAATTTTATGGTCACTCTAACTGCATTCTATAGGCTTCATCACACAGTGAGTTGTTGCCCTGCTTCATGTTCGTCACCATCAACTGTATATAATCTAAGATGATCTAGGCAGGATTAATGGCCATCGGTGCTGGGGGAGATGGCGAGGTAAAATCAGCCCAGAATTGTTAAAAAATGGTGAGCTCTGAACTTGATTGACCGACACCTGAACAGCTTGTCCTGTCACGAGAATCTGGTCTTTCTGATGAATCATTCGGATGTTGCTGTTAGCAGGGCCGGCGCTAGCTATTTGGGTGCCCTAAGCACAAATGCTATTTTCACTATTTTCTAAGGTCGATATTGTACCCACCACTTTTGAAACATCTCGCGGCACGAATGTACCAATACAAACAAACAAAACATCTCCAGTTAACCAGCAGAGCATTCATTTCATTCGTTTTTTAAATAAGAGGCTTGTGTTGCTTTTTTAAATCAACTGATCAAAGTGCTCGTTGCCGCTGCGATCAGTGGCGCGGATACTATGTTTGTTTCTGGCTCGCGCACAGCCTTCACTCAGACGCGCGCTTCAATCCGTTGTGGAGAGACTCTCTCTTCGTTCCGGTACAATTAGAATACAAAAAGCACAAAAAAGTGTCCCTGCCTGATATACAACCACTGAAAAACATAATCGGTTTTGATGAGAAAAAAAAAAAAATATATATATATATGAGTGCGGATTAGAACTCAGAACCTCTGACACGCTTGGCAAAAATACTACCCCTGGACCACTTAAATACACGCTTAATTTCGTCGGATCAACATATAATAGGCCTCATTGAACGACCACTTAAACCCAATATTAACATGCTTTAGACATATTTTATTTGTTATTTATACTAGTAGCCTATTGTGATGATTTTTCACGACCCAGATTTTTTGGTGCCCCCCCAAGCACTTGGTGCCCTACGCGCAGTGCGTGATGTGCGTGTGCGGAGCGCCGGCCCTGGCTGTTAGTAACAAACTCGCTGAATTCTGTGCTCGCTGGATTCATCTTCAGATCAGATCATTCTGTAACACCTGTAAACAGACAGTACCCTAATGCCGAGTGCAATTAAAGAGTTTATTTAGTCTACAGAGAAATAATTCATAAAGGCCTGAAGGATGTAGAAATTCCAAATGACAGATGAACTTCAACAGTGAGAAATCAGTCAGAACAGTCCAATCTGTATTTTCCAGGCAAGTAGAATGACGGGAAATTCAACGTGCAATGAATCAAATCAAAAAGAATGAGTGAACTCATTTCTGCTGAATGAGTCAAGTCACACTGTACCGTGACAGGATGTTGTTGCATTAGGGGGGAAAATAACATTTAAAGGAATTTTGTGGATTTAATACAAGTTAAACTCCATCAGCAACATTTGCGGCATAAAGTCAGTCATCACTAGCCTGGCAAGCCAGACCTACATCAAGATGTTGGGTCTGGCAACTCACCATTAGACACGGCTCAATCCGAGGGGCGGGATAAACGGCTGTCTTTCAAATTCCCTCTGCACACAATAGGACAGCGCTTCAACCAACCAGAGCGTTTTCCCAACAGTGGAGCTTATGTTATGGGGGTAAATTGATGCCAAAACCATTGAAAATGGACAGACTTAAAGTCACAAATAGATATTACAACTTGTAAACACAAAACACAATCTACAAATAGATTAAAAATTCGCAAACAAAGTCCTCATGATCTGCAGATGTAAAACAAGATCTACAAATAGATACAAAGTCCTCAAACAAACTCTTTGTGATCCACAAATATAAAGCATGATCTACAAAAAGATTAAAAATCCACAAATAAACACATCCTGATTCACAAATAGAAATCAGTGACTTGTACTTGAAAACCAGAATTTGAACGAATGTAAAGTGACTTGTTTGCAGGTGAAGATCATGTTCTGTTTATAGATTGTGTCACATTTGTTTTCAGAATTCTAACACTATTGTTTCGCTGTTGTGACAAAATAATGCCATAATCATTGAAAATGAAGAGACTATGAGTCAAAAATGCATATTACAATTTGTAAACACAAAACACAATCTGTAAATAGATTCCAAATCTGCAAACAAACTCCTCATGATCCACAAATGTAAAACAAGATCTACAAATAGATAAAAAATCCACAAACAGACTCTTCATGACATACAAATATAAAATGCAATCTACAAATAGATTTAAAATCTGCAAACAAACTCTTTATGATTCACAAATAGAAATCAGTGACTTGTACTTGACAACCAGAATTTGAATGAATGCAAAGTGATTTGTCTGCGCATGAGGGTCATTTTTCAGAATTTTGCCACAACTATTTCGCTGTTTTCCCCATTAAAAAAATCTACAAATGCCCTCCTCACAATTTGCAAACAAACACAGTCTAACTTGTATTTTCAAACCACTGTAAAAAGACATTCTTACACATTCTGTGCAAAGCTCAGCATGCAAGTGTTGAATCTGTGTTTGCAGATCACAGGGCATTCACAGATCCCTCTACACACGTCTACAGATCTTTTTGGCACTATCCTTCCGCAGAGTGTGTGACTACGATCCACACGTGTAGTCAGCCAATCAGGGGTATTGCTTCAATGTGATGTCACGCCCCCTCAATAAGCCCTTTTCAAAATAAGAGCTGACACTTCTCGGATGGGTGGGCTGGGCTCACTGCCATTTACCGTTGCCGGTGTTGTAGCCTGCCGAAATCCGACTCCCCGGCCAAATCGCACTCCCCTTAGCGTGCACGCGCAAGCGAGTTTAAATGCACTTCCTTCGCTATATCCGTTTATCGATCGATTTTTCACACAGAAAGCACCCAGATCCTGCATGGAAGCTTTGTCTACACTTAAATAAATTAACAGAAAGTGAACTAGTGTGGATAAAAGATACAAAAAACAAACACAAACAAACAAAAAAACATAGCAGATCGATTCAAACTATAAACTTTGATGGGTAAGGAATAAAGCCACCAGCTATCAAAACAAAACTGTTAATTTCACTTCATTTAACTAAACTTTTCGTTTGTGTGTTTAACACGCTGTGGTTCATAGGAAAATATTGTATTACTCTCCCCATTGCACATGAATGTCATTAAAAATAATAATATTTAACCTTTCACGAAGATAGACTTTTTTCATCAAAAACATATTGTGTGTGTATATGTATATGAGGCAAATACCTGTCTTTTTGTTTGTTTGTTTTTTGTTTAATTGCGTCTTAGAAATAGAAATAAAACAAATTATTAGTGATAATTGACACTTAAAGCTAAGAATGTAAAGAAAGCTTAGACATTTATTTTTTTCCTTAGACATTAGATTTTCCAGCACATTAGGGCCCCAAAAAGCATTATTTATTTCATTCATTCTTTCAATTTTACATCTTACACAGCTTATGGATATACAATTAAAATAGCTGGAGCAATTGCTTTGCGGTCAGGTGCCCTTTTTTAAATAATTAAAAAAAAAACTGCTAAAAAACAAGATGGGTTTAGCAGGGGGAGTGGGATTTTCACAGCATTAAAATACAGTACTTGTGAAATCACACTCCCCTCACCAGCACAGGTGTATAGGGTCATAGACTCAGCACACTACTGCCGCTGTCACATCTTGGTTTAGAGATTGTGTGGTGACAAAAACATTTGATTGTAACTTCATTAAGATGGGTTTAGCAGGGGGAGTGGGATTTTCACAGCATTATAATACGGACTGGTGAAATCAGTTGATTGAAACTAATTTTGTGTGAGTGTACTGTACATGTTACTACATCCAAATAAAATGTATTTAATAATTTTATGATTATATATTTTTTTTATATTTTAATAATAATTAATATAATAATTTAATAATTATTATAATGTATGTATATATTTTTACTTAGAAATTAGTTTTATGATATATTATATTAATATTATTATATTAATATAATAAATATAATAATAATAAATAAATATGGTTTACTAGGAAATTGGTTTTATGATAAATATTATTTTATTATATTAGTATTATGATAGATATTTATTTTTTAATATATTTTAATAATAATTAATATAATATACTCATATATTAATTTACGAATAATTAAAAATATACATATATAGTTTTACTTAAAAATTGTCTGAATGTCGAATTCATCTACAGGGCGGATGTGCACTTGTGAAAATCGCGCACACGCGATGCCTAAAGTGGAAGAATGGTTTGATGTAATGCTAAGCATTTATTATATGGAAAAGCTAACGGCGTACCTTAGATTGGAAGTCGATAAATTTAACAATATTTGGAGAGGATGGCTTAAATATATTAGGCAACATAGAATGGACTTTGTTTAGGGACTGAATGTTTATGAATACCTTTTTAATGTACCATGTAGAAGGATGAGGAAAGCACTTTTACTATACAAGGATTGTCGGTAAGAGTAACATATACCATACCCCGGTTCTAAGCTACAATGTTATTCTATTTTTGTTTTTCTTATTTATTTATTTACTTATTTATTTTATTTTATTTATTATTTTTTTATGTTCAAAAACAAATGTCTTATCAATAGGGGCATTCAAGGAAAACTTGTGACGGTCTTAAAGTATTGGTTGTGTTTTGCCTTGTTATTCTGTAACTATTCATATTGTGAGAAAGACAATAAAAAAAAAATAATAATAAAAATTCACACTCGCCAATTCATTCCAGGCATAGCTAACGGTACCTTGTTTGCACACTTAATTATCACGTTGTTTTTCCAATGGATCCTGGGATTTACGAAGATTTTTTTTCAGATATGAAAAAAATATTCTTTTTACGAAGATATGTTTATTTACAGATATGCATATGCAGGGGCGGATTAAGGTGGTCAGGGGCCCCTAGGCTGTTCTTTGTGCAAAAATTAAATAAAAATAAAACTTTTAATATAGGCCTATTCTAATTTTGTCAAGAATTATAAAAAATCGGCAATACGCTTATAATTGGTGCTAAAATAGTCTAAACGTTTAGTTTTAAAAAACTATTTTAAAAAAGCTAATTATGTCTATTTTGATGTTTCTGCACAAGTTCAGCAGACAGTGAGGTTCAGGTTTGTTCCGATCAGAGCATGTGAGCGGAGAGCGCATTTCTGAATATTCAGCTCCTCTCGCTCATTCCGATGGTCGCTCGCTCAACCCAGAATGGCCTGCTGGTTCGAAAATATGTGGAATAAGGGCTGCCTCTGACTACATTTTTTTCTAGTCGACTAGCCATTCGTGGACAAATCGCCCATTTATATTAATTTAATTACTTAGGCTATAGGATAATGAGCGTTTACGTATAGGCCTAATATAGCCGCACTCAAGCGCACGACCGCACACATAAAGCTTGCCACAAAGAACTGTTAAAAGTAATGATTATGAATGTGTCTAAAATAGCAAGGAGACATTTAATTGTTTATTAATAAACTGGTGTTTTCTGTCGCTGCAAAGATGAAGTTTACGATGCGGACTCGCCATGAACGCCATAGAGAAATGCATATTTTATATGGATTACATATTCAGAGAGTAGCCTATTTCTTTTGGTTTTGAATATTTTCGTTTAAACGTAGACATTTCAAGTGTCACGATGCGGTAGAAACAGGGAGGAAGCAGGATCCACATGCAGCACACTTTATTCAATTAACTGAACACACTACACAGACTCATACCAGGAACAGGACTCAGGAGCCGTACAACCAACATCAACAGTAACAACACAAGAACTCACAAGGACTGGACTAAAACACAGGGCTTAAATACAAGGCCAAACAAGCTAAACAAGATAACAAGGGGGCGTGGCTAATCTGAAACACCTGGGGAGACTAATAAACATGAAAAGACAGGGGAACACAGACTGACATCACAACATAGCCCCCCCTCTATGGGCGGCTCCTGACGCCCATCAAAACCGGAAACAGTTCAGGAGGGTGGTGGAGCAGAGGCGGTCCCGGAGGAGGGATGGAGGGCCAGGTCCGTGGACCGGAAGAGGACCTGGAGACTGCGGCAGGATGGGAGGCCAGGGCGGATGAGGCTGTGCAGGCGACCAGGGCAGAGACGAACCTTCAGGCGACCAGGGAGGAGACGACCCTTCGGGCGACCAGGGTGGAGACGACCCTTCGGGCGGCCAGGGAGGAGACGACCCTTCGGGCGGCCAGGGCGGAGAAGACCCCTCGGGCGGCCACGGCGGAGAAGACCCCTCGGGCGGCCACGGCGGAGAAGACCCCTCGGGCGGCCACGGCGGAGAAGACCCCTCGGGCGGCCACGGCGGAGAAGACCCCTCGGGCGGCCACGGCGGAGAAGACCCCTCGGGCGGCCACGGCGGAGAAGACCCTTCGGGCGACCACAGTGGTGAAGGCTTATTGCCCCCCCCCAAAATTTTCTTGGGGAGGTTAACGGACTTAGGCGGCGGGTAGGAGGAGTTCGGTGGCGAAGGCAGGTCAGGGCTGGACGAGGTCTGCGACGAGGGCAGGTCAGGACTGGACAGGACCAGCGGCGAAGAGGGCTCTGAGCTGGGCAGGACCAGCGGCGAAGAGGGCTCTGAGCTGGGCAGGACCAGCGGCGAAGAGGGCTCTGAGCTGGGCAGGACCAGCGGCGAAGAGGGCTCTGAGCTGGGCAGGACCAGCGGCGAAGAGGGCTCTGAGCTGGGCAGGACCAGCGGCGAAGAGGGCTCTGAGCTGGGCAGGACCAGCGGCGAAGGAGGCTCTGGACTGGACGGGACCAACGGCGAAGACGGCTTTGAGCTGGGCAGGACGCTCTCAGACTCTGGCTCGGCGGGCATGACGCTCTCAGTCTCAGGCTCGGCTGGACAGGCGTGAAGCTCGGGCTCGGCAGGACTGACGTGAAGCTCGGGCTCGGCAGGACTGACGTGAAGCTCGGGCTCTGCAGACGTGACATGAACAGTCTCTGGATCAGCAGAAGCGACGTGTACAGTCTCTAGATCAGCAGAAGTGACGTGAACAGTCTCTGGATCAGCAGAAGCAATGTGGACAGGCTCAGGCTGGAAGGGCTCGGGAGCGATGGTTCTCTTGGCAGCACGAGCTGACATCAGCGGGGAATCAGCCACGCTGGAAACAAGTTCTGGATGGCCATAGACCGATGCGATGGCTGGCTTGATGGTTGGCGTGACATGGAGAAACTTAGGCTCAGCTGGACTGAAGTGAAGGTACTCTGGTTAGACAGGCGAGATGTGAACTGACTCAGGGGGTACTGTGAGCTTGCGGGGTGATTCATTGGCCAAGCCCACAGTAAAAGCCGAACCGTTCAGGTAAAGGGCCAGGCCAATATATCCTTCCAGAGTCCAGCCGGTATAGTCATCAGGCATCAGCTGAGCGATATCCGCATCCAGCCCGCTCCAGAACAGGTCCATGAGCTCAGTGTCATCAAGTGATCCCAGGTGACAGGTAGCCAAGAAGTCCTTCACATACCTCTTAATCGGCTGGCCATCTTGAAACATGGAGGAGAGAAATCTCCTTAGTACTTGATTACTGACAGCTGCTGGATCCATCTTGTGGTGAGTTCTTCTGTCACGATGCGGTAGAAACAGGGAGGAAGCAGGATCCACATGCAGCACACTTTATTCAATTAACTGAACACACTACACAGACTCATACCAGGAACAGGACTCAGGAGCCGTACAACCAACATCAACAGTAACAACACAAGAACTCACAAGGACTGGACTAAAACACAGGGCTTAAATACAAGGCCAAACAAGCTAAACAAGATAACAAGGGGGCGTGGCTAATCTGAAACACCTGGGGAGACTAATAAACATGAAAAGACAGGGGAACACAGACTGACATCACAACATCAAGCTTTCTATAATAGATAGCCTATTTCTCAAATCTGTGAGGCACAAGCTGAGTTTCGGCGCCCTCCAGTTCACGTGCAATGCAAGTGATCATGTCGGCGCCTTATTACATTGTCTGCTATATATTTGCTTCTTATTTATTAAATACAGGCAATTGGTTGATAAAACATTGATCAAAATTAAGATACAATTTATACAAAACGAAAATCTTTTAAAAAGAGACTTTCTACAAAACAAAACTCATTCAAGTGGTCAAAAAGTGGTCATATTTTACCCACTCCATGTCTCGAAGATATATTGCGCATCCCAAAATGTATCACATCTTTCTCATGCTGCATGCCATTTTCATAATCAACATTGATTAAATTAAAAAACATAATGACGTCACATATTTTCCAACCCCGCCCTCAGCCCAGTTGCAGCCGTCGTTGTTTAGGTTTAAACGCGCACGCACAGTCTCGGAGTCATCGCTGCAACCAGCACATCTTCGTCTCTGCCACCCCAGGGTGCTAGCGCAGCTTGCGCGACCAGCGCCGATGCTAGAAGGGTGCCAGCGCCGATGCTAGGAGGGTGCCAGCGCCTCTGCCTCGCGAGTGGATGATAGCCCTGAAGACGCCTAGCAATGATATACCTTTAGTTAAGTTATACCTTAAGAGTCTTCGTAGCGCACTAATAGACAACGTTATCGGGAAACGCAGCCCAGGTATGATGCGTATGATGCGTAATGGAGATTCCAAAGCTCTCTTCTTTGATCAGAACCATGGAGAGCGATCGCGGATAGGCCCGTCCTATGCACCGAAACTTTTTACAATGCATGTGTAATGGGTAGAGAAAATGACCACATATATTAGTTTAATTGAAAAAAACCTTCTTATATTTTTTTACTTTTAAAGCCGTTGCACTGCTTCAGTTGGGTTGCCGTGGAGACGGTAGCTCAAGCGCTCAGAAATAAACATCCAGCGCTTGAGAAAGACATCATTTTTTGTATCTCCACTTCTTTCCAACCCACAGGTATATTTTTAAACCTTTCCGATCTCTGTTAAAAAGTATCGAAAGAGTATATCACTAGTACGGTTGTCTAGGTGATGTATGTTGTCATGTTCCGTGTAGAAAGGTTATTATTATTATGTGTTTATACTGTATGTATTGGATAGCACGTGGCGCTAGCACAGCGACGCGCAGCAGCAGTGTGTGAGAGTTGTTTGGAACACGAGTTTTTATACGAGTTTTATGTGTTTAAGTAAGTCTTAAACTCGTTTTTATTAATTGTGATTACGGTTTGTCTCGTCTACGTTTGTTTTCCTCACACTTTTTGGACTAATTGCACCTTATCGGATCAATATGTGGACTTACCGTGGAGCTGGACATTTTCTCCTGTGGAGCGTGCTCTGTCATCTTTTGGCCCGTCTCCCAGTACACGGTGAAACGTTGTTGTATTCACGGGAATTTCTTCTCCTGCTCTGTAATGCAAGAGGTGGTTCCGTGGATCCAAATGTGGTCTTCCCTGAGGAGATCGTTCAACCGCCGGTTCCCATTCCCGTGGCTCAGAGCTGGATATTGCCACGGGCGAGGAGGAAGAGAGGGAGACGTGGAGGTGTACAGCAAAGGCTTAAAAGACTTGGACATCGCAGAATCCCTCTTCCCTCCATAATGTTAGCGAATGTACAGTCTCTCCACAATAAAGTGGATGAAGTTCGAGCACACGTGAGGTTTTTGGAGGAGTATAGAGACGCGTGCATCCTCGTCTTTACAGAAACATGGCTCAAAAATCACGTCTCCCAGGACACTATGGAAATCGAGGGCTTTGGAGCACCCTTTCGTCTAGACAGAGACCATGCGGTGACCGGTAAGTCACTGGGCGGAGGTTTATGTTTATACATCAATAAACGTTGGTGCAACACAGTCATCATTCGTGAGTCCTTGTGCACACCTGATATCGAGCTTTTAGCAGTGTCGCTACGGCCATTCTATTTGCCGAGGGAATTTCCTCAATTATTTGTGACTGTGGTTTATATACATCCCAGGGCTAATGTGGGTATTGCAAAACAATCCCTGACCAAAACAGAGCAGAGTTTCCAAGCACGAGCGCCAGATGCTCCGATTTTTTTAATGGGAGATTTTAACCATTGTAAACCCGGGAAAGCGCTTGGTCACTTCTTTCAATATGTCACTTGCCCGACTCGGCATTTTAAGTGTCTTGATCTTTGTTTTGGGACAGTCAAAGGAGCTTACAAATCGCTCCCGAGAGCTCCTATCGGTGCGTCCGACCACAGTGTTGTTTATCTTGTCCCGGAATACAAAACTGTTCTGAAGAGGAACAAGCTTGAGAGAACTTTGGTGCCGGTCTGGTCGGATGAATCGGTGATGGATTTACAAGAATGTTTGCAGACACTGATTGGGACGTTATTAAGAACACCTCTACAGATATAAATGAACTAACAGAAACTGTTTCTAGTTACATTTCCTTTTGTGAGAACATAATTGTTCCCAAGCGATCCCGTTTGATTTATGCTAATAATAAACAATGGGTCACAAAATCCGTTAAGGAACTAATTAACCAAAGGAATATTGCTTTTAATCAAGGAGACATGCTAAAATACAGGGAGCTCTCAAAGCAAGTTAAGAGAGAAATTAAACTTGCAAAGTTTGCTTATAAAGATAAAGTTGTAAACTTATTGAGTGCAGGGAATGCACGCCCTGCTTGGGAAGGTGTAAAAAATATGATGGGTAAGCCAACAAAGAAGAGCGTAGTTTCACTTAATGGGACAAATGACCTACAACCTACTTTTTTTTAATCGTTATGATGAGCATAAATTTTGTAATGAGGTGTCTGTTCTTAATGATTCTGCTTGTACTTCTCCTAATGTCTATATTGACAAATGTGCTGTTATCAAAGTTTTTAGATCAGTTAAAGAACGGAAAAGCCCTGGTCCTAATCTTATTGGAGGACGACTTCTTAAAAACTGCTGTGCAGCTGGCTGAAATTTTTACTTATATCTTTCAATTATCATTACAGTTGCATATGGTCCCTCGTCTTTGGAAGGACTCTATAATCGTTCCAGTCCCAAAAATAAAAGCCCCCAAGCAACTGAACGACTTTAGACCTATAGCACTCACTTCTAGGCCGCTGTACGTGAGCTGTATCGTTCAGTTTCGTTCCACCAAGTGGGGCACTAAATTTTCTTTTGCTCAATATGTTCAACGTTAATAAAAGGTATCCAAGCAAAAAGTTCTCCACGCATTTTCCTGCAGTTAATGAGAAAAGTGTATTTATTGGCGCACTATATTGATTGCGTATTGAGACGTCTAAAACGGTTGAGCTCGATTTTCAACCAATCAGCATCGAGAATGTAAGTAGGTCACAGCCGAAATCAAGCCAATATCATTACGCACATGTAAACAAAGGAGGACGTAAGCAGCACATCTTCATCTGATAGCGGCGATCAAGCTCGATTAACATCCGTAAAGTGTATTCTTCATGTCGGAAAAGATGGTGGGAAAGGTCCACAGCCCTTTACTGATGTCCGATGGGAAAAAATCAAGCAATGTGCGTAGGAATGGCTCAAAACGTCAGACACTACGGAGCTAACGTTAGCTATTGCTAATAAACATGTTGCCCTCCTGGACAAACTGGTCTCTGATGTCCCAACAACTACGGGTTTCACCCGGCCTGATATCGGCGTTTTATAGACAAAAAAAAAAAAAAACGCTTGACTTGTGTGTATGTGCGTGATGGGTAGGTTAAGGGGTCGGGTTAGTGTGTGTGTGTGTGTGTGTGGGTGTGTGTGTGTGAGAGAGAGAGAGAGAGATGGGTAGGTTTAGGGGTCAGGTTAGTGTGTGTGAGAGAGAGAGAGATGGGTAGGTTTAGGGGTCAGGTTAGTGTGTGTGTGTGTGTGTGTGTGTGTGTGTGTGTGTGTGTGTGTGTGTGTGTGTGAGAGAGAGAGAGAGAGATGGGTAGGTTAAGGGATCGGGTTAGTGTGTGTGTGTGTGAGAGAGAGAGAGAGAGAGAGAGATGGGTAGGTTTAGGGGTCAGGTTAGTGTGTGTGTGTGTGTGTGTGTGTGTGTGTGTGTGTGTGTGTGTGTGTGTGTGTGTGTGTGTGTGTGTGTGTGTGTGTGAGTGAGAGAGAGAAAGAGAGAGAGAGAGAGAGATGGATAGGTTTAGGGGTCAGGTGAGTGTGTGTGTGAGGAGAGAGAGATAGGCCGCTGCCAGTAGCCTAAAAGAGGCCTAGAAATAGGGTTTCGTTCCACATATTTAATATCAGAAATGAGATTCCTTAGGAAAAAGTTCTCCACACACAATCTTGCGGTTTTTGAGAAAAATTATGCTAAATGTGCCCATTTTGAAAAAAGGGAAAACATAGGGAATTTTGCACTTTCAAACCTGTTATCATATAAACCCAAAAATGCCGAATTACCACTGAAGTACAAAATAAAATTTTGAAATTTTAAAACAGTTTGAAATGTGTGATATACCTGAAGTTGCTATCTAGGGACAGTAAACATGATAAGATTATCAAGAAAACGTCTACTGTAACATTACATCCCAATTACTTCTCATTATGTTGTTCCAATTCAAAGGTAATATTTGAGGTAAAATCGCAATTGACACTTTTCACACGCTCTCACACCACACATCCATTCTCAGAAAAGCCATTTAAAGACCATAATATAGGCACGTTAGTTGGCTAGAAAAAGAGCTATAGAGAGTATTTTGCTAAATATGTGTACTATATTACATATTTATTATATTTGTACTTATATCATTAAATAAAGTTATTATAATAAAAAACACATTATATTTAATTTGAGTTATTTTTAACCTTAAATAATACTACCAGCTGATAGGGCTGTCTGTGTGTAGCCTATTGTTCTTGAGAAAAATGAACGCCTATCTTGTGTACCTAATATTTATCCAAATGAGTCAACATTAAATCAAATCACAAGAATTGAATTAAAAAAGTGAAATTTCTTTAAGAAATTTGTAAAAAAAAAAAACTTAGCTTACCAGAAATTGTACCATATAAACATTGTAACGTTGTCAAAATTCAGTTTAGTTACTAAAATGTTTTGACAATCACAATACACTTATTGTGATGCAAGTTTTTTTTTTTGCAACCCCTCCCCCCCAAATCTCACTCCAAGTTAAACTCAAAAGTATACAAAGAAAAACACTTTTAAAAATAACACATTTAATGGTGAATTGTTAATTTGCATACACGAGCAGTAACTGCACTACATGTACATATTCACAGGAATGATTATTGTAAACAAGATTTAATTTTGATTTATTTATTTACCTACCCATCTCTCTCACACACACACTAACCCAACCCCTAAACCTACCCATCTCTCTCTCTCACACACACACACACACACACACGCACACTAACCTGACCCCTAAACCTACCCATCTCTCTCTCTCTCTCTCTCTCTCACACACACACACACACACACACACACACACACACACACACACACTAACCTGACCCCTAAACCTACCCATCTCTCTCTCACACACACACACACACACACACACACACTCACACACCAAACTGACCCCTAAACCTACCCATCTCTCTCTCTCTCTCTCTCTCTCTCTCTCTCTCTCTCTCTCTCTCTCTCTCTCTCTCTCTCTCTCTCTCACACACACACACACACACACACACACACACACAAACCCGACCCCTTAACCTACCCATCACGCACATACACAAAAGTCAAGCGTTTTTTTTTTGTCTATAAAACGCCGATATCAGGCCGGGTGAAACCCGTAGTTGTTGGGACATCAGAGACTAGTTTGTCCAGGAGGGCAACATGTTTATTAGCAATAGCTAACGTTAGCTCCGTAGTGTCCGACGTTTTGAGCCATTCCTACGCACATTGCTTGATTTTTTCCCATCGGACTTCAGTAAAGGGCTGCGGACCTTTCCCACCATCTTTTCCGACATGAAGAATACACTT
The DNA here is from genome assembly GCA_023718395.1 of Leucaspius delineatus. Lineage (NCBI taxonomy): Eukaryota > Metazoa > Chordata > Actinopteri > Cypriniformes > Leuciscidae > Leucaspius > Leucaspius delineatus. Next base: position 5,457,347 of record CM043361.1, on the reverse strand, counting down.
TACGGATGTTAATCGAGCTTGATCGCCGCTATCAGATGAAGATGCGCTGCTTACGTCCTCCTTTGTTTACATGTGCGTAATGATATTGGCTTGATTTCGGCTGTGACCTACTTACATTCTCGATGCTGATTGGTTGAAAATCGAGCTTAACCGTTTTAGACGTCTCAATACGCAATCAATATAGTGCGCCAATAAATACACTTTTCTCATTAACTGCAGGAAAATGCGTGGAGAACTTTTTGCTTGGATACCTTTTATTAACGTTGAACATATTGAGCAAAAGAAAATTTAGTGCCCCACTTGGTGGAACGAAACCCTATTTCTAGGCCTCTTTTAGGCTACTGACAGCGGCCTATTCCTTGGTGATGAAATCATTTGAAAAACTTGTGAAGACTGCCATAATGAACTCTGTGCAGGACAAACTAGACCCTTTACAGTTTGCGTATAGGCCAGGTCGGGGTGTGGATGATGCTACAGGAACACTTTTAAACTTGGTTTTAAAACATCTCGAGGGGGCAGGTTCTCTGGTCCGTTTGCTTTTTGTTGATTTTTCTTCCGCGTTCAACTGCATTAAGCCTTATGTTTTAGCTGATAAACTAAAACAAAATTTTAATATTGATCCTGGCCTGATCAGTTGGCTGATGGACTTCTTAACAGAGCGGCCCCAGCGTGTTAGGGTGAACGGGGTCCATTCGGATGTTGTTTCATCATCAGTCGGATCTCCACAGGGCTGTGTCCTGTCACCACTTTTATTTATTTTATATACTAATGACTGTCAGAGTAGCTACCCAGGTCACCATGTTGTTAAATTCGCAGATGACTCTGTCATCGTTTCACTTTTAAGTCAGAAAAACTTTGGGCACGGCCCTGTTTTACCAGACTTTGTTGAATGGTGTGAATCTTCCTTTCTCAAAATAAATGTAAACAAAACTAAAGAAATGCTTATTAACTTTGGTAGGTCATCAGTGCCTCTTACTCCAGCTCTTATCAACAGCCAAGTTGTGGAGCAGGTAGAGACCTACAAATACCTGGGGATAGTCATTGATAATAAGCTGCGCTTTGAGTCACAAGTAGATGCAGTTTGCAAAAAGGCTCATCAATGTATGTATTTTCTCCGTAAACTTAGAAATTTTAACCTGGACACTGTTTTTATGAAAATGTTTTACTCTTGTTTTATTGAATCAATTCTTACTTTTTCATTTATTTGTTGGTATGGTTCCCTCTTGGAGAAGCAAAAGAACCGTCTGACTGCTGTAGTCAAAGTGTGTAGGAAAATAGCTGGAACTGCCTTAAACGACCTCAGTGAGGTGTACAAGGTTAGATGTGTGAAGAAGGCTAAGGCTATCATCGCTGATCCCTACCACCCCTTGTGTCAAGAGTTTTTAATGCTCAATTCTGGGCGCCGCTATAATGTTCCACGGTGTAAGACTAACAGATTTAAAAAGTCCATGATCCCAAGAGCAATTAGTTAGAGTTGGGGTACTCGAACCAATTTTGAATGAACTCGGACTTGTCACGCACTCGGGTGAATTTGTACTCGGACTTGACACGGACTCGGACATTTTAGACTCGGAAAATTCGCCGAGTACAGTCGAGTCCGGGCACTGGAGGACACAATATTTTATTATTCAAAAACGAAACGAAGCTAACGTTAGGCTACATTGTGTTGTTTCAGCGTTGAGCATTGTAGCCAATCACAGACATGTATATTACGCGCATGAACGCAGTGGCAAATCAGAGGCGTTTTAGTCACCATGCGGAGAATTCACTAATGTTCAGAATCAGTGCGAGCTTTATCCTTTCGCAAATCCCCTCATAAACAACAAAGTCTAGACGCGATGTAGGCTAAATAAGAGATTCACTGCAGTGCAGACAACTTCAGTGTTTATGACGAGAGTTTCAGCGAGAGTGCAGAGCGCGGTAAGTAAGGGATGGCTTAAAGGGAGCGCTATTGATGATCTAAATAATAGTTTTGTTTTTCATGCTTCTAGAGGACCAGTGGTTACATTCACACTGTAAAGTTTAAGGAGTGATAACAGCATTTAAATGAGCGAGTGAACCCGCTAAATTATAGTCCTGTGAGTCATGAAATTGCGATGATTTGACCATGGATTTGACATAGTAACCATAGCAACATGAGAACTTTATAACCATTGCAACATTTTGGGGTCTAATGTTATGATTTTTGTTACATTTATACTTTAGTAATAAGTTTACATAAACCTTGCAGAACCTCCAAAATGTTATTTTATTTATTTTTTAATAATACGGATCATAAAAACTTTTTTATACTGCCCTGAAAAAGCTTTTTCACATTACAGATGTTTTATAGCCTAGTCCACAAGACAAAATACAAACAGAAATTACAAGAAAAATTACACAAGTCATTACCTGAATGACCCACAACTGTTTTTTTTTTTTTTTGTAATGGTTGTTCATGAGTCCCTTTGTCCCGAACAGTTAAACTGCCCAATGGTCTTCAGAAAAATCCTCCAGCTCCTGCACATTCTTTGCTTTTCCAGCATCTTCTGCATATTTGACTCTTTACTAGCAGTGATTGTATGATTTTGAGATCCATCTTTTCACACTGGGATTCATACACAACTACCGGTGTATTACAAACACCGCAAACATTCAGTGATGCTCAAGAAGGAGACATCCATTCAGAGCCAGGGCGTGTAAATTGGTGTAAATTGTTCATATTTTGTTTTAAAATTAATTAATTAATTTAATACTGCCCTTCAGAGGCTAAATACGATATTAACATGTAAAAGAAAATAAGAAAAATGTACACATCACCATCTTCTTGCTCAAACGTTTACCCCTGGCTCTTGAGCATTACCTTGCAGATTCTGAATAATGTGACCAATCATAATGCAGATATCCACCATTTTTGTCTGACAAACAAACCAAACCAATACCAAAAGGTGTGTATTGACATCTTTTTGCAATTCTAAGGTTCATTCATGTTTAAATCGTGCTAAAACTAAAATAGATGATCAGTTCACATGCTGCTTGAACTAAGGCGCTATACAGTAAAGCGCCACAAAATGGTATTTATTGTTTGAATTTCCCTAAAATTGGTCAATTTTAAAGCTGAGACTTTATTTTATACCAAAAGGACCCTGCTCTGTCTTGTCTGTTGGCGCATTGTCAGTGTCCTCTTTGCTCCGCAATAAATGTTTCACTGTGTGAGAACATGTGGAGTGAGAGCAGAATGGCTTGTTGGGCATAGCAACAGTAATTAAGAGGGGCGGTTCTTTGTGAAAGGTCAATTTCAAATCATTGAAATCTTTGTGGACTCGGCCGGACTCGACTCGGACTCGGATGTGAAGGACTCGGACTCAAGTCCGACTCGGGCCCATTTGTACTCGGACTTGATTGGTAAGGACTTGGACTTGACTCGTACTCGACAAAGGTGGACTCGGACCCAACACTACAATTAGTTTTTTAAATGATTGAGTAAACATATTGTATTATTGTTTGTTCTGTATGTTTTATGTAACTGCTGCTGTAAACCAAATTGCCCCATGGGGGACAATAAAGCTTAACTAAACTAAATTAAGCTTTAGCTAGCGAACTAGTTGAAGTTAGCCTGTCACCGTCAGTGAAGGTTCCGTTCTCTCGTCTTTTTTTATTGACTGTAAACATTTGTGTCAAGTGAACATCAGTATGTTAAAAGTGTAAGATGTAATGTCTAGATATTTGAATGTGCTATACCAATTGTTTCAAGATATAAAACAATCTATAGTGTCATTTGTTGATGTATATTTGATGTATTATACAGTAAGACTGGTATCTATTTCACAGTATGTCATTAATGGGTTTTGTATTTTATCTGATACCATTGCTTTACATATTGATTTGTTTATTAACGTTTTTAATTTAAGGACCACCCACAATTGGTCTGGCCCATCCAAAACTGGAATCCTGGCACAGTGCCTGGTTCGCGCTTAAGTAAATTTAAAATAAAATAAAAATGTCTGGCCAATCCGAGGCCACTGCACACGTAGTAGGCTGTGTCCTACTCAAGCCTGTGCATTAATCCGCCCCAGTGCATATGCAATATCCACGTTCATATTTATTAGCTAAATTATTTTAATCCAGGGCATCGAGGTAAAGTACCGTGAAGACGAGTTAAAGTACTATGATGACCGTCCTAGGCTTTGAGGGGAGTGTGATTTCACCTGTCCGTATTTTAATTCTGTGATATTCCCACTCCCCCTGCTAAACCCATCTTTATGAATTTACAATCAAATGTTTTTGTCACCACACAATCTCTAAACCAAGATGTGACAGCGGCAGTAGTGTGGTGAGTCTATGACCTTATACACCTGTGCTGGTGAGGGGAGTGTGATTTCACCAGTACTGTATTTTAATGCTGTGAAAATCCCCCCCCCCCCCCCTACTAAACCCATCTTGTTTTTTAGCAGTTTTTTAAAAATTATTTAAAAAAGGGCACCTGACCGCAAAGCAATTGCTCCAGCTATTTTTTATTGTATATCCATAAGCTATGTAATATGTAAAATTGAAAGAATGAATGAAATAAATAATGCTTTTTGGGGCCCTAATCTGCTGGGAAATCTAATGTCTAAGGAAAAAATAAATGTCTAAGGTTTCTTTACATTCTTAGCTTTAAGTGTCAATTATCACTAATAATTTGTTTTCTTTCTATTTCTAAGACGCAATTAACTCTCTGGGGACCAAGGTGTTTTTGGGGCCCTGGAAGTGTTCTGACATGCTCTGACATTTGTGCTTTTTTCAGTTATTTATAAACATGTTAATGGCAAAGGTGTAAATTCACTCTATATAGCACAAACAGGGCTACCATAATATTCGAGCAACATGTATGTAGATGTTTGTATTTTTAAGAGAATAATGTTTATGCGTGGTTATTGGAAAAAATAAAAATGAAAGTTGCTGAAATAAGACCACAAAACACATACTAAATATGTGTCCACAAGACTTTTGACTAATGGATGTTGTCGCTTCGAGTTATGGCTTCAAAATGATGTGAAAATAGTCTTGCTTTATCGTTCACAAAAAAAAATACATTGATTTAAATGGTGTAAAACAGGTTTTGCTTGGAAAGCCAATATGCGAGGGGGGCGGGAAGGAGGAGTGGTTTACACCTGAGAATACAATGTCCCACCCACTCTGCATAATGACTCTGCATAATGAGCCATTCATTCAGGTGTGACACTGACTGAGGCTACGTTTACACGTAGGTGGCTATTTTCATAAACGGACATTTCACCCCTCTTCGTTTTCAAAAATAACATCGTGCACACGAACCTGTGTATATGCTGTCAAGAGCATGCCAAACCTGTAGGTGGCAGTGTAACGAGAAGCTCAAGCCCACCTTAGCCAATCTGAATCCCGAAAATAGTCACATTCTGTGACGTTGCTACCTAAAACTCCGGTTTTCTCTGTTTACATGCAAACGTGCAAACGAAGATTTTCAAAATCTCCACTCTGGCCGGAGTTTTTAGAAAGAATCGGTTTCATTGGCGAATCCTCCGTTTGCGTGTAAACGAAGGGCGCAAACGAAGGGAAATGTCTCCATTTTTCAAAATAACCATGTACGTGTAAACGGGGCCTGAGCCACAATGCAAGGACAAAAGATATATTTAGAAGAAGACTTATATTGACCATTTAAGATTTTGCTTACATCTATCTTGTAAATATGTTTTGCTATTTTATTAAAAAGGTTACACTTACAACAATAATTACAATTTCAACAATATTTCAAGTGTACTCTTTCTTTGTAAAAAATTGATTATAGGCCTACATTTTATCATATGTATTCATTTGAATATAGCCAACACTGGAACATCTAACATCTTAGTTTATGACTTTATTTTTGACAAAAATAGTATTTTATATATATATATATATATATATATATATATATATATATATATATATATATATATATATATATATATATATATATATATATAAAACATATGAGAAGAAATTGCTAAAAAAAAACTTATTTGATGTGGCAGTATATTCTACAGTAAAAACTGTACCCAAATCTAGTCAACAAAATGTTGTCTTTCATATTTCGCCTGACTGTAACGTTGTTTTTATGAAATATTAGGGCATATAAATGTTAATTTGCAGTTTAATACGTTGCTTATAAAAAGACATTTTATTTCAACATATTTCAGTCGATTTTTACTTATCTCAGTATAGCGAAGCATTTTAGTTGATTAAAGCGGTTTATTCTTTCACACACAGACACGCGATTCATATTTAGGCTAAACAGTCTTTACAAATATGTACCCTTCATTCATCTCACAGAAATGAGATTCATATTATAGAAACGCGATTCATCTTTTTGCGGTTTACATAGGCCTACACTAACGTTATTCCATAACGTTATTCCACATTAACACTTGAGAAAAGATAACTTAGCCTATCTCACTCCTCAGCGGGATCTATTGCTCCTCATATCAGCACTGTTCTGAGGAAACTTTTCTCCATAAGGTAGGCTATATTATGCCTCACTCGCGGCGCGCTGTATTTACAGCTGATGTGGGCGTTTCACAGGTCTGAAATGGCTCTCAGAATTTGCGTTTGAATAGCGCGCGCTCTCCGGGGCGTGGTCACATTACATTTGAATTAGCTCTAATGAGCTCGACTGGAATCGCTCTCTTTTAATAGAGATTTCACAAGATGAGAATATTTGTTTTTTATATAAATTACTTCATTTAAAAGAAGATAATTCAAGCTTCATGCCTGTGCGTCTGTATGCCTGTTTGACTGAGTATTCGCTGAGTTACAGTTCATTTTCGGACGCGTTTCAGAATGGACTTAACTGACAGAGAGAAGGCAGAACTCGCATCACATTTATTTTCTTATTTGGCAAAAAGCACAACACTTTGTTTTTATTGTGAGTATACACAAAAATAATACACACTTAACAGGATCGATTGATGTATGAAACTTGTTTGTAATATCAAAGTCAACAGAGCAAAATTAATTTCTTTTGAACTGATAAGAAAAAAAGCGAGCTGGTATCGCCGGCGATACCGCCGATCCCAGGGGGTTAATGTATGTACCTTCCTATATGCATGTTTGGTTAGCCCTTTCATGCCATAGTCATGATTTTCTGATTTGAAACTTGGAAGTGCTTCTCCTAGTTAATGTCTCAAATAGGATCATGGTCTTGTAACCCGACCCCCCCTTTCTAGAGGATAACACTTTACAACCCCCTGGAGACTGAGAAGTCACACACACACACACACACACACACACACACACACACACACACACACACACACACACACACATTCCAAAACACACATTAACACACACACACACAAACACCATCCATGGAAAATAGGCGTGAACCCATCTTCTCCATAAGAGACTGACACCGAAGTTTCTCTGAGAGCACTTTACCTGTGAGAGGTTTTCTGGGTCCATGGCTCCTTCGGGAGCTTTTCTCCATTTCTCTTTTATTTTTCTTTAAGTCTTTTCTTTATTTTCATCTTCGGACTCTCCCTACGTTCAGTGAAGCGAACTTAGCCGGCAACTTCAAGTCAAAGAAAAATACTCTTTTGAAATTCCAGCGACCGCGCTCAGCTTCTCTTCGAGCACTTTGTCTGAGAGAATTTCTGGTTCCATGGCTCCTTCGGGAGCTCATCTCCGTTTTTTCTTTTCTTTACTAAGTTTTATTTTCATATTCGCCTCTCCCTCCACGAGGGAGATGAACTCTGAATTGTTTCGTTGGTAACTTCACGTTCGGTGAACCTTTAAATCTTCCCGCGAGTCTGCTCGCCCCAAAGACACGATTGGAACACGCCCAGCTCTAAAAAGAACGACACACGCATCTTCTTTCCTCAGCAAATACAAAGAGAACCATACGCAAGTATTGATTTTGATTTGATTGATGTGATTTTGTTGTCTCTCTTAAAGGTTACCTGGTCTGTGATTTGTGCCATATTGTGATCTCTCTCTGATCACAGATTTTGCTTTCACTTTCTCTCGCCATTCCTCTCTCACCTTTTCATCCTCTCTCTCTCATCTGTTTTCCGTTTTTGTCTTGTATTGTTTTTACTATTTATATTGTTATACGCATATTTACTCGTGTAAATTGTAGTATTTTGTATTCCTTAGTTCGATGTATTAATCCAATTATTAAAATTCCATATATCCTTGATTGCATCTGTCTTAAATGCCCATAGTACGAGTCAATGAAATGTTGGATCTTAAGCTACAAAGCTGATTTGTTACTTTTCAGTAACCTAAATTTTATAACGACAGGATAATAGTTTCATGGCCAGAAACTATTCTTCCTGAAATTATAAGAAGTGATAACTTTATTGAGAAGTTGATAAGTTAATCTTACGGCCGTTTTGCTGGACAAACAACTGTTTGATAATTACATTAATTTCCATTAAGGGTTATCTCATAAAATCGATCTGAATTAAGGCTATTGATATTTCGATAATTTAATGTAACTGTAATATGCAATATATTCATCATATTCATGATTAATTATTAAAAATTCCCTATAGATCATTTGAGCTAATGTTAATGTGCTACCCAGTGCGGTTACATTTGTAAATACATCAGGAGTTTATTCAAATAACACTTGCCTGACGGCTCATGCTACCGCTAACCCGGACGTCAATGTAACTTCCATGATTTGGGAAAAGCCTGTAAAAGTCCTGGCAGAAAGTGTTGCATAAGGATGTAGTGTAGTGATGCCCAGGTCCAGGAATGCACTAATATTTTGTTGGTAGTACCAGTTTATAACAATTATTAATTAACACTAAGTTGTCAACACTTCGGAAAAAATAATAATTTGTCGTTACACTACATCCTTATGCATAGCTTTCTGTCAGGACTTTTACATGCTTTTCTCAACTCAGTGAAGTGACGTCATCAAATTCGACGGCTCGATGTCATGGTGCAAAGGACCCTAGGTTGATTTTACTCCGAACCATCCCTTTAAGTTCTCTCTCAGGAAACATTTTTCATATATGCTGGGTTCAATTAATAATATAAGTTACCATCATCTCATACATTTATTTAGTAACTATTTTAAGTGTGAAAGGCGATAAGGAGTGTAGGGATAGATACAGTTCTGCTAGATAATTTAGAGCCAGACCGTGCAAAGATTTGTACGTGAGCATCATAATCTTGAAATCGACTCGGAATCTGACTGGTAGCCAATGCAAAGATTCCAAAACCGGAGTGATATGGTTGCATATTCTGGACCCAGTTTTGTACATGTTAAAGCTTGTGTGGTGTAGATTTAGAAACTCCGCTAAAAGGGCGTTACAATAGTCTATACGAGAGACGACGAAGGAATTTATCAGCTTTTCAGCTACCGGAAAAGTTAACAATGGCGGCAATCTAGCGATGTTTCTAAGATGGAAGAAAGATGTTTTATCAGTACTCTGAATGAAAGAATCAAATGAAAGATTAGCATAAAAAATAACTCCAAGGTTGCTCATTTTACTCTGGATACCCAAAACAGAGCCATCAAGAGTCAAAGACGAAGAACCAGCTTTGGAAGTTTGATGGGAGTGATGGGAACCAATGAGCATAACTTCAGTTTTATCATTGTTCAAACACAGGAAATTATTACTCATCCAACTTTTTATTTCAGTAATACAGCCAGAAAGAAAATGGTTTTGAATGTATATAAATCTGCGTATCGTCGGCATACAAATGATAATGGAGGCCGAGTGATCTCAAGAGATGGCCAAGTGGTGATAAATATATGTTAAAAAGTAAAGGGCCCAGAATTGACCCCTGAGGAACACCAGTGAGAACTGAGCTAATCTCGGACCCATTGAGATGAACTGGGAACGGTCAGCAAAATAGGATTTAAAGGATTAGTTAACTTTTAAAAAACTTTTGCTGATAATTTACTCACCCCCATGTCATCCAAGATGTCCATGTCTTTCTTTCTTCAGTCGAAAAGAAATTAAGGTTTTTGATGAAAACATTCCAGGATTTTTCCCCATATTATGGACTTCAATGGGACCCAAACGGTTCAAGGTCCACATGACAGTTTCAGTGCAGCTGCAAAGGGCTTTAAACGATAACAGACGATGAATAAGGGTCTTATCTAGCGAAACGATCTGTCATTTCAAAAATAAATAAAAAAGTTTGTTTTATAAGCACAAATGCTCACCTTGCTCTGTTCTGTGATGCGCGTTCGTGACGTCACGTAATACGCAATTACGTTGAAAAGGTCACGCTTGAAAAATGTCTGTCCTGAAGAAAATGTTCTTTTAGGCTTTTTAATATTAAAGCACCCAGGATACGCACACGAAATGGGCATTTTAAACGATAAACTGACACAAATACATTTGAATATGTGTATATGGTCCTCCTTCCGCCCAGGGTTGCCAACTCTCACGCATCTGGCGTGACTCTCACGCTTTCAGCATCAATCTCACGCTCTCACGCACACGCAAGAAATGTCACGCCAAAATCCATTTTTCTCCCCTGAAAAAAATGACTTGACCACAGCGTATTAATGACAGGAGAAGAGTTAAAGGCCCGCAGCTGTAACATCTGCCTACAACGTTCTCACTGCAGTGTTCTCTGATCGTTGATTCGCTGAAAACCTTGCACCTGATATGTCAGTTGCGTGTGAATAGTTCAGGTTCGGAGTCGGAGCCACTGATGCGCGTTTGAAAGTTTGGATGACAATCAAGGTAAGCAGATAATAAAATGGTTTGCCTTTCACTCACGGGCGTAATTTCCTATGGGGACAGGGGGTACATGTCCCCCCCTCTTTTCGAAATCCCGTTCGTTTTCCCCCCACTTTCAAATTAGTTTGTTATGATTTTTTTAACCGCACACCGTCATCGCCACAGAGGAGCAGGACGAGCAGGACACGGAGCGCCTGCCTGCGTCAATGCGCGCAGCCGTGTCCAGGAACGTCGCTTGCACACACTAAAAATACCTCACTGAAAGTTATTATGAGCAGGTATCGCGCTGTCTGTGAATGTCCTGACGCACACACTCACACACACGACGCACAGAAAGACTCGCGCCAGTATCGAGCGCACAGACAGCGCGTCAGATTCAGTTTAGCTGGGCAGTTCTCTTTCGCGGTTGAACGAACAATAACACACACCAAAATGCCAAAATGTCCGTTTTGTCGAGTATCCTCATAACAGAAAAGCAGTCTGAAATTAGTTACATAAAGTCTTAAATGAACAAGAGTAAATGAGAAAATGAGATGCGTGAGAGCCTGTCAGCAGCTGCAGATTTTAAAGTGACAGCAGCACTAATTCTGCCTGTCAGTAAAGTTAAAGCTGCCGTCGGCAACTTTTTTTTGATCATATTCAGTGAAATCGACACTATAATCCGACAGAACAACATAAATAAATTGGTTTTAGAAAAAAACCCGAGCTTCTAACTCCACCTGGAGCGTGTTATTTGTTTTGCAAAAATCCACCGCTCCCGTCTCATCGGGTCCAATCAGCGCAGGGGGGTGTGAGATCTGACTGTCAATCACAGTTCGTGCACACGCCACAGATCCCCTCTCCCTCACGCAGACGCGCACATTACAATATCACATGCACACGACACGCCTGAAGTTCGCCTGAAGATTGTACGAAGCGTGATGGCGGAGAGAAAATCTACTAACAAGCTTCCAATTCCTCTGTTATTGCTATCTATGGATAGATTAGCCAGGGCAGCCTACCTCCGAGTCCATGGTGTTGATCGACGCTGAAGAGGCGCGCGTTCACAGAAAATCAGGTACACATGCACTGACGATGGGCGGGTGCTCGTTGGTAGTGGGGGAGGGGCATGAGAGTTGTAAACATTAAAAATTTTGGCTAAGTCCACTCAATCTGCCAGACTTGCCGACTGCAGCTTTAACCAAAGAACTAAGGGAACAGAGAAAATCACTCACTGCTCTTGACTAAAGAACGCTTGCAGCTTTAATAAGGATTAATCTATTTTATTAATCTAATGTAATTCATAATTTGTGCTGCGGACTGTTTGATAACCTAATTCAATTTCTGTATATTTCATACCTGTTAGACAGGAAGGGCACATGTAAATATTACATTTATTTTTGGGTTTATGTGAGGATAGTTTTAAGTTCACTTATATTAAAAGTTGTTATATTTTACTATATAAAATAGTAAACAGTGGCAGTAAACCCCCCCCCCCCCACGCACTGATGTTTTACAGAGTCTCACTCCAGCCAAAGTCCCAAAGTTGGCAACCCTGCCTTCCGCACATTTGTAAACACGTCAAACGTGACCTTTTCAACGTGATTGCGTATTACGTGACATCAGTTAAGAACAGCAAGTCCAAGTTTCTGTCCAAAATAAAATCCGATAAAAAGAGTGCCTTGTTATTCACAGAGCAGGCATTAAATAATGCAGCATAGGCCAGGCTCTGAGTTGGAGACAACATTGATTTAGTCTCCACACGGGTAACTGATATTAAATGACTGTGATCAGCACCAACGTAAGGCAGATTGTTAATCTTACGCTGGCATGCGGGGACAAAAACATCAGGAGAGGATGAGACGGAAAAACTGCACCTCGAGCCCCGGTGCAAATATCGTTTAGGACGCAGCAAGCCAGCATCTCGACAGTGTTCGTAAGAGTCTTTAACTAAACGATAAGAGTTTCGTTTTAAACTCAGAAGTTGTCGTGCAGTGTATCTCAGAGCCATAGTCAGTAAGTCCCTGTGCACCGCCGAACCACTGCGTTGATTCTCCGTGAGACGTTGCAGGTTAATCCGGGTGGAGTACACAATTAAAACCAGCAGTCCAATGTATATAAAACTGTACAACCACATCACAACCGTAAAGTTGTGTAACTAAAATACTAAAAAAATAATATAACTTGGGGAAATAAACAAACAAAGTAGGAGAAAGGAGCCAAATGCGCCAGCGTTCCCTCAGACCCTCCCCCAAAGGATAGATAGTCTAACCCTTCAAGAAAACATTATAGTGCACTATTCATTATAGAACATTATAGAGCACTAACCACAGAAAACATTATATAGGTTACATTCACATCTGGAGAGCAGTAGTCCCAGTCTTTGGTCTTTAATCGCCACTCTCATGATACTGGCACTCATCAGTTCAAGCACAATGATACTTAGACCAGTGGAGCAACATATTTGTTTCCACAAGCCCACAGTAACCCCAGCTTCCCTCCTTCAGCCAGCACCAGTAGTAGTCCTTACCCTGCTTCCCACATGGATTGTTTTCTTTACAGTTCTTGTTCATGTAGTTTATGTTTTCAGATGGAGATATTCCCATCCATTCACAGTATTGCACCATTAGTAGTCTTCATTTCTTTGGTTACAGTGGTCATAGCACAGCGCACCTGTCTTAGATCCATAATGGCTCTTGTCCTCCATCATCAGCAGCCCACAGTATCCCCAAGCAAAGGTATTTTGCACCAATGTGCATATAGTCTTCTCCATGCTTCCCACACATACTGTCATCTCTGCACGGCCTACCCCAGTAGTTTATGTTTTCCTGTGGTGAACAGTACTTTGTCTGGCATTTTTCATCTTAATCAATGGTCTTGCACTTATACTCTACACAAGACGTCAGCAACCTAAGGCACGCGTGCCAACACTGGCACGCGGAGGGTTAATCGCTGACACGCAAGCAAATGCGAGAGAAGTGTATGTATTTCATTCAGATACCTGCACACAGGTCTACATTTTGATGTAATAATTCCTCATAGTAAAAAAAGATTATTTTCTTAAGTTAGAGATGCACCGATTGATCCGCTGGTGGCCGAAATCAGCCGATTTTCACGTGATCGGCCATAACCGGCGACCGGCCGGTCAGTCTGACATATGCCGATTGTATGCCGGTCAAATGCACTCGGTCTCGGGCTCCCCATGATTAACATCGCGCAACACCAGCATCACATGTGCACACGGAACGCACATGTAGGAAACCTCGTGAATTACGGCCGTTTCACGCATATTTTTTTCAGCGTGCATGTTAATCAATGAGTGCATTCAGGAGCAGCGCATGAGCGCCCAACAGGAGCGTCGCGTGAGCAGCAGTGAAGAAAAGTCTGCGCTGCTCACGCTCAATTAAAGTGAAAGCACACATTTGATGGACAAAATAAATATGATTTCAAACAAAAGTGCCTAAAATGCACAGAATGTGCATGTCTAGTGTGTTTAACAAGAACTGGATTAGGTTATGTCAGAAAAGAAAATGAAGACTCAAAAATATTTATATAAAATCTACCCATTTAAACTTGTTTTTATTATTCAGTTTGGGTAAAAGAATATGATATTTTATATAAAATATATATATATATCTAAATCTAAAACAAATTTCAAGCGAAATATTTACATTTCTGTAGCTACTATTTCTGTGTAAGCAATTATGAAAATGTAAAATGTTTGTGTAGCCTATTTATATGAGTGTGTGTGTGTATATGTATATATGTATGTATGTATGTATGTATATATATATATATATATATATATATATATATATATATATATATATATATATATATATATATATATTAGGCTATGTGTGTGTTGTGGCACAGTGATGAACTCGGAAACTTAAAAATGGCACTTTATGACAAAAAGGTTGCCGACCCCTGCTCTACACCATTGGACTGGCAGTCTTCTACACACTGAGTCCCAAGATAGGTCAAGAAAGTTGTCCCAGCACTTACAGTACAGTACAATATGTGATTTTTTTTTAAATAGCGATTTCCATATTTCTTGCCTTAAAAAAAGCATGACCCAAGTGAATTGCATAAATCATAAAATGTGGGGTCAGTAGCCTGCCAGCGCTACCCTTAAACACACCTCAATAGAACGACGTCACACAACCTCACCATTTCTCTAGCTGACCGAAAACTAGCTAGATTGCTAAATGAGCATGACAGAAGCAAATGTTTGGCCTTTACTTATGACTCCAGCACCGATATTTGACCAATGTTTTAATTTTTTTTTTTTACAATGGCAATAATTTATTAATTTGTGTCAGGGGTGCATATAAATCATGCTGAATCAAACTGGTATTTGCCATTTCACATAAGAGAGAATGCACGTTCAGTTGCACCTGCTTCCATTCATTTGCGATCACAGGAATGCAGAAACAACTCTATTAAAGGTACAATCTGTAATTTTTTTTCCCACCAGAGGTCGCATTTTTAAAACAATAACAAAGACGAAGCATGATGACGCTATGGAGGGGAGTGGAATGATGGGAGATGTCATTTTCACCATCCAGAAATTCACGAATCAAATAAATTATATCAGCTAATAAGTTATTTTTTGTACCTACGTTTGATCACACTATTTTATGTCATCATAATTAATTAGCTGCAACGAATGTGAAATGTAATACTATATTAGCCTGTTACTAATATGTGAATATTTGTCAAATGATTTGGTGGGTTAATGCTGCGTGGTTTTACGTTTAAAACAATTGTACTAAAAATGCATTTGAGCAAACCCACAGTGTTTGCTAGTATGGCTAAATATTTTTAGTGCAACACATACTTTTACACATATGCCGACTTGATAAAAAGCTACTGATGTACAAACAAAGTGCAATAAAACTGTATGTGTACAATAAATGTATTTGCTTATACCTGTCTATTAAAACACATGCCGATATTGATCCTTGTTTTATTTCTCTGTTTGTCCCAAAGCTTGTTTGCCTTGTTCTACGTTTATAGTTATTTGGATTTTCTCGCCCATCAATAATCGTGAACCATGATGACTGAACGACACAACAGCGGCGTGCGAGATACTGTACATATATATATATATTCATTGGCCATCATGATCCTCATTAGCGGCTACGTATAGCGGCCCATTGAAACGGCCGCTAATAAGGAATCTAAGTATTATTTCTATGGTTTCTACAAGCGGAAACCGAGGATAGCGCGGATATTACGTCATTGATAGGTGACAATGACAAGGGACGATTATTTAAAACTGGAATTTCTCTGGATTTACAAATCCTTGGGAACTTTTGGGATAATAAAAGTACACAACTGCATGCAATATATCACACTGTGCAAGTGGTTTTTGAATATGTTTTTACAAAAATCATTCAAATTTAGAAAAATATAGTTAAATATAATTTGTTTACGTCAAATTTCTGAGCAATTATTTTTTTTTTTCACAAAACTATTTTCCACTTTTATTAATAAATTGATAGGCTATTATGATTAATTTACCACAATAATTTCATAGTTTATCACATCATAACCTTGAACCTAACATCATAAATAAGATAGAAGCTTATGTAATCCAGACTCAAAACAATTTGTAGTCTGAGTCAGTTTTACGAATACAGTAGACTAAATAATCAAGGAATGTAAAGGAAATAATAAACAATAAGATAAAAGATGAAATACAAAATATTTCATGCTAGATATGGTTTATTTAAAATATAAGGCAATGTAAATAATTGCAGAAACTTTTATTCCATCTTTGAGCTGTTGATCAGGTAGGTAGGTTGGCAGGTGAGCAGCCAATCATGTGTAATTAGGTCAAGCGGACTCCGCCCAGAGGAGAAAAGATACAGAAAACATGACAAGAGAAGTTGTTAGAGCATTTTCCAAAAGCTTCGTTTTCATTAATAAAAACGCTGTCTCAGTGTGGATGGAAGGCCAAAACAGAGAGAAAAAGATGCTTTTTCAAACGAAAACGTATTAGTGTAGACAAGCCCTGAGAAACCCAGAGCTGACTACACCTATGATTGGAAGTGTGATTATTGCACTATTGCTTTATTAATTATTAATTAATATAATTATTGCATTTATTGCTTTATTGATGAATTTTTATTTGCCTTTACAATTTTGTTTATTATTAAAAGAGAAGTTGCCAAGTAAAATAAATTTAACTGATTACAAAAATGGTCTACCAAAGTTTGGATTTATAGTGTTTTAAGGCTTTGAATAAGAACATACCACAGAGAACTTTTCTTTTTTTTATACTTTTTTATTGTGACATTATTCATATTGCGATCATTCAATTAACTTGTCAAAGTAAGCACAATATCTTTTTCCCCCCTTTTCTTTTTTTTTTCTTTCCTTTTCCCACCTTTCCATCCCAGTGAATGAAAAATCAAATAAAGTAAAAAAAACCATAAAAAATCAAATAAAGTAACAAAAATAATAGTAATAATAGCAGTTAACAGAAGGAAACGTATACATACACACATACATACCCACACTTCACGTACACATATATACTTATACATACATAAATAACCCAGACATACATCATATATACCCCCATATATCCATACTGTATACGTATTTGCGTACACATGCGTGCATACATACATCTCCATACCTATTTACATACAGACATACAAATTTCCATATAGCTGTATCATATATCGCAGATATTACATCCATGCCTCCGCTAATTACCCAATCCAAAACCATACTTGGTTTTTGTCTTTCAGTGCATTTGGTTAGCATATGCTAACCATCTCATCTTAAATAACTTAGTTTTGCCTCTCATCCTATGCGTTATCATTTCATTTTCATACATGTTTTCTACAGCCTCAATCCATTTATCCAACCTGGGTGGCTCAGTTTTTTTCCAACATCGAGTTATTTGTTTAATAGCAGTAACTCTCAACACCCAGAAGATATAATAATTTTCTTTGTTTAAGCCTTTCGGCTGTATGCCCAGCATGACTTGTAGTTGTTCAAAATTAATATTTTGACCACAGAGTTGTTTCATTAATTCTACCACATTAACCCAATATGGCTGGATTTTTGAACATCTGTAGAGGACATGAGCCAGGTCAACATTACATTCACCACACTCTCTCCAACAATATTGTGTTTGATTTGTATATTTACTAATTTTCAGTGGTGTTCTAAAAAATCTAACTAATAGCTTCCACGCATATTCCTGCCAATAGGGAGACTTAACATAGCAGAAAGCATTTTTACATGCGTGACTCCACTCCTCCTCCGTCACTGTTATTCCAATGTCTTTCTCCCAAGATTTCAAAATGTTATTAATTTGATTATCGTTATTATTATTTAAAATATTATAAATTTGTCCCATTACATTTTTAAAGCTCGACTTTTCGTAGACTTTCAAGATATGCTCCACGATAGGACTAAGATCTTGGAAAGACTGTATATTTTTTATTATATAGCTCCTTACTTGGAGATATCTAAAAAAATGGTTACTTGAAAGGCTATAGTTCTTAGATAGATTTTCAAAGGTTTCAACTGCATGATCCTTGAACATTTTATGGAATCTTGTAAGTCCCTTGGTTTCCCATATCCTGAAAGTCTCATCCATACGATTTGGAGTGAAGTCTGGGTCTTGACCAATTTCCCTCAGGCAAACCATATCAGTTGATTTTATTTTCATAATTTTACATAATCTTTTCCAGCTTTTCCATGTATTATAAATAGAGTAATTCAAATGTTTGACCCTTTCTGCAGTTTGCCCTGAGAAAATTAGGGAGGTGGGTGAGTCTACCAATTTGTTCTCAATAGATTTCCATTTAGGATTCATTTCATTATTCATCAAAACTAAAATGCTTTTGATTTGGGCTGCATGATAATAAAGACTCAAATTTGGTAGGCCCAACCCACCTTGTTCCCTGTTTTGTTGTAAAAATTTAAGTTTTACCCTTGGTTTCTTTTCATCCCATATAAATTTTCCTAGCATTCTTTCCCACTCCTTAAAGCATGAGCTTGTTAAGTACAAAGAAAGATTCTGGAAAAGAAAAAGAAAGCGTGGCAGTACGTTCATTTTTATAATTCCTATTTTTTCAAAAATTGTGAGTGGCAAGATTTTCCAACGTGCAAGATCCTGCCTTAAAGAGTTCTCCAGAACTTTATAGTTACTTGTGTACAGTTTATCAATTTCTCTGGGAATTGTAATACCTAAATATTTTATTTTGTTCTGATCCCATTTCAACTTAAACTTTTTCTTAAATTCTGTTTGGAGATTGCATCCTATTTCCATGGCTTCAGTTTTAGCTGAGTTTAATTTATAGCCTGAAATAGCCCCATATTTCCCAATTTCCTCCAGAAGTGCTGGTAATGATTTATATATATCAGTTAAAAATATAATGACATCGTCTGCATATAATGCCAATTTATGTTCTTCATCTTGTATCTTAATGCCCTTTATACACATACTTGTCCTTATACATTCCGCCAATGGCTCAATACATAAGGCAAAAATCTGTGGAGAGAGCGGATCGCCCTGTTTTACTCCTCTTTTTATTTGAAAGGGTTTCGATAGCGAGCCAAGGGCTTTCACTCTGGCTGCAGACTCATTATACATTCCCATCATTAACTTAATAAATTTCTTGTGAAAGCCAAATTTATTCAAGACTGCAAACAGAAAAGGCCAAGATACTCGATCAAATGCTTTTTCCGCATCCAATGTAAGAACTATCATTTGTTGTTTTGTTTTTCTAGCAAAATCGATAACATTAAGGGTTCGACGTACATTGTCGCTAAGAAATCTATTTTTGACAAATCCTGTTTGGTCCTGATTTATAATGGATGGTAAGATTTCAGAGAGTCTATTTGCCATAATAGATGTAAATATTTTCTGGTCAACATTCAAGAGTGAAATTGGCCTATACGATGAACATTGTCTTAAGTCCTTCCCTTCTTTGGCTATGACTGTTATAATTGCATTTTTCCAAGTATCTGGCCATTTTCCTGTTTGTAACACCTCATTGAAAACTCTATGTAGAACTGGTATAATTAAGTATTTGTAATCTTTGTAGAATTCATAGGTATAACCATCTTCTCCAGGGCATTTCCCCAATTTTCCCTTTTCAATTGTTTTTATTATTTCCGTTTGGGTTATGTTTTTAACTAAGCCTTCATTCTGGGTATCAGTTACAGATGCTAAGCTCAATTCTTCCAAATAACCTGCAATTATCTGCTTATCTATATTATTTACTTCTGAATTATAAAGGTTTTCATAGTAGTTCCTGAAACAGGATAAAATTTCTTGTCCCCCTCTCCTTGGCGTTGCATTATCCATAATTGTATTAATTACTGCTTTTTGTTTGTTCCTTTTTATTTTGGAGGCTAAAATTCGTTGAGCTTTGGGGCTATTATCATAAAATAATTGTTTAGCAAAAGTGAAATCTTTTACAGAGAACTTTTCTGACCAAATTGTAAGTACTTTAACCCTTTGGGGTCTAAGGAGTTTTTGGGGTCCTTGAGATGTTTTGACATGCCCTTACATTTGTGATTTTTTCAGTTGCTTATAAACATGTTAATGGCAAATGTGTCATTATACTCTATTTAGCACAAACAGGGCTACCATAATATGTGAGCAACATGTATGTACATGTTTGTATTTCTGAGAGAATAATGTTTATGCATGGTTATTGAAAAAACTAAAAATTAAAGTTTCTGAAATAAGGCCACAAAACACATACTAAATATGTGTCCACAAGACTTTTGACTAATGGATGTTGTCGCCTGGAGTTTTTGCTTCAAAATGATCAGAAAATTATCCTGCCTAATCATTCACATAAAACAATACATTGATTTAAACTTTGTAAGACATATTTTGTTTGGAAAGGCAATACGCGTGGGGGCGTGAATGATCATGAATAATGCTCTGATTCACACCTGAGAAGACAATGACCCGCATAATGAGCTGCATAATGAGCCTTTCATTCAGGTGTGTCAGTACCACAAGAAAAAATCTGAGGACTTATTTTGTATGTATGCAAATTGTATAATATCCAAGGTAAACATGTCTAGTAACTATGCAGTTAATTATCATACTGTATTTTTAGAAAGTTTTAAAATATATCCTCTCCCCAAATGTGTCACTAATAAAAAACAATAATAAATAATTTAATGAGAAGGCTTATAGTCTTAAACCTATTAAGAACCTATTAAGACTTTAAGGGCCCTATTTTAACGATCTGAAACGCAAGTGTCAAAGCGCAAAGCGCAAGTAACTTTGTGGGCGGGTCTTGGCGCTGTTGCTATTTTCCCGGCGGGATAAATGACATTTGCGCTAGGCGCAAGTCTAAAATGGGTTGGTCTGAAGTAGCTTCATTATTCATAGGTGTGGTTTGGGCGTAACGTGAAATAAACCAATCAGAGCGTCATCTCACATTCCCTTTAAGAGCAGGCGGATTGTTCTAAAGCGTATTCGTATTCTAACGGCGGATTTGCCAGGAGCGGTTCACAGCCAAGGAGAGCAACGGACTCGTCAGGGACGTTGGGGATGGAGAAACCCACCCAAATTAACTTCGGTTAAAAAGGCGTATGATAATTTGGGTAAATGTGTAAGCTAGATGTATGTTTTTATAATAAATTATCTATCTATCTATCTATCTATCTATCTATCTATCTATCTATCTATCTATCGTAATAATGTATGATTTGCAAAAATGAAAACTGCTGCCTCTGTGTAGATGAGAGAATCAAAGTGCGCGTTGTGCACACGCTACATTGATTATGGCCAAGCATGCGCCCTTAAAATAGCATATGAATAACATGCGCAACGCGCCACTGACTTTAAACTATTTTTTCCTGGTTTGTGGCGCAATTGTTTTCTAAACCTGCAAAATAGCATGAAGGAACGTTTGCGCCGGGACACGCCTCCTTTTTTGCGCTGAACCGCCCAGGGAGCGCAAGTTCATTCCCTAGTTTAACGACGTGCTTCTGTGGAGGGAAAAGCGCGCTTTGCGCGGGTGCAAAATAGGAATGATACGTGCGTCGGTGTACAAAGTCAATTGCGCTGGGTGCAAGATAGGGCCCTAAGTCTGTTAACTTTTTGATATGACTTTATGACTAATATGACTTTTTATTAAGACTGGTAATAATAATTACCTATTAAACCTATTAAGATTTTGTTTACATCTACCTTGTAAATATATTTTTTACTATTTTATTAAAAAGTTTTCACATGTAAATCATTAACAATTACAATTTTAACAATATTTCAAGTGTAATTTTTCTTTTTTTAAATTATACATTTTATCATACGCATTTCAAAGTTAAGGATTCATTAGTTTGAATATTGGAATAAACACTAAAATAACATCTTAGTTGATAATTCATTTTACCTACTTTATTTTTAACAAAACATCACATACTATATATTTAACATATGAGCAGAAATTGGCGAACAAAAGCTTATTTGATGTGACAGTAGTCTTTTTTACAGTAAAAACTTTATAATCTATCCAAAACTAATCAACGAAATCTTGTCTAAACATTCATATTTCATCTGTAATATGTTAATAGAGCTGGTATCGCCGGCGATAACGTCGACCCCAGGGGGTTAAAAGGCTTATAATTTAAGCCAGACTCGACTTACTTTACCTAACCAGAGAATAATAATAAGGTTAAAGGTGTTAAGATCAAAGTACACACTGCGAAACAACTGCTCATATTATGGTACCATAAAACAAGTTATTGTACACTTTATCATAAGGGCATAAATCCAATTTCCAAAACTCAGTTTATAGTAATGAAAATCCTTCTGCTCCATTCAGATCTCTCTGCAGTTGTGTAATGTGTATAAGAGAATTAAGGGCTGTTTTCACGACACCGGTTTCAACAAAAAAACTGAAAACTTTGTAAGCGTTTTGGCCATTCATTCACATGACAACTGTGTTTTGGGGACCTGAAAATGCAAACTTTTGAAAAAGTTATTTAAAAACACTTTAAAAATGCAAGTTTTTGGAAACAATACCGTTATCGTCTCAGTGTAAACTACAAAAACGTGAATTTGTGAAAATGGTGATGTCATGCACATGCGTATTACACGATCAGTCTATAGTCTATACCACAGTTATCATATAATAAAGGCTAGATGTCTTACGGCAGAGTCACTTCCGGCATCACCGGCGGCCATCTTACCACAGGGGAGCAGTGAATTAGGTGAGTGATCAGCACGCACACAAATCCTCTTATCTCGCTGTAATCTTGACGGATTTACAAACGGTTTGGTTTCTTACAAACTTTATTAACGTGGCTATAATTCTTTCATATGGAAGTCCATTGTTATAATTATTCATATGTATGCAGTGTCATAACTACATCTCTGACGTTTGTAACAAACCAAACCGTTTGAAAATCGGTAGAAAATTGAGCAAGTTATGGCTATTTAAAAGTACATGCACCATGTTATGAGTGAGCGAGAACCCTGTGGTAAGATGGCCGCCATGTGCGGACGTCGACCTCCATTGGCCAGCAGTGCGGACGAGACATCTAGCCTTTATTATATGATAGGCTATCTCTGGTCTATACTACTATATCCATATTGTTTCTTTACAAAGAGACATTGCCAACTACTGGCCTGGCAGCAGAATACAGCGTTTTAAAGCGTTTCCACACATCTGTGTGAACGGGGATCGTTTTGACAACGTTGTTGTCAGTACGCGAAAAATGCAAAGAAACAATGTGTCTATTCTTAGTCGTGTAAACGTAGCCTGATTCTGTATCTCTTGATTTAGGTATTTTCACAGCCCCACTGAAAGGAGCGTACATGTTCAGAATCTCTGTACATGGTCATGGCCCAACTTCATCAGCTGCAGCCATTTTTAAGAATGGAGAGCGTGTGGTTATAGCCAGTGCTCATCAGGCTAAGGATCGGTTAAACTCCTCGAATGGAGTCGTGCTGATCCTGGAGTTTGGAGATGTTGTCTGTGTGAAACTTTGGCCTAATACAAGAATACATGATAGTGACAATAACCACAGCACTTTCAGTGGTTACATACTGTTTCCCTTAAGAGAACAAGAGCTTTGCAGAATGTGATTCCAATAATTCTGAACCTTCAGCGTATGATTTAAAATTAAACTCATGAAGAATCATTAACATATGAATGAACCTGTATTAATGAGGTATAATGTGTGTGTTTAAAATTTGCAATAGATTACTGTATAAAAGTCTGAGCTGTCTATATGTATCTTTATATAAAGAGTTTCAGCACTGAGACTGAAGCCATGAATATCACGTGACTCAAAAGTAGGGCTGTCACGATTCCTCAATTAAATTCAATTCTTTTTTTTTTTTTTTTATCCTCAATTGCAATTTTGCTGCCCCACATGATCTGTTTTCATTTACATGCGTGGAGCGTCTCAAACTCAATCTCTGCATATGCTGAGAGTTTGGGTTGCTTATAACGTTAATCTGGGAAAGCAATGTGTGCCATATCATTAGATTAGTAACGTAAATCATTTATAAACCTACACCAACACAGGAAAATACATCAATGTTTCTAAATATGCAAACTGTTCATTGCGATTTCAAAATAAAAGTTTAAACCCTCGCTATGAGTTTGCATGTTTTGATGTCCACTAATTCTTGAAAGAAATCATAAATCATAAAGAAGTGGCCAATATAAAAGATTAAGTTAACATTTTATCAAAAGCCATTTAGCCCATATTAAACAAGGATTTGTTCTGCTGTAAAGTGTGACAACACCAGGCCGCTGGCGCCCTCTGCTGGAATTTGTTTTGATACATAATATACATTAAAGGAGAACTCCTGTCAATTTTAACATTGAGCTCATTTTTTTGTACATTTGGAGTGCTGTCAGTACAGAGAACAACGACAAAAATCGGTGTTGCCTACACCGAGTTATTCTATTTTTAACATTTGCACCCTGTTGACTTCAATGGGGCAAGTACTAAACCTGCTTTTAGCCTCTTAACATCCTTGATGTGTCATTACAAGTGCACAGAAAATGTGAGTGATTCCTTCAGAGTGAACACGAGTGAATCTGACTGTAGTAGATGTGAAAGAAATGTATAAAAATGATGTTATTTAAGCCAGCGCAAACACCTGTTTACATCCTGTTTTTCGGTTGAAGTCCAAAGTAGTCGATTGCCGAGTTCACGCGCATAGGTTTAGTACCTATGATCACGCGTGTGAACTCGGCAATCGACTACTTTGGACTTCACCCGAAAACAGGAAGAAAATACATATTATTATATATGAAGAGTTCAGATGCAAAAGCCTCTAAGTGCCATCTGAAATTTTCTTCTAGGATGATCATTTTTATCAAGTTCAGTATATTTAAGTTCAGTAATTTCACTTAAATGTCAATGAATTAATTGTCATTTAAGTGAAATGACTGAACTTAAATATACAAATTGATAAAATACAAATGAAGAGTTCAGATGCAAAAGCCTCTAAGTGCCATCTGAAATTTTCGTCTAGAATGATAATTTTTAAGTCATTTTAAAGGCTATTAATTCATACATTTTTATTATAATAATAATTAATTACATTTATGTAGCGCTTTTCTCTGCACTCAAAGCACTTTACATAGAAGGGGGAATCTCCTCAACCACCACCAATGTGCAGCTCCACCTGGATGATGCAACGGCAGCCATATTGCGCCAGAACGCCCACCACACACCAGCTAACTGGTGGAGAGGAGACAGTGATGAAGCCAATTAGTATATATATATATATATATGGGGATGATTAGGAGGCCATGATGGACAGAGGCCACTGGGCAAATTTGGCCAGGATGCCGGGGTTACACCCCTACTCTTTCGAAAGACATCATGGGATTTTTAATGACCACAGAGAGTCAGGACCTCGGTTTAACGTCTCATCCGAAAGACGGTGCTCTTTGACAGTATAGTGTCCCCGTCACTATACTGGGGTGTTAGGACCCACACAGACCACAGGGTGAGATTACTCATTCTAATACATCAAAATAATCGTTAGTGACTGCGCTACTAAAAAGTTTTTTGTTAAAGTAGTATACATAGGCCCGGTTTCACAGACAGGGTTTAGATTAATCCAGGTTTAGGCTTAACCCCCTGAGGTCGGCTATCGCGCCGGCGCGATAGGCTCGTTTTTTTCACTATCAGTGAAAAAAATAAATAAAAAAAAAATATTAATTTTTATTTTATATGCTAGTGTTTTACATCAATCGATCCTGTTAAGTGTGTATTATTTTTGTGTATACTCACAATAAAAACAAAGTGTTGTGCTTTTCGACAAATAAAGAAAAACAAACGTGATGCGAGTTCTGCCTCCTCTCTGTCATTCTGAAACGCGTCCGAAAATGATCTGTAACTCAGCGAATACTTTTCACACAGACACGTGAAATATGTCTTTATGAAGCTGGCATTCTCTTCTTTTAAGTGAAGTAATTAATATAAAAAACAAATGTTTTCAACTCATGTAATCCGTTTGAAAGCAAGGAGAGGTGCCGTTTTTTTCCTTCGCCTTCATTATCTCTAATAAGCTGAGGCCGCCCCGCCCCCGGCGCGATTCACATGGTAAATAGTTTAGGTAATCTCTGCTTCGCACACGCCCCCCCCCCCGATCAATTCCTTGAAAACACGAAGTTTCATCAGCTCAGATTCACTGATAATTCATCGTGTTTAGTGATAATTCATCGATGGCTCGTTTCCTCCGGCAAAGACGCTCTTCAGATGATTCTGGACAGCGAGGAAGAATTCACCTTTTCCTCAGAGGAAGATTGTAATTCAGACGAAGAACGGCAGCATTTTCAAGAGCGAATTGATCCCGCAGAGGATACAAGTTCAGAGTAAGTTGTTTACTGTTATATAATTCCTTTTCTGATAATATAGAACTTTATATATATTTAATTTCTGAAATTTTAGACTATATTTTCCCTAGTTTTGGCTAGCTTTTGACAACTTACAGGAACGATTGACTTACAATATCCCTAACATCCGTGGAACTTATATGCTCAAGTGTAAACTTTTTTTTTTTAAATGTGATATTGCTCTTTAAACATATTTGTATATTAAATATATTTCACTCAGTTTTGATTAGCTTATGACACTGATTCATGCTAAAATACTGCATTATGCATAATGTAGGCTAGATTGTTTGCGAATATCTGCTTATAGGTTATATGTGGTTTAGTGCAACTATATTTCAGCCTCCGGTAAAATATGTGATACTGTCTAAATACATTATATTTTTATATAAATGTTCTGGTTTTGGTTGGCCTATGACAGTATTTATCATGCTGCAGATGTTTTTGAATACAGACTGTGTAAATGATTTAGTGATGTGTCGTTCGCGAACGATCCGTTTATTGCGTGCTTCACTAAATGCGTGCGGTCTATATGGCCCATCAATGGTCCATAACCATCAATTGCTCACCAGTTTACTTTGAATAATGTATGCTAACAGTTGTATTTTAATATTTTTTTTTTTAGGAATGTGTCTGCTTCAAGCTCTCCTTCTCCAGCACCTCGCAGAGGGGCACGCAGGTGTCGTTCAGTTCTCAGTGCGATCGAGAATCATACTGAGTAAGTACATAGACGTAATATTTTACAGATGAAATGTAGCCTAATTGTGTTTACATCATAATAATATAAAAGTAGCCTACCTATTCTTGTGTGAAATGACAAAAACAGTTGTCTTTTTTTATCCATGGCCATTAGTGATTGATAATGATAATACAAGTTCTTTTATTGTGTTATCAGCATGCTCACGTGTTTTTTTTTATTTTTTATTTTTTTATTTTTTTACAGATGTGACAATGAACATGTCCAAGCACCTGTCCCGAAGAGAGCCAAGCAGGCAAGCAACAGGCAGTCCACTCTGGCATGGAAAACAGAGACTGATGTTGACATGGTTCCGCAGACTGTGCAATTCTGTCCTGCACGGGAAACTGGACCGCAACTGAGTTCTGTAGACTCACATTCGCCCATGAGTCTATTCAAACAATTTTTTTCAGAAAGTGCTGTGTCAACTCTGTGCCACAACACAAATGCTCAGGCTGCCAAAGCAACTGCAAAGGGCTGCAAATATAAATGGACAGATGTCAGCATCAGTGAGATGTACCGATACATTGGGTTGCTGTTCTACATGGCCATGGTGAAGGTCAGCTCCATCAGCGACTACTGGCGGCAAAGCAGTGTTTTCTCTGTACCATTTCCAGCTACAGTTATGTCCCGGGACAGATACCGCACCATTTCATGGAATGTGAAATACAATAAAACAGATTGAAAAACAAAACCTTTGAATCTCCTCTTCTTTGTTCAGGCACTTGATGGCCCATTAGCCACTGAAAGAGTGTATGTCACACCCCTGGTCTGAATCTCATTAATATTGATGGCCATTGGCCCATTAATATTGATGGGCCACCCCTCCCATGCATAAACCTCTTCTGACAAAAAAACTGTTTTAGAAAGTTCAAATCAATGTACTGTTTTATGAGAACGATGAGGCAGGATGATTTTCACACCATTTTGAAGCCAAAACTCAAAGCTACACAATTAATTAGTAAAAAGTCTTATTTACACATATTTAGTATGTGTTTTGAGGTCTTATTTCTGCAACTTTCATTTTTATTTTTTCCAATAACCACGCATAAACATTATTCTCTTAAAAATTCAAACATATACATGCATGTTGATCAGATATTTTGGTAGCCCTGTTTGTGCTATATAGAGTGAATTTACACCTTTGCCATTAATATGTTTATAAATAACTGAAAAAAGCTCAATTGTCAGAGCATGTCAGAACACCTCCAGGGCCCAGAAAACAGCTCAGACTCCAGAGGGTTAAATTAGGACATTTAAGTAGCTTTTATAAACGTGCCTTAGACTGTCTGTTAAATTGGGGGCTAGAATGTTAAATAATACCTTTTTAAGTGTAGCTTGTTAAGAGACCTTATGGCATTTTCTTTTCCTTGTATTTACATTGTTATGGAATATGCAATTATTCTATTAAAATTATGCCTTTTTGTGTATGAAGTACTTGTAGTTAACCACAATTGTAACTTTATATAATGAAAGTGTTTTTATTAACCCTCTGGGGTCGGCAAACGCACCCGCGCGTTTTGCTGGATTTTATTTACATTGTAGCACAATAAACTTAAATTACTCCGTCATTTATGGTCATACAGAAAAAATAAATATAAAAAAAGAATCTGTGATATTTCTACTTTTGTATGTGTCCACTTACAATCAAATCAAAACATTGTGCTTTTGTAAAATAAAGAAAATAAACGATGTGCTTTCTGCCTCCCTGTCGCGGTGAACTTTTTTTTCTTGAGCACGTCTATAAACTGAATCAAAACTCAGCGAATACTTGTCACACATTTATGAGCCATATACCTTTATAAACATTTAAGTGTGTACTTTTAAATGATTGACCAACAAGATGTCCAGTATCTCAAACGCTTGCTCATTATTTTTTATTTGACCACGCCCACGCGCGCTCAAAAGAGATTCACATGCAAATCTCCACATGGAACGCAAACGCGCTCGTTACCTCAAAAACAATGCACGAAAAAACTTCACAAGTCTCTGCTTTTCGTCGAGTTTGAAAGCCGTGCCGTGAGCTTACATCTGATTTACCTCAGAAGAAGAAGAACGCGATTTGAAGACAAGAAAGATGTAAGGTAAGAAATTCTTACATATTAGTTTGTTATTGTTGCATAAATTTCACATTGCAGTTGAACTGTTGCTAGATATATGGTGAATATTATAATATTTAGACCCGTGTTTACTGTTACTGTGTTTGTGGATATCTGCTCAAACGTAAATATGTATATGGTAACCATAATGTTTTATATTTGAGCGCAATCGTGTTTGAATGTATCATATTTTGGATCGTGATCGCGTTTGAAAAGCAAAACGCACCAAACGGCTTCATGTTTTTACTATTATCTCATTTCATATCATCATAACGAATGGAAACATTTGAAGTAACATATGATAATCAATATATTTTTTTCTAGCTTAGTTGTTACTGAAATCTTTTGGAAGATTTATAGGCTGCTATAGGTTATTGTTATTATTTTATGCAGCACTGCGCATAGCCTATGCCTACAAGGCACAACAAACCTGGTGTTCATTATATCATATATTGTTGGAAACATTTGTGTGTGTGTGTGTGTGTGTATTCTGTGAATTTTAAAAAAGCAATTTTAACCAGAAAAATCTAAAATGTATTCCCAAAATCGTGCAGGCCTTTCTCTTGATATCAGTATGTTCTCTTTTTTTTTCTTTCAGGGCCCAGATGCCACTGAGTCCTGCTGACTTCAACATTCACATGAGTCTCTATACATGAACATGGTAAAGTGAAAATCAAACACCTTGGAAATGAAAGGTATGTACAATGTTTTTAGGAATGGCACAAAGGTCTCTTTCTTTGGATCATTGTTTTCAATGAGTGCTTTTTTGTAATTTGTTGTGTATATTTGGATTATGTTGTGTTGTAAATAAATCCAAACAATCTAAAAGCCATTCTTTTTTAAATGATAGCTCCTAATAGGGCCATTAGGGAGTGTCTTTGTCTTTCTCAGGTGTGAAAAGCTTACATATTAATGAGGTGATCCGCCCCTCCCGCATAAAGCTTTACAACACAATACACGTCGTAAAAATTTAAAATCAATATATTGTCTTCTCTGAATGAGCAGTCAGGGTGATTTTCACATAGTTTTAGAGCAAATATTCTAGGCTACGTCATACAATTTTCAAAAGTCTTGTGAAGAAATAATCAGTATGGGTTTCATCACCTTATTTCAGTGAGAATTTTTTTTTGTATTTTCACAAACCGGTGTCATTATCTCAAAACTACAAACGTTTACACGCATGCAGCTGATATATTATTGTAGCAGAGTTTGTGCTGAATACAGTGTAATCAGACTTTAGCCATGAAAATGTCACTAGTAACAGAAATAACCACAAATGTCAGAGCATGTCAGAACACCTCCAGGGCCCAGAAAACAGCTCAGACCCCAGAGGGTTAATATACTTACTGAAATGAAGTTTAATCATAGTAAAGGGGATATGTAAACAGTGGCCGCTGGAAGCGCCTAGCAACGTAAAAGCCTTGAAAGTGGAACTTGAACTTGAAAAACCCTGTGTGGAGATCATCTCTCATGAGATTTAAAGCCGCCACGCGCTTGTTTCCTACACAAGTGTGTCGCACTCGCGCACCGCGAAAGTTGCTGAGATCAAATCAACGATATGACTTGTGTTGTTATGATTGGAATCGAAACGCGAGTGAGTGAACGCCGGCGTCGGTTTCTGCGAACTGAATGGAAGCGTAATAGGCAGCGTCAGCATCTGCGAACTCAGACAAATGTAAGTACCAATCTTTTATACTGCGAGTGATAACACATGATTTATGAAGGACTAAAAATGACAGAACGAAAAATAAATAAATAAATAAATAAAAGTATAAATAAATAAATAAATGCAGAAATAATAGTAAAAATAAATACATTTTGGTAATATAAATGGCTATTTCTGTATTTTTACATGTATTTATTTATTTATGCATTTCTATATGTATTTATTTATGTATTTATACATTTATTTATATATTTATGTATTTATATATTTATTTATTTATTTATATATTTATATATGTATTTATTTATACATTTATTTATTCCTACATTTATTTATTTCTGTATTTCCACATTTCTACATTTTTTTATTTCTCTATTTCCACATTTCTACATTTATTTATTTCTGTATTTCCACATTTCTACATTTATTTTTCCCTGCGCTTGTATGCTAATTGACCAATGCTAAGCCACGCCCCCAAACGCGATGAGCCAATCACAGTACGCATAGCTAACCCAATACACTTGGACATTCTGTTTGTTTCCTCGTCCATTGCAATGCATTGCGGTTATCAGTTTTCATTCGTTTTTATGTTTTTTCTTGTCATTTTAGCTTTTAAACAGCGTGTGTGTGTGATTTTGGTTGGGTGACAGTTGTAGGTTACAGTTTGACAAGAGTTTACAGTTTGACAAAAGCACAATGTTGTGTTTTACACAAATATAAGTAGGCTAAACACTTTGCAGTTTTAATTATGTCCTGTATGAACAAAATGGAGTATGTTTTTTATGTTTCCACTGTTCATCGCGCCCCGGCGCCCGCTCTCTGACACACACACACATCCAGCATGCAATCTTGACATCGCAGCCTGTTCTTCTGCGCTCCCACCAAACGCGAATAGAGCGTCAAATTCGCGCGTATCCGCGTCTAGTTCGACGCTTGAACATTTTGAATCCAAAGCGAATAGGATGCGCGTATAAAGCGAGCGTTTGAAGCGAAATAGCACCAAACTATCACGTTTACACTGTGAAGTGTGAACTGTAAATCTTTGTTCTGGAGCTGAAGCTTATCGACCTTCTCAACAATAAAATTATTAATATAACCCTCCAATGCATATTTAAGGCCCTTTTGGTGACATCGAGATGATATATAATCTTTCTGTCTCTAAAAAATCATCAATTGCCTCCTGTGAAATGTCTCCGACTGTGACAGCTGCCAAAGCGCCTGTTACCGAATGTTGACAGAGTGAGTGGAGGGGGCGTGGTTAGCTATTGGTCAATTAGCATACATGCGCAGGGAAAAATAAATGTAGAAATGTGGAAATACAGAAATAAATAAATGTAGAAATGTGGAAATACAGAAATAAATAAATGTAGGAATAAATAAATGTATAAATAAATACATATATAAATATATAAATAAATAAATATATAAATACATAAATATATAAATAAATGTATAAATACATAAATAAATACATATAGAAATGCATAAATAAATAAATAAATACATGTAAAAATACAGAAATAGCCATTTATATTACCAAAATGTATTTATTTTTACTATTATTTCTGCATTTATTTATTTATTTATTTATACTTTTATTTATTTATTTATTTATTTTTCGTTCTGTCATTTTTAGTCCTTCATAATGATTGGTTAGAAGTGAGGTAATACATGACGCGCTGATTGAGTCTTCCTGGCAGAACTTTACGCTAAAGCTTTCATTTATTGAGAAAATGGTTTATAAAGAAAAACACTGCAATTGTTTTGGTAAAATGGTGTTTTGAGAAAGTGGTTTATAAAGAAAAACCTACCACACTTAATATTTTAAGCATTTATTAAAAAGCATAGTGAGGAACAAAACATGTATTAGAAAGAGCTTTGCCAAAGAAAGAAGAAAATTGCGAGCATTACCGTCTATGTGTTGTGGACAAGACACAGAATGCAACACAGAAAAGGTCAGAAGAAGGAGGACGAAGAGGCGAAAGGCTTTATGAACAAGTCCTAGGGAGTTTCTAGGAGGGGATTTCTGAAGATGTCAAAAAGTTGATGGACTTTAAAAGGACTGGAAAGGAATGTCATGGTAGACGCTGATTCACCGAGGACGGCCTCTCCGGTGTTAGATGCCTTTTAGGGATGGGAAGATTAACCGATATGTATCGATACGCGGTCATGCGCGTGCACGATGCGAGTGCATCGGTAGAGCAGCAGAGAATGAATGAAATTTTGGAAGCAAATCGAGATGCATCGGTTTTTGCGAGATGCATCGGTTTTTCCGAGATACAGCTTATCCTTTTAAAACAGAATGTATTTCTTTATTTATTAACAAGTGTTGTCAACTTGTTTTTGGCATATAATTTAATCGACCTACATAAAGTAGGCCTAAGCAACGGACTTGCGGATGTGTACACTACAACTCAATGTATCAGCTGCGCGGATGAAGCCAGTGATGCGGCCAAAGGTAACGTTAGTTGTCAGGAAGCGCGAAGAGTAAACATGTCGGATGCCGAGATAATTTATTCTCCACTGAGTTTTAAATCTAAAGTTTGGAAACACTATGGATTTTACAAGAAAGACGGACGACTTGACAAGACAGATGCAATTTGTAAAATGTGCCGCGCATCTGTAAAATACACGGGCAGTACGACTAATCTGTTATCTCACTTGAAGCGGCGCCACGGTGTTGTTGTGGAAGCATCTGCCAGTGCCCCTGCATTCTCTGTCTCCTGCTCTGATTCACCTGTAGCTACCAGCTCCAAAAGTGGTGAGAAAAGTATTGAAAGTTTTTTCCATGCCCCGCTTGCTAACAATTCCGCGCGCTGTACGGCAATAACAGATGCTATTGCATTGTTCATCTGCAAAGATATTCAGCCCTATAGTGTCACGGAGAACGAAGGTTTTAAACACCTCCTCCATGTTTTGGAGCCTCGTTATAAAATACCAAACCGAAAGCTATTCTCCGATAAACAGATTCCTGCTCTGTACGACAAAGTCAGAAGAGAGATAGAGGAGTCTCTACACAAAGCCCATAGAGTTGCTGTAACAGTGGACGGTTGGACATCGTGCGCTACAGCATCATATGTAACGGTCACAGCACACTACATAGATGACGGGTGGGTTCTCAAAAACCATGTTTTGCAGACCAGAGTGTTCAACGAGGCTCACACAGGGAATAATCTAGCCATTTTACTTCAGGATGTTTGCCGTGAGTGGAAGATCGAAGAGAAGAGCCCCGCGTTAGTCACAGATAACGCCAGAAACATGATCCTGGCTGGTGCTGGTGCCAAAATGGACCCACACGTGAGATGCATCGCCCACACATTGAATTTGGCATCTCAAAAAGCCTTTAAGGTGGACACTGTCTCTGAGCTGGTGGTGAAAGTTAGGAAGCTTGTCTCCTTTTTCCACAAAAGCCCCAAGGCAACTGACGTTCTGCGTGAAATACAGACCCAGTTACACCTGCCCAATCACAAGCTCATCCATGACGTTTCCACCAGATGGAACAGTACCCTCGACATGTTGGAGCGTTTCTGGGAGCAGCAGCCTGCTGTGCTGAACACCCTGCTGTCCAGGAAGATAAAGAGGCGTGAGGCTATGGCCAGTTTGACAGAAGATGACATGACACTGATCCCAGAGATCATCAAATTAATGTCACCTCTGAAAGTGGCAACCACACTCCTCAGTGAGGAAAAAAATCCCACCATCTCCATTATCTCTCCAATCCAAGCCAAATTGCAGAGACAATTCCAACCAGATGAGAGTGATCTAGAGGTTATTTCCCATATGAAAGACAGATTCAGGCAGGACTTTGATGGCCGTTATACATATCTTGAAGGCACTCTCCACTGTGCCTCAGCACTTGACCCGCGTTTTAAAGACCTGGCTTTTCTGGATGACAGTGATGCCAAGGATATGGTATTCATGAAGATAACAACAGAGGTGGTACAGATGAATGGAGAGGTAAGAACATTTAAAGTAAGATTGTTATTGCAGTTTAGAACAAATAATATATGATGAATATGCATTATTTTACATGTTTATGCATTTTTAAGGAAGAGGTCAGTGACACAGCAATGCCGAATGAAGACCAGGCAACAGGCACATTGGAAGAGGACCAGACAGCTGAAACAGAAGGCGACAAAAGCCCTTCCAAAGAGGACAAGACAGGTTGGTTTAAATGGTGACAATGCCAGAAATTTACAGAAGTATGTAGTGAAGATTCAATATGTATGGGATAATGTATAGGGAGGCGGTTGTTATAGCGAATAACAACCCAGACAGGCTGAACGGCTCTTGAATCAGCCTGAAGGGGATATTATTCGCTATAACAACCGCCTCCCTATACATTATCCCGCTTATTACATGGCTACCTACCAATTAAATAAATAATTTGACACAAAATATTGATTTAAAAAGGAGTTTATTGATTTAAAAACGATTGTATTGCTTCCGCTAAAGAAAATAGTCCGTTCTGTCTCTACGGTTGCGTCCATAGCAACGCTCTGTTTTTCATGGCAACGGTCTGTTATACTTCGCAGCAGTCTGTTATCAAGAAATAACAGACCGCATTCTACATTTGAATTCAACCAAGCCATGTAATAAAGTGAAGTAATTTTCAGATTGTAAATGAAAGGAATATTTTTAGCACAACTGATGAGCCTCTCCTCTGCCCTCTTCTGTAGATGATGCCCCTCCAAAGAAAAAGACTGCCATGGACCAGATGTTTGGAGATTTCCTGAGTGCAAGACCACCAGCAAAGACCATCAGGGAGAAAGCTAAGGATGAAATCTTAAAATATAGAGAAAGGGACACTTTAGGTTTGGATGGGGATGTGTTGCAGTGGTGGAGACTGCAAGTAGATCTTCCACTACTATCAGCTTTAGCAAAGAGATATCTGTCCATCCCAGCAACAAGCGTACCAGCTGAAAGAGTTTTCAGCACAGCTGGAGACATAGTTACAGCTCAGCGTAGCTTGCTTCACCCTGATCATGTTGATCAGTTAATATTTCTGAAGAAAAACCTTTAACTGAAGGTGACTGACCAATGTGCACTATTCTAAAAGGCTTTTTTATTTTATTTAGAATTTTATTTTATTAGCCTGTTGTTTACAGTGACAGTGATGTTTCAAAGTAAAAGCAGCATAACACTGCTAGTTCACAACGTTAAGTTTTGAATATTCAGTGGCAAAATATCTCTTTGTAAAGCTTATTTTCATAGCTGAAAAGTGAAATCACAATTCTTGTTGTGCAATGGTAAGCCTTCTTTCTGTTGAAAGAGTGCACTTTTTTTTTAAATATATATTGCACTTATACCTTCTGTTTATCTTGGAAATACTTAAGATGTGCCATGTGTTCTAAAATGGCCCTCTACTGTAAACCGACACTCAGGCTCTGAGAGAAAAGCCAGTTTGTAAAAAAAGGTCTTTGTTTTACTTGGTTAATAAATAATCAAACTCATTCAATGGCACCGCATCCTCTTTCACATCACCACATAAACTTGATCTAATTAGATAGTGCTGAATTATCGCATCGTATCGTGATATGACTGTGAATCGTATCGTATTGCATCGCAAAATGACACAAGTGTATCGTTAATATATCGGATCGGATACTTTGTATCGAGATGCATATTGGATCGGCATTATACCTTAGATGCCCAACCCTAATGCCTTTGCTGTTGTGCCTACTGCAGTCAAAGCTTGTAAATGATTTGGTTTTGCTTTACTTTTATTTTTTATTTTATATATTAGTACCTTTTATGTAAACTAGTTAACCTGTATTTAATAAAATATATATATATATAATTGAAATTTAGAAGCTCGCCTGCCATAAGTCTCTGTTTTACAAATGATTGAGCTGAACTAACCACGGAGAAGTCTTCTGTGATCTAAATATTATAAGAATGGAAATTCAAATGCTTATTATTTAGGACAGATTTGACTTACTTTATGCCTAGTTCACACTACACAACTTTAAACGTCGGCAGATCGCTGTGCTGTTCAGACTACATGACTTGCTCTGGAGTCTTGAAGTCGTTGTGGTGTTCAGACTATGTGACACTACGTAAATCTTCTGCAACAGGGGCTTACACACTACAGGAGCTGACAACAAGTCTTGTCGCATTCCAATGGCAAATGGACGGCGGGACAAAATTGTTGGTATATATATATATATATATATATATATATATATATATATATATATATATATATATATATATATATATATATATAGTTGAGCACCGTCATTAGAACTCTATAACCGCAAAAAAACGTGTTATTAAAATATTTTTAAATTTCTATCTTTTCTATTATAGAGAATGTTTAAATACTATTTAAAAACAATTGTTGACAGTCCGTGTTATTATTGGTCTATACGTTTCCAACTGTAATTGATTCTTTCAATCATTTGAGATAGAAATAAAAGCTATGATTATGATATAGTGATGTGCCATCATTATGAGATTTATTAAACAAATGAAAAACATTTCCAATACATTTACATTTTCTACATTTATTCATTTAGCTGACGCTTTTATCCAAAGCGACTTACAATTGCTATACATGTCAAGGTCGCACGCCTCTGGAGCAACTAGGGGTTAAGTGTCTTGCTCTTGGTGTTAAGTGTCTTACACATTGGTGTCTCACAGTGGATTCGAACCCGGGTCTCTCACACCAAAGGCATGTGTCTTATCCACTGCGCCATCACCACCCAATAATAAACATTAGCAATAAACATTTGCAATAATAAACAATATCATTACCGATAACTGATCGTGCAGTTTAATTACCCCTTGACTGGCCCCAAACATGTTTGATAAAAGAAACATATACAGTGTGTATATATGATGTGTATTACATTTTAGCTCAAAAACAATTGTAATAAAAGATAGGATCATAAGATGCTATATTGGGTTTTTACCACTTAATGAAGTTTTGTTTTGTAAATCGTGAGACATGATTTTTACCACTTTGCTTTGTAGAAATAATTTATTTAAAACGAATTTCGTTTTGTACAAATTGTATTTTAATTTTAATAAATGTTTCATCAACCAATTGCATTGTAGGCCTATTTATAAAATAAAAAGGAAATAGGCAATATAATAACCGATGAGTTATGTCATTTGACTCACGTCATAACCGTCACAACAATTCTGAAACCGGCACACGCACACCCCATATATATATATATATATATAGGCCTATATTGTTTGTGCAATGATCTGTTTAGAACCCCGAAAGAAAAAAAAGAAAAAAAAAAGAATATGGGTGAACGGATGGATAAGCACACGTGGGCAGCAGGGATTGTCTGTCAGATAGAGATTTGGAAGTGAGTAAAACATTATAATGAAAAAGCAGCTGCCTGTTGTGGTTTGGCAACGATGGTTACAAATACAAAGGGCTTTTGTAATATCATAACAAGATGATCATTGCCTGTTGCTCGTCGCGACTCGTGACACCACAGGCTATCGAGTCGGCCGACAATTCCAGATATTTGGCATGCTAGATATTTATCTGGCGTCGGCGACGCGTCGGCGATGTGTCAGCGAGGGGTTTTGATGCGTCGTTAAGTATTTCACACTCAAAGATTGGCGAGTGCGGATCACCCGCAGATTTGCACGCGATTACAGCCTGACCTGTCGGCGAGCTCGTTAACTTGCAAATTGGGCTTAAATCGGGCTTAAAATCATGTAGTGTGAACTAGGCATTACCTAACCTGAGAATAATTAAAATAAGGTAAAAGGTGTTTATAATTACGCACCATAAAACAACATGAATATCATATTATATCATTCCCATCTAGATGTCGAAATTTGTTTTGTGTGTGTGATTTTTTACAATTAAAATGACTGATTTTGTGGTGGCAATTTTCAGAATTTATGTTTTATTTATAATTCGGACACCACATTTACCAGATTATGTATTATATAAATACAAAAATAACCTGTGGTATTCCATGTGATAAAACATCAAAAGTACCACACAAAACTGGTAATTATGTAGTAGTGTGTTGTTTTTTTTGGGACGCTTTACCACAGGATTTTGTTGTACATTGTTATATTCCTGTAATATTCTTGCGGTACTGTGTGGTATTACTGTCATATTTCTTCCGTATTTACCACAGGATTTTGTGCTGTGCAGTATGTTATATTGCTTGATATTCTTGTGGTACTACTGTCATATTTTTGCAGTAATACTTGGAGTTTCTTGTAATAAACTTATGGTCCTGAATTGTGTTATATTTTTGTATTATCTTGAGGTATTCCTGTAACCTTTTATTTCTAGAATGTTATGGTAACATTCTATGGTATTCCTGCAAGAAAAGTGTTGTTTGTCCATGGCCCAGATTGACCACCAGAGGGCACTCCTTCTCTGACCTTTGCCATTCAGCCATGAACATCAGTTCCCATAATCCTTTGCCTGGACTCATTACTAATTATTGCATTCACCTTTGTGTCATAACATTGTTTGTCTCACCCTATTTATACCATGTTCTCTCTGCCATTTCTCATCGAGGTTTTATAATTGTCACATGGCATTCCTGAGCACTCTCCCTTGTCTTTTGTTCTTCTGTGGATTGTTTGCAAGTGTTTTTGACTCTTTGCCAGGCATGACTACCATTCTGTATTTTCCATTCAAGCTGCGCTTGGATCTCACCTAGTCTCAGAGCTATTCGTGACTAAAACCTTGATCAACTCAGATCCAGCAGCATGGGAATTCGGATTCTTCCTCCAACCACTAAGAGGGAGCGGAGGCATGACGTCAAGCACCGTCTGCCCTGCGTCAGCAGGGGTGCAGCGTAGGTGGATTTGATCAGCTGTTTTGGTCCCTGGCTGTGGGGCTGGAGTATAATGATATTGGACTAAAGCCATTTTTTTGGCCTGACAGCAGATAATGAGTAAATTCAGCATCCAGGTGATGAGCTAGTTCAAAGTACATGCGCCAAAATATTTACGGGAGTCGCTAAGTACTTTTTAGATTTTTTTTATTCACAGATTTGTACATTGGACATACAATGCGGGCATGGGCGCCGCCACAGAAGCTACAAATGTGCATGAACCGGCAGCGCTGTCTGGTACATTTACCAGAGTTAAAATGGTTGCAGGACTGTCTGCTTTCGTCGAAAGAGGAGAATCTCCTTTCGAAATCCTGGTATGAGCTGGCGGTTGCTGCAAGTGGCACATAGCTGGTGGATCTAGCCGTGCTTGAGAGGAAAGGTGTCCACTGTGCAACTCGCATGGCACTTTTGGCTGAAAAAAAGTTTATGGTACATGTGGAAGTGCCCTCCCCATAGGACAGCGCAAGCTCAGCTATGATTGCTAGATAATCATTCAGTTTGTGCCCCCTGTGGGGGAAAGTTGACCAGATAATTTTGGTAAAAGCAATTGGAAACTCAGAAAATGAAAGAACACGGGATGAATGTGTGTTTGTGTTTTTTAGGGTAACGGAGCAATCCTCACAGTCTATTTGATGGTCTGGTTCGGCTGCGGGGAGCAGAGAGAGAAGGGAAGAAAGGTCTACACCCGCACCCGAGAGGATCTGTGCGCGGATGCTTTAAGACACTGTTGGTGGTTCCATGGCGATGGCGATGGCGTTGGACAGAACGGCGTAAAAATCCATTGACTAGCAAAGCAGGACTCGCCGTTGTTAAGTCACCCAGACATTGAAACGTTGATTCGGGAGGGTGTGTCCGTAAACGGGTATAATGTTTTACCGAGACCCCATTTGAGACCACCACAACGGAGCAATGGTTGGGTGAGCATTTGTGCTGTGGTCTGTTGCCTCACCATGTAGCTTCGTATAGTCTGTTACATAGTTTGCAATATTTTATAACGTCGCTCAGAGCATTTTCCTGACCAGGGGTCAGATTTTTATGCATTCTGTAGCAGTGGGAAATGAGAATTATATACCGATAAAGACAGTAATGTTTGACTGTTCGATCTGGTGCAGCACTGTCACGGATAAAGTGTTTAACTTCAGGAAAGAGCTGTATGAATACGGCTTGAATAATTAATCTTATTACATGAAGCTTGCATGAAATACCGAGAAGAGTTCACAGAATGTACTTGGTCCGTTCAACTTTACCACTATGAGTTTTTTCAAAACAGAATATCTCGATGGCCCTGACGCATAACAATGCGTATGTCCGGGCAGCCGGCAGAGTAAGATCTACTTAAACGCTTCAATCGAATGGCTAGAGTATGTTAAAAATACTTGAAATGTGGGCATTCACCATGTTGTAAACTACGGTGAAGTGTTGATCGGTTGTTACTTCTAAGACTGATACTACGAACAGGACGGCTTGAGGCACGGGTTAGATATTAGCTTAATTTTCGTGTCTAGGGACGGTTACTTGGACCCCTCTCTGGGGGATCATTTGGGGGAGCTGAGGAACAAAATAGAGTTCCCTTTCGAAAGGGAACTCTACACTACGTCAGAATGACGCTAAGGGGAACGCCTCAGGCGTGACAGGTGTCTGAAATCAAATATCAACTCACAGCAATCATGCTGACCGACGACAGCCCGTGAATCATTAACGTGAATGATTAACGTGCAACCTGCAAGTATAAAAGGGGCGCTTTGCAAACATGACAACATCTTTTCGTCTTCAGGGACAGTTTTTGTCTGTTAATTAAAACGTCTGCTACAGCAAAGATGAAACGCACATCTAAGGCAAGTCCTAAAACATATGTGAAATATGTTGACCCGTGCCCAAGTTATTTGTCGCCGGGTGACACTCACGAGATGTGTGTGTTCTGTCTAGGTGTAGAGCACGCACAGGATGCTCTCGAGGGAGCATCCTGTGCAAACTGTGAGTGTTTTCCTATGAGAACGCTCTGCTCTCGTCTGGCTCTCTTCTCGAGGGGAGAGAGTTCAGCATCTGGTCCTCGCGGATCGGGTCCCGCTCGTGCCGAGGCAGAGCGGCGACGCGCTTCATGGGGCTCCCAGATGGAGCTCGCTGACAGTCTCGAGAGGGTTGTTCACCTCTCGGACGCGTCATCGGCTGACGAGAGTGAGCTGCAGGTGGATGACGGAGACGATTCTCCTACTGATACTGCAGCGAGTGCTCTTCAGGCTGGGCAAGAGATGGCTGAGGAGGATGAATCAGATCCTCAACCTCGTCAGCCATCCTGCCCCATGTACGCTGAGTTGGTGGAAGTTATGGAGCGCGCCACTGACAAACTTCAGTTGCCATGGCGGCGCGCTCAGGGAGAGATCGCTCGCGGCCGGTTGGACGATCGATTTCTCCCTGAACATAGACCACCAGCTCAACGGAGCCTTCCATTCCTTCCGGATTTCCATTCTGAGATCGAGAGGGCATGGGAGAAACCATACTCGGCCCGTATTCATCGACATCAGCGGGGTAATTTCGCTGATGTTGAGGGGATCGGGGAGTATGGTTATGTGTCGATGCCGCCCACTGACGAGACGTTTTGCGATCTCGTATCTGGGCGGGCGTCGACACTAAAAGCTCCGACTCTGCCATCCAAGCCTCTTAAAGTCACGGCTCGCTTGAATGGCAGAGCGTACATGGCAGCAGGTCAGGCTGGTGCTGCCCTTCACACCATGGCAGTGCTCCAAGCCTACCAAGCTGATCTGCTGCGGGATCTCGACCAGGGGACGGGGCTGTCCCCTGAGGCGGTCGCTGAGTTGCGCCGGACCACAGATTTGTCTCTCCGGGCCACTAAACCGACTGATGCCGGTCGATGGCGGCGATGGTGGCCACAGAGAGGCATCTGTGGCTCAACTTGGCTGATATCGGGGAGAAGGAAAAAGCCCTTCTCCTTGATTCACCAGTTTCGCCTACTAAACTTTTTGGCACCTCCGTTGAGGCGGTGGTTGGAAAGTTTAGGGAGGCGAAGGTGCGCTCAGCCGCATTTAAAACCTGTATACCGCTGAGATCCGGGCCCTGGCCCAGGCAGGCGGGAAGACCTGGTCCGTCTTGGTCTGAGGACCATAGACAGGACCAGAGGTCTAGTGTTGCCTCTCGTGCGCCCCCTCCAGGGAGGAGTATAACGCAGAGAAGGCGAGCCTCCCGCAGGAAGAGGAACTTAAGGGAGGTCATTCAGCGCAAGCGTAGCAACGCTCAGCGGAAGTAAGGGTTTGATCTCCCTGGAGGGCTTTTTCTACCGGCCCTCTCCCTCTTCTTGACTCCCCAGGCGTTTACGTTACACCAGCCCTGGGGTTGGGCCTATGATGAGAACTATGTTCTGATGGCCCGCTGTAGCAACTGGTTGATGTGAGCGCCTCTTTTAGGCATGTAAAAGTGGTGGACCTTTCTGGTGAAGTCTTCACTCCGCACGCCGCAGGTGAACTTTTTGGTTTTTGAGAATTTGTGTATATAACTAACACTGATTTGTATCTCTCTACAGAAGCCTTGTTCCCTGTATAGACCTAGTGGTCATTCTTAGAGGAATAAAAAAGGTAAAGTATGGAGACTTCAGGGCCCTGAAGCCTCCCCAGTTGGTGGCTGGAACGAATTAACGAGAAGCTCAAGGAAAGTTGGCTTCCGTTCTGAGTATGTGATGGCCTTCCTGTCATAACATTTTTTATGCATGGTGGGCCACCGCTCATTTCTGTTTAGCCTCAGGGCTGTTAGCCACCCTGGGGTAGAGTAGTTGGTCTTCCTAAAAAAAAAAAGAAAAAGAGCTTTGTTGCTTTAGGTTTAGACTGACGCTGGCGCTTCAGATAGATCTTATGTCTTACCTATTGGTTTGTGACAGTGGTATCCTGAGTACTTCGCTCCCCTGAGCTCTGTAAGGTGTCAGTAGGTTGAGTGTTTCACAGCCTCTCAATCAAGTAGGCTGTGGCTCCTCCGAGCTCTCAGGTAGATCTATGCTTGTAGGTCGGCCCTAACCCGGGCCGCCTCTGTAGCTGGCCTAGGCTAGGTTTGGGATGTTGGAGGCGTTCTGCTAAGTATAGCTGCCACATTCATTATGTGTTAGGCTTCCTCCCCTAGATTTCAGCCTCCTCCCTTAATTGGGAGTTGTTGGCCAAGGCCTGCCCCTTTCACTGCATTCAGGGGTGGTAGAGTAATGCAGGGTGGTAGTTGAGGTATGATCCTTTAGGCAGGGTTAGGCTGTCTTTCGCTCTGCGATGTGATAGTTTGCCAGACCCTGCCGAACAGAGCTACTTGGATTAGGCCTCTAGAGCTGGCTCCACTTAGCCCGTTAAGCTGAACCGCTCGAAAGATGGGTGAAGGTTGGTTGGCTTGCAAGCAAGCCCCGCTTCCCCAGGCTGGGCACAGGACAATCCCTGTCACCCTTTGGAGCCACTTGCAGGCCCGCTCCCTGTCTAACGTTTCAGGGGCATATGGTGTTACTCCCCCGCTAACGCAGGGTAGTTTTGAGTAATCCATTCTCAGCTCTGTATTATCTACCTCACACCATGATGGCTCCGGTTGAGCAGGGAGTTCTAACTACATTTCATTCCGGTATTTGAACTCCGCTCCCTTGAAGCCAGGGCATTGCCATGAGCTGATGCCCATGCATTTAGTAGGTAGGCCCTCAAAATGGGGCCTCCACTAGGCAGAGTGGCGTAGGTTGTACTCCCCTGCTATGAGGGTATTGCTTTGTGCTGAGTACACTGCCTTTGGCAATGTGATTAGGTACCAGGATGCTGTAAGCGCTGTAGTAACAGTTTTTCTGCCTTGAAGGCTGCACAGTTAGGTAGTAGGCCCCAGCAGGCCTCCTTGACCGGGTAGCCCCTAAGATAGGGCTCCTAGGCCAGCTCACCTTCAGTGGTTGGCCCTGGTAGTTCGGGCAGAAGACTCACTACCGAGTAGTAGGTCTTAACAGGCCTCCTCGGAGGTGGGTCACAACATTGTGGAGCATACACTAGGACAAAACTATAGGAAAAGTTTTTAATAGTATGGTTCCAGCAGTGTTCATTAAAGTAGCAGAAAGACTCGCTATCAGCTAGTAGGCTCGACCGGGCCTCCCTGTTAGGCGAGTCCCCAGC
Source organism: Leucaspius delineatus (assembly GCA_023718395.1). Classification (NCBI taxonomy): domain Eukaryota; kingdom Metazoa; phylum Chordata; class Actinopteri; order Cypriniformes; family Leuciscidae; genus Leucaspius; species Leucaspius delineatus. Next base: position 5,412,353 of record CM043361.1, on the reverse strand, counting down.
AGCAGTCACATTCAGCTGATTAGACTGTTTCAGGAAGTAGGCCTCTTCAGGCCTCCCTGAAGATGGGCTCCCACATTTTTTGCGCGGGTCAGGTAGTAGGCTTTACTAGGCCTCCCTGAGGGCTAAATCCCTCATACTGTGGTACTAAGTGGCCCTGAGGTTGAACTATCAGGTAGTAGGCCTCATAAGGCCTCCCTGAAGGCAAAGCCGCATAGACAGTCAACTGGACTGCCAGTCTGGCCCACTGTCAGCTGTGGTTTTCAGGTAGTAGGCCTCTCCAGGCCTCCCTGAAAGTAAGCTCCTTCATGTCATGGTTCTCTGGTAGTAGGCCTCACCAGGCCTCCCTGGAGTTGAGTTCCAACATACCTTGAGTTTCCACTTAATGTGTTTTTTCTGGTAACGGGTAGTAGGCCTCTCTAGGCCTCTCTGTAAGCGAACTCCCATGTACTGTGGTTATCAGGTAGTAGGCTTCTCTAGGCCTCCCTTAAGCTGAGCTCCTATGTTTTGTGGTTGTCATGTAGCAGGTCTCTCCAGGCCTCTCTGTAGTGAACTCCCATGCACTGTGGTTATCAGGTAGTAGGCCTCACTAGGCCTCCCTGAAGTTGAGCACCCGCATACTGTGGTTGTCATGTAGTAGGCCTCTCCAGGCCTCTCTGTAAGGGAACTCCCATGCACTGTGGTTATCAGGTAGTAGGCCTCACTAGGCCTCCCAGAAGTTGAGCTCCCACATACTGTGGTTGTCATGTAGTAGGCCTTACCAGGCCTCCCTGGAGGGTTAGCTCCCACTTACTGTGTGTTTCCACTTAGCATGGTTTTTCAGGTAGTAGGCCTCGCTAGGCCTCCCTGAAGTTGAGCTCCCACATACTGTGGTTGTCATGTAGTAGGCCTCACCAGGCCTCCTTGGAGGATTAGCTCCCACTTACTATGTGTTCCACTGAGCATGGTTTTTCAGGTAGTAGGCCTCTCCAGGCCTCTCTGAAGGTGAGCTCCCACGTTTTGTGGTTATCAGATAGTAGGCTTCACCAGGCCTCTCTGAAGGTGAGCTTCCACATACTGTGGTTATTAGGTAGTAGGCCTCTCCAGGTCTCCCTGAGTAGTTTCACTGTGGTGCTGGGTTTTGTAAGCTAGTGGCCGCTTACTTTCAGTTTAGCAGACCTTTTCAGGCAGCTACCGAAGGTGAGCTTGCGCCCTGGCTCGACTTAAGTTTTTACTCTCTGCTACGGGTTCCCTCCTGGAACCTCTTTATCCTGCTACAGCCTGGTTGCCTACCAGGTAGATCTAATGCTCCCCTCACTGAGGGTCAGTATGAGTATGTGGTCTCCTGAGTCTGGTCAGTCGGTCGTAGGCCTCTCATGAGGCCTCCCAGTTAGGTCAGTCCTTAGGCCCTCACAGGCCTCCTTAGTGTTTTGAAACACAAACACTGGGTTGATCCGTGGATCGAGTAGAGAAACTCCCCTCGCTGACAAGGGTTGTAAAGCACTATGCTGAGTCATACTCTCCAGGATATCCCGTCTCTGAGATCCGGTCCGAGTGGTTCACTGCCTGCTTCGCAGTCCCTCGGGTTGGATGCCTTCCTAAAGGCAAGTGTCCAGAGGCTCTGTCTTCGGACAGACAGGAAGTGGTCAGATTGTAGTGTCTTATATAGTGACACCAGGTCAGGCCTGCCTGGTGGCATTTCAGGTGGCACGTTCCCCTGAATAGTGACTGGCTGGGGTTCCCTCAGGTTCCCTAGCCACATTCCCTAGAAGGGACCCCTTCTAAAAAGTTGAAGTTGTGGTCCTAGGCCCTTGAGCAGGCCCAGGTAGACCTTTAACTAAACTATGTTTATGGAGGTTTTTCTGTGGTATCATTTAGCTTGGGCTATGACCCTAGGGAGTGCTGTCACTGACAGCCCAGTGTGACCTGAGGGTGAGTGGCTCTAGCGTTTCATTTGAATTTGCGAGTTATGACAGTTGTCACTGCCATTGGGCATGCACTCCCCTTAGCATGGTGGCGATGGTATATCGTTCCCCTTAGCGTCATTCTGACGTAGTGTAGAGTTCCCTTTCGAAAGGGAACGTCTCAGATTACGACTGTAACCTATGTTCCCTGAGAACAGGGAACGAGACTCTACGTCTTCCTGCCATGCCTCGGGGCCTGCCTGCAACAGTCCCTTCAGACGATAGGATGTTGTCATGTTTGCAAAGCGCCCCTTTTATACTTGCAGGTTGCACGTTAATCATTCACGTTAATGATTCACGGGCTGTCGCCGGTCAGCATGATTGCTGTGAGTTGATATTTGATTTCAGACACCTGTCACGTCTGAGGCGTTCCCCTTAGCGTCATTCTGACGTAGTGTCTCGTTCCCTGTTCTCAGGGAACATAGGTTACAGTCGTAACCTGTGACGTTTTGCTCTAATGGGCCGAAATCTTATGGATATCGCACCACCAAAGTCAATGTGTGTATGAAGGCTAATGGTATAATGCTGAACGCTAAAAAAATTCCCAAGCTATCCGCTTAGTCTTATTGGTCTGGTTGACAGCTCTGTGACATTGCACGATGACACACAATGCATCCTGGCCAACACTGAAAACATTGTGAGGAATAAAAAGACTGAAAAGGAGAAAAGGCATATCAGCCAAGAAACGAGTCTTCAACCAAACGGGTGGCTTTCTTTTACCAAGCCTTGCAGTACCTTTTATTTCTAGCCTAAAAGCTTCTAGGCGGGCTGAGGATGGAGTATGCAGAGAAAATGTATTTAGTCCCACAGCATCAACTGGAAAAGTTGAAATCTGGAAATGCTCACGAGAATATTCAACAGGCCGTAAAAACGATCTGGATACGTCCTTAAGAAACATTTTACTCAGGAATGATTGGTTCAACATGAAAAAGTCAAACCTCACACTAATATCCTGAACAGGTTTTTAACAATCATTAAACAAGCCGATCGGGCGAATCTCGTTGCTGTATCCTGACCACGGTCATAAAGAAGAACATCATGCTACTAACGTCGAAAAACGCTGGAGATGTGGAAGATGTTGTGGGTTAAGTTCTGATGAATGTGCCGTCGAGAAGTGTGAAAAACAGCAGATACATATTATATAAAATGTCTGAAGCTAAAGGTTTCACCGCATGGAACGAGTCGGGGGAGTTTGTGTTCAAGGGTAAAGCCATACAAGGTTCGCACATGGTTGATTTGTTAAAAAAATGTATTGTATCGGATAATAACACAAGACAAGATGATATTAACTCATTTTTCAATAATATTCAACTCCCAAAACTTAACACCGAACAAATCAGCGCACTGGATAATCCAATCATAGAAAAAGAACTCCATATCGCCCTGAGTCGAATGCCTAACAATAAAGCACCAGGACCTGATGGCTTCCCTGCTGAGTTCTATAAACATTTCTGGTCCATTTTATCGCCATTATTCATCAGAGCAATAACGGAAATAAAAGACAATTCAAGATTACCAGTGCACATGAACACAGCCACTATTTCACTTATTCCTAAACCTAATAAAGATCCAACCCTTCCATCAAACTACCGTCCTATATCTCTCATCAATGTAGACATTAAAATAATCAGTAAAGTTCTTGCACATAGAATTGAAAAAATTATCCCGCTCATAATCCACCCGGATCAGACTGGTTTTATTAAAGGTAGGCAGGCATCCAATAACACACGCAGATAATACGATTTAATCCATTATTCATCACTACAACAGGAAAATACCATTATAGTCACTTTAGATGCAGAGTCAATTGGAATTTTTTATTCACCACATTACAAAAATTTGGCTTTGGTGAGTCGTTTATTAATTGGATTAAAATTCTATACACAGCACCTTCTGCCACAGTCACAACCAATGGACTAACATCACAAAGCTTCACACTGCACAGGGGGACTAGGCAAGGATGCCCACTCTCTCCTTCTTTATTCACCATCTTCATTGAACCCTTAGCAGCAGCCATCCGTCAGAACCCACTCATCAGAGGAATCCATACACCCCAAACACAACATAAGATTAGTTTATATGCTGATGACATTTTACTCTTTTTGCAAAATCCTCAATCATCTCTGCAAGAAATAACTAAAACCATTGATCTATACTCTACAATATCAGACTATGCAATAAATTGGAATAAATCTTCAATTCTTCCGCTACATCAAACTAAATGGGATGTTGCAGCCCAGGTATCACCTATTCCTCTATGCACAGGCCACATCACTTATTTAGGCGTTAAGGTTTCCTCCAGGCTGTCAGAGCTGACCGGACTCAACTTCACTCCTCTACTGAAAACATTAGAAGACGACCTTCACCGTTGGCACAACTTACCACTTTCCATCCAGGGCAGAATAGCTATAATCAAAATGACAGTACTTCCAAAAATAAACTATTTTTTCTCAATGCTCCCAACCCAACCTTCTCTCAATTGGTTCAAATCTTTAGACTCCATCATTACCCGATTCTACTGGAAAAATAAACCACCCCGGATAAAATTAAGCACTTTACAAAAACCCAAATCCTTAGGAGGATTAGAAGCACCACATTTTTACCATTACTCACTAGCAAACCAACTTCAATACATATATAAATGGACTCACCCCACTCAGTCAGACATGGCTACATGGCTAGACATAGAACAATCACTCTGCGAAAAATTGCACATATCAAACATCCCATTTCTTAGTCAGTCCATTAAACACCACCCATGTTTCAAAGCACTGACAATAGCCTCTGCTCTGACAGCCTGGTGGAAATATCATCACATCACAAATTCCAATCAGGCCCCATCTGAACTCAACCCACTCTGGAATAACCCTGATTTCACAAGCAACAAAAAAACACTCAATTTCCATAAATGGGCACAAAAGGGCATCTCACATTTAAAGCACATTTTTCAGTCTAACAACTTTGTTTCATTTTCTTACTTAGTCCAGGAGTATGGTATCGGGAGCAATCAATTCTTGAATTATCTGCAACTCAAATCAGCTGTATTATCCAAAATCAACAACAGAACTATCAACATTCACCTTCCTACCGCATTAGCAGACTTAATTAATATCACTTCCCCGAAAAAATTACTTTCCAAAATATACAAAATTATAGCTAATTCAAATAAAACCATAACTTTATCAACAATCAAATGGAAAGAAGACCTCTCGATTGCTCCTGATACCGACTTCTGGGCTCAAATTTGTAAAAATATTTATTTCATGACTAAAAACGCCAACCTTCAGCTCATACAGTACAAGACTCTTCACAGAACGCACTACACTGGGGAAAGGCTGGCTAAAATGGGATTCACATCAGGAATTTGCTCACACTGCTCACAAAACTGTCCGGACACATATATCCATGCCACATGGCACTGCCCACCCATTAAACACTTTTGGAAAGACGTCACTGAATCCCTGTCACGCCTCCTGGGCTGCCACATCCCATTATCCCCCTTACTCTGTCTACTAGGTGATCTATCAACTCTCAATCAGGAAATAACAAACAAAAGGATGCTCCTTGTAGCCTTAGCCATCGCCAAGAAAACTATCTTCTTGAACTGGAAATCCCGAAGCACTATTCACATAACACACTGGAAAAATTTGCTCATAGACTACATCTCCTTAGAATATTTTACACCTCATCACAACTGTATATCGGAACCTCAACACTCCAGATCAGACCTCATCCAACTATTACAAATCTGACACCCTCATCCCGATTAATTATGTATTCATTTATTATTATACATTTATACAAGGTTTCAGTAATATTGTGAGTATTTTCATTATTATAATTATTATTGACATTATGGTTATTAATATTTTCAATATCATAGAAACATTTAACAGTGATGGAATGATGGCGATGTGATGATACTTTGCTTGATATAAGGACAGTAATGGTATAACGTATATTTAAATGATTCAAATAAATAAATGAATAAATATATGGATAAATTAAATAATGATGATAATAATGATATAGATATATAAAATATATAAATATAACCAAATCAAGTCAACATCTAACACATACCACACATGATTTTAATGCACCAAATGCTGATTTTAATGCACTTCACCTTCTTTTAATGCACCACCTTAGTTTAGGCATACATACAAATAGTAACTGTACAGTGAATGAGAAGAAAGGGAAAGAAAAGGAAAAAAAAAAAAAAGAGAAAAGAAAAAGAAAAAAAAAGAAAAGAGGGGAAAAAAAAGAAAAAAAAAGGGGGAAAAAAGAGGAAAAAAAAAGAGGGGGGAAAAACATGCACAATGACACAGAAACTAGGAGAGGTGTGGTATGTGGTGGGTGTGTGTCACACGTGTGTGTATTGTTATTATTGTTGTTATTATTATTGTTGTTATTATTATTATTATTATTATTATCATTATTACTACAATAATTAGCCTATTATTGATATCACTGTCGCCGTCAACGCAAAGTGTTATCATAATCGCCATCTTTAGCATTATTATTATTATACTTTTTTTAATTTTATTTTTTATTATTACTATTGTTGTTATTATTATTATTACTATTGTTGTTATTATATTATTATTGATATAACTATTGCAATTGTACTTTTAATACAAAATATCATCATCGCCATATTTAGTATTACTATTATTACTGTTATCACTGTTGCTTTTATCATTGATATAAATGTTGTTGTTATTATTATTATTGTTATTATTGATCTCATCAATATCATCACTTTTTTTTTTGTGTTAGTATGAGTACCAATACTGTTATTGTTATTATCACTATTATCAATGTTATATATTATTATTATTATTATTATTAATATTACAATTGCCGTTAACACAACTTATCACCATCCGTAGTATCATTATTGTATTATTACTGTCATTGTTATCACTGATATTACTGTTACTGTCACCATAAAATATTATTATCATTATTATTATACATGCTATTACTATTTAAATACTATTTAATACTTCTACATATTACTATCATTATTTGTCGTTGCTGGTTTTTTTTTTTTTGTTTTTTTTTTTTTTTTGTTGTTGTTGTTTTTTTTTTTTCATTGATGTTATTACTGCTGTTTTATTGTTGTTTTTGTGTCCTGTTGTTGTGCTATGTGTTTACCTTATGTATAATAAAAAAAAATAAAAAAAAAATGTATTGCCCCGCAAAAGGTTCGGGATGACAGAAGACCCCTAGGCTGGTCAGAGTTTCTACAGGCTTTTGCCGAATTAAACATTCCATTTATAGTGCCGAATCATCATGTTAGACGAATTATTAATTCTTTAAAGAGTTTACCTGTTACAGCAGCGTTTGATCATGTTCAGCCTTCTAAAAAAGAAATATTCACACTCTTCTCTGCACCACGGTCAGAAGATCCCGTGTTTAACCCCTGGGGTCGGCCATCGCGTCGGCGCGATAGGCTCGTTTTTTTCCTTATGAGTGCAAAAAAAATAAAAAATTAAAAAATAATAATTTTTATCTTATATCCTTGTGTTATACATCAATCGATCATGTTTAGTGTGTATTTTTTTTGTGTTTGCTCATAATAAAAACAAAGTGTTGTGCTTTTCGCCAAATAAAGAAAAATAAACATGATGCGAGTTCTGCCTCCTCTCCGTCAGTGAAGTCCATTCTGAAACGCGTCTGAAAATTAATCATAACTCAGCGAATACTCAGTCAAACAGGCATACAGACACACAGGCATGAAGCTTGAATTCTCTTCTTTTAAATTAAGTAATGTATATAAAAAACAAATATTCTCAGCTTGTGAAATCTGTATTAAAAGAGAGCGATTCCAATCGAGCTAATTAGAGCTCATTCAGCTGTAATGTGACCCTGCCCCGGAGAGCGCGCGCTATTCAAACGCAAATGACTGAGGCAATCCTGCAAACTGTGAACGCCCACATCAGCTCGAGAAAACACATCAGATCATTGTACTTGTTTACACAGTCTCGCAGCGCTGGGAGGAATAATACTATAATGGAAAATTTACCTCAGAAGTACGAGGAGCAACAGATCCGAGGCTATGGAGTAATGTAGTAAGATTTTTTTTCATTCTCAAGTGCGTCGCGTTTCTGTGCTTGAATGAATGAATGAACGGCAGAGATGCGCGCTGTTTACCACAACTGGCAAAAGACGGTTTAAATTTGAATCGTTTCTGTCTGTGAATGTTTCGCTTTTAGCAAACTGTATTGCTATAGGCTACTGAGTAAAAATCGAGTGAAATAAGTTGAAATAAAATGTATTTGTATAAGCAACGTATTAAACTGCAAATTAACATTTATATTTCTTATAATAAAAACGAAAGTTACTATGTTACAGACATATGAAAGACAACATTTCATTGATTAGTTTTGGATAGATTATAAATGTTAACTGTAAAATATCTGCCACCTCAAATAAGCTTTTGTTTGCCAATTTTTATTCATATGTTAAATATAGTATGTTTTGTCAAAAATAAAGTAATCAAATAATATGTTATAGTGTTTATTCCAATGTAGCCTAGGCTATATTCAAGTAATGAATCCTTAACTTTGAAATATGTATGATAAATGTATACTTTAGTTTTTACAAAGAAATATTACACTTGAATTGTTGTTGTAGTAACCTTTTTTAATAAAAAAAATACAAGGTAGATGTAAACAAACTAATAAAAGGTAAATATAAGCCTTTTCTTTAAAATATTTTTTTATTGTGTTTTATTAGTGACAAATTTTGGGAGAGGATAAATATTCCAAAACTGAAAATACAGTATGAGAATTAACTGCACAATTACTAGACATGTTTTCCTTTTCATATTATAGGCCAATTTGCAAGCACAATTTGTGAAAAAAAAAAAAATGTAGATGCTTCCAACTGTTGCTCTTGCATTCTTTCTTGTGACACACCTGAATGAATGCCTCATTAAGTATGCGGGCCCCATTGTCTCCAGGTGCGAACCACTAAATATGCATGATCATTGACGCCCACTCCGCATATTGCCTTTCCAGACAGAAAGTGTTTTGTAAAATTTAAATAATTGTATTGTGTTATATGAATGATTAGGCAGGATAATTTTCACATCATTTTGAAGAAAAAACTCTAGGCAAGTCTTATGTCTTAAGTCTTATTGACACATATTTAGTATGTGTTTTGTGGCCTTATTTCAGAAACTTTAGTTTTTAGTTTTTTTCAATAACCATGCATAAACATTATTCTCTCAAAAATACAAACATGTACATGCATGGTGCTCACATATTATGGTAGCCCTGTTTGTGCTAAATAGAGTGAATTTACACCTTTGCCATTAATATGTTTATAAGCAACTGAAAAAAGCAAAAATGTCAGGGCATGTCAGAACATCTCAAGGACCCCAAAAACACCTTAGACCAGGGGTTCCCAAACTTTTCCATGCCAAGGCCCCCCACATACCACTAGGTTCTGGCCAAGGCCCCCCTTTTGCAGGATGTGTTATTGAACCCATGGACAGTACTATGGCACGTGTAGAAATAAATAAATAAAACATCTAGGTGAACATCAGATTATGTGATGGTGTTTGATACCAGAAAGATTATATAGATGCACCGATTACAATTTTCAAGGCAGATTCCGATTTTTCATTGAGTTTGACCTGCCGATACAGATTTTATCCGATTCTGATTTCATTTTTTCTAACCACTTTACAGCACACACAAATATTATATATATATATATATATATATATATATATATATATATATATATATATATATATAATAAAACACCGCTTTTACCCAAACTGATTAATAAAAACAAGTTCAAATGGATACATTTTCTATAAATATTTTTGTCTTCATTTTCAAGACAAAAATCCTACTCCAGTTCTTGTTCAAACACACTTTACATGCAAAATATGTGCATTTTAGGTAGGCTACTTTTTGTGTGAAATCATATTTATTTTGTCCATCAAAAGTGTGCCTTCACTTTAATTGAGCGTGAGCAGCGCAGCAAAAATAGACTCGGCGCCGAAACCCTCCGCTTCACTACTGCTCATGCGACGCTCCTGCTTGACGCTCACGCGCTGCTCCTGCTCGTGGTGTGAATACACTCACTGAACATGCACGCCGAAAAATATTTGCGCTGCTCACGCGCCGCTCGCGGTCTGAAACGGCCGTAATTCACAAGGTTTCCTACATGTGCGTTCTGTGTGCATGTGTGATGCTGATGTTGCGCAATGTTATTCATGCGGCGCCCGAGTGCATTTGTATCGGCAAATGCGCATGCGTCGCGTCTGAGCGCGTTGTTGTCTTTGGAGCTCCATCGATTGATTTATAATTCTTGATTTCTCTTTAAACTCACTTACAACAAACATTTTCTACTTTTCCTCACCTCATAGTTATAACGCGGATTGTTGAGCAGACGCGTCTCAAGCCTAGTGATCCAACGCTGGATACTCTTATAGGTTACGTCCGTGGATCACGGCTGAACGCGTCTTCTCCGCACTCATTTACAAACAAACATTTTTTCGCCTATCGTTTGTCTACTCTACACCCGTACCACTGAAAAGACGGATTATATCCAAGACTTAAGCCATAAATTAGTATTAATATTGATAGCACCACTGGTAGCGTCGTTGCTAACTTAACTTACTGTCCATCTGTTAAAATGGCGAATATATCAAATGTAAGTAGTCTACCTTTTGGTGCAGGTGAGGACACATTTGAGCTGCACGCGGTGCAGTCTGAGCTGGAAGCTGTTGAGAAACAGATCCACGACCTTTTAGTAAGAAAAGCCGAGCTGATAGACCGGCGGTTAGCTCTTGAAACATCACGTGCCGAGGCACACAAATCAGAGATTAACGTTACTAACCCGCTGACTCCGACCTCGTCTACTCCGTGCGTTCCTCAACATCGGTCCCGAACGTCGAGGTCGCGATCAGCCATGGTCTCATTCACTCCGGCTCCAACATGCCATCACGAAGCCTGGATTTTTCCGCAGCGGAAGACGCGAGCCAGGTCTAGACCAAGAAAACTCTCTCCGACCCTCCCGGTTTTCGAGATATCCACACAAAACCGCTTCTCCCCTCTTCGCGAAACAGAACGCGATGCTGTGATCATCGGCGATTCCATCGTTCGACACGTACACACTACGTTAAATAAAAGTAAGGTGCATAGTCACTGCTTTCCTGGTGCTCGTGTTTCTGAAATCGCTGCTCACGTTCCCGAGATTTTGAACGAGCGCGTCGGAACTGTGGTCTTGCACGCGGGAGGGGCAGACATCAGACTGCGCCAGACGGAAGTTCTGAAGAAAGACTTCAGGAATCTGATCGATACGGTACGCAGCACATCGCCTGATATAACGATTATTGTGTCAGGACCGCTTCCCACGTACCGACTAGGTCATGAAAAGTTTAGTAGATTATTTGCGCTTAATGAATGGTTAATGTCATGGTGCAATGAGCAGAAAATGCTCTTTGTAAATAATTGGAATCTGTTTTGGGAGCGTCCTAGGCTATACCGTGCTGATGGCTTACACCCAAGCAGATTCGGATCGGATCTTCTGTCAGATAACATCTCCAAAATGTTAAATACCTTTTGACTAGTAACCAAAAGTCCAAATCATAGTCTCTGCGGCACCAATTTAACTGATATAAATAGTGTAGAACATTGCATAGAAACTGTGTCTATTCCTCGTTTAGTGAGATCAAATCATAAATCTACTGCAGGATCTAGAAAAAATCTAATTGTTATTAAACCAGAAAATGTTGCTATTGGTAATCAAAAACAATTTTTAAAGCTAGGTCTTCTAAACATTAGATCACTCACACCTAAGGCAGTTATTGTAAATGAAATAGTCACAGATAATAGCTTCGATGTACTTTGCCTTACTGAAACCTGGCTTAAACCAAATGATTATTTCGGTTTAAATGAGTCTACTCCATCAGGATACTCCTATAAGCACGAGCCCCGTCTGAATGGTCGTGGCGGCGGTGTTGCAACAATCTATAGAGATTTTCTCAATGTTACTCAGAAAACGGGTTATACGTTTATTTCATTTGAAGTACTTGTACTAAATGTTACGCTCTTAGATGTTCGAAAAACATCCCTATTATCTCTAGCCTTGGCTACCGTATATAGACTGCCTGGGCCTTACGCTGATTTCCTAAAAGAGTTTGCAGATTTTCTCTCAGACCTATTAGTTAACTTCGATAAAGCATTAATTGTTGGAGACTTTAATATCCATGTAGATAATCAAAATGATGCGTTAGGGGCTGCGTTTACTGATTTATTAAACTCCTTTGGGGTCAAGCAAAACATTATCGGACCGACTCATCGATTTAATCATACACTCGATTTAATTATATCACATGGAACCGATCCAACCGATATAGATATCATTCCACAAAGTGACGATGTCACTGACCATTACATGGTAACTTGCATATTACGTACTCCTGTAATATATCATGCTGCGCCGCGTTATCGATTAGGCAGAACAATCCTTCCATCCACCATAGATAATTTTTCAAACAGCTTATCGGATCTGTCTCAGCTGCTCAGTGAACCCAAACAAACAGATGAACTTGAGGAATTAACTAGCACTATGAGCACCATTCTCTCTGGATCATTGGATATTGTTGCGCCCATTAGATTAAAAAAGGTCAGAGAGAAAAGTAAAGCACCATGGTACAACAATACTACGCGTGTTCTAAAGAGAGAAACCCGTAATTTAGAGCGTAAATGGAAACAAACCAACTTAGAGGTCTTTAGAATCGCATGGAAAGACAGTATGTCACGTTATAAAAAGGCCCTAAAAGCGGCCAGGGCTGAGCATCTACGCAAACTAATAGAAAACAACCATAACAATCCTAAGTTCTTATTTAACCCTCTGGGCTTCTTCGCCCGAAAACGGGCGAAAACTTGAACGTTTCGAATTGTTTAATTTTTTTGCTTCATCGGATGGGGGTGAAACTTGGTGACTTTTCTTTTATTACCTATATGAACACACAAAAAAATCAAGGAGATGATTCTGATATGTTAAAGGGCCGTAAAAAAAAAAGTCACACTTAGCTTCCTCCCGCCCGAAAACGGGCGACATAGGAAATGAATGGGAAATACGAAAAAATAGGAAAACTCAGAGAAACTTTTGGTGGTACAAGCTACAGATCAGCCACTGTGCTGAAAAAAAGTGTACAGCAATGAAGGGGTGACACTCTAGAACATCAAGAGTGCAAAAAAGACACCCTCCCCCCCACACACACACACCCACACACACAAACACACACACAGAGAAATGAACTGGTAAGACTGAAACAGCAAATTTTGCCCCAAACTATATAAAAATGATATAATCATAATAACTCCAAAACTATAGCAAGGAGAGTCAAAAGGTAGGTATCGTTTGAAAGAACTCTTTTTATATTTTTTGAAAATATAAATTACATTACATTTGGACATTGTCCCGCCAAGAAACGGTGGATAAAAGACAATATATATATATAATTTTTATTATGATTTTGCATATCTTTCATATTTGTCATGGAATAACTCAGGAAGGAAATAAGGTAGGAGGAAAATTCTTTTTTAGTGAAGTCCCCCTACATGTTAGCTGCATCTGGATAAAAAAATAATAATTTTTGGATAAAGGAATCAAAAATTACAGCATTTTGAAAAGAGACAGCCTTTTTGTACAGTCTATGACACCCCCTCATGGGCAATTTTTTCTCCATGAAGAATATCTTGTCATAAAAGCAATAGATTATGTTAATTTTGGGCTCATTTTAATTGTAATAATATGCTGTAAAAAATGAAGTGCCATTTTCAATTATCTGAGAATGTTTCATGAGCTGTATGATGTTTTTGACACATTGCAGTACATTATTTTATAGATTATGAAAAAAAGAGAAATTCTATGTATCAGCAAATAACTCAGCAATACTTAAGAGTTTTTCAAAGTGGATACATTCACTGTAAAGTTCAGACTCTAAGCTTTCAAATGACATCAACTTTGTGTTTATCAAGGCAAGATTTTTGAAAAATATGGTAATAAATATTTTCGCAGCTAGGTGGCGCCTGCTGGCAGTACACTTGGTTCTAGAGGGATTACTCAGCACTCGTTAGGAATTAATACATTTAATTAGATGCATTAAAAAGCTGAGATTCTAAGCTTTAAAATGATATATAATTTGTGTTGTTCCATTCAGTGGTTGATTAGTAATAAATTGTTTTCTTTCCGAATGGGAATAAATCAAATAAATAAATAAAAAAGCTATAGGCCGCCTATGGGCGGTTATAGGACATGACACAAATTAATAGATTTTGAAGCCACTAGGTGGCGCTCTTCTCACTTGAAATATTTTTTTTTTAGGCCTGCACTCTAATTTGATGTGAAATGTTGCATTTATTGAAAAATAAAATAAAATAAATAAAATAAAAATATATATATTAATTCTAATGGAAAAAATAGCTCATAAAAATTACATAATTAATGCAAAGTATCATAAAAAATTCTAAAAATTCTATATAATAATCAGAAAACATTATAGAACAAAACAATATTTGAATGGTTATCCTAGGACAAAGTTAAGTACAATTTTAAGGCTTCGCCCGTTTTCGGGCGGGAGGAAGCTAAGTGTGACCCAATTATGAAGAAGCCCAGAGGGTTAACACAGTGGCGAGACTAACAAACAAACAGATGTCTCCTGAACAAAATATTCCATTACAGTTTAGTAGTAATGATTTCATGAAGTTCTTCACTGAGAAAATAGAAAACATCAGAACCACAATTGTAAACGTTCAATCCTCAATCGCGCCTTATAATTCAGCCTCAATTATCACCCCGCAAGAACAATTACAGTGCTTTACAACTATAGAACAAAAAGAGTTAAATAAACTTTTTACTTCATCTAAAACAACAACATGTTTACTAGATCCTATACCAACTAAACTATTGAAAGAAGTGTTACCTGTAGTGGAAGAGCCTCTCCTCAATATTATTAACTCGTCTTTATCTTTAGGTTATGTTCCAAAAACATTTAAACTGGCAGTTATAAAACCTCTCATTAAGAAACCACAATTAGATCCGAATAATCTAGTAAATTATAGACCCATTTCAAATCTACCTTTTATGTCTAAAATACTAGAAAAAGTTGTGTCCGCTCAACTGGGCTCTTTCTTACAAGAAAATGACACCTATGAAAAGTTTCAGTCTGGGTTCAGGCCGCATCATAGCACTGAAACTGCGCTCGTTAAAATCACAAATGATTTACTTTTAGCTTCTGACCAAGGCTGTATCTCAATATTAGTTTTACTTGATCTTAGTGCTGCGTTCGATACTATAGATCATACAATACTCTTAGATCGACTACAAAATTATACTGGTGTTCAAGGACAAGCATTAAGCTGGTTTAGATCGTATTTATCTGACCGCTACCATTTTGTTTATTTAAATGGAGAAAAATCTATCATAACTCCAGTAAACTATGGAGTGCCGCAGGGATCTGTGTTAGGCCCTCTATTATTCTCAATATATATGCTGCCACTTGGAAATATTATAAGGAAACATGAAATTAGTTTCCATTGTTATGCTGATGACACTCAAATCTATATTTCATCACGGCCAGATGAAAATGCTAAATTATCCAAATTGACAGAGTGTGTTAACCCTCTGGGGACCAGAAACGCACCCGCGCGTTTTGCTCGTTTTTTTTTTTAGCAATGAAAATAAACACTAAATGCTCTGTTAATTTTGATCTTTCATTTTCGTGTAATACATCAAACGATCCTGTTCAGTTTCTATTTTTTTTCTGTATACTCACAATAAAAATAAAGTGTTTTGCTTTTTGACAAATAAAGAAAAATTAACATGATGCGATTTCTGCTTTCTCACTGTCAGTAAACTCCCATTTGAAACGCGTTCGAAAATGATCTATAACTCCGCGAAAATTCAGTCAAACAGGCAAACAGACCCACGGGCATAAAGCTTGAGATCGCATCTGTTAAATGAAGTAACTTATATAAAAAACAAATATTCTCATCTTCTGTAATCTGTATAAAAAGAGAGCGACTCCAGTCGAGCTCATTACAAGCTAATTCACAGTAATGTGACCACTCCCCGGAGAGCGCGTGCTATTCAAACGCAAATTCTGAGAACCATTTCACACCTGTGAAACGCCCACATCAGCTGTAAACAAAGCGCGTCGCGATCGAGTGAGGCATAATATAGCCTACCTTATGGAGAAAAGATTCCTCAGAACAGTGCTGATATGAGGAGCAATATATCCTGATATGAGGAGCAGATCCCGCTGAGGAGTGAGGTAGGCTGTTTTCTTTTCTCAAGTGTGGAATAACGTTATGGAATAACGTTAGTGTAGGCCTATGCAAACCGCAAAAAGATGAATCGCATTTCTATAATATGACTCGCCTTTCTGTGAGATGAATGAAGGGTACATATTTGTAAAGACTGTTTAGCCTAAATATAAATCGCTCGTCTGTTTGTGAAAGAATAAACTGCTTTGCTATAGCCTACTGAGATGAGTAAAAATCGACTGGAATATGTTGAAATAAAATGTATTTGTATAAGCAACGTATTAAACTGCAAATTAGCATTTATATGCCCTAATATTTCATAAAAACAACGCTACAGTCAGTCACTTGTTGACTAGATTTGGGTACAGTTTTTAGGCTACTGTAAAATATACTGCCACATAAAATAAGCTTTTGTTTAGCAATTTCTGCTCATATCTAACGTTTTATATATATATATATATATATATTGTAACACACAGCAGATGGTCAGATCACCAGCTCTATCTCTCTATATGTTAATGTACTGAAATTAGCCTGTCTTCTGCTCTGAGACCTAATTAAATCACTGGTGTCCTAATCCACAAACACCTCTATTGCCTCAAGATTCTGCCTTCCTGGACACCAGACCCAACGGCGCAGATAAATGGCGCAAATCATTAACTGCCTAATCTGAAAACAGAGATTCCTTACTGCTGACCTCGGAATTATGGCTTGGCGAACATCCGCTGACCAATAAGAGCAATCTCGAGAGAACCCCAAGGATCCTCTCTCTGACATTCATTTACATTTAGACACTCAGTCAACACGTAAGAAAACAACCAGACTCTGTTCGACCGCTAATCTAATCAAAACTAGTAACACGCACACACATAGACTCTCATCCCGTGCTCGGGGACAAAAGTTCAACGCAGCAGGATGAACCTTCAGTGACTCTTCCAGCACACACACACAAGGAAACACACACAGAGGAGCTCAAATGCCCGGACATTGTGATCAAAAATCACCCTTTTCCAAATGTATTCTTGAAATGTATTTGTGTTATATGTCACGGTCCCTATAAATCAGACCGATATAATCTAGTTTTATGATATACTCAAAGAATGAAATGCTTGTTATAGTGAAAAATCTTACATTTTCATGACTTTAGACCATAGCATGGTCGTTCGCGGTATTGTTCTCTTCCAAAAATCTCAACGGTGTTGAATCTTTGACCCAAAATCTCCGAAGACGCATTCTTTTATTAATTCCAGTGTTATTAACGTTAGGAACAAATTTAGCTTCTCCATAACTATTAGGAAGGGGCGTGAGCCTCCGCAAAACGTCAGGAGGTAGTCACAATCGCCCTTCCAGGCGATTGGGTCATGCACCTAAAGAGGCTGGGCTTAACCCCTTCAAAATGCCGCGCTTCTCTGATCTCAGTGCACATCGCCAGAGAGAGAGAAACGACACGCCTTCTTCCATCCTTGGAAGCTTCGTTCGCGTTTATTTTCATTTTTCTTCCAAGTTTTATTTTCTTGAAACTACTTTTACTTCAGTTGATAGTCTCCTTCAACCAACCAACGAAATCAACTTAAAGCTAAAGTCATCTTGCTAAGTTTTCGCTCGTTTCCAGTCGCCATAGCAACCAGACGCTGTGACCTCTGTTTCGGTGACCACGTGACCAGACGCTTTGTCTACTCCGACTCGACGCACGGACACACAAAGGCCGAGCTTCACCCCGAGTAACGTAGATTTTAAATTTACTGTTTAAAGTGTCTAAACATTACTATGTCTATTGGGGTTTCGTGTGAATGACTGAACTGTTCTACCTATCTCTAATTTCTCTTCACTCACACTTACACACTCTTTGACGCACACATCTGCACATACACACATACACGCCCACCTATTCACGTGGTCCTAGACAGCAACACACGGCCACGTGCTGCTAAAGGCGTGCTCCTACACACACACACACACACACACCTCTCCTTACCACGCTCTCAGTGTACACACACAAAACCCATTCTTAAAATTCTCTCTCTCTCTCTCTCTCTCTCTCTCTCTCTCTCTCTCTTATATTCTCCCTTTTTCTTCCCCTGCTCTAACCTTTGATCTTACGTTTATTTTGTTATATTCCTTATTTGCGATCGTATATTGTTTTGTTTATGCATATTTACTCCTGTGTGATTTAAAATTAGTATATGTAACCAGTAGCTCATTTGAATAAACTTTGTTAAATCATTTGAATTAAGTTTGCCTGTTTGTTTCAATACTGAGTCCCTGAGTAGTGCAGATCTTTACCTCTTAACGCTCTACGATAAATTTTACTATTGGAAGAAATCTCAAATGGTCTAAAACACTAAGATAAGTTATTTTCTTGTGGCCACAGAAAAGAAATTGTCTATCAGTGTTAAAGACGTGAGATTTCCGTTCTGATATTGTACCTTTTGTGTGCTGGACATACAGTTCGTACAATAAATGAACATTCTTCAACTTATACCTACAATTTCCCCAAATTGAACATATTCTACCCGTCTATATCAGGGAGTACTACAAGTAATTGTGTAACCGCTGATATAAGCCGAGGTTTTGACCAATTCCCTATTTGGTAATTCTTTAATTCATGTAAGCAACATATGCATATTCACATTAAGGCTAATTTGAGCTAATTAATTCCCTAACATAAGTCATTGTTGTTACAATATATATATATATATATATATATATATATATATATATATATATATATATATATATATATATATATATATATATATATATATATATATTTGTCAAAAATAAAGTCATAGACTAAGATGTTAGATGTTCCAATGCGGCTATATTCAAACTAATGAATACATATGATAAAATGTAGGCCTATAATCTTTTTTCTTTTTCTTTTTTACAAAGAAAGAGTACACTTGAAATATTGTTGAAATTGTAATTATTGTTGTAATTGTAACATTTTTAATAAAATAGCAAAACATATTTACAAGAGAGATGTAAGCAAAATCTTAAATGGTCAATATAAGTCTTCTTCTAAATACATCCTTTGTCCTTGCATTGTGGCTCAGTCAGTGTCACACCTGAAAGGATGGCTCATTAGGCAGAGTCATTATGCAGAGTGGGTGTGAACTACTCCTCCCCCTCGCATATTGGCTTTCCAAGCAAAACCTGTTTTACACCATTTAAATCAATGTATTTTTTTTGTGAACGATAAAGCAAGACTATTTTCATATAATTTTGAAGCTAGAACTCAAAGGGACCACATCCATTGGTCAAAAGTCTTGTGGACACATATTTAATATGTGTTTTGTGGTCTTAATTCAGCAACTTTCATTTTTATTTTTTCCAATAACCACGCATAAACATTATTCTCTTAAAAATACAAACATCTACATACAAGTTGCTCGCATATTATGGTAGCCCTGTTTGTGCTATATATAGTGAATTTACACCTTTGTCATTAACATGTTTATAAATAACTGAAAAAAGCACAAATGTCAAGGCATGTCAGAACATCTCAAGGGCCCCAAAAACACCTTGGTCCCCAGAGGGTTAAAGATATAAAAGATTGGATGACGCATAATTTTCTTTTATTAAATCCAGACAAGACAGAGGTACTACTTATCGGTTCAAAAAACCACCCACAAAACCTCTCACAATACAACTTTAACATAGTAGGATGTCCTGTTACTTCATCCTCTACAGTAAAAGACCTGGGTGTTATATTAGACTGCAACCTGTCTTTTGAAAATCATATTTCATATGTTACAAGAACAGCCTTTTTCCACCTTAGAAACATTGCTAAGCTACGTAATATGCTATCTGTTTCTGATGCAGAAAAGTTAGTTCATGCATTCATGACCTCGAGACTAGATTACTGTAATGCGTTATTAGCCGGTTGTCCTGCATCCTCAATAAACAAGCTACAGTTAGTCCAAAATGCCACCGCTAGAGTTCTTACTAGATCAAGAAAATATGATCATATAACACCGATTTTATCATCCCTACATTGGTTACCTATAAAGTCCCGTATTAATTACAAGGTATTGCTACTGACTTATAAAGCCCTAAACGGCTTAGCTGCAGTCTATTTAACGGATCTTCTATCGCCCTATAATCCATCGCGCTCTTTAAGGTCACTAAATTCGAGGCTTTTGGTCATACCTAGGATATCTAGGTCCACCAAAGGAGGGAGAGCATTTTCACATTTAGCACCAAAACTCTGGAATAGTCTTCCGGATACTGTTCGTTGCTCAGACTCGCTCTCCCAGTTTAAAACTAGATTAAAGACGCATCTCTTCAGCCAGGCATTCATATAATACTTTTAATCCTACAGTTAAATCCGACCTCTAGTTCATAAACGACAGAGGAGAACTGGCCCCCGACTGAGCCCGGGTTCTCCCAAGGTTTTTTTTTCTCCATTAGGTCACCTGATGGAGTTTTTCGGTTCCTTGCCACTGTTGCCTTTGGCTTGCTCAGTTGGGGATATTTGGGGATATTTAATTGAATTAATCAATCAACGATACTATTGATCAGCATTACCAAACGTAGACGTTCCACTAGAAACAAACATTGATGTATTGTTCTAATTTATTACTGTGAAGCTGCTTTGATACAACCTGTGTTGTGAAAAGCGCTATATAAAAAAAAAAAAAAAATAATAAATAAAATATGTCATTCTTGTCACTAGCCGATCAATCAGTTCATCTCTAAACGATTAGCATTAAAAGTATAATGTTCATATAGGCTATGCAACAAATTATTATAATGTTATTTCATAACAATACTCATATTAGCAAATATTTTTTACATAACTTTTTTTTTTTTTTTACTTTTTTCCCGCTTTTTTTCCCAACTTGCTGCGGCCCCCCTGGCGCCCCCCACTTTGAAAACCCCTGCCTTAGACCCCAGAGGGTTAACAGAGGCATGCTCATCCTAATCAAACCTCTGAATGCACTGCAAGAGCGGTACAAACACTTTGCCAACTGACTGGTAATGGATAATATTGTGTAGATATTAGGGGTGTAACCATTCGTTTTAACAACGATTCGATTCGATTCGCGATTCATGGTTGTCGATACGATTCAAGGACGATATTGGTTCATTTAGAACGATACGATCCGAAACGATTCATTGACTTGAAATCGATTCAGTGACTTTTTAGCCAAAAATTCTTGTAAGGTAATCACTCAGGTATCAATTAATTACAAGTAAAACACAAATTAATGTCAAATGCATTCACATTTTATTTTAATAGGTAGGACTGAACGATTATGACAAAAATGATAATTGTTGATTATTCCCTTGAAATTGTAATTGTGATTATTAATTACGATTATCACAACATTGAATGATGTTTTGAATAGTTTGGCTATGGGACCCACATTTCCCCATGGTCATCAAGCCGCGACCCACCTTTTTAGGAATTTTATAGGCCTATTATAATACATTTGTTTACACAAAAATTGTTGACACATAAGTTCTGTCCCCCTTTACTTAACAAAAAAAATAAAAATAAGAATATGACAAATACTGATAGACAGTATGCACTGCGAGGTTAAGCTATTAAATAGCAGTCTCAAACTAGTTTGTGTTAATACAATCTTGGTATGAGCCAGCACAGTCATATAAAAATATACAAAATAACCAGTAAGTGGCATTTTGTTATGGAAACAAACAACAATTAGGCTACCATGGTGATACACAATACTTAGAAGAACTGGTAAAGAAACATGGAAACTGATTCTGATAAATAGCAACACACATGACGTACCAATAACGTAATTTATTGGTATTTTACTTTTATTTGTTAACTTACTAATTTACGACGTTGCATTCTCGTATGACTTTAGTGAAGTGAAGTTCCTGCAGTACAGCGGCTGAGAGGACAGGAAAATCTATTTTTCTGAAGTGAGAGACTTTGCGCCACTTGACTGTTATCTTCGCGCTGCTGCTGGCGCGTCACGCATGGCGACGACGACAAAGATAGGCAGACTGAATCGAGTCACGTTTAACGCCTTTATCATTAAAAGTGCAAAGAAAAAACATCCATATAAAGTCTGACGTGCTTAAATCCAATGCGCTATTTCCTAGTATCGATACAATCGATTCATTACCTTTTAAAACGATATTAGATCGATATATGTCGTCCGGAAGGCCAACTTGCCGAGCACAGATCGATCCAGTTGGATCGTAGGAATATAAATCGATACATTGATGTAGTTGATGAATCGTTACACCCCTAGTAGATATACATGGTGTAGAACCCTCCGCGTATGACCGATTGATGCGGTGCATACATCACAACATCCTTATTAAAAAAAAAATTTCATTGTGTTCAGAACATCCTAAAGGGACGCCTGGTTTTAACTCCAGAATAATGGCTAGTTTCCCATAGAAGGTTGTCGAAATGCTAGCCGTTGCTGTCAGAAACACCTTGTTTTTTACACGGTCATAACTAAGCGATGCAAATGGTTCAAGAGATTAGTTTTTCACAGGAATCAGAGATGGGACATCGGCATAATAGCCTGTGTTTATACGAGTGCTTAGTGTCGATAAGAAGCCCTTCCTGTAATTTTCCAACTGGGAGTGAGTGGAGGCAATGTTTAGCTTGTGACATCATTATTAAAAGTATACCAGCTTCTAGGATATTCAATTTCAACAAGATCGACCTCCCATTTACCTTTCAAGTCGATAGGACTCGCAATTGTTCTGTAATTAGAGATACGATCTTCAGGATAAACAACAAAGAAGCGTTGCGCGGTAGAGTAACATAGAAACCGCTGTCGTCCATGGTAAGGATAAGGATAAGGATAAACTTTATTTGTCCCCGAGGGGAAATTTGTCCTGGGCAAGGTGCTACAGTACAACACACAACACAATACACAACAATGTATACACAGTACACCAATGTATAAAAAATAAATAAAATACAAGATAAGTAAAATACTTAACACATTTAATTGCTACTGCTAATGTGTAAAGGTGCATTGCTCCGAGTCATATTCAGCAGTTTTACTGAGGCAGGAACAAATGAAAACTTCAGTCTATTATTCCTACATATTGGCATTCTCAGTCTCTTTCCCGATGGCAGCGGCTGGTATTCACTAAAAAGAGGATGTTCAGAGTCAGTACTAATACTCGTTGCTTTCCTCATCATTGCCTCTTCGTATAGAGTCTGTATGGGTTCATATTGTTTTAATCCTATGACTTTCATGGCTGTTTTGTGATTATGGATCAATTTGCTTTTCAATTGAACAGACAAATTTCCGAACCAGACTATAATTCCATAACGAATAAGACTTTCAAGTGTGGCTCGGTAAAAAACAAGTAAAATGTCACTGCCCACCCCATACAGTCTTAATCTTCTTAAAAAGTACAGCCTCTGTTGTAGTCGTGTGCACAGACTGTCAATGTGTGTCTTCCAACAAAGAACATTGTCCATATAAAACCCCAGGTATCTATAAGATTTAACTTGCTGTATCACTGTCTTTAATGATCACACACTTATCTTCAGATACATTTCTTGGGTCAAGGACCATTTCTTGTGTTTTTTGTACATTTAACACAAGACAGTTCTTGTCACACCACTGAGTGAATTGATCTATTTCACTATGGTAAGATGATAGGTCCATATCCTTGGGTAAAAGACTCAGAATAACAGTATCATCAGCATATTTTATAATACTATTATTCTTATGTTTGCTCCTGCAATCATTTGTATACAAAGCAAAAAGCACAGGTGATGACACACAACCTTGAGGCACTCCAGTATTACTGTATCTCACTTCAGAAAATATTTCATTGACTCTGACCTGCTGAGTTCTATTAATTAAAAAAGAGTAAAACCATTTAATTAAAAAAGCACTGACACCCATACCGCACAGCTTCTCCAAAAGCAGATGTGTCTGCACAGTATTAAATGCTGAACTAAAATCAACGAATAAAATACGAGCATAGGCTTTAGTATTCTCAAGATGCTTAGACACAAGATGAACAATGCTAAGAACAGCATCCTCAGTACTTCTATTCTGTTTATAGGCAAACTGGCAGGTATCCAATTGTGACTTTACTTCTTTTTCCAGCAATGAAGTTACGATTTTTTCAAAACACTTCATGACATTTGAAGTTAAAGCGACAGGGCGACGATCATTATTTGTTCTAGCACCAGGTTTTTTTGGAATTGGTATTATGTAAGACTTTTTCCACAATGCTGGTACAGTAAGGGTATCCAGAGATCGCTGAAATAAGGGATACCATGCTATTGCAAGCTCCTCAGCACAGTTTTTTAACAAAAAGGCTGTTAAACCATCTGGCCCAGTAGCCTTGTTAGTGTGCAAGCGCTTAAAAAGGTGCTGCACCTCACGTGGGTCTACTTCTACCCCAGGGGTCTCTTTATTATCAAACACTGATTGCAATATGCTATGATCTTCATCTAACTCATTTTGTACCTCAAATCTCAAATAAAAATCGTTTAGTTAATTTGCTCTCTGTAAAGTATCTAATGTTATAGTATTTTTCTTAGCAGGATTCATATTAGTTACTAATTTCATTGTTTCCCAAAGTTTTTTTGTGTTAGAAGTATAAAAACTATATTCCATAGCTTGCCTGTGCTGTTCCTTTGCTTTTTTCAACTGATATTTTTATTCTTTCTGTGCCACTAATAGTCCTAACTTATACCTGTTCCTAAATGCCAGCTTTTTTTATTAATGCACTCTTTAATGTCCTTTGTAATGTAGGGCTTATTGTTAGAATAAACAACTACATCCTTTTTTTCTACCACATTACCAACACAGAAATTAATATATTCAGTCATTGTGTCGGTGGCCTCATCAAGCGTTTCCATGGAATCATCTGTCCATATATTAACGGTTTTGTGCTCTAGTTTGTGTGACTTAAAAACTGACCTATAAGAAGGAATCAAATGTACAACATTATGATCCGAATTACACAGAGGGGGCTTTGACTTCGCTATATATGCATTTTTAACATTACCATTACATTTATCCAAGATTTTCGTTTTCCTGGTGTCACAGCGCACAAATTGTTCAAAACCCGCTAACACAGATTCTACTTTACAATTATTAAAATCGCCCAAAAAGAAAATTGGGGCTCCAGGTGAGCGCTGAAGCTGCTCATGTGCACTGTCAGCGATGCATGCGGCAGCTTTACCTGCATTGCCCTTAGGCGGAATGTACACTGCACATATGATGACACAGCCGAATTCTCTTGGCAAATAATGTGGTCTAAGTGACAAACAAAGCAATTCGATATCAGGGGTGCACATCTTGGATCTTACTGTGTGTTGTTTACACCATCTGTCACATATGTACATACAAACTCCTCCTCCTTTCTTTTTTCCGGACTCAATGCAGCGATCTGCACGCACCAGCGTATATCCATCAAATTCAAGAAGTGAATCTGGAATTCCCCCGTGAAGCCAGCTTTCTGTAAACACCATACGATTAGACTCACGATATTCAAAGCAGGTCTTTGTGATGGCACGGAGTTCATCCATCTTAGGCGCCAGCGACCTCGCGTTGCTCATGATCACTGAAGGCAGCGGTGGTTTATTGGTTCGCCGGCGGAGACGCTCCCTAACGCCTCCCCGTTTTCCTCGCTTGCGCCGCAGCCGGGTCCCAGCATGTGTCGCACGTATAGCCGATGGAAGGTAATCCATCGCTGCGTAATGATGTTTTTTTAGAGACAGCAATGCACTCCTGGAATATACCAGTCTTTGAGTTTGGTCCCGTTGTAGTCCTAAGTCCAATGCAAAGCAAGGAATGAACATTTCCCCGATGATCAGAGCCAAGAATAGAAGGAACAGATACGCGGCCATTGTTTAAGTCCACAAACATTCGTGTTAATCGCAGAACACCTTGCGTCGCATTAAATGTGTTAACTTTACAATCCGGCCTCTAAAATACTAAACAATCATTTAAAAGGCGCTTAAACAAACAAACAAAACAAACAGTCGTAGCATGAGCCCGTGTCGCTGCAGAGCTGCGCCAACGGAAGTCACCTTTAGTCACCAATGGTATTCCTTTTCTTGAATGAGCTCATCCGGCATTTCTCATTCTTCTTTATACCCTTGTACAAGTTTTAAAACACCAGAGCCTCATTTTCTTTGATTATGTCCACCGGGCTCATCCTCATACTTAACTGGAGTTGTATCCCTGCATAATATCTTGTAAAGCGTCTATGTATCGTCGGGAATTTGTAGCTGTTAAAAATCTCCGCATTTGACTTTTTAATGTTCTATTTAAGCGTTCCACGATGCTAGCTTTCAAATCAGTAGCAGTTGCGAAATGATTAACGTCATGCTTTTTCATTACATCTTGAAAATGTTTGTTAAAAAAGTCCTCTCCCTGGTCCGTCTGCAATTTCTGTGGAACAAGACCCTCTTCGAGTATAGACTCAAACGCTTTAGTAACCTTGATCCCGCTCTTATTCCTTAAGCACACAAGCCCACACTTACTTGCTAAATACATCGATGCACATCAGCAAATATTTATTATTATCATTTGCCTTGGAATAGGCTGATATGTCGACAAGATCTGCTTGGAACTGCATATCCATCCCATACACCATAACTCTATTGCGTTTGTATTTTATAGGAGCGGTTCTGTGTAACGTGTAAGCGTCCTCCCCGGCCAACCAATCTGAAACCCGTTTATCACTTAGACGGACTCCGCTTTCCTTTAAGACTTTTAATAGTTTTTCACCATCTAAAGGACTAGGGTTGGACGGTGTGTAATAAGATTTTTTCATGAGCTCCAACATGTTGTCATTTCAACCCTCTGCAAAAAGTCTTAGTTACACTCCATCCGCAAATGTGCTGCCTTGCCAGGGATCAACAGCTTGATAGATGACTTTCTTGCACGACTTGACCAGAAGATTGTTCCTGATTTCTTGTAGCTTTGCTGTGATGAATGGTTCGTCTCTAAATTCATGCAGAATTGCACCGGCAATCCCTTGAATCCGCTGAGGATGTGACTTCAAGCTGCAATGTCGTAAAGCGTAGGCTATGATGAAGCGAAGATCGGGTTTTAACAGTTTTTGGGTCAGCTCATCAAAGTGGGAGTTGAAAAAGTATACGGGTGGTTAAAACAGACAGGAGTGCTGCAACTGGCTCGGAAAAATGCAATGTATAGCTCTCTTAGTTGGACTTGATGACTCCTGCGAACCAACACCACATTCTCAATAAAGAATCCTGCTGAAGATACAACAAACTCTCCTGGTCGCTTCTGAGTTTCCCACACTTCTAAAATGAAAAAAAAGACTTGAAAATGTGAAACTATAAGGAGAAGCCCAAAAGGGAAAAAAACTCTACAATCTACAATCCTCACTATTGATCCCGCCCTGTCGCTGGACTCGAACCAAGAGGTGCAGAAGCTCGACTCTTATCTCTCAACAAAGTCAAGCATGGGTGGAGCTTCCCACAGTGAACGCATTGCAATAAATGAAGTCAGTTCCCTCAAGAGCCAAAACGCACTCTGTTAACCCTCTGGGGTCTGAGGTGTTTTCTGGCCCTGGAGGTGTTCTGACATGCTCTGACATTTGTGCTTATTTCTGTTACTTGTGACATTTTCATGGCTAAAGTCTGATTACACTGTATTTAGCACAAACTCTGCTACAATAATATGTCAGCAGCATGTATGTAAAAGTTTGTAGTTTTTAGATAATGACATTTATGTGTGGTTTGTGAAAAAAACAAAAAAGATTTTTCACTGAAATAAGGTCATGAAACCCATACTGATTATTTCTTCACACAACTTTTGAAAATTGTATCACGTAGCCTAGAATATTTGCTTCAAAACTATGTGAAAATCACTTTAAATCATTTTTTTATATGTATTTCTTAATATAGATTTAGAATTTGTAAGACGTGTTTTGTGTAAGAAAGCTTTATGCGAGTAGGCGTAAACACATCCTGAATATTGATGGCTTTTCACACCTGAGAAAGACAAAGACACTCCCCTAATAGCCCTATTAGGAGCTATCAGGTCCTGTCATTCTGAGCAACCTTGCACAAAGAATGAGGAGATTTAAAAATAATGGCTTTTTGATTGTTTGGATTTATTTACAACACAACATAATCCAAAGATACACAACAAATGACAAAAAAGCACACTATTGAAAACAATGAGAGAATCAAGCAAGAACAGAGCTTCCTACTGCAAATGCCTTGCCATGAGTGTCTTCAACTCGCTCGAGAAATGAGCTCCGTGCAAACGCTAGATTCTATCCCTTGAGAGACAATCAAGCAAGAACAAAAGAACAAAAGCTCTTACCGTGAATGCATCACAATGAGCACATCCAGCTCCATCAAGAGTCAAACACACTCCAACAGATTCTCTAAGGGCGCTTTCACACTGGCAGTTTAGTGCGGACCGGGGAACAGTTCGCATGAAAAATCGCTAATGTGAACGCTGTCATCGGACCCAATTAAATGGCAATGAAAATTACCTATGAATTGTCATTTAAGTGAAATTACTGAACTTAAATATACAAGCTTTATAAAAATGATCTTTCTAGAAGAAAATTTCAGATGGCACTTAGAGGCTTTTGCATCTGAACTCTTCATATATATATATATTATATATATATATATATATATATATATATATATATATATATATATATATTATATATATATATATATATATATATATATATATATATACATATATATACTTATAGTTACAAAATAAAGACAGACTTAACTGTTCACACACACACACACACACACTGTTCTATTGCAGGCTATAGTGAGTCCACTGTGTTATAGGTAGAGATTGTTCAGAGTTGAGATTGGCATGTTTAATTTTTTTTTTTTTTTTTTTTTCTTTTTTTTTTTTTTGCATATTTGAAGTTATATTATGAAAACAATTTGTATTTCATTTTTGTTTCTTCAAAATGACCAGATGCAGCAAGTCAACTCAAAAGTTTTGAATTTGATCTTAAAGAAAGGTCCACTGTTGGATGGTAACGAGCGACATACAGTATGTTTGGTTGCATTTAAATTGAGCAATATTTCAGACACTGAATATCTCTGTACATCAACATCCTAGAAACAAAGGAAATATAAAAATTGACATGTCTATTGATTTTATTAGAGTATAAATTATGTTTTAATTAATAGGCAACAACAGAGAATGATTTTCTTAAAGCAACTTTGTTGTAATGTCCACAACATAAAGCTTCTGATGTTTTATAGTGCTTTCATTGTAAGTGTTATGATATTCTGTATTATTTGTTGGTATGGAACTGCTACTGAGTTACAGAAGAAATTATTAAGAAAAGTAGTAACAAGTAAATTTTTAGGGACTGCATAATCAAGCTTAGAAAGTATCTCTGAAGAGAGAGCGTTAAATAATAAAAATAATATTATGAATGATAAGAGGATCTTCTCGCCTCTGCTATTGAACTGTTGGCACCGGGCTGTCTGTATTTTTTACCCCGTTGTAGATTTAAATGGTCTTTCCTCAAGCAATTCAATTTTTGAGAACTGATGATGTTTGTCATTCTTTTTTTTATTTCTTTTTTTTTATTTCTATTGTATATGTTTAACTATGCATATTGTGATCTCTGATGCCTGTGTGAACATATATTTTAAATGTTATTATATATATATTGTGTGTGTGTGTGTGTGTGTGTGTGTGTATATATGTCATATGTTCATATATATATATAGTTACAAAATAAAGACAGCCTTAACTGTTAACACACACACACACAGCTCCATTGCAGCCTATGAGAGTCCCCACTTGTATAGGTAGAGATCGTTCAGAAAGTCCCCACTTGGCCAGTGTACAGCGACATTGGTCTGTTAGTAATATAGACGTGTGTGTGTGTGTGTGTGTGTGTGTGTGTGTGTGTGTGTGTGTGTGTGTGTGCAATGGCAAATGACAATGGCAAGTTAATTGTTAGGGACTGCATAACCAAGCATAGAAAGTATCAATGAAGAGAGAGCATTAAATAATAAAATTAATATTATGAATGATAAGAGGATCTTCTCGCCTCTGCTATTGAACTGTTGCCACCGGGCTGTCTGTATTTTTTACCCCGTTGTAGATTTAAATGGTCTTTCCTCAAGCAATTAAATTTTTGATAACTGATGATGTTCGTTATTCTTTTTTTTTATTTCTTTTTTTTATTTCTATTGTATATGTTTAACTATGCATATTATATAAATAAATAAATATATATATATATATAGTTACAAAATAAAGACAGCCTTCACTGTTCACACACACACACACACACACACACACACACACACACACACACACACACACACACACACACACACACACACACACATACATGTCTACATTACTAACAGGGGACTATCGCTCTACACTGGCAAAGAGGGGACTAGTGTTTCTGGTCATTTTGAAGAAACAAAAATGACATACAAAATTTTCTTTTAAGCTCCTTTTTCATAATATAACTTCAAATATGCATTTTTTTTTTTAAACATGCCAAGTGGGGACCTGAAACTCTGAACGATCTCTACCTATACAAGTGGGGACTCTCATAGGCTACAATGGAGCTGTGTGTGTGTGTGTGTGTGTGTGTGTGTGTGTGTGTGTGTGTGTGTGTGTGTGTGTGTGTGTGTGTGTGTGTGTCTATGTGAGTTGTGTGTGTGTGTGTGTGTGTGTGTGTGTGTGTGTGTGTGTGTGTGTGTGTTATAATTTGATGCTGATACTAATGACAATAAATGAATAAATGTCTAAAGATGATGATTGATAATAATTGATGATTATGGATAACAACAATACAAAATAAATAGGATGTAATAGACAATGCTAGCTTATGATGGATGATGATAATTGTGATGTCTGATGACTGATAATACATAAAACATACATAAATAGAAATGAAAATGATAGCTCATGATGGATGACAGTAATAATTATGTCTGATGATTACTGACAAAGTGTAATTATACAAACACATGACAATGAAAGCTCATGATACTAATAACAACAACAATAATGTGTCATTCACTATCCAACTTGCTATGTGCATTTTCAGGTATCTCCACTTGCAAGACAACAGAAAAGATGTGAACCGCTCTGACAAGCTCTGGAAAGTCAGATGGTTCCTTGACTACCTGAAAGATCAATTCCAGGAACTGTACGAAGTGGATGGCTTTGTCAGCGTGGATGAAAGTATGGTGAAATTCAAGGGGAGACTTGCTTTATATCTTCGCAATATCTTCCTCTCAAACCCACCAAGTGGGTGTTGGGTTATGGCTGAAAGCTCCACCGGGTATGTATCAAACTTCCAGGTCTACACCGGACGTGAGGGGGGGAGTAGCGAGAAGGGCCTTGCGCACCGCGTTGTGATGGATCTGGCTAGACCATACATTGGGTCCCATCTCTCCATTTTTATGGATAACTTTTATTCCGGGGTGCCGCTTTTTGAAGATCTGAAGGCTCATGGTCTGTATGCGCGTGGCACCGTTCGATCAAACAGAAAGGGAATCCCCCCAAAACCGCCTGCCATGGATAAGCATCAGTACCAAGTGTCTCAGAAGGATGACCTGACCTTCTGTGCTTGGCGAGATACAAATGTCGTTCTGGTACTGTCAAATTACCACGAGCCCATGTCAGAAGGGACTGTCAGGAGAAGACAGGGAGGCATCCAGATAGAGGTCACAGTACTAGCGTGCCTTTCTGACTATCAGAAGCACATGAAGGGGGTTGATCTACTGGATCAGATGACAAGCTACTTCAGTTTCAGCATCGGTCCAAGAAATGGTGGCGGAGGCTCTTTTTCTTTTTCCTGTCGGTCAGCTGCTACAATTCTTACATTGCTGCAAGGAGTGGTGGAGCCTACAAGGGTGGCTACAAAGAGTGGCAGGAGGACCTTGCACAGGAACTTGTCACCCCTGTGACAGCAAAGAGTGCTCCTCAGTGCGCCGCAGCACCTGTGGCAGCCTCAGCCGAGCACGACTGTGAAAAAATCTTCGACAAGAGAAAGATCTGCAGGGAATGTTCACTGTCGAAGAGTGAGGCCCGTCCTGGTGCAACAGTGTATGGCTGCAGACAGTGCAATGTGCCACTGCACGGAAAGCATTACCGCAGCACTCGACAGTGAATGATGAGTTGTGTTGAGTTGAATGTATGAGTTGAGACTGTACTGTTCTGTTGATCTGTACACCAAGTTATGATTATGGTTTCTTTGTGCTATGGTTTCTTAGTGCTATGGTTTCTCTGACGCTTTTATCAAAGGCGACATCCAAAAATACAAGAAACTAAATTTACATAAATTAATATTGAAATTGTTATGTAAAGTAACCCTCTGTTTTGTTTTGGGGTTTTTTCTATAACTTTGTATCAGTGATGGTCACTTGTCACTTTGGTACCTCAAAAGTATGAAATAATGAAATAAAAACGGATCTGTACTGATTTTCAAAATATTCTTGATGTTTTTGTTGTTTATAGATTTTTTTTAAAAATGCAGTTGAAGATTATGGCCAAGCAAGTCAGTCAAGTTGAAAGCCAAAGAAGTAAGCTCTGTTTTTTATTCCATGTTTTTATCTGCTATAGAGCCTGAGAAATTAAGATTTTAGTCTAAATTTTTTTTAAAGGCCTAAATGGTAGGGGTGTGCATTGGCACTGCCCTCACGATTCGATTCGATTACGATTCACCAGGTAACGATTCGATTCAATTCAATTCGATTCTACGATGCATTGCGATGCATCAAAATTCTACTGCACACAAGGCAAAATTTTCATCAGTCATGAGGCAATATAAGCAGTCAGATATTGAACAACAGATTTTATTGGCTGCTATGTGTGTATTATCACTCTCCTGTATCTTTGACATACATGTGATTAAATAAAATAAAATTGAATGGTACAGGGTATTGGATATGGCATTTTCAAACCTGAAAAAGAAAGCATAAATCACTGCTTTCAGTGCTTTGAATGAGAAATGTTTCTCTTCTCTCTGCTTGAGAACCATTTGAAATTAAATTTCAACTTTATTGTCCAACTCAAGGCCAGAAAATAAACAGTGTACTGAGTGTAGGGTGTAACGGTTCACAAAATTCATGGTTCGGTTCAATACGATACACTTGTGTCACGGTTCGGTCTGTTTTAGATACAGCAAAAAGAAAGAAATGCCAGAGAAATTTCCTTGATTTATTTATTTATTTATTTATTTTTGTATTAGAACTAACATCATAAAGTATGACATTTTTTTTCTTTGAGCAATGATGGAGCTATAATTGACTCTTCTTAGGAGCATATAAAACAGAACATCTCCTTGGAAAAAATTAAATGTAATTTTTTGTGCTTATAAACAAATGTTTATTTTAGTTCAGATTAACATTTGAGGGCAGCAATGTCATTCATAATGTCGAAATAAATCCGACATAACGTTACTTAAAAGCATTATAGCCTGGATATAGTTCATTCATGGCACAATGTTTCTTCCTGGTTTCCACGTCAGCGCTGTTTGATCCGTTAATAACGGAGAAATGTGAATGTTTCTCACTAGATCTCGCAGCGATGTTATTACTTTAGTGGCGAGTTCAAATGCTTTCTTTACTGGATCTCTTAGCGCTGTGTAGTAGATCGGCTCGCGCTGCGTTGGTCCAAACTGATAAACAGTCCGTCAGTAGCTCAGTTTCGTTCCGCTTACATTGCGTTTGCCATTTGATGTTGTGGTCGCGCCAGCGTCTACATTATGAGCGCGCTCGCGACGCGCTTACATTTGAAATAACCGTTCGGTTTGAAAATGCGTGCCTTGTACCGAACGGCTTAGTACGAATACGCGTATCGTTACACCCCTAAAACAGTGACATAATCGATTATGGCACTTTGCCGCATCGATGCTGAATCGTGCATGCCCCGCATTGCGATGCATCGCCGAATCGATTATTGTTGACACCACTACTAAATGGGTTAAGATGTCATTGAAGGCTTACAAGAATATAGATTCCATTGGTGTTTTCTTGTCTCTCTGGTCACCTTTATTTTGACAAACACTTTCTTCATGCAAATCATTGACCTCTGATACTATTATGATTTTGCACCATATGACTATGTAACACAGTTTGTTGTTATTGTGGCTTTATATAGCTATCAAAAATACAAATTGTGGATTTCTGTACCTGATGGTCTGAATGTTGTGCTATCAATAAAATTAGTTGGAGTTGCTATTTTCAGTGTGCTGACTTCCTGCTTCTTATATATATATATATATATATATATATATATATATATATGCAACCCTGGACTACAAAACATTTATATGTGTACAACAACAGTCATAAGTTGCACGGGTATATTTGTGGCAATAGCCAACAATACATTGTATGGGTCAAAATGATCGATTTTCCTTTTATGCCAAAAATCATTAAGACATTAAGTAAAGATCATGTTCCATGAAGATATTTTGTAAATTTCCTACCGTCAATATATCAAAAATTATTTTTTTCTAAGTGGATGCGGCAAAATTGCAAACAAAAATGGCCGGAAACAGGCCTACAAACTTCACCCTCTGCTGCCCGCTCTTTGGGAATTACCCACTCAAGTTTGGGATCTCTGTAAAGCTTCTGGTTTCATCTACTCTCCACAAAGTCATTACAGCGGAAGGCCAATAGATATTTAATTTATTCCCTTCATTAGTAATATGCGTTGCTAAGAACTTCATTTGGACAACTTTAAAGGCGATTTTCTCAATTTTTTTATTTCTTTGCAAATAAAAAGAATTGCAAATTCTTTGGTCCAGGGTCACATATATAGCTATGGTCAGATACTTGCATGTGTCATTATACTATTTACATTTTATTAAAAATCAAGCTCAAATTGAGTTACAAGATTTTTGACCAGCGAATGACAGATATAGTGGAATATAGGATATAGTTTATTGTAGCTATATGCAAGGTTGCAAGGTTTTGGCCCTATAGCCCGATGATATTCTTATTTGTAGCATTTTTTTTTTTTTACTTATTTTTGGGAATTTTCCACGGCACACCTGACAACCTGTCATGGCACAGTGGTTGGAAACACTGTATTATACCAACTGTTTTCCCCAGTATTTAAAGTTTCTGTACAATTGTGTTTTGTTTTTTTATTTTCTTTATTTTCATTTGGCCAACTTTGTTACGTGAATATTGTTTAGTTTATTTGTCTTTGTTTTCTTTATTTTTATTTGGCTGCTTGTACTAGATAAGACAGTATTCCAGCTACCAGGTGTGGTGTGATGCAGTGATAACACTATCAGTTGATTTGTTTGATGGTTGAATATTTATCAAAGTTATTTTCTGTTGAGATCAACATAGTGCCACAAATGTAGTGAATATAGATAAACATCTACTGAACCCGGAACATTCTACTAATTCTGATAAACAATTAACTTGAACTACTTATTTATCTGAATAATATACATAAAGTACAAAAGACAGTAAATCAGGACACTATAAAAGGAACATGAGAGACTGTGAGGATGACAGAGCAAGAGCTGGAAACAAACATCAGTGAAGAATGAAGGGTTTAGTATGTTTACTGCTGCTGTTGGAAACCTTTGTGTGTGTCGTACAGCATCAGGTAGATGGAGGACTCAATGAGAATGAGATCAGTCAACAGCTCAGATCTGAGGACGGAAGACAGAATCCACCTCAAACAGACACTTTGAGAGATGAAGCTTCAACTGACAGCCAACAAAACTACCATCTGTTCTTCACTGACATCCATGCAGCGCTGAGAGAACTGACCGCCACAGTTACAGAGCAGAAAGTGAACATCAGAGAACTGACCGCCACCGTTACAGAGCAGAAAGTGAACATCCGAGAACTGACCGCCACCATTACAGAGCAGAAAACAAACATCAGAGCTTTAGAGACGAGACTGAGGGAAGAGATGAACAAGAAAAAACTACAATACCGTTATCGTCTCGGTGTAAACTACAAAAAGTTTGCATGCATATTACATGATCAGTCTATAGTCTATACTACTATATTCGTAGTGTTTCTTTACAAAAAGCCATCACCATCTACTGGCCTGACAGCAGAATACAGCGTTTTAAAGCTTTTCCCCGGATCAGTGTGAATGGGGATCGTTTTGACAACGTTGTTGCCGGTACACGAAAAACGCAAAGAAAAAAACTTGTCTGTTTTTAGGAAATCATTGTCGTGTAAACGTAGCCTGAAATGATCTGCCATCTTTCAAAGCTTTTACACAGTGTGCTTGATAATAAAGCGATCATGCAGGAAACATCTGATTCTGTATCTCTTGTTATTTGATCTAGGTGTTTTCACAGCCCCACTGAAAGGAGCGTACATGTTCAGAATCTCTGTATTTAGTTATGGCCCAACTTAATCAGCTGCATCCATTTATAAGAATGAAGAGCGTGTGGTTATGGCATATGCTCGTCAGCCTCAGAACGAGTTAAACTCCTCTAATGGAGTTGTGTTGATCCTGGAGGTTGGAGATGTTGTCTATGTGAAACTTTGGCCTAACACGAGGATATTTGATAACGTAAATAATAACCACAGCACTTTCAGTGGTTACCTACTGTTTCCCTTAAGCCGAGTTCAGACTGCACGATTTTCAAAGTAGTCGGGTCACTGTTCTTTTCACACTGCGTGACTATCTGGGGTAACATTCAGTTGCTGGTATGTTCACACTGCATGATGCATCGGCGACAGGAGGTTTCACACTGCATGACTTTCAGGAGGAATAATCACCGACAACTTCTGTCTGGTCTGCAAACTACGTTTCGCAACCAAACACACGCGAGAAGTGATAAGGAAATAGCGCAAAATCCCGCGTGCGTAAGACCACAGTTCTCGCGCGAGACTAAAATTGTTATTAAAAAAGATAGCAAGAAGCTTGCGATCCAAATTGTCTGTGCACTGATTTGCAGCGAAAAGGAGAAAAAGAAAAACATATTATGCATGAGGAAATGGCTGGGAAGACAAGGGGAGCAAGGACTGTGTGTTCTGCAAAGAGAGTTGGGGGTAAATAAATAATTTTGCAATGTGCTACTGTTGCTGTTGGTCAAGCAAATGTTTGTGCTTTGTTTCTGTTTGATATAATGGTAAATATATCTATTAAAATACTGATATTGTGGCCTATAACTCCTCCCCGAACTCCCCGCTGCTCTGTATCATGCTCTCTCATTGGCTGTAGGTCATCGCCGATGTAGTTTTCAGTCAGAACACTTTCACACAGCAGGATTTTGAATCACCGACAGGTCCAGATATTTAGCATGCCAAATATCTCACGGGCGTTGGCGACTCGTCGGTGATTCTCTCAGATCGCGTCTTTACTCATTCACACTGCGTGATTGTCACTCGCGTGAACGAGCACCGATTTGCCTGTGATTTCGGGCATTTGTCGGCGATTTCTCAAAACCTGTCGGCGAGCCAAAATCGGGGCTAAAATCGTGCAGTCTGAACTCGGCATAAAGAGAACAGGAGCTTTGCAGAATGTGATTCCAATAATTCTGATCCTTCAGCGTATGATTTAAGATGAAACCCATGAAGAATCATTAACATATAAACATGTATTAATGTGAACTAATGTGTGTGTTTGAAATTTGCAATAGATTACTGTATAAAAGTCTGTATGGGACACTATACTCATAAGTCCTAACTGTCTATTAGTGTTGTCACGATACCAAAATTATTTTTTCGATACCGATACCAAGTCAAGTATTGCGATTTCGATACTTTTTCGATACTTTTCCTGAAAAGGGAGAAACACTCTCAAATATCATTGCTCTGCTTTATTTTAAAACCGGGACAACAATCTAATCATATAACACACTAATAAATGAACATGAACAGCAGATATATTAAACATTTGAACAAAATATGAAATATTTTATCAATTTAGCAGCATTATCTTATTTATCATAAGAAACATAAGAGCTTTATCTTGATTCTGAACTTTGAATAAAAATATGAACAGCGATTATATTAAACAATGTTTAATATTGGTAACATATGATGAGCCTCATTGGTAATATATTTGACATGTGGGGAGAGAGTTGTGGAAGGCCTATACTTCATGTTAAACATAAATATATAGCAGCAAAGACAACGTCGGCAGTGTTGACGGCAAAATAGGCTACAGAATAATTCGTTCTGTATTGAGAGGTGCAATATTTGAAAATCAATCATATATTTTTAATTACATTTATTGTATTTATGTCAAAACTTTCAAACATCAAAATGTCATTCATTAATATGTATTCGTGTCAAAATTACATAGAAACATGAACATCTTTTCCTATTCTGTTTTGCCAGGAAACGCTTCCAACACGCGTGCGTGTCGCGTGAAAAATAGGCGTCGGTTCTGTTTCTAGCATGCTCGAGCTGCGCCCAGACGCGTGTCACGCAGGCAGTTAACATGGGAGCCGAAACAAAAACGGACACGACACGCAGCCAGTGTCGCCGGCCTTACAAATCTGGAACGCGGTCATTCTTAGAAGTATCGATACTAATAAATTAAGGAATCGTGACGTTTTTAATTTCCGGTTTACTTTTGAGGTATCGGTGCACCGTGCAACAGAGCAAGGTAGGCAACGTACTTCCATATGTCACTCCTCGCGTCATATTTGTCTACGAGTCATGGACCACTTGTGCTCGCACATGCAGTCATCTCGCTGTAGTGTTTTGTCACATGGCACTGACAGCGGCAGGTTCTTTGCTGCGTGCATCAGGAAAAAAACACAGACGTCCATAGGGAGGTTTTTTTTTTAAGTATCGATACTGAAAAATTTAGGTATCGTGATGTTTTTAATTTCCGAGTATCGCGATACTTTTGAAGTATCGATACACCGTGCAACACTACTGTCTATACATGTAAGTTTGTATAAAGAGTTTCAGCACTGAGACAGACAGGACCCATGAATATCACGTGAGACTCAAGTGTTTTGTTAACCCCTTACCAGACACCCCCCATTTTGGCAAGCAGGGCATAAATGACATACCCAAAATAAAAAAGTTGCTGCTCATAATTCATTCTGAATAGACACAATACTTGAGAGTTTACATTTCAAGACTCAGAATTACTCAGACTGTTATTAATATGGAGATATATAAGCTCATACATAAAAAAAAGAAAAAGTAAAATAAAGCTGCAAGCAGCAATTAACAGGTTTCAAGACCTTCATGCCAACTGCTGTTAAAGTCCCCGTGAACCGGAAGTTGCAAACGACTTTTCTCCAGTGTTATGACGTATTTCCCAGTGAAACGGAATATTGAACAAGAGGGCAGGGTTTTACTCTAGCGCTCCTCCTCTCAATCTCTGCTCATAGCAGACTAACGGTTTGAGGGGAGTGGTTACGCGTTGCCCAAACCAATTCCTCAAACCTACGTCATCGGAGAAGGTCCTCCAATGCAGAGGGGAGGGGCATTTTCAGATTTTGATTAAAGATTACCATGGTAAAAATTTTTTTTTTTTAATATTTTCTTGCACGGATTAATTGTTCACCACAAGACTAGTAATATGCGCTAACAAAGTAAATAGGGTCAATTTTGATTTCATGGGGACTTTAAGATCTAGGGCCAGGGGTGCCCAATCCTGCTCCTGCCGATCGACTGTCCTGCACAGTTCATCTCCAACCCTAATCAAACACACCTGCCTTTAATTTTCAAGTAATCCTAAAGACCTTAATTGGTTGCTTCAGTTGTGTTTGATTAGGGTTGGAGATGAACTGTGCAGGACAGTCGATCGACAGGAGCAGGATTGGACACCCCTGATCTAGGCCAATCTGAAATGTAGGGCTGACAGCCTGACACCATAAAATATAAAATACCATAAGCATGCTTTCACATGCGCGCACACACACACACACACACACACACACACACACACACACACACACACACACACACACACACACTTTGTTGTAGATATAGATATTTGAAATAAACTATATAGAAAATTCTTATTTCAGGCCTCCCATTTAAAACATAATTTTCAGGTGTCATTTCAATCATAATGTGATATTGCAAAATATGATGCATAAAATGAACAATTGAAGAGGTGAATTTTGACAAAGACATTTGTAATGTTATTTTAATGATTTTTATAAAAGTTTAAATATGATTTCAAATGCAAATAATTATTTTATTTTGTTGTTAAACATTCACTGCATTTTAAAACATCACACTCTTACTTGATCTGGACAAATTTGAGTATCATTAGAAAGATTAAAGACTCCAGAGCTTTGATATTTGACCACTGTTTATGATAAAACTAGGTTGCAGTGACATTCATTTCTTAATTTATGTCAGGATTGCAAAATAATCAATCTGTAATATATGATATTTGAAACAGAATATCAACACTCATATGAATTCACTCACATCTACTGTGGTTTATTTGGGAAATCAAACAGGAAACTACAAAAAAAAAACAAGTATCTAACTTGCATCAGTCAATGTTGATTTACTGGTCACCATAAACATCATTGACACATTTGACAGACCAAAAACAACACCAGTGAAAAAGGCAAATATGAGAAACGTGGAAAATATTTAGTAGGTTTGGAAGACAAACCAGGACAGAATTCCCAAGGCAGGAGTCTTTGCAGAAGCAGGAGTGGGTCGTGTAGCCGTTGAATTGAGTATTAGAGGCAAAAGCCAAAAGGCCCGAACGCTTCGGCTGGTGCTTGTCACATCTTGTTTTGGATTTGTTTCATGCCTTAATTTGCAGTCTGTCACAGTCATGTTTCCTGTCATTTCATGTGATTCCCTGGCCGTCATGTGATCCTGTACTCCCCTTGTCAGGTTTCCTTTGTTCTCATTGGTTATTTGTGTTCATTCCTTTCAGGTGTGACTTGATAGTCAGTAGTCCTTGTGTGTATTTAAGCCCTCATGTTTGCTTTGTGACTTTGTAACTGGTGCTACAGAGGTTGAAAGTTTTGTAGCACAGGCCAAACAGTTGTAGCACAAGTATAAAACATTTGTTATCATCCCTGAAAACAAACACGAGTAATGGAGTTCATCACTTAAAGAGGCATTGATGTTCCATAAAGTGCACAAAAAATACAAATCATCACAAAAATTGTTTTTAGACAAAAATGGAAGAGTGCAGAAACATACCACCTCTTACACATCAACATTACACATCAAAGTAGAACAGATCTGTGGGCATGTTAAGGCGGGCATACACTGTGCGATTTTCGTCCGATTTTGAGCCGAATTCTGACTCGTGCGACTTTTTTTCGGGTCGGGCCGATTTTCAGCTTTGTCGTGCGTCGTTTGTCGTGCAGTGTTCGTGCAGTGTACAGGGAGAAACGAAAGGCGATTAACCTCTCACGACTGGCAATCGGATGGTCGGATGGATTTCTGACATGTCAGAAATTTTGGTCGCCTCTCGTGAGGTATCGCACTGTTGAAGCAGAGCTACGAACCGATTTGCCGTGTTTCCCTCACTGCGCCTGCGCGAAAACAGAAACGAAACCATGGCGACACGGCGTGTAGTGTGGACTGAAGTGATGGAGGCAAAACTTGTGGAGTTATGGCAGCAACATGTCAGCCTTTTCGACGTGTCATCGTCAACTTACCACGACAGGAATGCCAGAGAGAAAAGTTGGGAGGATATTGCTGCTGAGCTGCAGCTGCCTGGTAAGTTAATGTATTTGTGTTCGCTTGTCCCTTGTGTGTGTGTGTGTGTGTGTGTGTGTGTGTGTGTGTGTGTGTGTGTGTGTGTGTGTGGAGAGAGAGAAATTCTATTCCGAATTTATATTCTAAAACTGCATTGTCAGTACTATATTCCAAATGTCATACTAATAAAGCAGCTTGAATTTGAACTAGAGAGAGCGCGAGATGGTCCTCTCTCTCTCGGTCTGTCTCAAGCTTGAGTTAACATTTGAATTAACGTTACATTCTGTGTGGGACTAAATTATTCATATTTAGTAGGCTATATAAACTAGTCAGTCATTTAGGTCCATGTAAATAAATCAAAAACTTAAAACACTTCATATGTAATTTGTATATTTCTTCTAATGTTTTTGTCCTGTTGTGATATACTCTCCAAATGTGTCTAATTTGCTTTTATTTCTAACAAGTAAAAAAACATTATATATATTCATTACAAGGTGATTACTTAAAACATTTAATTTTGTGTGTGTGTGTGTGTGTGTGTGTGTGTGTGTGTGTGTGTGAGAGTGTGTGAGAGTGTGTGTGTGTGTGTGTGTGTGTGTGTGTGTGTGTGTGTGAGAGAGTGTGTGTGTGTGTGTGTGTGAGAGAGTGTGTGTGTGAGAGTGTGTGTGTGAGAGAGAGAGAGAGAGAGAGACTGTTATAATAGGAGGATGCAGTAATAACAAAGAGGAAAATGTTGTTGTAATTGCTGTTGTTTTTTTGCAGTGAATGAGGTGAAAACAAGAATAGCATCACTAAGAACCCAGTATGGCAAACTTATAAAGCCTAAACCCAGTGGCAGTGGACAGAAACCCCTTACATCCAAGCAAAACTGGATCCTCAGACATCTGGACTTTTTAAAGGCCCATGTGATACACAGACCCACCGAATCAACTCTGAGAGTAAGCGATAAGAAATGTCTGCAAACCTAAGTTGTGTTGTCTTGTCTCTACTACACACTAAAAAAATGGTTCTTCAGCGGTTCTTCAGGGGTTCTTTGCGGTGGTTAAGGTGCTATATAGCACCTCTACCATTTAAAGAACCTGTTAAGCCCAGTTCGGTTCTTCAGCGGTTCTTTAGCGGTTCTTTGGGGTGGTTAAGGTGCTATATAGCACCATTACCATACAAAAAACCTGTTAAGCACCTACAGTTATTTATATTAAAGGTTCTCTCTCTCTAGTCTCTTAGTTTAGTTGGTGATAGGATTAGAAAAACGACATTAAAATATAGTGATTTTCCTGAATACAAGGCCCGCCTATATATATTCCAGGGCCCCCACACAAGACTTTTTGACCACAGAAAAAAAAAAAAAAAAAAAAAGATTTGTGTGGATGTTAAGTCAGATATATAGCCTACCGAAATTATGTCACAAACTTCAATAAAAAGCTATATTCATATATTAACTGCTTTTTGTTATTTGTGTAGGCCTAGTCAAATAATTAGGCTAAACAAATGAGTGACGAGAGAAGTTATGTTTAAAAACGTGTTTAAATTTATACTTACAAAATTTGAAAATGTTTCAAGAACTTGTTGTTGAATTCTGTCATTTTGAAAGTAAAAAAAAAAAATCATAATAAATAAATATATAATTAAAAACGTACGCGCCGATTAGTGTGCACTGTGTATGTCAGGTGCACGTGAGCGAGCGCGAGCGCCATATTCCTCAAAGAAAATTCTAGAACAACTGCGTCGTTGGACCGTTGGACTCGACTCAACCAAAGCCAGGATGAACAGACTTCAACAAGAGACAGAAGAAGATATTTTTTTCGAGGTGAGTGTTATAGCACATACTGCGACAGGAATATACTATTAACGTTGTCAGGGGAAACTTTTTATTGTATTTTGCAAATATTTTACCATGTTTTG
The DNA here is from genome assembly GCA_023718395.1 of Leucaspius delineatus. Taxonomy (NCBI): domain Eukaryota; kingdom Metazoa; phylum Chordata; class Actinopteri; order Cypriniformes; family Leuciscidae; genus Leucaspius; species Leucaspius delineatus. The sequence continues at coordinate 5,368,632 of CM043361.1, read as the reverse complement.
TGACGTTAATGCTAAGGTTAGCTGACTGTGGAGCCTGACCAACCTTGTTGGCTAATAAAACGTTAACTTGAAGGTTGATTTTTTTTTTTTTTTGCCCAATAAACAAAGCGAATAGTATCCCATTGACGTAAGTTTTAACCAAACACACTGAAACGCCTGGTCTGGCCTGGTCTAACTTAATCGACAAAGCTCGAGCATTAACGTTACACAGAGAAACGTGTAGGAGTGTAACTTAGGTGTAGGAGAAACGGTTGGGGGTATTTGTTGTTTCACGAACACTGAAGTGTAAGTAAGTGTAACGGGGTCGTTATTTTCTTGACTATCTTTAGATATAACGTTATAACACTCCCGTGTAATATCTTTATAATATTGGTGGTCTAACGGCTGACAGTTTGTTCCCCCAGTGGCGGGCTTTCGTTACCATGGATACTGTGTAGTCTTTACCTGTAGTGTCTCGCCTGCTAGTGTCTAGAGTACCCTTAGGGCACTCAAATTTAACTAATAGATATCACCATGTAACTTTCCTAGTTGATTATTTACATTAAGACAATATTATTTTGTATTACAGGTTTTTGTAAAATGTTATGTTTACATATGCAAATGGTATTTTGTATCTAATCAAAATATCCACTAATTTGCATATTTCAAGAACTGAAACACTGGATTAAGCCAGGTTGAAAATTATTATTTTATTTTGTTGACATATTAGACTAGAATGTTTTTACACAGGGAATTTCAGGTATCTCTTTTTATTACTTCATAAATCATAATATGGTCAACATGCACAAAATAATTAAATAATGAATGTTTGTCATCACTGGGCTGCAGATAGGTCTATAGGCTTCATCCTAGTGTTGTAATTTGTTTTGTTATTTTCTCCCTTTCTTCAGGTTATGACAGACTTCAAATGTTGGACTTCTGTCCAAGTTTGCCAGTGGTTGAGAGATATTGACTTGGGGGAATTCTGTGAAACTTTTGTGGGTGAGCTTCAAGTATTCTGTGATCGATGCACCAGTGCCCTAACTGCCATGTAAGAACAGTCTCTTACAACAAATACCTCAAACACCTGCAGTATTTCCATGAGAATGAGCCACATTTCTCTGTTGTATGTGGACACAATGGCTGCCAAAAAAGGTACAAAAGAGTGAGTTCTTTACGTGTCCTTGTTTTTCGGACTCAAAATCTCGAGAGACGCAGAGGATTCTGAGAACAATCAGGAGATTCCAGGCACCTCAACTACTTCTAACGATTTCGAGGAGACTTTTGATTCTGAAGAACCAAATATCTCTTTTTCAGAAAAAATATGTGGATTCAGATCACTAATTGAGAGACATTTCGCATTGTTTTGTTTAAAACTTCAAGAAAAGCACATCCTCCCCCAAACTGTTCGGCATACTATAACTCGTGAAGTGAAAATACTCATTGAACTTTTTAATGAACAGTCTAGGGACCTTCTACACTTCTGTCTAGAAGAAACAAATATCAATATTGACAATCATTCAAACTTGAAGTGCTTGGTTGAAGACAACCTCTTTGGGAAGTGTTTTGATGTTGTTGTGTCAGACTATCAGTTTGAGAGATACTGTATTAGCGAGTTTGGGTTAATTGAACCAGTCGAGTATTTACTCGGATATGACTCAACAGGAAGAAAAGAGACTTTCCAGTATATTCCCATTTTGGAAGTTTTAAAAAATATTCTGAAAAGAGATGATGTTTTTCATTATGTTGTGGAAAACCCAGTTTTTGATGGAGAAACACTTAAAGACTTCACAGATGGATTAATTTTTCAGCAGCATCCCTTTTTTGATGGTTCTGAGACACAGCTGAGGCTCCAGTTATATACTGATGAATTTGAAATTGTAAATTGTTTAGGATCCAAAAGGCAAATCCACAAAATTTGAAGTGTCTACTTTGTTCTTGGAAATATTCCTCTGAAGTATCGTTCCAGTCTTCAAAATATACATGTGGCTGTACTTGTCAGAAACTGATTGCTTCAGAAGTATGGTTATGAGCAAATTTTGCATCCTCTTCTTCGTGACCTTTGTGAACTTCAGTGCCATGGTGTATCAGTTGACATTGAAGACCAGTCCTGCGTTTTCAAAGGCTCCGTGATTTCCATTTGTGCTGACAATTTATCAGCCCATTCCTTGGCTGGCTTCAATACTTGCTTTAGTCAAGGACGGATCTGTCATTTCTGTCTGTGCCATCACCGTGACATTGGTACCAAAACTGAGGAAAGTGAGTGTATTCTCCGGACTCCTGACACATACCGTAGACATTTACAAGTGTCAGATGGTAAATCCTTGTATGGTGTTACTGGACGCTGCCCTTTTGATAAACTGCCTCATTTTGAGGTTACTGAATCCTTTCCGCCTGACTTGATGCATGATATTCTTGAAGGGGTCATCCCACAGGTTCTGAAATTAGTCTTGCTGAAGCTTACCCGTGAAAGGCTGGTAACACTGGAACAGTTTAATGAACAGCTACAACAGTTCCCCTTTGGACAAAATGATATCACTCACAGGCCTGTTTTGCTGAAACCATCTGCTCTGCTGCAAGGTGTCATCCCAGGAAAAGCTGTTGAAAAACTAACCCTTTTCCGACTCTTACCTTTTTTGATTGGAAGCTTCATCCCTCAGGAAAACACTTACTGGGCTCTCTATTTGCTATTTAGATCTATATGTGACATAGTACTGGCACCTGTGATCAAAACAAGTTGGCTGAGTTCATTATCTGCTCTCATCGCAGAATTTCTGAAGAGTTTTCAGAAGCTTTTCCCTGACAACTTCACTCCAAAGATTCACTTTCTGGTTCACTATCCTCGATTAATCAAACAGCACGGTCCACCGAGAGCACATTGGTGTCTCAGGTATGAGGCCAAACACCTGTACTTTAAGCGCCTTTCATCGATTGTAAACAATTACCAGAATATTGCAAAGACTCTGGCAAAGCGCTATCAAATGCGCCAGTGTTGGGAAGCACAATCAACTGGACACCATGGCTCGGAAGATGTCCCGTACTCTTTAATAGAGATAAGTTTGAATGCACTACCCGCTCAGCTTAGAGAGATTATTGCAGAGGACACTGCTGAACTGAGTGAGACACTCTGGAAAACCAAACAAGTGATATATGACAGAGTCAAATACACCACTGGAGACTTCTTGATCCTTGACCTTGTGCATGCTGAGGAAATCCCAGTTTTTTTGAAAGTTTTACATATTGTCAAGTACCACAGTCAGTGGAAATTGTGTGGAAGACTTTACAAAACTTGGTGCTTCTCTGAGCATCTGCATGCCTACGGTGTCCAGTCGACAACTCAGTGGGTGGCCATTACACCTGGAGAGGAAACTGACTTCCATGCCCTTGACGCATACACGGATCAAGAAGACAACCTGTTCATCACACTGCTTCATCGGCCTGTGAGATATACTAAGTTATTTGCAACTTCAAATTGATTTAAGTTTAGGCTAATGATTTGTTTGATTTCATTGATGAACAGAATCGGAATCTTGGTGTTAGCGATGCAATGTGCCAGTCAAGCTTTAATTTGTAATTAACCAGTACCACACTCAACCTATTTTACCAATGCTCTCCTGAAAGGAGATTAGCATTTGCTAAGCTACAACATCATTAATTTAGCTCTGACTACTGCAATTGATCAACAGAATACAAATTTATCACAAGATTTTGTCACTCCCTGGAATGTAGCTTTGCCAATCACAATGCAAGGTCTAATTGATAAATTCATAATAATGCTTGCTATTTGTTGAACCCCTCCTTCTTAATTAAATGCTTTCTCGTTTCCAGAACATGAGATAGATGGAGCCACTCTTGCTATTATCTCAGAGAGGATGTCTGAGAGGCTCATTCCGGTCATCCGCAAGCAGAGTCTGTTTCTGGCCCAGTTGGATATACTTAAAAGCACACCAATGTCCAGGTAATCAGAACAGTATCCCATATGCCAAAACACAGCACTGTGCCCACTCTGTTACATTGTAGTTCACCAGTGTTTTACTAACTGCTAATTTGCTAATTTGATTCTATTTTTTGATGGCCAAGTCTCTTATTGAGTTTCCCTTTTCTTCCTCCAATTTTTTCTCTGTAGAGAGAACCCTCCAAGAAACAATGATAACTCCAGCCAAGCACAGTCCGGTCCAGATACCTCTTTAGTGATTCCAACAGTGCTGAGGATGGCCATAGACAGAAGAGATTCTGATCTGAAGAGTGCAAGTAAAACAAAACTACGAAATCTATTGATCCAGACTCTTTTTGACCACCTCAGTAAGAAAACAATGTAAGTTGCTGCTACTTGTGCCTTTCTAGCTTGATTAATGCTTGATTAATTGCACTGCAACCAATACAATACATCCAATACATGATTCTTGCCAGACGTACATAACCAAGAGTGTCATACGTAACAAGGGTCATATGTAACTACGGTTGGGTACCGAAAAATAATACAATATTTGTGTAAATTTTGACCTGAAATTTCGTTAAAGCCCCTATTCTGTGTTATTGTGGGTATTGGAAGGCATTCATTTTGTGTATGGGTGGTTTGAGATATTTTCCGGGAAACTGAAATTTATTACATATCATTTTTAGTTAACAAGTTTTGACTTGTCTGGCTCCTGAACAGTTTAATTAATAATTTTTGGGGGGGCAGCTATTGTTACAGCCTTATTAAAAGACTGCTATACATGTGTGTAACGTCTGGCTGGTAGTTGAAGGCACAAGATGAAGATGAGGGTTAAACGCAATTTTTACTGATCAAACTCAGGCAGGACAGACACAACCACAACTAACATTAACGAGAATCAACAAGGGAATGACAGAACAGGGAGTATAAATTCACAGTATGAAATGAGGGAACTAACCAGACACAAGTGGAGGAAGATGAACTAATCAGCGACTAACGAGTACATGTGCAGCCTAGACAGAACATAATTGTGACAATGTGCCACTACCCTTAGAATTTTCAGTGTGTAGTTGCTATGGCTAGTATAGTTACTAACACCAGTATGCTTTTCTCTTTCAGGTACCCAACTCATCTTCAGTACATTGAACTTCTGTCAAAAGTAACAATGGACCATCCATTCCTTAGGGAAAGTATTGGGTCTGGATATGTAAGTTTTCAATTAATGTTATTCAAAATGAATTCATAGTTTTACAAATTAATAATAATTAGAAATTAATTATTGGGGACACCAGCTCACTCTCAAAACTAGGGCCCTGGTCAGAGTGGATGCGCTCAGGGAACCTGTAGACACAAAAGACACAATCCCATAACTTTCTGGCCACTTGTTTGGCAGTCTGGTTCCTGCAAGGAAAGGCAAAAGCCATTTTCGTAAAGTGGTCAGTCGCCACCAGCACATCAACAGAGTTCTTGTTCTTATCCTCTGCTGACCAAAAATCAATGCAGACCAGTTCCATGGCAGCGGAAGTTTTAATACTTTCCAAGGGGGCTCGTGCTGAGGGCTCCGGGGATTTTGCAAGTACACACCTCTCACAGCATCGCACATGCTCTCTCGTATCTCTCTCCATACTGGGCCAGAAGAAACGTTGTCTCGCCAGATGGAGCGTCCTCGCCTGTCCTTGATGCCCTGCCAAGTCATGAACTCCCTTCAAGGCATCACCCTTCAAACTGGCTGGCAGTAGCAACTGGAATCTTTTCATCCTACTCACAGGGTCCTTCGTTTCTCGGTACAAGACACCATTCCGAATGACTAGCCTCTCCCAGTGTTTCAGTAACGCCAACGAACTGGGGCCCATACTGTGCCTTTCTCGTCTAGATGGGCGACGTCTGCGGACCACAAATGGAAGAACCGAAGATATAGTGGGGTCCTGAAGCTGCTTATCTGCCAATTCGCACAGAGTGAGTGAGGGCAGGGTACACTGGCCTGCAGTTTGCAGCTGTTGGACATGTTGGCCAAGACAAAGAGCCCTGTTCTCCACACCACTCCTCCAGGAACTGTGAGAGGCTAGAGCAGCTCTGACTTCAGCTGCACTGTAGGAGCCTGCGGTGCCATGTGGTGGCTCGTGCTGTTGAACCACTTGGAGGTGTTGGACGCCCAGTCTGAATGTCTGTTGCACCTCCTCAGCCTCCGCACCTTCAGCCTCCTGCACTAGGCTACCATATGGCTCTTGGATCAGACGCCTGCTAACTGAAGTGGTAAAGGGATCTCGACTGAGTGCATCTGCTACAACATTTTTTGGGCCTGGGATGTATTTCAGGTCGAAATTGTATGAAGACAGTTTGGCTACCCATCTCTGTTCGTATGCATCGAGCTTGGGCTTGGTCATGATGTGGGTCAGCGGGTTGTTGTCTGTCCACACGGTAAAGTCATGTCCCTTCAGCCAGTGACTGAACTTCTCAGAGACGCTCCATTTCAGTGCCATAAACTCAAGACGATGAGCGGGATATCTTTGCTGTGACTTGCTGAGGGTCTTACTGGCAAAAGCAATGGGGCGAGCCTTGTCTTCCCCTACTGGCAATTGTGACAACACAGCCCCAAGCCCGTCCAGGGATGCATCAACAGACAGGATGAATGGTCTGGAGAAATCAGGATGGGCCAATACAGCACAGTTGAGCAGATCTGTCTTGAGCTTCTGGAAAGCCTTCTCGCATTCAGGAGTCCAATCCGCTGCAGTCAGTTTCCTGTACATACCCGCACCTCCACCACTCCGACCAGTCCGGCCTCTCCTCTTCTGGCCTGCCGTCAAAGCAAACAGGGGCTTGGCAATGGCTGAGCAGCCAAGAATGAAAGACTGGTAGAAGAACACCATGCCAAGAAATGACTTAAGCCTCTTTACAGATGGGGTATGACCATCCTCCTCCATCAGAGCCTCCTTTGGCATCTTGCAGATGACATCAACTTTGGTGGGATCCACCGTGGCATTTCTTGGGGCTCAGCTTGAGGTTGTTGTCTCTGAGCTTACCGAAGACCACTTGGAGCCTGTTTAGTGCTTCCTCTTCAGTGGGCGCAAAGACAAGTAGGTCGTCTAAGTAGCAGAGCAGGCTTGTGAAGTTAAGGCTGCCAAAGATGCTCAGCATCATACGCATGAACGATGCTGGGCTGTTACAAAGCCCCTGCGGCATCCTGTTGTACTCGTACAAACCAACAGGTGTCGTGAAGGCTGTATACTTCTTGTGGTCTTCACACATCGGAACATTATAGAAGCCCGAGGTCAGATCCATTGTACTGAAAACAGCATTACCTCCCAGTGCTGCTAGACAGTCGGCCTGATGAGGCAGAGGGTGAGCATCTTTTAAAGTCCGTGCATTAAGCCACCTAAAGTCTGTGCAGATTCTGAGCCCACCATCTTTCTTCCACACCATGACGAGAGGGGATGCATACTCACTGATGGACTTGCGGATGATCCCCCTCTCCTCCATGTCAGAGAGCACTCGTCGTAGCTGTTGGTAATGTGCAGGAGGGACTCTCCTATATGGCATGCGAAATGGGCGATCGTCTGTCAGGCGAATGCTGTGCACAAACTCTCTCGCCTCGCCACAATCAAGTGAGTGTCTGGAGAAGATGTCTTCATACTCTCCAACCAGTTCGACAAGACGTTTCTTCGCCCAAAAGCTGGCTTGGCATGAGTCAATGTCCAAATCGCTCAACCCCAGGTTGGACAGGCGTTCTTTGAGGTCAGCATCCGTGGCAGGTGAAACCATAACACTCTCTGGCTCCAAGCCCTCCATCTCACACAGACCTTGCTGAACGTTGAAGTCCTCCACAGCAAGACACGGGAACACATCAGCGATGATGGCATTACGTCTCAATGTGATTGGCTTCGGCGAAAGATTCGTCATCTTCAAGGGCACCCACCTGTCAGCCCACATCGCAGTGATGACACGACCCACAAGGACATCCCGTGGACTTGACCTGGAACCACATGGCTCCACAATGACTGTGCTGCCTGGAGACATCGGCACCTTGCTGGACAGCCTACCCCACACCAGGTGTTCGTGCTGCGGTTCCAGTGTGACAGCATGAGGCAGCTTCAAAGGGCCGATCTTGTCTGGGACATCCTCACTCTTCCATCTTGTGGTGCAGGACAGCATATCAAGGAACTGGTCACAGTCTGACGGTACTCTCTTGCCTCCAGCTGATATGAGTCTCCAGTAGTTTTCATCGCTCTTCATGGTACGTGCGAGGTGCTTGAGGACGTTTGAACCGATGATGAGCTCATCACGCTGGCCCGGCACAAGCAGAACAGGAACAGCGCACTTCACTCCATACACAGACAGCGTCAAGTCATACACTCCTTTGGGACGTGTCTGCTTTCCCCCACAACCGACAAGCACAATTCTTTCGGCTGATTCAGGCTCTTTAAGAAGGACTCCCGCCACCTTGAGTAATGCTTCAGCCCCCTCACTCATCGTACAAGCCATGGATCCTGAGTCAATCATGCCCTTCAGCTTCACCTTGTCATTAACCACAACCTGGACGTAGAATAATTCACTGAAAGCTGGCACCTCTCCAGACCGTTGAACCACGACCTGAAGATCTTCTGGTAAGGCTGAACAGGCATTAACGTAAAGTAGCTCCAAGTCCTCGTCTCCAATGAGGGTGTTGTGTCGATCCCCCACACTGCCCCTCTCCAAGTGTGGGCTCTCTAGTTTCCCGCCGGCGGCCCTCGTCTGGCATCAGCCTGGCCCACCCGCTTCCGTCCATACTTGTCACAGTCCTTCTTCCAGTGACCAGGAGTAAAACACGCGAGACACAGGTTTTCTCTCCTGCAATGTGCGAGCGTGGAATGTCTGACATCGTCACAGACTCTACAACTCCTCCTCTGAAAGGACATTGGAGCATATGACGGCTCTTGTGCAGGGGCTTAGACGTTCTGACGCACCACCAAGTGATCTAGAAGACTGATCAGTGCATTCATGCTATTCACACCAACAGTGGCAGTGGCTGGAGTGGCGTGACTGGACTGGGGTGCTTGAAATCATGCTGGTGACTGTGCATATTGTGGAACAGACTGTGCATGGGATGGTTGAGGCAAGTGAACAGCTGGGGAATTGGGCACAAACTGTTCTGCTAAAGGTGAAAGCTGTGATGTTGGTGTCTGAACTGATGCGTTGGCAAACATAGTGGCTTGAGGCGGAACGAACCCCTGGGAAAAAGGCGGCTGAAACTGGGGCTCTGCTGGCGCTGGTTGAGACAGCTCTGGCTCTCGTGACATGGCTGACTGTGTGTGAGTGACTATGTGTCTCTGTGGAGTATGAGAACTGGTCAGCGTGCGCATCCTGAGTTCCCTCTGGTAGGCGTCAATGCGTTCCTGGACCTCGCTCGTGGTCCACTCCTCAGCCGCCTTGAAGCTAAGTCTGTTAGAGAGTATGGGGTCTGGGCAAAACTTGATGAACATCATGCATACCTCCCGTCCCGGATCTTCAACACTTCGTTTCTGTCTCTTTAGGCACTCGTAAGCGATATCAATGGCGTTATTCAACCTGATCCAGTAGTCCATCACCCCTTCGTCTCGCAGTGGCCTGGTGTTGTAAAAGTCAGCCATTGGCATGGATGAGTAGGTCAACTCACTAAAGTGTTGTTTCAGTATGTCATAGACAAAGTCGGGGGTCGCGTCAGTAGAGTTATGTCGTAGAGTAACCCGCACTACATCTCTAGCCTTCCCCCTTAGCTTAGCTAATATCTCCTGTAGCTGCAGGTGTACTGGAACATTACTCTTACGAAAATATGCCCCAACCATTTCCACCCACTCCCGGACAGAACACTTATCACTGCTATCACCCCTATAAATAGGCGGCTCCTTAGCATCAGATTGCATTACTAGCCTAACACCGGACAAATTAAACTCCGTCGGTTGCTGTTCAGGCTGTGAACCCCCCTTTTTTACAGATGTGTCGTGTGCTGTTACATCACTATTACGTTGCAGCTGGTCTGCAATAGGCTGGCCAATTTGGCTGGCTAACTCTGTAATAAGGGCTCTTACATCATCACTAGAGGCTGATGTGGTACGCTGCTCACTTGGGGAAAGACTGGGGGGAAACTGGACACGACTGGAACATGCCCTGGGTGTTCTCAACCCTCCCACATCAGGCGACTGAACCTCGTCCTTGAATAACCTCCCCCTCCCAAACCCCACAGTAGCATACATATCTCGATCAAAAACACCCGTACCCACTGGTGTATTTACTGAGTCCATTGTGCAATACTTGGGTGAAACAATGCAGTCCCCACGGCGATCGAAGTGGCGTCGATACTCGAAGAATCCAAAAGGTCACGGCACCAATGTAACCCGTCTTGTCTGTCTGCGTTGTGTTCTGGGTTGTTCTCAAGTAGACACAGAGGCATGGGCTGTCTCAATGCAGTTTATTATCTGCGGTCATAAACAAAATGACAATGAGTGTTGCGTGACATCAGATTGGCATCCCAGTCAAATCCAGCATTGCTCTCACTGTATTCACATTAAGTACATTTAACCTCTTTTCATAAAGAAAAAACTACATACATTTGTAATCAAAACAAATACAAAGAAAAATATCACAGATATTCCCAATGGAAAAACACATTGTAAATTCCCCTTAATCATTCATTAATTCCATTAGATAAACTACACATATATTCATTCATTTCGAACAAATATGCACAAACACACAAAAAAAACATACCTGCGGTCATAAACAAAATGACAATGAGTGTTGCGTGACATCAGATTGGCATCTAAAAAAGATAGCATCACGTCAATACAATGTTAATGGCCTGCCGAACAGCTAGCTCACCACGTGCTGCAACAGCTACTGAACTGCATTTAACATATAAAAGACACAATATCGCGGCTCGTAGTTCATTAAGACTACTGCAAGATTCACTCATCATCATAGACACTCTTACACAGTGATAAGTCAACATATAAGTGATAATAACAACTTATATCCGTTTTATTATCGGAGAGACCTGACATGAACTCACCCCAGTCAAATCCAGCATTGCTCTGACTGAGGTCAGCCTTGCGCGGCGCAAGTCCCCGATCTGATGACGTCACACGCACGCACTGCACTAAACCGACGCGCAGGCAGAATGAACACAAAACGAAACTCCCAGTAATACAAAAAGAAATAATTTTGGTGGAATTCATAAGTATACAAATAAACCTGCTACACATAACTGCCAGATTCAAACTGTGCTTTCGCGCGTTGGCTGGCGCTGAGCCAGAGTCGGACGCGTTCAGCGCTGTCATATATCACAACTAAGCAGTGTTTTCAACCTCATAATGTTTATTTTAGGTTTCAGATATTTAAATACACATAAGCACGAATAAAACAATACATTTGGAGTTTGTAAAATACACACTGATGTCTTTGGAAGCAGCAATAACAATCTATTCAAATATAATTTGCCGACATGTGTTATTCATATCAGACAAACATAGTGGAAGTAAAGTTTACTCTATTCTTCTCAGTTCACCGGCCACTTTCTTGCATTTATTTCGGGAGAAACTGATGAATTCGCGTGCTGTAAATCCGACTGACAGGACAACATTGCGGCGCCCATCTCATGTTATACATCAAGATTATTTATAAAGGTTTTTAAACGACCAAACGCACTCACTTGCACGTATTTAAGAATCGGAATATCAGATAGGCTGATTGATGACATGGTAAGCAAGTTTGTGAATATTTTGGATAAAAAAGGAAAAGCGAAATAAAAGCGACATCTGTCATACAGTATTATTGTAGCTGCGGTGTTTCGCGTGACGCGTCGCCATGGAAACGTTAAAGGGAACGTTCGCCTTGAAAAACCTCACTCTGGGGGTGGGGGGTGGGGTGTCAGTTAGAATATTTTAAACTTACGCGTGAAAGGGTTAAAGAAAAGATCAAAAATAAATATTTGTGTGTGTAAGTATAAATAAGTAACCGTGAAGACACTGAATTTAACATAAAACCGTCGTCATAATAATCACAAATACACTTGCATATGAGTTTTATGAATGAATGGCTTGCTCTAACTGTTGCTAGTCTTCGTCAACAACACGCGCTTTTGCACCACCTGCTGGTGAAGTTGACTAACAGAAGATGGAGAGTATCTCGGTAATCTATTGCTTTTCCTGCAGTTCCGTTGAATTTACTGTCGAATTTGAACCACTGAATTTGTGGAAGCGAATTTTGCAAAGCGAAATAAAATGGACCGAAAATTGCCTGTTGAATATTATAGGTTGTATTTTTAAACAGTTTGAATATTTTGAAGGTGAAATATGAAAGGTGTATATGGTTTATTGAATTTTTACTAATGAAAATGTGTTTGAAATGGTTTTTAATTGAAATATTCACAGCTTAAATATTCAACCATGTTGAATTTCAGCCCATAAAAATGCAAGCCCTAAAAATACAATGCATTAAAATGCAAGCATGGTTAATGCAATGCCTATTTTTTTTCAAGTAGTGCAATTCAACAGGCTTTTTGTTTCAAAAACATTTGACATTATTTTACTTCCATACTTTTCTAAATGTACACATTATTTGTGTAACATCATAGTGTGTTTGTTTTTTTTTTTTTTTTTTTTTTTTTTTTTTTACAGATTTGCAGAAGGGTTAAGCACACTTGGCCTTCTGGAGATGATGAAAAATCATCACAACATCTTAAAGATGGCATTTTGTTCATCACAGAGGCCTCTAAAAGCAACAGACCTGATCTCTTTGTTCCAAGTGGAACTGTCCCCTCCTGGAGGCAATTGGTGGAATCTCGAAACTAAGGTGGAAGGATTCTGGAGAGACTTTCTTTTAGATATTGAAGGTAAATTAACTATTTGCTGAGTAACAGTATTTTGATTTAGTTTGAGCTACTCTGAATTTTACACAATCCTACTGATCATTAATGTTACTGTTTTTATTACATTTTTATTTAATAGATGGTGTGTTTGAGATGACACTCGAACAACTGCTGGTGTTCACCTCTGGAGCTGACAGAATACCAGCACTTGGTTTTTCTCCGCAGCCAACGCTTACTTTTCAACATGAGACAGGGCGGAAGTACCCTGAGGCCAACACTTGCCTTGTAACACTTAAATTGCCCATCCATAACACCTACGAGGAGTTCACCAAGTACATGTGTGAGGGCATTATTCAGGCTCCCACTTTTGGACTGGCTTAAAGTTTAAATGCTCTCACTTAACAAAAATAGAACAGGTTCTGACTTTTTTTTATTTTTATTTTTTTATGCATTCTTAAAGCATTCAATGTCTATACAATCTGCAGTCTATTGATGTCGAATTTAAATGCTCTCACTAAACAAATATAGAGCAGGTTCTGACTTTTTTTTTATTTTTTATTTTTTTATGCATTCTTAAAGCATTCAATGTCTATACAATCTGCAGTCTATTGATGTCGAATTTAAATGCTCACTAAACAAATATAGAGCAGGTTCTGACTTTTTTTTTATTTATTTTTTTATGCATTTGCTTAAATTCATTCAACATAATTAAAAAGAAATAATGAATAAAATATTAAAACTTACAAAATGTGAAAGCTTGGACTTTATTTAATATCAAAAACAGGTTTGCCAATTTGTTGTGAGATTTACTTTGGCAGAGTGGCTCTCACTCTGAGACAGAGCTCGAAAGCTTGACAGCTGGCAACACTGATAACCCATATTTTTCCTTATGGAACATCTCCGGTGAAGAATTTTTTCATTGTTCCCTTTATGCATTCCAAACGGCTACATATATACACCTTTTAAAGGGGTGGTTGAATATGATTTCACTTTAACTTTAGTTAGTGTGTAATGTTGCTGTTTGAGCATAAACAACATCTGCAAAGTTACAACACTCAAAGTTCAAAGCAAAGGGAGATATTTGCTTTTAAAAGTTTAAGGACCACAACAAACGGCTGGATTGCTTATCATGGATTGTGCACTGCTTGTCACCACACACCATATCAGATGTTTGTCAGAGGATGTCTTAAGAGGCAAACATCTTCACTCACTGCCATGGCAGAGATTTATTTATTTTTTGACCCAGCCCTGCTCAAAATTGTGTAATTCCTGCTTTGGATTGGCAGGAAGTTGTAAACAGTTAACTAAAACAATTCAGTCCAACCCAGGCACAGATGCAACAACTGCAGGATGTGGACATTCTTGCAGGACCTGTAGGTAGTCCGGCTATTGATGCACTTCAAACTGTAATTTATATTCTGCACCAGTAGATTGCTTTTGGTTCTACTGACATTTGAAAATAAATCTATGTATTGATCTAGATGTAGATGACTATCCTACTATCTACAGATGTAGTGATGGATTATCCATGTTAATGGGTTGACTGGTTTTATTTGGTGCTAATTGAGGTGAAGACTCATTAACATAAGCCTTATAACATAGACAGTATTTATTTATATTTGAAACCTGGTAAGATGCATCACATTTGTAGAAAATAAATTGGATAAAAAATATAATTGATTGATCCCAGGATGTAAATTAGTTCTGTTACCATTGCTCGCATTTAAGAAAAGAAATAAAAAGCATATGTTAAATCTTAAAAATTAGGATGACTTGTGCATGTTTGAAATAACATGAGGGTGAATAAATGTAGACAGAATGTTTTGAATTTTGAGTGAACTATCGGATTTTCATTACAACTGCATCGATCAAGAACCACATCTACACTTTTCCCCAATCAAATGTTCACTTTTAAAGTTTGAAAACTTGAGGTATAGATATACAGCTAGAATGGTATTAATGTGCAAAAGGCAACCTTGGTAAAAAAAAATGTTTTCATAAAATTGCAATCTAGATATTTTCTTTGGCCTAGACAAGAAAAAGAAAATGGAAAAAATATAGGGACAAATTAAGTTCTTATGTCCTGCCCTGAGCACAAGCTCTCATTCTAATTCTGTAAGTCTTAAATACTTCTATAAAGTATAAAATACCCTATTTAAACACTAAGTCTTAAAAAATTTAAATGGATAATATCACCTGTGTACTTAAGTACTGTTTGTCTGTGTTGAGCGCACAATATTTGAACAAAAAGGTTTCAATAAGCGCCACCTGCTTGTGATACCTTCAAATGTAAGCACAACAAAAGTCCACGTTGGTCTCTAAAGACAGATATTGATTAACCTGCATTAATTGCTTATCTCCACCGTAACTGATATTCCCACACAAATGTTAATGATTTCATGTTAGAGCTAGAATGACCACTAATGTGTTTATTTACACAAAGGCACGAGCGAAGAAAAACAAGGCAATTTTATTTTTATCTAAATTTTGATAAAACTGCAATTTAAATATATTATTTCTATAAGTTCTACAAAAAAATGACAAAATAGATAGGCTGAATAACCTGATCTATGGCATGTTAAATGGTGGTAGTCTAGTCTATGAACAGTAGCTAAACCCCCCTAAGCCCACAGAAATGGTTAGACCCAAGCCTTCAGCAGCCAATGACACTGACACGTCCTTTTCGCCTGGTTGGAAACTTCAAACACGTTTGTACTGCCTGTTTGGGTTAACTGTTTACACGTCAAAAGCGTGCGTTTTGTCCTAGTCAAAACACACGTTTTCAACGCCCATTTTTGTTATTATAAACGCGCGTCAAAAACGCGCGTTTTCGGTGACCCCAAAGCGCACGTTTCAAACGTGCGTTTTAAATGGCAGATCACACGTCGAGGACGCGCGTTTTGATGCAAAAACCGCGCGTTTGTGACGCGCGTTTTCCGTGACCACAAAGCGCGCGTTAAGAACGCGCGCTTTTATGGCAAATCGCGCGTCAGGGACGCGCGTTTGGCTGTCGAAACGCACGCTTTTGACGTGTCAGTGTGCAATCAGACGCCCGAACAGGCGTTTATGAACACTTTGGCTTGCCATAACAGCCGAGTATACCCGTGACAGGTCGCGGGACAGTCGCAAATACCCGTGACAGGTCGAGTGACAGGCGCGTATAGCGGTGGCACTGGCAGGTCGCGGGACAGGAGAGTATAGCCATGACAGGTCGCGGGACAGCCGCATATACCCGTGACAGGTCGCGGGACAGCCGCATATACCCGTGACAGGTCGCGGGACAGCCGCATATACCCGTGACAGGTCGCGGGACAGCCGCATATACCCGTGACAGGTCGCGGGACAGCCGCAAATACCCGTGACAGGTCGCGGGACAGCCGCAAATACCCGTGACAGGTCGCGGGACAGCCGCGTATAGGAGTGGCAGGTCGAGTGACAGGCGTATGGCAAGCCAAAGTGTTCATAAACGCCTGTTCGGGCGTCTGATTGCACACTGACACGTCAAAAGCGTGCGTTTCGACAGCCAAACGCGCGTCCCTGACGCGCGATTTGCCATAGAAGCGCGCGTTCTTAACGTGCGCTTTGTGGTCACTGAAAACGCGCGTCAGAAACGCGCGGTTTTTGCATCAAAACGCGCGTCCTCGACGTGTGATCTGCTATTTAAAACGCACGTTTGCAACGTGCGCTTTGGGGTAACCGAAAACGCGCGTTTTTGACGCGCGTTTATAATAACAAAAATGGGCGTTGAAAACGTGTGTTTTGACTAGGACAAAACGCACGCTTTTGACGTGTAAACAGTTAACCCAAACAGGCAGTACAAACGTGTGTGAAGTTTCCAACCAGGCGAAAAGGACGCGTCAGTGTCATTGGCACCTGAAGGCTTGGGTCTAACCATTTCTGTGGGCTTAGGGGGGTTTAGCTACTGTTCATAGACTAGACTACCACCATTTAACATGCCATAGATCAGGTTATTCAGCCTATCTATTTTGACATTTTTTTGTAGAACTTATAGAAATAATATATTTAAATTGCAGTTTTATCAAAATTTAGATAAAAATAAAATTGCCTTGTTTTTCTTCGCTCGTGCCTTTGTCCCTATGTGGTTTAGGTCTCTTGTATTATCATTAAACCCAAGCAAAACAATATGGAATTATCGATGGTAAATTTTACAGAGGAGGGGATTATAATTGGTGAGTTATTATAATCCAATAGTTATCATTTAAGTTAAAAAAAAAAGAGAGAAAAAACACTATTTTTATTTTCCAATTGTAATTTTGTTAACATTTTACAAAAAGGTTTCATACATTATTAGTTCACATGAATTAATAATGAACTGCACTTATACATGTTAATTTAAAATTTAATTTCAACCTTTACTAATATTTATTAAAATCAAAAGTTGTTGTTAACATTACTTAATGCACTGCGAACTAACAGGGTACTAAAAGGGTACACTTCTCAGATTAGTAAAGTAAAACAAAGTTGTTAAAGTTGTTTAAGTTTATAAACATTTTAAATGTATACAATACATAATGTTGTTTATATGTATATATATATATATATATATATATATATATATATATATATATATATATATATATATATATATATATATATATATACATATATAATTTTTTTTTTTTTTTTTTTTTTACAAAACATTTTCAACCCTAAATCTTCAAGAAAATCAATGTTAAATATCTGGACAAGTTCTGGCCCAGATTTAAGGTTGATGTCTCAATAAATGAGCTTTAGGAAAGATTGTGTTGTGCGCAGTACCAAAATTTTCCACTAGATGACATCCAGACTCCACCGATGAGATCTTCAACTTCCATGTATGGTTTTTAGTGATCTGAACCTTATATTTCCATACTATTCCAAATATGTATGAAGTAGACATCCTATTCAGAAATAGTTAGGGCAGTAATCTTAATATTTGATTTGAATTCAATCTCTAAAACACATATAAAAATGTACGGAAAGAATCAAAGCCCGAGTTATTGTTTGCCTCCACATCACAAATGAAGAATCTATTGGTATTTATCTACTGCTGTCATTTCTTTTCATAATTACTTGTTTGGGTTGCTCCATTTTTAATTTAATTTAATTTTAATTCTGTAATGGTAATGTATGTATACAGTATTTTAATGTACAGTATGTCATATTACACCTCTTTAGATGCTATCTTCAGTCTAAAAATGTATTTAATCAAGTAAGAATATTCAAATATACAGAAATACAATCCAGATATACATCAAAATAACTTGAAGGTTGCAAAAAGTAATGCAAGAATGATTTAATGTAATTTCAGAACCGTTCTGAGATAGTATTTTTCATGTCGTGTATGTTGACATTTAGTAGGCTACACTATGATTGCCCAAAGAATTCACATTTAAGAGGAGTACTGTGTGCTTTGCAGCATGCTGCAGACGAACCCAACAAATTGAAATGGTATACAACTTACAATACACACACCCAAAAATCATTATTTTAACTTTATGTGCCATGTTTTTAGGGCCCAAGCCCTGAAAGTGCGAAGGACCTATTGTTTTCCTTAGTATTATTTTATTATTATTATTATTATTATTATTTTCTTACGACTATTCAGGCACTTTTGGGGCCCTTAACATGCTCGAAAACTCTTGAAACTTTGCACACGGGACAGAACCTGCGGCCATCAGGGCCGGACTGAAGCTGGTACCCGGGCGTGGCAGGAGGGCTCGACAGCGCCCCCTGGAATGGGGTCCGAAATCTTGGTCCATAAATCAAACATGCTTGCATGTAATCATATGAAACTCGTTACACATATAGATCTCATCGGGCCGAACAACTTATGCACTCTATGTTATTAGCTCTGACCAACAGGAAGTCGGCTACTCAGTCCTGGAGGGCCACTGTCCTGCACAGTTTAGCTTCAACCCTGATCAAACACACCTGAGCAAGCTAATCAATGTCTTCAGGATCACTAGAAACTCACAGCTAGGTGTGTTTGATCAGGGTTGGAGCTAAACTATGCAGGACAGTGGCCCTCCAGGACCGAGTTTGAGAAACCCTGATATAGATGGAGAAGAGGTCATCATTCCTTAATGTTTTTTCAGCCCACATTTTACATGTTTTTAAAGTTTGTTAGGACATTTGTTGAAAGACCATCTGTTGCAGGATTCTTTTTTTTTTCAAGATAGTTCTATATGACTATGTGACACCATACCTCCCTACGATATAGTAGGTGAAAAGCAGCATGTGAAATGAGTAGTATGTCAGAATTCATAGTAATCATAAAATATTAGAAAAAGTTCCCAGATGACTGACTTATGTTTTGCTGGTCACAACGATAGAGAATTCAACATCCATCCATCCATCCATCTTCTACCGCTTATCCGGGGCCGGGTCGCGGGGGCAGCAGTCTAAGAAGGGATGCCCAGACTTCCCTCTCCCTAGACACTTCCTCCAGCTCTTCCGGGGGGACACCGAGGCGTTCCCAGGCCAGCCGGGAGACATAGTCGCTCCAGCGTGTCCTAGGTCTTCCCCGGGGTCTCCTCCCGGTGGGACATGCCCGGAACACCTTCCCAGGAAGGCGTCCAGGAGGCATCCGGAAAAGATGCCCGAGCCACCTCAACTGACCCCTCTCGATGTGGAGGAGCAGCGGCTCTACTCTGAGCTCCTCCCGAGTGACCGAGCTTCTCACCCTATCTCTAAGGGATCGCCCAGCCACCCTGCGGAGAAAGCTCATTTCGGCCGCTTGTATCCGGGATCTTGTCCTTTCGGTCATGACCCACAGCTCATGACCATAGGTGAGAGTAGGAACGTAGATTGACTGGTAAATCGAGAGCTTCGCCTTGCGGCTCAGCTCCTTCTTCACCACGACAGACCGGTACAGGGACCGCATTACTGCAGAAGCTGCACCGATCCGTCTGTCAATCTCCCGTTCCATCCTTCCCTCACTCGTGAACAAGACCCCATATATTCAACAAGAATTCAACATATAGACTTTAATAAACCTTTATAAACTGATACTCGAGAACTAAGGGCTTAAACACACAAGGAAAGGTTATGAGGTAACTAAATGAACAACAGGTGAACGTGATCAGTAACTAAGAGAACAAACTGACACACACAACTAAACAACTTACAAGGTCAACTTACAACAACAGGGCACTCAGTAACAAGGAAAACAGAATTATAATAAAAAACAATTAAAACTAAACCAAACAGAGCATACAAGTTATACTACTTCATTTGCCAAGTTTCTGAATTTCACATCCAATGGACACTTTATTATACGCAGGCCATTGGAGAAGAGTCGTGAATGGCAGGGAAAAAATGCAACTCACTCTATGGCTGCGTTTACACTTGGCATTAACATGCGACCAGTATCCGGATGTTGTCCGCATACACATTGCAAAGACAAGTGTAAACGTGCTTCTGATTGGAATGTTATCCAGCCATCGTGTCTGCGAGCTTTTGCGATAGTCGAGTGCGAAGTACATGTAGGCTACATCGCAAATATACTGAAATGTTTGCCTTCGCAGTTCACACCCGAAAGTTACAGAACTGTTTTCCCACCACAGCTGGGAACTTTCTCTGACCAATACGGTTCTCTGTACCGTTTCCATTACAGAATCAAGTACTTGCAGCCTCTTTATCCTCCTCATTTTGCGAGATTTGTAAAATGTCCCCCGACTGAAACTATTTTTAAAAGAAAACCCGCCACTTTAGGCTGACTTTGGGTGAACTAACCCTAGAAGGTTCAGAATAAGAAAATACTTTACAGTAATTCAAATGGAAACAATATTATTTTTCTTACCCCATTGGCAGATAATTTTGCTTGTTTTGAGGAAAAAGGTAAAAATTCTAGAAAATACTGATATAGTATGTTGTGTCATTTTACTTGTCTAGTAAATGTATCTTGATTTAAGAATTTTTAGATATTTGGACTGGAAACAAGACAAAAATACCAAGTAGGAAAGGCATTTTATGCCGTGTGAGCTATCACGAAAGTACTTTAAAAATGATGCCATAATCATGGCATGACACATGTCATGAATATGCATTTCAAGGTTCAGGTTTTATGCATTTTTATTACAAGTGTCATTAAGTGTATTGGTTTATGTCAAGTTGCATATTTGCATAAAAATGTCATAATTGTGCGAATGACACTTAATGACAGTTGTCATAAACATGCATAAAACCTCCTTCATATTCATGACGTGTCATGTCATGATTATGAAGGTGTCACCTTGTCAGTCTTATGCACACCCCTTCAAGTAAAGTGTTACCCAAGTCTTTAGCAAGAATATCCACAGTGGCCTCAGAAACCTTTTAAAACAATAAAGATGTAGCTCATAGTACAGGTAATGTTATATTTTCACTCAGTAAGAAGAGTTTTGGTATTCTTAAATATTGCATTCTTTCTCTATTGTCTCAACTTTTTCACTTATTGCTTAGAAATGTACAGAGTAGAACTGAGATTGTTTACAATTTATATTGCAGTACTTTGTATTAAACAATAGTTGACCCAAAAATGAACATTCTCTAGACAAGGGTTGAAGTCACCAAAATGAAGAACAAAAAATATATTATGATATACAATTAAATTATAACAGCTAAACTATTGTGAACTCTGTCAGTGATGATAGCAATGTTAGAATGAGCCCTTTCAAGCCCTTTTTTTCCTTTTCTTTTTAAAAAAGAAGAAGATTCCCCCTTCCATATGTAAAAGCGCTTTGAGTGCCGAGAAAAGCGCTATATAAATGTAATGAATTATTATTAATATAACACTCAGAGGTGATTACATGTGCCATGACTGTAATGTAGCCCTCGAAGTCAACCTGTCAGCGGTTATTGCTACTGTAAACAGCAACAGAAAAACCAACAGGATAATGAGATAATTGAAACCATGAAGCCCAATAGACACTGTCTGCTTATACTAACATCTATGAAAGAGTGACTTCTAGAGAAGAAAGCACGTTCTATTTTTATTTAAATTTTTTCTTTTTTTTTTTAGCACAATTCTTTTATTTTTATTATTCAAAACCGCTAAAAACCGGTAGAGCTTAAATGCTTTGTTTTGGAACAATGATTATGTGTTTACCTGAGTTTGCAGTCACAACACAACAGATAAAGCGTTGTCAGGATAATTCAGGTTCGCGTGGCTACGCGTAAGCGATAAAAATTCTGTATTATAAATTTTAAGGCCAGACTAGTAGTATGTTGAGGGTTGGTTTGTAGGGGAGGACTACACGCCTGCACACATATATTCAAACGCGCATCCCTATTGACTGAACTCGTAATGTGCATGTGCACGCCATCAGTGTTCTCACGGGTTCGCGTTTTTTAAGTTTACGCAAAAAGAACTTAAAAGTTTTCTGTTAAAATGGTGTTGTGTTAATGGCCCCTAAGTTAATAACTAATGATCGTTGCGACAGAAGTGAATCAGTCAAAACTAACTTAAGCTGGACAATAACTTTATTCTAGAGCTGCTATAAAGCCAAAACTATCTCTGTTACTTTATTTTCCTATAATCAATGTAAAGCCGCTTTGGAACAATCTACATTGTTAAAAGCGCTATATAAATGAAGATGACTTGACTTGACTGTCCCCCGCGCCGAGAGCATGAGCTGCTCCTCTGACGAGCCGACTTCAAGCTCCGCACGAGCTGCCTCGATAGACAGAAGGAAACCATCCAGGTTCACTTTCAGGTCGAAGGCGGGGGACTGCAGAAAGTGATCCTCGATCGCCTCTACGTCGTTGAACAAACTGGTGAGGCCAGCGTCACACAGATAGATGGACAGCGCCGAGCTGGTCAGGACTACACTCTCATCGCTGCTGCCAGTGGAGACAATAGCTTTCCCTCCAAAAGAGGCGGAGAAACACAGGGACGCCTGCTTCAGCTTGCAGCCCTCTCACCTGTGCATCTTTGACTTCTCCACGAACTCCCTCTGCTTGAACTGGCAGCTGGAACACTTGCGCTGAATAGCCACCTCAATGCCCTTAATTGTGGCGCTGAAAAGTGCCGTTGATTGCTCTCCCTCCACCACCTCCAGGTCAGCGATCTGCTCTATGGTTCTGGACGAACCAGTACACAGGCAAATGCACCCGTCTCTCTCTCGCGTAGACAGGTTCTTGAAATTGTACGAGTTGCCGCCCTCCGCCGAGTTTACGAACCTGTCCCACAGCGTAACCTTTATTTCGCCCGTCCCATCGCAGATCCGCACATCTTTAAGCTCACAGTCCGAGCCTTTGACGTCACCACTTTGCTCACAGATCCATGAAGTTGAACCTTTCCGCGGAGCTCTCCCACCTAAACACAACAAAAACACAACATTAGTTTTCTATCCATTGCAGCCACAAACAGGAGCGGTCAGGAAATGTCAGCTCTGCGATTCACATCTTCTGCTTCTGACCGAGGGCTTTCACCTCCTCTATAGTCATGGTTCTGCAGCTCGGTGGCGCGCAC
This sequence comes from Leucaspius delineatus, assembly GCA_023718395.1. Lineage (NCBI taxonomy): Eukaryota > Metazoa > Chordata > Actinopteri > Cypriniformes > Leuciscidae > Leucaspius > Leucaspius delineatus. Next base: position 5,345,442 of record CM043361.1, on the reverse strand, counting down.
CGCAATAACGGCAGATTGGTCACCTCCACGCTCGTCCCACGAGAGCACAAGACGTCGAAGCCGTCTGGATCAGAGAAGCCTACAGGAACAAGCAAAAGAGTTTAATTAAAACCGAGCCCACTGGCGATCCAGCACTGAACCACAACACATGCCATCAGTGAGGCTGATCTGTAAAAAGAACTAGGCTGCTTACTTATGCTGCGCCTGACTTTGTGCAGCCTCACTGAGTTGCCGTTCATTTCTGCTTGAGTGAAGGTGGCTTGCTTCGCCATAGAGAACACGACCACACTGTGTTACTCCTGTCTGGCGCTCTGAATCATGGCGGTGAAGAACGGAGAACTGTTGCTACTCTGCCGTCTGGGTGACACGTTATAGATAAATCCTTCCACCGCGTCCTCACCCTCTTTTCGGACCTTTGCAGGACTAGCCATCCCTCCGCTTCTTGATTGTGATCACTGATGCCGTGTTCTCCTGGAACCCAAAATTTGCTGTCACGGACAAATGACATAATTGGTTGCTCGAGCCCCTGCCCATTTTCAAAACTAATCAAAAGTGCCCTTCTCAAAACAAATATCAATGATGATAATATTGTGTAGTGATGTGGCGTTCGCGAACGATCCGTTCATTGCGTGCGTCACATGACAAATGAACCAAAGACTCGGAAGGTAAATTAAATATTTATGTTCCCTGTAAATTATCTTTGGCTGCATTATAATGATTTCTTCATTAAAAATATGATCGAGATTGCGTAGCTGGATGTTTTCGGGGAATTTGACTGTTAAAAGTATAACATTTAAAACCACTTAAATTAACGAAATGACTCAAATAAAGATTTGTTCATTTTGATGAACGAGATCGAACGAGAGAGTCAGTAAAATGATCCGAACTTCCCATCACTAATATTGTGGTAAAAAAAAAAAAAATGCATTTGATTATGATTAATTATGATTATAATTTGACCATAGCAAAAGTTAAGCGTTTTAAAATCATGATGCATCTTCAAGTTGCATGTGTCTTGCTTCAGACCAGGGTCTAAAACTCCGGAGTAATGTATGTGTGGATGGCAGGCGTATGTAACCATAGCAAAAGTTAAGCATTTTAAAATCAAAATGCACTAGTGTAAATGTAGGTATTCCACCGTTGAGCCAAATATAGTTATTTCAGTGATGGCTCGATGGCAGGAAGGAATAAACCATAAAAAAAATTATTTATTTTTTTTCCATAATAAAAGGTTGTGTGTCGATTTAATTAAAAATCCACATATTTTAAAACATTACATTCATTAAAGCCATGTTTGTCATGTATAATACACAAAACAATTGTTATCTGGCACAAGAAGTTTCATTGGACAATGTGAAGTGGAGCAGTAATTTTCCAGTCATTCATAAATCGTTTGAAAATTAGATGGACAGACGAATTAACATTTATGAAGCGCTCTAAATCTGCGTCGTTTAAACAATGGATGCTAATCGACTACAGAGCACTGCACAAAACCAGCACCAAGAGTCGCATAAATAGTAAGTAGTATTAAAGTCACTCTTTATTTAGTCTATGTATTGATACACGGTTTACCATTTGATCAAACTATCATAGTTGATTAAATGAAGCCCAGGCGCCACCTATAGGTGGTCAAAAATGTGGACACTACTATTTCTATGTTTTTTTTTGTCTCTTGTGCACATCAAACCTGCATTCATATGATCAAAAGTACAGAAAAATATTATTACAATTTAAAATAATGTTTTTCTATTTTAATGTACTTTAAAAGTATAATTTATTTCTGTGATGCAAAAGCTCGATTTTCAACTGCCATAACTCCCGTCTTCAATGTCATATGATTTTTCAGAAATAGCCTATTCATTTCTTTAAAACAAAAGAAAGAATATTACTGACCCCAAACTTTTGAACGTTAGTGTATATTGGTACAAAATAATGTATTAATAATGTATCAATGCAAATAATATACAAAATCATTCAGCTGCATTTTCATGGCTGTTTCCTAACCAGCATGCAGATTACTTGTTGTAAACTACAACATAAGCACATTTACCCCTCCTAACCAGCTGATCTCCGCTTGCTTCCCCTTCATTCTGGGAAACAGTATCAGCAGTTACTCTTATGACATTGTAATGTGATCCACTGGAGGCAAGTGTAAATGAGAACCCAAGTGCTGTTTATTATAAACAAAACCAAAACAAAAACATGGCGTGGTGGCATGAAAACAAAAACCAAAGCATGAACATGAACTTACACATAGCAGATTACAGGAAACAATACTTGACAAAGACACATGGCAAACAAGAGGGCTTAAATACACACAAGACTAACGCCGCCTTCACACTGGCAGTTGAAATCAGCTCCATAATACCTAATACACCCCCAGCGGACGTCGTACTACACCGTTGAAAAGCTTCGGAAGCGAGTAGAACAAAAATGGCAGAGAGATTAACGGTTGATTTTGTCAGTGTCAGAATGTACAATTCTGTATGATCTCGCTGATGAGGGTTATAGAGACATTAATCGGAAGGCTGCTGCGTGGAGGAAAGTTGCCCAGGACGTTGACATGTCAGGTCGGCTAAATGTGAAAACAGCACACGTCCAAATGATCTGACGGCGCGGGCGGGTATAGATATATACATAGATGTCGCCTTGGCTACGGTTTCGTTCCAATGAACTGCAGTAGCGAAGGCGACATCTAGTGTATACAGCTATACCCGCCAGCGGGCGGGTATAGATATATACACTAGATGTCGCTTGGCTACGGTTTCGTTCCAATGAACTGCAGTAGCGAAGGCGACATCTAGTGTATACATCTATACCCGCCAGCGGGCGGGTATAGATATATACACTAGATGTCGCTTGGCTACGGTTTCGTTCCAATGAACTGCAGTAGCCAAGGCGACATCTATGTATATATCTATACCCGCCCGCGCCGTCAGATCATTTGGACGTGTGCTGTTTTCAAGAGATAACAACGATATAAATACTGTTCGTTTTCTCACACAAACCGCTCGTTTCGTGTCTTAGGCCGTCAATGTGTACTTATGATGGGGAATTGTTTCATTTGGACGATGGGGAATTGTTTTAATTTGGACTCTGTGCTTGTGTTTTGAGCCAGTGACCATCGACATGCATTATATGACTGACAGACAAGAACGGTTTGACCTAAAAATATCAAAATTGAAACTACTGCGGAAAAAAAGACACCTACATCTTGGATGCCCTTGAGGTAAGCTAAAACATACCAAAAATTAATTTCAAAGTGAACTATCCCTTTAACTCATCCGGATGACCAACTGACACTATTTTTTTCACACCGCACTCGTTCGGACCCGGTTCGGATCCATTCGCATGCGGTCTGCGAATTTCCATAGGAAATGAATGACTTCCGGTTGTTTCGAAGCCGTATCGGAGCTGATTGTATCGTAATGGCTGGACAAGGGAACACATGGCAGGATCACATGACTTACAAGGGTCACATTACAGACAAGGAAACATGAAATGACACAGAAACATGACAAGAACAAACCCAAAATTGTGACAGACATCTTACTTCTGCTTATCTCAGAAGAGTGAATTCAGGCCTAGACCGTGAAGCCGGTTTAGAGAGATAGCCAGGTTTCAGTTTAGTTTGTACCAATCCTGGGTTTTAGGCACCACGAAAGTAGTTTGGCTCATATTTCAGCAGTGTTCATCACCACAAATTCAAATATTAAATTCTTAATATTTCTCAGTATATTCTGGAGAAGAGAGAAGTGAATCACAGTTTCTCAGCATGTGATTGGCTGTTCGCTACTTATGTCACACCTAAACTCCTAAACTCAGGATCAAAGCCTGAGTTGACAGAGAAAGTTGATGATCAGCATCATGGTACCAACAAAGCCTGGTTGGATTGGTTTGGTTTGGTTTTGTGAACTCGAAACTAATCCTGTAACCCTGAGTTTGTTCAACTTCCATCATGTTACGGTTTCAAGGTCAAATTCTAGTTGATGACAATAATTTAACCAAAGTTAATAACTACTAAACTACTAGAGTTTCAATAACATGAAGATTTAATAAATAAACTGGTAAGTTTGTTTACATATAAAATCTATTTTATAATCATATCTGTTGTGGTAGATATTTTCCCTAAACCTAACTATCTGGGGCGTCTCCACTCGACACCAATACATTCATCTGGGGCGTCTCCAATCGACACCCAATACCTTAAACTGGGGCGTCTACAAATCGACACCCAATACCTTAAACTCTAGCTCTTGCATCTTCAGTCGACAACTGGCTGAGTTTTCTAACTAACTTGCTTCCCTAAACTAGCTTCCTGCGCAGGAATAAATTGACAAACAGACCTGCAATTGTCCTTTAAATTCTTTAATCACGGCCAGGAGATCTTCCCGAGCAGTTCTCAGGGAATCTCTCCCAAGAAGCAAGGCCGGAGGATCTCAGACAAATTCCATTGAGAATCCCACCATAAAACACAGATAACACAGTTTTTATAGTATAGAGGTATGGCATACATGTCAGGCTGCATTACATAATTTCCCCACTATTTGATTGGTTCTTCATATGCAAACCCCTCTGTTACTAGGTAAAGCAAACTCTGATCTTGTGATTACTTATCACAAGGTTCTAATGATGACTTCATTTGTTCATCTCAAGATTCTAACAGACTGTTTAGTTTTCAGTTCCCCTTTTTGTTATTAATACACATAGACACATACAGTCAGTCAGTCACAAGTTTCCCCAAAGAGTTTGGACACATTTAAAAGCATATGACTAGGTAAAGCAACAAATGCCAGCTGACTAATTAAAGTTGATTAATTAAAATCCATAACACTGTATACACAGCTTACAATTGCATTTTTCAAATTCAAATTGAACCTCTCTGGGGATAATAACAGCCTGCACACCACCACAGCGCTGCAAAACAAACACTAGTCCAGGGGCCTGTACCATGAAGCTGGTTTAGGTGGCTAGCCAGCTATGTTTCAGTTTAGTTTCCGCCAACCCTGGGTTTTAGGTACTATGAAAGTAGCTCGGCTTTAATCGGTGTTCGTCACCATGGTATCTTACGCTGCACGGCTAACCTGCTCCGGGGCAGGTTATGTTCTGGATTCAAGATCTCAGACTGAAGTTTGACCAATCAGCTGTGAGTAAAGAAACATATAGGTGACGTAACTAATTCCCAGTCTGTTCGTGCAATGGCTTCACCTTTTCTTCCAAATCCGGTGGACATCTCAGCGCAAATTGTTTGACGAGCATTTCGTAGAGAAAGAGTTTTTAGCCAGACAAAATCCCCTTGCCTTTCCTGATAGTTACTTGTATGAAAGATACAGATTTTCCGCGGAAGGAATGTCTTATCTTTGCGAACTTCTTGAGTCGCACATAAAGAATTGAACATGTCGAATTCATGCACTTAGCCTACTGTACTGCAAATGGTACCACGTTGCGTTTTTTTTGCAAGTGGTACATAATTGCACGGTGGATGACGCACAGAAGCTAGGGGAAAACACAGTTTGTCAAACCATTCGCAAGGTGGTCCTCGCTCTGCAGGAGTGCATTAATAGTTTCATAGTGTTCCCCGGACATTTATCGACCATGTCCATAAATGGGCTTTTATAAAATTGCCGGTAAGATATATTGATAGGATGACATCACATGAACAAGGTTTTTTTTTTTTTTTTTTTTAAAAAGCAAATTTAAAAAATGTACTATACAATACAGTACATGTTAAGAATAATTTAAAATCTTTTTTATTATTATTCTGTTAATCTTATGATAGGATTCCCTAGAGTTATTGGAGCAATAGACTGCACACATGTTGCAGTCTCCACTGCTCTAGGAGAACATGAGGCAGATTATCAACTTCAATACCTTTATTTGTCCCCCAATGGGGCAATTTGTTTCGCAGCATAGGAGCACACAAACTTACAAAAAATAAAATAAAAATTATATATATATATATATATATATATATATATATATATATATATATATATATATATATATAAAATACACATAACAGTGCACATTCTGATCAAATTCAATAATGTGTAAGCTACCTTTCCCTCCTGGCATTTAGAAGAGAGACAGCAGACGGAACAAAGGAGTGTTTGAATCTGTTTGTTTTAGCAAATGGGAGTCTGAGCAATGACCCTGATGGTAGAAACTGAAACTGTTGATATAAAGGATGAGAACAGTCAGTCAAGATGGAGTTTGCTTTCTTAAACAGCTGTTTTTTGTAGAGATCCTGTAAAGTTTCTTGTGGAAGCCCAATAATTTTACTACTGACACTAACAACCTTGTTCAGTAAGTTCCTCTCTTTTACCCTCAATGATTGAAACCAACAAATAAAGGAGAACGTAATAATAGACTCAATAAAAGAACGATAAAACAAAGTCATCAAAGTAGAGTCAACCTGGAATGTAGATAGTTTTCTAAGACAAAAAAGATGCTGCTGGCTTTTCTTATGGATCGAGTCAGTATTTTTCTTGAATGTCACGATCATGATCACGATTATGTTAATAGGAAGTCCTTTCACAGCCTTAAAGCTACACTGTGTGATTTTTACCCCCATCTAGCGGTGAAATTGTATATGACTACCCAGTGAATATCAGGGGCGTAGCCAGAATTTTATTTTTGGGGGGGCCAATCTTAAAATGAGGGGGCAACTAATATATTTAAATATATAGGCCTATATATATATATATATATATATATATATATATATATATATATATATATATATATATATATATATATATATATATATATATATATAGGCTATATATAAATATAGCCTAGGCTAGCGACATAGCTCGGCGATTATTATCTTTAACGTGAAGTAGCCTACGAGGGCGATTATAAAGTGTCAATCATGTCATCTTACTCAGCAAATATATAAAGAGTTTGGTTCCAAAATTAAATATATAGCCTATATATATATGCTATATATAGGCTATATATATATGTAGGCTATATATATATATATATATATATATATATATATATATATATATATATATATATATATATATATATATATTTAGTTCCCGCAAAAATCTGTATTGTAGGCTATCTGGTCGGTGTTAAAGTCCATTTTTAATTTTTCGTAAAATGCGATATCCGTGCAGTCAGCGCACCATTCCACGCTTTGTAACCCGTAACGGCGGCGCTTTGAAAAAACCCGGCATCCTAGTTTCCCTTCTACTTTGTAATCCACGAAATAATAATAATAATAATAATAATAATAATAGCCTAATAATAATAATTTTGACGGCACTGGTGACCCTATGGTGGTTTCTGCGGTGGGGGAGAAACGTAGCCATGATCGAAATCTAATAATTTAGGCTACTTGAGGAGATTAAGAAGATGAGGCACGCGGGAGGAGGACAAAATCTCGACTGTTGCTTGTTCTCACCATAGACTGTAAAAAAATGGTTCTCACACGACAGCATCAAACTTCTGTCACGCTGAAATTTTGACCCCAGGGGATCTTTTGAAAAACTTTCAATTGTTTTACTCAAAGTCAACGAAAAACCAAGCAGGACCAAGCCATTTTACAGCTGATCGCTGTAAAAAAAAGTTCAGGAGGTATTTCTTAGGGATGGTGATTTAATGTCGGCTATTTTTGGTCCAGTGCCTGTATAAGATTATTGACCAAGTTCCGAGGCTGTCATATGTGGATCAACTTACTTTGTTGTGTATTTCAACAGTTAAAATATGAAAAATAATTTGTGTATTGATTCAATGGATTAATTGCATTTTGGAAAAAAAAAGTGTCATGAATTTATTGCATTTTGAGGGGAAACTAATCCTTTATTATATTTTAGAATATTTGAAAATCAAATATGGATTTAAATGTTTTTTTTTTTATTTTTATAACCTAAATATGCTATGTGAAAGTTTGAAACAAAAAATAGTGGTTTTCATCTTTCCACTCTCTTGGTAAAGAAAACACATTATTACTCAAATTAATCATAATGGATTTAAATGTGTGGTCATCACTGGTTGTGAAGGCGGTTCATCAATTGCAAACAAGTCATTGCCCATTGTGCCGATCTGAGTCGAAGTCTCACCGCTATTCCTGTGATGAAATATACGTTTCTGTCTCCTAGCCGCTTCACTCGCTGTCGTCTTGTAGTAAGCTGAAGCAAACTCAGATGTAGATGGCTTATTTTCTCCTTCTCGCTCATCTTTTCGTGCGTAATATTGCACTTTGCACAACGCTGCCATTCACCGCATGAACTCTCGATAATCTTCACGCGAAGATGACGGCATAGGTTACGCACAACACGTCAAATCAAGTTTGAAAACAGCCGCATTTTACCGCGCAGTATTTTGATTGGTCAATCTATCAATTAGACTAACACATCAACGATTTCTTATTTTTATTATTTTATTTTAAGCAATCAGAAATATGAGGGGGCCGGACATGTAAATGAGGGGGCCTAGGCCCACCCAGGCCCCCTCGTGGCTACGCCACTGGTGAATATTAGTTTCTGTTCCTCTCAATTCCGATGGCGTTTTAACTCCTATGGTGCCCGTATTATTCCAAGATTAACATGGCTTCCAGTTATCACTTCGTCCATGACAATAATAAACAATACGTCTAAAATGAATAAAACTACAGGACAGATGTCAGGAGGTAAACGTCACCCTTGGAATCGGCTATCCCAGCATAATCAGATTAGGCTAACGTTACAATGTGTACAAAGTAAAAGCAATTAAAAATAACTAAAATTGACAGTGTCCTTTTTTAATATAGCTTAAAAAATTGCGCCTTTAAAACTATTCATCACCTGTGATCCGTCGCAGCACAGATTTATGTTACAAGGTAAACAATACTTTTTCACCATTGACGCAAGGATGAAGTTATACTAGAGGTCGTTCTGGCGTTATGCACAACCATGCTATGGTTAGACAAGCAACTATAAAACTTCGAATTTACACAAATGAATTACAACAGGCTGAATTACCTGTCGAGAAGAAAGCAGGCAACCTCGGCGTCCGTTTTACAATCTTTTCTCCTCATGAGCTCTTTCCATCTGGGAAAAGTTACTCCAATATTGACTATGGTCTTGCTGATTTGTCTGTCGCGTTGACGTTTTAATTCTCTCTTTCAAATCTGAGTACGCACACACACACACACACACACACTATCTTTCAAATCTGCCGCACTCGCGAGCTCGCGAGTAATCTCCCCCTCGCATTCGTCACGGTGTCACTGAGTGAAAAACGCAAAAGGCGAAGCTTGAATTTACAGGCATGTCCCTCTTTGGCTAATGTAGTTTCAAGATGGAGGGGCAACATGGCGACCGGCATTCGAACCCCTCACCCGTATGTACTTTCAATGGCAGATTATAAACTTAAGAGAATACTTTATTACTTGAAAGAAGTAAATATATATTAATGAGCACATATATTTTTGAAAGAACTAAGTGTTTTTTGCTAAGAATCAACTAAAAAAGTTACACAGTGTAGCTTTAATGTTCAAGTAGGCCTACATGTGAGATGATTATTTTCTGTAAGATGAATCTTTAAATTAATAGTAACATTAACATATATTACAATGATCTACTAAACATTTCATCTGCAGACGACTTGTGGTCATGAACGTACGATCACAAGTTTGGATGCCAAATGGCCTGGCTCCAGTGCATGACCAGGAATTTTCCGTGAGTCTGTGTTGTGTCAGCGCTTTGAGGAAAGCAAGTTCAATTTAGTACAGTACAAAACACTGTTAATTTGAACTGAGATAGAAAAACCTACACAATAACCCCCTATCATGACCCTCAGACAATGTGGCCGCTTCAATGTGGCCCTCAGTAAAACCAAAGTGAAGATAGAGATGACCTTTGGTATCCTAAAGGCACATTTCAACTGTGTTCGGCGCTTAAGAGTCACCAGAGCGGGCATCAGAGATAGTGGCTGCATGTGCCATTCTGCACAATATAGCCACCATTAGAACAGAGCAAGAAACACCACAAAACCAGCTTCTCCCCGATGAAACTGACCTGATCACACTTGACCACCCAGCTGACGCAGATGTAGATGCAATCATACAATATTACACTTAATAAAAGCACATTGAAACTGCAGATAGGTCTCAAACTGTTTTGTGGGAGGGAGAAAGAGAGCAAGAGAAAGTTGCATTAATAAATATTCTTACTAAAGTGTTACTTGGTTAAATAAGTTCACATACTGAGGTCAGTTTTATCCAGCTGTTTGATCTCTAATTTTATTTATTTTTATTTTAAGCCTCCTCAGCTCACAGTCCAGCTCCTTTAGAGTGCAGTTTAGTTCGAGACTCCTTTAGTTAACAGTCCCCACATAGCAAAATTTGTCTGGCCCACCACAGGGCCACACCCTTGCTTCAATTCTGGCCCAGTTCTGGCTGGGTCCCCGGCCCAAAACTGGTCCACACATGGAAAATAGACACAAAAACAGTTCCTCTGGCCCAGATGAGGCCCACACCCTGTAAAATGATTTGTTTTGTTTATGTGGCCCAGTTCTGGCCCAGACACTGTAACGCAACTTTATTGTTTTATTTGGCCCAGTTCTGGCCCAGACACTGTAAAGCAACTTTATTGTTTTATATGGCCCAGTTCTGGCCCAAACACTGTAAAGTGACTTAGGGTGTATTCACACCTGCCTCGTTTGGTTCGATTGAATCGAACTCTAGTTCGTTTCCCCCCTTGGTGCGGACCTTTTGGGCAGGTGTGAATACAGCAATCGAACTCGGGTGCGGACCAAACAATCGAACCGAGACCCAGCTGAAGAGGTGGTCTCGGTATGGTTCCAAACGAACTCTGGTACGGTTCGTTTATGGTGTGAACATGAACCGACCCAACTGCAGAAAACTGCGTCTTTTTATTTGACTGATCTTATGAGGATACTTAACAAAACGGACATTTTGGCATAATGGTGTCTAAAGCGCACGGCAGAGAGAGGGAGCGAGAGACTTTGCGTGTGTGTGCCGTGCCTCACGAAGCGCATGTAAAGACCCAAGTCAGTGCGGGCGGGCTTTTATCTATACCATATAGTTTCGTCATATTGCGTTTGTAGAGAATAACACCAAATCAGTAAAATAACAAATTTACATAACGAAATATCTCCATGCTGAGCCTGTTTGTGCACTTCCTGCTTTTCCCTGCTTGAGAATTCCTGTCCAATGAATGAACGACCTTAGCACACGTGTGGTTTTGTTTACACATTTTGGTTCACTTGCAAAAAGAACAGTGTGAAAGCGAACCGTACCAAACAAAAAAAATCAACATTCTATTTGGTCCGGACCAAAGCAAGTGAACTATCGGACTTTCCTGGTGTGAATACACCCTTAGTTTTATGTGGCCCAGTTCTGGCCCAGACACTGTAAGACAGATCTGGCTGAGACTCGGCTTGGTCCCCGGGCCAGATGTGGTCCAGAATCTACAACATGTAATACATTTTAGCAGGAAAACACAAATTCAAACATTTAAAAAAGATTAAAGGCTTTTATTAAAAAGAATAACAAATACACTATAACATGAACATGTATTAACAATGATCAAATAAACTATGAAATGAACATTAATGACTCATTTTAAACAATAACATTAACAACTCATTTTAAACAATAACAACCCATTTTAAACAATACAAATAATAAAAATAACAATAAAAATATATTTATAATATAGGAAGAAAAAGTAAACTTTCACATGCACACACACAAATAATTCTCACAGTCACACACACACACAAATAATTCTCAGTCACATGCACACACACACACACAAACAAACAAATAATTCTCACATGCACACACACACAAATAATTCTTAGTCACACACACACACACACACACACACACACACACACACACACACACACACACACACACACACACACACACACACACACACACACACACACACACACACACACACACACACACACACACACACACACACACACAAATAATTCTCAGTCACATGCACACACACACTCACAGACACTCTCTGTGAACACTTTCTTTTTGCAGAAGCCTTCTCTTTCGTCCACCATCTCTATCTGCTGCCAGCTGGAGCCACCTTTTCATGGTCCCCTCGACCTCCATTTCAGCAGCACTGGCTGTGAGGGGGTTTTTCCGAACTGCAGCTTTGAAATAAAGGAATAAATATTGTTAAGCATTACAGTTTTTTACAGTTGCTAGGACCAATTATTCTCTTTTTTTAAACTCTTCACACTGAGAGGCACAACAGTCATGAAAATATGCTCATGTTTTGATGAATGAAACCAGGCTAAAACATTTTTAATTCTACCTTCTAGATATCACACTACTGAACAAGTTGAGAGAAGTTCCAGTTGAGGAAAATGTTTTACATTGCAAATATTCTTGATATTGGCTTGTCAACCCTTTGTGTCTACTAACAAGTGTGTTATATAGCAATACACTATAATACTATAAGTCTCTTCTGCTAACCAAAAGCTGCATATTTTGATGGCCTATTTGATCCAAAAAGTCAGCACAAACAGTAACATTGTGAATATACAGTAAAGTGTAATTTATTCCTGTGATCAAAGCTGAATTTCAGCATCATTACTCCAGTCTTCAATGTCACATGATCCTTCAGAAATCACTCTAATATGAGGATTTGCATATTTCAGAATCAGAAACATTTCTGATTATTATCAATGTTGAAAACTTTTTTTCAGGATCATTTGATGAATAGAAAGTTCAAAAGAACAGAATTTATCTGAAAGAGAAGCTTTTGTAACATTAAAATCTTACTGACCCAAATTTTTGAACGGTAGTGTATAAAGAAATTAATCGTATAGCTACTTTTTATTTAGCAAGGGTGCATTAAATTGATCAAAATAAATAAAATATGATTTAAACAATAATAAATGTGCAAAGTACATTCATTTCTTTATTTATATTTTGCAAGTATTCTTGTATTAAATGTGATGAGCAGTCAAATGGTACAAAATATAAACACTAAGAAAACAAATTTAATCTCTGATTTCTTTCTTTTTTTTCCAATTACTTACAATTGTTTTACAATTAACCAATGTTGTAAGTGAGATTATAAACATTTAGCTGCTTGTAATTTTAAAACAAGCACTTTTGATTTCATTTTCAAATTAAATAAGCTTTTGTTTCCTTTCCCTCACAGCTATAGCAAACATTTTTTAATTTACTTGGATTGCATCCATTTTACCGTAACAAAAACAACAAAAACAAAAAACCTACTGTAACCAAACATTATGTTAGCACTGTTAAAATTAAACCTTAAAATAATTTAATTATGGCAGGATAGAAACAGTGTTAAGGCTTTCTGATATTCCCTGTGCATTCAACATATTCTTTGCCGCTACAATTTACGTATCTTTAAGCCATTTTCTGACATTTGTAAATGTATGATGTCCTTACCAATAACAACCTCCTTTAGATGAAGGGCTGCAAGAGATATTTTACCATTTACCCCCTTCCAGTTTATGTTTTTGGCTAAATCATTGGAAAATGTCCGCCGCATTATTCGCCACACAGTGTCCTTTATGTCGAAACCTCCAACCAGCCCTAGGTTATTAATCTAAGGGAAACAAATGCTTCTTATCAATCATCTTCATGTGACATATGAACTGTTAACACTGATAACAAGAGTCCACACCAAATTTAAAATACTGTTATCATTTACCAACCCTCATGTTGGTTCAATCATGTATGGCTTGTTCATCTTAAGAACACAATTGAAGATATTTGAAGAAAGTTTTGAGCAGTTTGTGTCCATACAATGAAGGTTAATAGCAACTATCACTTTAATGATAAAAAAAGAAAAAAGACATAATAAAATATCTCCCTGCAGCTTAAAATAATTGAAACACTCTAAGTACCTGTGCACCTGCACTTTTTACATTTAGTTCAGTTCAGAGGTGTTTTATTGAGGAAAGCAACTCATCTGCTGTACATCTTTGATGCCATGTGGGTGACTATTTTATAGCACTCTATCTTAAAGGGATAGCTCACCAAAAGGAAAATTTGAGAAGAAATTTTTTGAAAAAAGTCATTATTTTGTTTTTTGGCACACAAAAAGTATTCTCGTCAATTTATAACATTATAGTTGAACCACTGTAGTCACATGGACTATTTTAACGATTTCTATCTTACCTTTCTGGGCTTTCAAAGTGTTAATTAAATAGCTGTCAATGGAGCCCCCTCTGAGCAACCGGATTTCATGAAAAAATATCTTAATTTGTGTTCCGAAGATGAACAAAGGCCTTACGGTTTTGAACGACATGAGGGTGAGAAATTAATGACAGAATTAAGACAGAATTAAATTAATGAAAGAATTTTTTGGGTGAACTAACCCTTTAATGTGTGTAATGAAGATAAATAAAAGGCTTGTAGTGACATGAGGGCAAGTAAAAGATGACATAATTTGAATATGTGGACATAACTTCCTACAAATGTACTTATTGTAGCAAGTACACATTAGAAAATGTACACAAGTCTAATTTTGTATTTTTCACAAGATAACTGTTTTTTTATTCACACAGTTATTCTCCTTTTGGTGAGAACTTCTTAACTCACCAGTTTTTCTTTGAAATCACTTGATAGCAATTTCTGCTCCAGTCTCTTGAGGTCTCCCAAGTCTTTCACTGGCAAAAGTCCATCTTCAATTTCATAATTTGTTTCCAGGAGTTGCTTTGCATTCAGAATCCGCAGAATAGACTGTTGCTGGTCAAGAATCATTTCTTGTTTCGTCAGCATCTCACGGATTAGTGCTAGAACAGAAATGATAAAATATATAACATGAACAATGGTAAAATAACATTTAAAGGACTACATCATGGGGTGAACCTGTGGCCCTGTGAATGAGATTATGAATAAAGTTTATTATGAAATCAAAATACCAATAATAAATAAACTGATCTGGAATTAATTCAATGTGCAAACTATTGTAGTGTCTTTCTGGGCCGTGTCATAGGAAATACTAATAACTTTTTAGCACGCCATTCAATATATAGATTTTACTGGTACTGGCACAATAATCTGTTTATTACACTTATTTTTTTTATTTTTTTTACAGAATTAGTAAATAAAGTTTGAAGCAAATTTTTTTTTTTTTTTTAACATGTGAACTTTGTATTCTAAAAAAAATACAATTATTTTGCTTGTAAAAGGTTCCTGCTATCTCAGAATATATTATGAATATAATGTACACAGATCTGTGTAATATGCTGTTGGTCCTCCGCTGAGGCACGGACTCTACGAAACCCCCTCTGGCACCAAAGCGTTAGCATCTTTCAAGTCCTGTAGATTGTGAGGTGGAGCTTCCGTGGATCAAACTTGTTTGTCCAACACATCCCACAGACATTCATTTGGATTGAGATCTGGGGAATTTGGAGGCCAAAGCAACACCTTGAACTCTTCATCATGCTCCAAGGTCCAGGTCTGACGCTCACAATGTAGGCTGACAGGGCAGGGGTCATCATAGGCACTCTGACTGGACTGTGCTATGCAGCCCCTTACGCACAAGAGTACGATGCACTGTGTTATGACAAATTACTCCCAGTCGCTCAGAACTTTATTCCTGCCCATTTATCCTGCATCCAACATTTTGACTACAAGAACTGATGTTTTCTTACAATCTAATCTACCCAGATATATGGCCCTGTTAGAAGATGATCAACGATATTCGCTTCCCCTGTGACTGCTCATAATGTTCTGGCTCATCAGTGTACAATAAATGTTACATTCCAGAAACCATGTTTGTGTCTTACTATTTCTAAATTCTGTGTTATATTTCTTTTAATACTGAAGTAGCCTTTTTTATGCTCAAGTACATTCTGCTGATAAAAGAAAACATACTTACAGACAATAACTTCAGGAGTAGGAGTCTGAGGAGTCCTTTGGGATCCTTCTGGAGTCTGTTTAGGCTGTTGTGGGCTCTTTGGACCTTAAGGAAAATAATGCAAGGGGTAAATGGAAACCATTTGTTAATTTATATGACATAATTTTGGCCTACACCAACTTACTGGCAATTAGTTCAGTTGACTGCTGAGCTCTGTTTCCACAGAGAGGTATTTCTGGGAACCAGGATCGTGTAGGCTCTTGTGGAGCTGGAGAGGTTTAAAAAAAAAAAAAGAAAAAAAAGATGCAGATTGATTTTATTATTTTAAAAAAGTATATGCCTGACATATACCCATAATTTCCTAAAGAACCATGTACTGTATACACTCACGTTCACATGTGAAATCCTCAGTTGGCCAGATGGCATGATGACTGGTCAGCATATCTGTAAAGGATATACTCTTTGTGTGGGTGGGACGGTCGGACTGGTGGAGCAGTAGGCAGGCCTGTGCTACCCAGGTGAAAAAAAAGTGCACTAAAATACATTTTATTTAAGTGCACTTAGTACACTTCCATAATACACTTATAATGTACTTAAAGTGCTCTATTTTCGACACACTTATTTTGCACTTAATATACTAAAAGCTCATCTTTAGTACTGCTTAATATAAACTTAAAATCATCTTAGTGTACTCAATTGTGCTTTTTTGAGACACACTGAAGATGAATTTAAGTGTATTTTTAATATACTATTTCATATTTTTAAAAAATGTATTTTGTTACCACTTTAAGTATAATTGAAATCATCTTTAAATACAATAATAAACTATTTAAATAATAATAATAATAATATTAAATTATATACAAATTATACTTAGAATGTATTCCTAGATTAAAAAAGTGCACTAAAATACATTTTATTACACTTCCATAATACACTTCCATAATGTACTTAAAGTGCTCTATTTTCGACACACTTATTTTGCACTTAATATACTAAAAGCTTACCTTTAGTACTGCTTAATATAAACTTAAGATCATCTTAGTGTACTCAATTGTGCTTTTTTGAGACACACTGAAGATAAACTGAAGTGTATTTTTAATATACTATTTCATATTTTCAACAAATGTATTTCGTTACCAGTTTTAGTATAATTGAAACCATCTTTAAATACAATAATAAACTATTTAAATTATAATAATAGTAATATTAAATTATTTACAAATTATACCTAGAATGTATTCCGAGATTAAAAAAAGTGCACTAAAATACATTTTATTACACTTCCATAATACACTTTCATAATGTACTTAAGCAGAGGAGGAAATCCGGCATATTAAAGCTGTTGCCATGAAAAAACAGGGCAGCTGGACAAGGTGGGAGGGCGTACGAGAAAGGGCCCTGACGTGGCAGGATATCCGGACTATGGAAGGACGTCGGATAAAGTTCTTGATGAGTTCTCTCTATGATGTTCTGCCTACTCCATCAAACCTCCATATTTGGGGGATGGCAGAGAACCCCAGTTGCACGCTGTGTGGAAAGACAGCCAATCTTGAGCATGTCCTTTCAGCATGCCGGTCAAGTTTAGCAGACGGGAAATTCCGGTGGCGTCACGATAAGATCCTGTCTCAGTTGGCGGATGGTGTGGAACAAGCAAGGAAAAATCGTAAACAACTTTCTGATGGGCACCACTTTATCCATTTTGTCAGGACAGGGGAGAGCACTGCAGCGGTACGGAGGAGCAGAGGGGTCCTGGCCTCAGCAAATGACTGGGAGATGCGTGCAGACCTGAAGAAGCAGCTCAAATTCCCAGAGGAGATAGCATTCACTAGCCTCAGACCAGATATTGTACTCTGGTCTAGAGGTACCAAGCAGGTGGTGCTCATAGAGTTAACAGTACCCTGGGAAGAGAGGATGGAGGAGGCACATGAGCGTAAGCTAAAAAAATATCAAGGCCTTATCCTCGAGAGCCAGCAAAAAGGATGGAAGGCCTGGAATCTACCAGTAGAGGTCGGCTGCAGAGGTTTTGCTGGACAGTCGCTCTGGAGAACACTTGGATTGTTGGGGATTGAAGGGATGGCCAGGAAACGGCTGATAGGCAAGGTCACTGAAAAGGCGGAAACTGCATCAAATTGGATTTGGATACAGCGGGAGGTGCGGTGGCAGAGCAAACCTGTTAAAGGTCTAAAAACGGCATAGAGTTGGGTGGTGGTCAGCAGGGGTAGATCCAGGACGCTGGATCTGCTGTCGAGCCCTCCCGAGGTGTTATGGGCTTAAATTGACGAAACATCAAGGAAGGGGGGTGCCCATCTGATGACCGGCTGTAGCCACCAAACTCTTTTAGTGTTGAGAGATGTAGCCAAGCCTTGAGCGGGCCCAGGGAGAAGGATGGTGCTTGGAAGGAGGAGAGAAGGAGAGGAGAGAGCGATGCCACTGGCTCACAGATGGGGCAGGGCAGAGTACCTGTAAAGGTGGGCCAGCTGCGATGATCACATCGTTTTTGCATATAAAGTGCTCTATTTTCGACATACTTATTTTGCACTTAATATACTAAAAGCTTACCTTTAGTACTGCTTAATATAAACTTAAGATCATCTTAGTGTACTCAACTGGGCTATTTTGAGACACACTGAAGATGAACTAAAATACGCTTTTAACATACTATTTCAGCTTTAATTTATTTTATTTTGTTACCCCTTTTAGTACAATTGAACCCATCTTTATTGCATTTTAAATACACTTAAATTATTTAAAATTTAAGAATATATAATATATACAAATCATATTTATGTATTGCTCACATTTTTTTTATATAGTAAATCATTTCAAATATGTTTTAATACTGTGAACAGTACCTTTATAAAACAATTAAATATGTTAATGGTGTATTAAAACACACATTAAAAAAAAATTTGTATAAAACACACACTTTGAAAGCTAGTAAACTTTAATGTATTACCCAGTGTACATCAGTACAGCAGCATATGTAAACTGTAAAAAAAAATACATTAACATAAAATACAGTGATCTGCAGAGGTATTATAAACAACAACAAAAAAACTTCAATAAACCCAACTAGTCAATAAAGTGCAATCATTAATAGCTGCAAACAGTTACAGTACTGTTACTGATTGGTCTTTGAGTTTGCCTTATTGTTGCATTTCCTTCGAATCAGTGCTTGCACCTCAGACGTGTTGGAAATTGTTTGATCACAGTGTCTATGAAAGGGGGAAAAGATGAGTTTATTTTTATAATATAGCAAAATTAACCTCTGTTAAAAAAGTAACTGTTCCCTATCAAAAGGGAACTTGCACTGCTTCGATGATGCTATTGGGGAACAATGTTCTCTAGGCGCCTCTTTCATTCTTCTGAGTCGCACTAGTCGTGTCATAGGCTGTCGCCAGTCAAATTCTATTGCCGAGATTGTACAGCTTTTCAAACACTGGTTTACATGGAGGGTGTTCCCCATATCGTCATCAATGCAGTGTCTCATTCCCTGTTCTCAGGGAACAGAGGTCGTAACCTAGACGTTTTTTATTACAACACAGTACACTGTAAAAAAATTCTAACCTCTCCAAGTCAAATTTTTTTAGTGACGGGTCACATCTAAATTTTTTAATTGCCCAAGTGCAATTCTTGTTGCAATAGTCTGTTAACATTGGCTCAATGAGAAATAATACGTCAGACTAATTGAAAAAATTAGATGTGATCAGTCACTAGAAATTTTTGACTTGGGGATGTAATTTTTTTTTTTACAGTGTATAATGTTTTGACATTTCCCTCTGTTGTACATACAAGGTGAAAAAGACATACTGTTAAATGTATTATAAATGCATTAAAGTATATTTGTTTTGTACTAAAAACATACTTAAGTACATATTTATTACATTTAATAGTAAGTCTTTTTCACCTAGTAAAAATGGAATTCTTTAACATAGCATGTAATGCTTAGTTCATATATTTTAACAGTAGACATTTAATATAACATGTTAATTAAGAAAAGGAGTTAATAAAATAGCTCTTGAACAACTGTGAAGTCTACATATGTCACTGTATCACAGCAAAAAAGGGCAATTTAGGCTAACCGTTTAACTGAAAAAGTATACGCAGCCAACAAGAATAATAATTAAAATGTACAACAAATGCTAATCTTGTTTTAGTCAGCCCCCTTTGACTTTGAGAGCAAAAAAAAAAAAAAAAAAAAAAAAACACAAACTCTCAAACTCTTCAAAGAGTTAAGGAAATTAGAAGTAGTGCAAAATATTGTAAGCCATGACAAGTGACTTGCAGCTGTCCCAAAAAAACAAATAGAAATAAAAAACAAATAAATAGATTTTTACATGAATGAACACAAATTAGACTAGACTAAGAAACTAGGAAAAAATGTTGGAAAAAAACTAGGACAAAAACTAAACAGTGAGCTATTTATTTATGCAAAACAGCAACTAAAACTTACCAGTAACTTCTGATAGCAGTATCTTCATCTCTTCGAGATTCGACTTGGAAAAAATAAAAACAACACTAACTGTTACTTTTTCTATTAACGTTAGAAAAAAAATCTAAATACTGTCATGATCACTCATTAGTTGCAAAACATTTAATAATTCCGTTAATCTTAGAAATACAAACTGAAATATCGTAGACTAATGAAACCTTCACGTTTGAAAAGGTTAATCGCAAAAAAACTCACCTAATCCATATGAATCGCGTGGTTTCCTCCAAGTCCTCTAAAGAAACACGATTAGTGATGTGACATTTGAAGCGGGGCGTCGGAGCGTGTGTCGAGAAAAAGTGGGCGTGCCAGATGAAGCCGCGATTCGAGGCTTGTGTTGTTAACGTGAAAATCACGTGACTAATGACAAACGAGGCCTCGGTTTGTGTGGATACGTCATCGGTTCGGTCTGAGTGTCGCTTCCGGATAAAATGCAGTTCGAAACTCGCGCCACCTTGTGGGTGTTGCAGGAGTAGTAGAAGCAGTTGTAGTAGTGTCAGAGAGTCAGAGAGTTAGAAAACTATCATTGTCAGTGTCAGTGTCGTTATTGTGTCATATGTGAGGGCTGTATATTATTACATTATCAGGTTAGAATAGTTATAGTATATTATTATTATTATTATAGTAGGCCTCGCTATATTATAGTCTTGTTATATTAATTAGATAAGATTATTTGGATTGCTCTGGATTTTTGCATCTGGACTGGACTGCTTTTTGATTTGGATTGCCCTTTTGGATTTGTTTGCTTTTTGTGACTCTTCCTTTTTCCTGGTAATGGAGCCAGCAAGAAAGAGGGAATTCTCCCCTGTCTGGGCTCAACAGAAGCATCAGTATCCTCATTTATAGGCTACCAGATGACACTGGCATTTTTACGTTCCCCTGCATCCCCTGTTCCTTGTGAAAGGATATTTTCCAAGGCTAGAGAGATTTTGTCCAAGAAGAGGAATCGTCTAAACCCCAACACACTTGAAATAATTCTGTTTCTCAATAAAAAATCTATTGTAATCCTTCCTTCCGGACTATTCTGTTGCAGTTTACTTTAATCTGTTATCTATAATCTGCTAAATGAATAAATGTACTTTATTACACTCCCTCTAACATAAGCACTGCATTCAACACAGTGTCACTATTGTTGTTCATACTGTCACTATCCAAACAATTTATGAATAATTAATAAACTGTGTGTGTGACTTTGCACAAGTAAATTCAGACAGAGAAAGATACATATTTTATTTTATACACAGTAATGGACAAATGTCTGATCATGTCTTTTTATTATTGCAAATGAAAGGTTACAGACATCAACAGTGAGTACAAAATAAATAAATATTTTTATTTATAAAAATATTTTTATAAAATATACATTTAAATATAATTATACAAATAAATATAAATATTTATTTGTATATTTACATAACAAATAAATATTTTTATTTCTAAAAGTATTTTATAAAATATACATTTTTTATAAAAATATTTTTTTTTTATAAAATTAGGGAGGGAGGAGGGAGGGGGGAGGGGGCGTGGCTCTGAACACTGGTTCGGAATTAATTAATTGGTCTGCTATTTCTTTGCACAGTAGCTAGGTGTCACTAGTGAGCAATGCTGAATGAAGCTTCGAGTAATGAACCTTTAGCTGAAGCAATGGCCTGCGAGGTCTCAGTGGTTCAGGAAGCCTCATTTTGCCATCACTAAACACGATCGCTCTAGTTTGAATTTAGACTTCTATCTCTGAATTATTACACCGTGTCCTAACTACACGCGACGCCGAAATATAATCACATTCAATGAACGCACAGCCGTCAGCAAGCTCTGAGTGAGGTGTGAGCTCATAATTACACCAGAACCAATCACAGACGTTCAACAGCTGGAACCAATCAGGATTAGTCACGTGTGTTATTAGTGTTTTTCAAATTCAAACAAGTACAACATATTTTTGGACAACATTTAAACATATTTGGAAAATGTATCTATGATGCATTTAAAATAATATGATGTTGATATCCATGTGGGAATTTCAGTAGTAAAAACATATCATGTAATGGACAACAGCCTTTACAAGTAGCCTACAAACAAGTAAAAGTGAACAACATTCATTTTAAATGCTTATTGCAATGCTTAATGATAGTTGACAAATGTTTATAATACATTAGAAGTTGGTACATTATACAAAAAAATCTAAAATATTAAAATGGTAAAATGATAAATATTACAAATATATTGCAGTAGGCCTAAGTGTTTAAAGTACTTTAAACACATTAAAAGCTTTTTATATTTTAGATTAACCATTTTAATATTTTAGATTTAGCATGTTCTTACACAAGTTACACAAATGTACTTTAATTAAGAGCAACATAAGTATGTTTTCTTTAAATACACTAAAACTTCACACAAATGGTAGATTGTGTTAGCATATTTCTTAAAAATTTAACTAAGCATATTTATTAACAATGTACTTGTAGTGCTTTTTTTTAGAAATATATTAAAAGTATGCTTGTGTTTAGCATATTTCTTAAAAGTATAATTAAGCATATATTTATTACCAAGGTACCTTTAGTGCATTTGTTAGAAATATATTAAAAGTATGCCTGTGTTTAGCATATTTATTGAAAGTATAATTAATCATATATTTATTACCAATGTACTTGTAGTGCATTTTTTAGAAATATATTAAAATTATGCTTGTGTTTAGCATATTTATTTAAAGTATAATTAAGCATATATTTATTACCAATGTACTTGTAGTGTATTTGTTAGAAATATATTAAAATTATGCTTGTGTTTAGCATATTTATTTAAAGTATAATTAAGCATATATTTATTACCAATGTATTTCTAGTATACTTTTTAGAAATATATTAAAATACAATTCAATGTATTTTTTATGCACTTCAAATAAGCATGTTGGTAATACAAATGTATTATACTATTTGTATTTCAAGTATATTTTTAATACATTTAATACTATGTCTTTTTCACCTGGGAGTACCTTATACACTTAAAATCAATTTAAAGAATTAGTAATATTTAGTTTATTTTTATAAAGAGTACTTAAATACTACTTTTGGGAAAATTTAATTTTTGACTATTACATTTTGAATATATTTTAAGTAAAATCAATTTAATTTAAACTTATAATAGCTATCTAAAAGTGCACTAACAATGAACTATTTTTAATGTGTTAAAAATGTACTTGTAAGAAATACACTAATAAAACACTTCTGTGTATTTTTTCAATAGTATATCTTTTTTCTTATGCACTAAAAATACATTTAAAATATCAATGTTATTTAGTATACTTTTGCAATTACACTTAAGTACTACTTAAGTAAAAATATACTTTTAATTAGTGTATTTATAGTGTATAATTTTTTAACTTTTCTTTAGCACAAAAAATAGGAATGTACTACAAATGTACTTTCTTGTATTTAAGTGTTTTTTTAGTGCACTCAAGTACACTTTATTTTCACCTGGGTACCCTGCTCTTCATCTTCTTCAGAGTCCATCACAAACGAGCTCAACAGTCGAGTGCTTGGCCTTTAAAATATATTTTTTAAATCAAGTAATTTGTGTCACTTTAGTGCACTGAGCAAATCATATAATGTGAAAACCACTTAATTATGAGACAACAGAAAACAAATATTACAAAAAATATTACACCTATATTTTACGCCTTGCTTTTTTTCAGCCTGGCTCCTCTGCTTCTGACTGAAGGTCAGATTGAACCTCAGCCTCTCGAACCTTCCTCCTTCCTTCCTCATAGTTATCTGTTTAAATAAAAAAAATAAAAATATCTTAACCTGTTAACCTGCACCCCCCACTCAGGGGCTCACAGCTGAAAATGACATACCTGAATTAAAATAAATATAGCTCCCGAGAACAGTGTACCACAGGCACAATTAAGGTCTCTTTGGAAAGAAGACACTTGGCACTCTACTAACAATCAACCAGAGTTGATAATGCTCAAACAAATAAAAAGTTATAAAAGTTGAAGTGCCTCATAAATAATGTGAACTACAAATAATGTTTTATTATTTCATGTACAAATATATAAAAATAGACCTGGAGGAATCCAATTAGGTAATGGATTGAAAGCCACAAGTCTCATCAGTTTATATTTCAAATTTGAGGAAGATATAATGAAAAATGGGGTTCCTGCAAGCTTTTTTCCAAGACTATGTCAGTTCCCTTTCTCCCTCCCCCTGCCTGAGGCACATCCCCAGAAATGACATCCCCAAACTAAAATAATTGTAGTTGTTGAACAATTTGCTCTACATGCACAATTTAGACATATTTTAAAAGAAGACACTTTAGAGTTTATTACCCAAATGTAAAAGTTGAAAAAACTTACACAGACAAAAATTTATAGAATTTAAAGTGTCTTGAAAATAATTTTTACTGCAAGTAACATTTTATTATATTATGAAAAAATAAATGAAAACAAACCTGGAGGAATCCAGTTAGGTATTTGATTGAAAGCCACAAGTCTCATCAGTTTATATTTCACATTTGAGGAAGATATTATGAAAAATGAGATTTCTGCAATATTTTTTCCAAGACTATGTCCAGGTACCAAGAAGCCTCCTTGGATACCTCAAAAAGCAACCTAATGACCAAATGTTATGAAGGGTACTGCAAGCTATTTTAGTCATCATATACACTGCTCCATGCTTTTTTAATTATAAAATAATCCACACAACCATAAGACTTTATACAAGTGATTTATTTGCACAACAGAACAATAAAAATATAAGTAAAATATTATGAAATATTTAAAAAAATAAATATATAAAAAATAACTGAATTTCTTTGCAACAGAAAAGGCAAAGAAAAAAAATCAACAATGCTGTTGTCTCCGGCAAAATGCTAAGTCCTGTTTAGTCAGTGCTGGTCATGCCAAACAGTGAAGCAGTCAAAATGCTAAGTCCTGTTTAGTCAGTGCTGGTCATGCCAAACAGCGAAGCAGTCACGCTTTGGCTGAAAGCACAATGGTGTTGAACAAGTCTTGCAAAAAACAGGAGTTTTTTTGGAACAAATCCTGCACTCACGCCTTCCTTTGGTGCTGTCTGAAGCAAAGTTCCCTGGTAAACGGCGAGTCTCATCTTTGTGGGATGGAGGAGATGAAGGAACATCAGCACGCACCAACACAGTAAGTTCCTCAACAAGACGTTCTCTGAATTGTTTCTTTGTCAGTGGCTTCTGGTTCTTCATACAGGCCATTTGACGTTGGAGTATAAAGGCATTGACAATGGTTCCACTTTTCTTTAGGGGTGCTTGGGGACACAGTGGGTAAGGACTTGGTTTTTCTGCTGCTCTTTTTGCCTCTCCCTTTTACTGGTCGATTCAGGTCTAAAACAGCAAGTGCAGATCTTGAAGAATCTGAGAGCTTGCATCTCTTTTCTGCTGGTTGGCTGGTGCTTGGATGCCACTCTTCATCTGAAGATTCAACTTGATGGCTGTCGCATGGGAAAGAATGGAAAGATAATTAGCACCGCATGTCAAGTAAATAATTCTGTATAGTTTTTATATGGCTGGCCATTCAATCAACAATCAAACTGATGGGCAGCCGTTTAGACAGCATTCATACTAAAACTTGTCCATTCAATCAACAATCAAACTGATGGGCAGTCGTTTAGACTGCATTCATACTGATAGTCGCCCATTCAACAATCAATGGCTGGTGATGGCCAATGATACAGACAGCATTCATATGGATGGTCAGACATAGAACCAACAATCACACTAATGGCCGGCCATCAGACAGGCCATTTGTTTTACAAGGTAAATGCATTGTGGTCTGAAAAGATGATGCTACTTTATTTCTATTTGTATATATTGGACAATTGTATAGGTGTTTAGTTATTTCTGTAATTTTTCCTAGCACAAACACACACTATATATATTTTTTCAGAAAAATTACAGAAAAAATGTCAAGTCTATTTATATTTATACTGTATAGGACAATTGTACAGGTGTTTAGTTGTTTCTGTTTTTTTTCCCTAGCACACATACACTAACGTTATATAGATATATAGCCTAGTGTGTGTGTGCTAGGAAAAATGACAGAAACAACTAAACACCTGTACAATTATCCAATATATACAAATATAAATAGATAAATAAATACATATAAAGTAGCATTATCTTTTCAGACCACAATGCATTTACCTTATAAAACAAATGGGAAAACAAACACACACTCACTCACTCTCTCTCTCTCACACACATACATACATACATACATACACACACACACACACACACACACACACACACACACACACACACACGTATAATGTGTGCATGTTACATAATGTATATAGCAACTCACCGATATAAAATTGGATCATCTTTTCCGTCCTCAAGCATATCACCCTTGTCGTCGCTGTCTTCACTCTCTTCAATTTCGTCATCGCTGCTTCGAGTGATCTCAAATAAAACATCTTCAGCAGAAAAAAACTTCTTCTGACGATCCATTTGATGAGATAATCCGTCCAGTAAGAAAGACGCGAAAACAGATGTTGACTGGGGAACCGTCTTTTTGCTATGGCTAGTTAGCTGTCAAATGACGGGGGTGTGGTCACAGCCTACGTCGCAGGTTAGCTCCTCAAGCGGAATGGAGAGTGACTGATTCAAATAAATAAATAAACATCTTGTTCGCGAGGAATTTAAACTTCCCGGGTATCGTTGGAATCATGCACTGATTGGCTACATTTTCTATTAGTCATATAATTTCAATTCTTTCATTGGCTTTCGTTGTAAAGACAAAATAATAGGATCAGCATATCATGACGTCAAAAAAACTGACCGCAGTGTTTGGATATTTTGACCTATATATTGCCTATCTTTGTATTTGTGTGTGTGTGTGCGGTCTTAATTTGTTCATTACACTCTAAGCAACACACCCATCCCAGTCAGCAAATTTCCTTTGGCAAAGATGTGGGCCAGATAAACAGCTGAGCTGTGGCCCAGATTAGTTTGTGTTTGCCGGCCCAGATATGGCCCACATCTTCTTTGCCAGAACTGAACCAAAGCAGTGCCATAAGTCCACCAAGCATGAGCCAAATATAATTTTATGTGGCCCAAATATGGCCCACATCTTCTTTGCCAGAACTGAACCAAAGGAGTGCCATAACTCCACCAAGCATAAGACAAATAATCAGAGGTGGGTAGAGTACCCAAAAACTGTACTCAAGTAAAAGTACAAGTACTTATAGAAATATTTACTCAAAGTAAAAGTAAAAGTAATAATCTTAATAGTTACTTGAGTAAGAGTAAAAAAGTATCCAATGAAAAAACTACTCAAGTACATTTACATTTTACATTTATTCATTTAGCTGACGCTTTTATCCAAAGCGACTTACAGTTGCTATACATGTCAGAGGTCGCACGCCTCTGGAGCAACTAGGGGTTAAGTGTCTTGCTCAGGGACACATTGGTGTCTCACAGTGGATTCGAACCCGGGTCTCTCACACCAAAGGCATGTGTCTTATCCACTGCGCCAAATTACCAAGTTATTACGAATAGAGTACGTATCTGGAACGTAGTTGGTTATCTTATAACCTTAGGAGGACGTACTGACGACGTTGTGGGTTGGTAATATGAAGGTAATGAAATTACGGTCTTGTTACGTTGCAGTTCCGTTGCCAGTAAGTCATGAAATTACCAAGATATTACGAATAGAGTACGTATCTGGAACGTAGTTGGTTATCTTATAACGTTAGGAGGACGTACTGACGACGTTGTGGTTTGGTAATATGATGGTAATGAAATTCCGAGCACACGACGTAAGTAATAGTAAGTAGTGAGTAACTAGTTACTTCGGATCATATAGGCCTCATATATATATATATATATATATATATATATATATATATATATATATATATATATATATATATATATATATATATAATAAGTTTATTTTATATAGCGCCTTTCTCAAACCCAAGGTCGCTTTACATAGTAGGAAGGCAAGGAAACACAACAACAACAACCAAAACAAATATATATATGAAGACTTCATGATGCAAAAGCCTCTGAGTGCCATCTGAAATTTTCTTCTAAAACAATCATTTGTATCAAGCTCGTATATTTAAGGTTAGTAATTTCACTTTAATGACAATTAATAGGTAGGCTACTTTTCATTGCCATTTAAGTGTGAACATAAACATACAAGCTTGATAAAAAATGCTCTTTTAGAAGAAAATTTCAGATGGTACTTAGAGGCTTTTGCCTCTGAAGTCGTAGGCTATATATAAAATGATATATTTAGATTTTGTTTATTTAAATGACTATTATTATCAGCTATCTTTGCAACAAAAACAGAAGAGAGACATAAGCATTATTTCTGCCATCTGTATAGCTCGAAAATCATTGCCTGTCCTCTGGTTTGTATAATATTAACTTATACAACTACATTTGGATTATTAGAAAATTTCGAAATAAAATGAATCTGCAGTGTTGCATTCAAAGGTATTTACAGAGAAGAGTTAAAAACTCTTCACATGTGCTCGCGCTCATGACTGCTACTGAACATCTGAACACACACAAAAAAAAAAAAAAAGTACATCGACGGTTATTCTTCTGACTGTTCTCCAAAAATATAATCAAATGTATATTTCTGCAAGCATGTTTAAACTGGTTAACTGTCAACGACAGGCAAAGGCATTCGTTTTCAAGTCGAGTTCGCACGCCACTGCGCAACATTACACACAAACTACCGCGGGATGGCGGGTGTTCATTAACTGTGAACAATGGTAGCTTTATTTAATGTAAATTAATTTATATGCCCAAAAAACGGGTAATGTCATACTTTCTAGTATCGTGGCGTAGTAATCTGTTTGGTTGTAAAATGTATTACCTGAGTGAAATGAAATCGAATATATCGTCCTGTGGAATCATTCATTCACAGACAGCTTACGAAGATGTTCAACTAATAAAGATCTTCATCGCTGGCAAAAAGTTGATGCATTTGAAGATTTGCTCTCACTTGACTGTAGCTAGTAGCTACTGTAGGTCCACTGCCACTTCATCTAACGCTCTTGATGTGCTTAAATCTTCCTGTTACGACTCCGAGTCGAGTGTGAATTGAAAGGGCTTCAGATGATTCAGTGCATGCAGGAACTGAACAGATCATTCAAACTGATTCGCGAACCGATTTAGACAGATCTGCCAACTTGTTTGATGAAGTCTTTGAACAGAATCGACTCAAAAGAGTCATTCATTTATGAATTGAGCATCGCTCAAGTCCAGAAAAAAGATACAGCGCGCTTGGAATAAACTACGCATTTAACAACACATATTGCATTAAAATAAAGTAACGAGAGGAACGTCGCCCAATGTAACGAAGTAAAAGTACAGTTTTTTCATTAGAAATGTACTCGAGTAAAAGTAATAAGTACCCACATTCAAATCTACTCTTAAAAGTACAATTTTTCTAAAAAAGTACTCAAGTAAATGTAACGAAGTAAATGTACTTCGTTACTACCCACCTCTGCAAATAATACAATTTAATGTGGCCCATATGTGAGCCTTATATGCAATTTTAGTATGGTTGAGTTCTGTTAAAATCTAACGGCCCTTATGTGGCCCACATGCAGCTGACAGTTTGTAAAAGTCTTAACTCAAAGGTAAATGAAACACTCAACAACAAATGTACTCAAAACAATTTACTTTTGACATGTTTAAATAATTACAGCTTTAAATAACATTTAAGAATACATTTAAGAATAAATATAATTACAGCTACTCAGTTGTACTTAACAATTTAAGTGGAATGCAGTTGAAAACATTAAGAATAAATACTAATATTATAAATAACATTCAAAGAGTCTTAGACTAATGATTTTTTTTACGCCAAAATTCATGTTTTAAAGCATATATTAATGTTATATATATTAATGTTATGTTCAACTCTGAGAGTAATAAAAAAAAATCACAGAAAAATAAATAAATAAAAGTAACTTGTACAGAGAACTTTAAAGAGAAATTGGTAAAGTTAAAGAAACTTGAAAGGTAAGTTGAGATGTGTGTTGATGTACAGGGACGTCTCTAATGAGGGTCGGCAATGTGTTGTTGGGCCTCGCGTTTCTTCAGTCGCTCCCTCCTCCCCCCCTCTCGGTCTCCAGCGAGGTGCAACCATTTAATGATGTTGAATTCAATGTCTTTATTTGATGCTTTTCCAGTAAGGGGATTCTGCCTGACTGCACCTGCAATAAAGATGAATTTAAATAATGTTAGCAGCAATACAACCTGGAAGCTAGAGCTGCAGGATAATGGGGAAACAAATCATTAAATATAAATTATTTCCTTTAATATTTTAATTGCAATTATTAACCACCTCTGATTGACCACTGTATACAGTATATATATATAATTTTTTTTTAAATCCAGTATATTTTCAAAAGGAATTGCAAAATGTGGGCCATAATAATACCATAATTTCTTGTGAAAAATGATTTAGATTTAGTTTTTAGAATATATTTTTAGAATACTTTTTCAGCAACCGGTTAAAATTTACAACACTCCATGTATTCTGCTTTAAAAAAGACATGCACACTTTAATGTAAAAACACACCAACACAGATAGCATAAATGTCACGTTTAAGTCCAAAGACTCAAATAGAAGTGTTTTTACGAACACAATATAAACTCAAACACAAAGCTGTGAGACAGCGTGGAAGCACAAACGCACAAACAGCCAAGTACTGAATGCAAGGAGGAACTTAAATACACAGTGATAATGAACTAAATACAGATAGCATGCGCTGGTATGAGACTTTGACAGTATGATAATCTCAAGCAAAAATATTGTGATTACAGCTTTAAAATGTATGATTGACAATATATAAAAAATAACTTCATGCAAAAACAAAACGTATACATAAAAAAATGCAGTCACTTAAGGGATGGCCAGGGATGTGATCAGCTAATGACAAAAAAGAGGGAAATCAAGAATAGCTAACCCCATCCCCTGTAATTATTATTATTTTAATTAAATTAATAGAGATATCTAACTATTGCAATTATATTTGTACTGTAAAAAAAGAGTACTTATGTATTCATAATAATAACAATAATATGTGGATTGCTTCTGATAAACAATAATTATAATTAAAAAAAAAATTTCTCTTTACAGAATAGTATGAGGGTCTTGCTTTCAAAAGGTAAACAACTGAGATTTCATTTTTAGTAGAAAACCAGACGTTTCTCTTTGTTGACAACAGACTTATAAACGATTCTTATTACAGATGGTTGGTGCACATTGCGTTCCCAAATGCAAATTATAAGCGGCTCAAACTCAGAGCGCTTGTAGAGAAGCATCAACTGTGATGCAGCGCAACTAGAAAAATATTTAGTCAAGGACAGCCCTACGTGGATATAATAAAAGGAAAACGAAATAAACTTTCAGCGATCTTAGGGAGTTTGACTCACACATTGATTATTTGTATTGTTAATTACATTTATGCAATTAGCAGACACTTTTATCCAAAGCAACTTACATTGCATTTCAAGGTACATATTTTTACATTACCAGTTCTTGCTTTCCCTGGGAATCGAACCCATGACCTTGGCGTTGCAAGCACCAACGCTCTACTGTTTGAGCTACAGGACAGCTAGACCTCATAATGTTTATCCTGCATTATGTTGATTGTTAGGGAAAATGTATTATTTGTCAAATTGGAAAAAAATGTGTTGATTTCATTAACAAAATGAACACTACCAAGCACAGGGTTGCCAGATTGTACAGATCAAGTAAAACACATGGCAGAAAATTAATCAATTTAAGAGAAAAGCTGTTTAGGGGATTTAAGCACCAAACCATAAATTTGTGACTAACTTTTACTGAGAAAACAGAAATTACAATATGATGTTCTGTAAAGCGGTTTTTGAAAAGTTGTGTATTGTGCAAAGTGCTATACAAATAAAAATTACTTCTAAAAAAGGTTCTTACCAATGACAACTTCCTTTAAGACCAGGCTTTGGACACCAATCTTATTATTCACTCCTCTCCAATTCATAACACGTGCCACAGCAGTTGTAAACGTGGCTTTCAGCACTCTCCACACGGTGTCTTTCAGGTCAAAGCCACCAACCAGACCCAGAAAGGTAGTCTTAAAAAAAGAAAAAAAAGAACATTGTGTAAGTGGTTAAAATAGGTATTTAAATAGACCACCCTAAAATGAAAATGCTTTTATATTCAACAATTAACTATAAACTATCACATGCTCCATCTGAAAAACATTTTCTAGGTTTGTAATATGGAAATTCTTGTCATTGCCCAACCCATACCGCACGTTAGGGCTGGGCAGTATGACAATATATACCATCTATCTATCTATAAATTACAGGAACGTCTGTGTGTGTGTCTTATTCGCATATCTCTTGAACCATAAGTCCGATGGATTTCAAGCTTAGATTGGAAATGCAAATCAAGACAGGTGTCTTGCTACGGGCACAAGTAAATGCAGTGCCAAGTTTGGCGTTGTTTGGATTGGAAATGCAAATCATTAAATGTATAGGTAAAAGAAGCAGACATTGGCTTTTGCCAATACAGTTCATTGTGTAGCCTGCTGCCTGAATCCATATTTATTGTATGTCATTATGTCTGTATCAGTATTTGCTTTCTACCATGCACAAATAAAATGTCACTGAACATTTGCTGTGTTATTGTAACAATGAGCACTCAAATACACCAAACCAACAACAATTACTTAAAACACACACAAAAACTGAGCACTAGTAGTATAATATTAGCAATAGTATAAGATCTGAGAGTAAATTATCATTAGAAATTTTGCTATATCATGTTAAAGCAACTAACATTAAGCAACTTTTCATGTTAAAAATACCCGTTTTCTAACCCATACATGCTTAAACAATTGCCTGATTGAATGAGCCCTTCTCTGATCACTGAGATTGTCTCTATAATCCTGTAAAGTAAAATAAATGAGAGGGATTCGGGCCGGAATTTTAGACTGGGCATGTCATGTCATGCGCGTTCACGGCACGCTCACATAGCTATGTCTGGCAGGTTTGTGTATTCGCCGCC
The DNA here is from genome assembly GCA_023718395.1 of Leucaspius delineatus. Taxonomy (NCBI): domain Eukaryota; kingdom Metazoa; phylum Chordata; class Actinopteri; order Cypriniformes; family Leuciscidae; genus Leucaspius; species Leucaspius delineatus. Next base: position 5,312,060 of record CM043361.1, on the reverse strand, counting down.
ATTCTCCGTAGAAGATGGATTGTAAGAGACCGGCTTGTAGTTCATTTCAAACACCAATGCAAACTCCACGTAAGATAAAAAAAAGAAAACTTTTGTCTAGTGCAACCAAAAGGGCCAAATTGGACTCAGACAGGCGTCGGAATAAGACGAGAGTAAACACAGGGAAGGCTTTCAACAAATGGAGAGATCTCCGGTCTGCTCTGTTTAATAATTTGCTATTCTATTAAAACAGTTCAAATATCTTGAGTGTGATATAAAATGCTGATATACAAGTTAGATAATTAGACACAAATTTTGAGCAAATTACTGCTTAATTAGGATGTATTGCTATTGGAATATGCTACTTAGCAGATCAATAAAACAGGCTAAACCCCCGCAAATCTTCGGCGGATTAGCCTGTTTGGCTTTTATGGTAACGTCATAGTGCCATTTAATTGTTTATTACCTTGAGACAATTGAGTGTACTTTTTTGACCGACTGTATAGCTTTGCGCTTTTACAAAGTAACAACTTATATTGTTCATGAACGTGTTTCCATAATAATACAATCATAAGTGGATACAGTAAACACATATCACAGTTCAACATGAAGATAGATGGAAATAAAAAACGAAGTTTTCTACTACCCCCGTTTTTCCCTCACACATAAGTGTGTAATTTACTCAATTGCCTTTCCTTTCACATATTTAAAATGACTTGCAGATTTATAACTTTATTACCTCTGAAGACATTATGATTGTAAACAAAAGATTTGCGGCTGATGCTCCTTTGGTTATGAACAGCTCGTGCTCGTGCAAGTGTGCGTGCGTATGCGTGTGGTCCATGAGCGTGCACATCTCTGGCTGCAGTTTCGCTTGCCGCCAGAGGTGGCATAGTTCTGCAAAAACTCAGAATCTTGCACTATGCACCTTTAAACAATACGCGTAGCACAGCAATATTGAAACTTTAGCAATGAAACGCATGTACGAGAGAATAATGTGCAGCACACCTTGACGTTAAAAAGAGTTGAAGGGATAGTTCACCCAAAAATTTAAATTAGCCCATGATTTACTCAACCTCAAGCCATCCTATGTGTATGTGACTTTCTTCTTTCAGACGAATACAATCGGAGTTATAATAAAAAACTGTCCATAAAAGTGCATCCATCCGTGATTAAAGTAATCCTCATGGTTCTGAGGGGTTAGAAGGCTTTTATTAACACCTCAGAGCCATGAGGATTACTTTAATCACGGATGGATGCACTGGACAGAATATATGGACAGAAACAGCCATTCACTGCCATTATAAAGCTTGGAAGAGCCTGGACATTTTTCTATATAACTTTGATTGTGTTTGTCTGAAAGAAGAATGTCATATACACCTAGGATGACTTGAAGGTGAGTAAATCATGGGCTAATTTTCATTTTTGGGTGAACTATCCCTTTAAGCACAATAAGTCAAGAAAAATAACTTAATGAGGTGAACATGCTGACACAGCTAAAGTGCACACAGAAAAAACAATTCAGTTATCTTTCTTTTGACAAAATGACTATTGTGTGTAGTATTCATGCAAACAGTTGGTTGTGTCTCAAGTGAACATAAACAGTTGGGTGTAAACTAGATGTTTATTAGTATGATCACTATAATTAGATGCCTAATATACTTATTGCTCTCTGTGCCATTAAAGCTACTCAAACAAAAGAGAAAATAACTTACTGCTCTTGACTGAATAACTATTACACTGCATTCACGCAAAGCGTCAGCGTCAATGCTTGATGGATGTCTTAAGCTTGGTGTTGATAATTGTCATAGTAACAACAGCCAATCACATTACTTTCAGACTGGACTGCAACGCGCTAGATATTTGCATAAAGGTGATCTGATTGGCTGACGCCTTCATTGGCGCTTGAAAAGTTTCAACTTCTGCCGCAAGCAATGCCAGTGAAGCGACACAACGGAACCCAAAATTCAGTTTGGCAACGCATGACATCAGCCATTCAAAGTAAATGGGGGAAAAAAAGTTAGCGCTACGACCCGTGTGAATGCACCGTTATAGCTTTAATAAGAATATATTTACCATATATAATTACTTCATGCAGGGAAGACTATGAAGTATTTTATATTTACATTTTATTTTTTTATTTCTTTACTGTATCGAACTACTAGGCAACATTTTATTTCTTACCAATTCTGATTTAGCATCAGGGTTCATCTTCAGCTCAGCCTCCAGGCACTGTAGAGACTCTACATCTTTGACAGGAAGACGATCTCTGAACTTGGCCCCATCATGGACATCAGACCTTGGGCGATGTGTTGACTGTAGAATTCTCATAATTGTATTTTGCTGGTCTAGAAGCATTTCCTGTTTTGTCAATATCTCTCTTAGCAAAACTGAAAGAAATTAACATGCAAATTAGCTGACTGACACATTAATCAAGTAAATGTGTTGCATTAGGACGATTATTTAATAGATTATTTTCTAAATGCCATATGTCCAAAGAACATTCATCTCTACAACCATTCATCGTAGATATTAAAGGATTATGGCGCTTTTCCACTGCATGGTACAGTACGGCTCGGTTCGGTACGGCACGCTTTGGCGCTTTTCCACTGCATGGTACGGTACGGCTCGGTTCGGTTCGGCTCACTTATGGCGCATTTCCACTGCATGGTACGGTACGGTACGGCTCGCTTCGGCTCGCTTTAAATGGTACCACCTCTGTTGAGGTTCCAAGCGTACCGTACCGATACTAAAATGTGACGTGAAAACACTGAAGATCACTGATTGGTCAGACAGAATCGTCACTACCAGTGTCATTGTATTTGCAACACGAGACCATGCACGAGACAAACCCGCTAGATTTAAATAGCCAGTAGACAACAGCCAACGCTGTAGTTTCTTGCAGTTAAAAAGTTTCTTGCAAACTGTTTCTTGCAGTCAGGGGCGGCGATAATTTTGAACGCATGTGCTGAGGGCACACACACACATATGTGTGTGTGTGTGTATATATATATATATTATTAATAAATGAGCAAAACTTGGCCACAAAATATTTAATATTCAATTATTTTAATGATCACAATTAAAATTTTATTAAATTGAACAAGCGCAAAATTCAGCAATCAAATATTCAAAAAGACTTAATAATAATGTTATTTCTCTCTATATGCGCGTTTACTACGAATATGGCGATCGTCAACCCGGATTTACAAATGCACATCTTGCTTGTTGCACGCACATTTTGTCGAAATAACAAGATATTATGTTGAAATAACATTATTATTAAGTCTTTTTGAATATTTGATTTAATGCTGAATTTTGCGCTTGTTCAATTTAATAAAATTACGCCTATATATAGCCTATATATATACACTATTAATAAATGAGCAAAACTTGGCCACAAAATATTTAATATTCAATTATTTTAATGATCACAATTAAAGTTTTAATTTTATTAAAACGCGTGCACTGATTTTTATTTATAAAATAGTGTTTTCTGTCAGTGTCTGTGCATGGCAAAGATGAAGTTGACGATCGCCATATTCGTAGTAAACACGCCTATAGAGAGAAATGCACATAATGGATTACATAAGAGAGTATTTCTTTTTGTTTTGAATTATTTTGTTTAAAGACATTTCAAGCTTTGTGTATTTGAGGATGAGATGCGCTCCAGTTAACGTACAATGCAAGTGACCGCTCGGGCGCCTCAATGATTAAATTGTCTATTTTGCTCTTACTTTTTCAGTCCAGGCAATTGTTTGATGAAAAAATTATTAAAATTAAGATACAATTTATACAAAACGAAATTCACTTTAAAGAAAGGCTTTCTACAAAACAAAACTTAATGAAGTGGTCAAAATTATGTCCGACTCACTCCATGTCTCTCTACTGTATTGTTTTAATTTATTACTGTGAAGCTGCTTTGATACAACCTATGTTGTGAAAAGCGCTATATAAATAAACTTGACTTGACTTGACTTACTCGTGCTGTTCACTTTTCATAATCAACATAGGCAGATGGAAAAAAATAACATAACATTAACTAAATGCGCTTTTTTAATGGCAGTAGGCTAGTTTAAAACAGTACATTAGGCCTAGACTCTCTATTTGTAAATATTGCTGCAAATTCATTTAATTCTGAATTTTGCACACACAAGTTGAAAGGCATTTGTTCAAATCAAGTTCACGGATAATTGTGCGTGCATTTATTAATCATTATGATACTAAAATCATAATAAAGTAGGCTATGCTATGTACAAAAAATCAGATGAGCCAAGAATATGAACGCAACGTTTAATTACACGTTAAGAATTTTCCTTCCATATAGTAAACCATTATAAGAACGTTAAATTTAATTTAAAAACATCCACATGCCGAGAATCAAGAGCACCATCCCCTGTGTTGTGCGTTTGAAATGTGGCGCGTTTACGATGATGAAGGTCATGGCAGTAGAGGCGGCAACTATAACGATCAGTCCCACCCAGTTTGAAGCGGTAACTGCAATGGAAAAGCAACCGAGCTAAAGCGAACCGAACCGTGCCGTACCGAGTCGAGTCGTACCACGCAGTGGAAAAGCGAAGTGAGCCGAACCGTTCCGCGCCGAGTCAAACCGTACCGAGACGAACCGTACCGAGCCGAACCGTGCCGTACCATGCAGTGGAAAAGCGCCATTAGTTCACCTCAAAATGATAATTTCCAAATAATTTACTCACCCCAATGCCATCCAAGATAATCATGTCTTTCTTTCTTCAGTGGAAGAGAAATAATTTTTTTTGAGGAAAATATTTCTGGATTTTGCTCCACACAATGGACTTCAAAGGTTCCCATCGTTTTGAAGTCCAAATCAATGCAGTTTCAAAGGTCTTTGAAGTGCTTCAGCGGGCTGGGCGCAATCCCAGCTAAGGACGAGGGGGTTTTCTAGCGAAAAATTTTTTTTATATATATATATAAAATGACAGATTATGATTTAGATACTTTTTAACTACAATAGTTCGGATTGAGCTGACCAGGAACAAGCCGGGAACTACGTCATCACAATCAACAGCGCAGGCGGAAGTACCGCCCTCTGTTTACAAACGGTACTTCAGTATATGGGTATTTCCGCTGGCGCCGTTGATCGTGATGACGTAGTTCCCGGCTTGTTCCTGGTCAGCTCAATCCGAACTATTGTAGTTAAAAAGTATCTAAATTATTTATTTTTTTATAAAATGACCGATTGTTTCGCTAGATAAGAACCTAATCCTTAGCTGGGATCGCGCACAGCCGGATAAAGCAATTCAAAAACCTTCGAAACTGCACTGATTTGGACTTCAGTCCAAAAAAAAAAAAAAAATCCACAAATGTTTTCCTCAAAAAACTTAATTTCTCTTCCACTGAAGAAAGAAAGACATGGATATCTTGGATGGCATTGGGGTGAGTAAATTATTAGGAACTTTTCATTTTGGGGTGAACTAATCCTTTAATCAAGAGTATTAAACCTGTGTTATCTTTAAAGTTGCACAATTGTGACATACGTTGTACTGGTTGGTTTCTCCTTATGCCAGATTCTGAGCCTGCTGGCTGCAAGTATTCTAAACTTGGCTGGCTATTTTGCTGGAAGAGAGATGGTTGGTGATTTGGCAGTGGCTGACTAGCTAGCTGTTGGAGAGGTGGTTGGCTCCATGCTGGCTGCTGACTAGCTGGCTTGTAGAACGGGGATTGGTCACTTGCTGGCTGCTGACTAGCTGGCTTGTAGAATGGGGATTGGTCACTTGCTGGCTGCTGACTAGCTGGCTTGTAGAACGGGGATTGGTCACTTGCTGGCTGCTGACTAGCTGGCTTGTAGAACGGGGATTGGTCACTTGCTGGCTGCTGACTAGCTGGCTTGTAGAATGGGGATTGGTCACTTGCTGGCTGCTGACTAGCTGGCTTGTAGAACGGGGATTGGTCACTTGCTGGCTGCTGACTAGCTGGCTTGTAGAACGGGGATTGGTCACTTGCTGGCTGCTGACTAGCTGGATTGTAGAACGGGGATTGGTCACTTGCTGATGGCTGACTTGCTGGCTGTTGGAGAGGTGGTTGGCTCCATGCTGGTTGGTATAAAGGAAATTGGTCACTTGCTGGTGGCTGACTAGCTGTCTGGCAGAGAGGAGGCTGCTGTCTTGCTGAAGAGGGGCTTTGAGTTGACTGACTAAATGTGTGAAATGCTGGTGGCTTAATACGAGGCGGTGGTTCCAGGGCTTTCAAATTTTTCCCTTCATTATCATCATCATCACTGTCACTCAAAAGTTTAAAGTTTTGAAGTCTAAAGCTCTTCCTTTTATAGAAAAATAGAAATTGACACAAGGTTACTACTGCCATATGCTTACTGAAAGAGATATTTGCTAAATTAAAAAAAACATAATAATAATAACAATAAAATAAAACTCATAACAGAATAAAAAACTCATTTTGGAAAAGAGAAATGTTTGCTTACATAATTCGTCTAGGTTTTTTAGCCCCACTCTCTGTATCAGACTGAATGTCAGAGAAGAGTTCTGCTTCAGGGAGCTTTTTCCTGGCATCATCATAGTTGTCTAAAACACATGCAAGACTAAATGACAACCACACAGTCTAAATAGTCCCTTTCACACATACATTCTTTACTGGTAAACTACCAGTAAATAAACGTTAACATTAAAATAATGTTGTCAACTTGGACAGATGAAACTAAAGCACTTCTCATCCAGGGGTGCGTTTCCCGAAAGCATCGTTGGCCAACTATGGTCGCAAGTTCCCTCGTTACCAATAGAGTTCAATGGACATTGCGATGAACTTGCGACCATAGTTGGCCAACGATGCTTTCGGGAAACGCACCCCAGGTGGATGAAAAAAAGCGGTTCAGTGTTTAAAGGGATAGTTCACCCACAAATTAAAATTCTGCCATTAATTACTAACTGTTATGTCGTTCCAAACCTGTAAGACATTCATCTTTCATCACAAATGAAGATTTTTTTTTTATAAAAATCAGAGGTTTCTGACCACCTGTAGACTGCTATGTAATAATCCCAAAATTGCACACAAAAAGTATTCTTGTCACTTCATAACATTAAAGTTAAACCACTGTAGTCACATTAATGGACTATTTTAAAAAATTCTTTACTACCTTTCTGGGCATTGAAAGTTGCAATGACGTTGCTGCATATGGATGGTTCAGAAACTAGGGATGGCCCGATACCGATACTGGCATCGGGGATCGGGCCGATACTGTCCTCATATACTCGTACTCATAAAAATTAGCCGATACCACGTACATTTTGCGAAACAAAACTGGCCGCCGCGAGTGCTTTGTCGAGGTGAACTGAGGCATAGACGCACGAGCTGGAGGAAACACCTCTAATTTACACACGCACCTTCAAGCGCACCACAAGAACGAGGCTGCCAAACTGGGCCCCACTGCAAAAAAACGACCGCAGAAGCCAGACACCCAAGTACAGCTGTCTATCAGTCATGCGTTTGCACAATGTACTAAATATAAGAGGGACGGTGTAAGGCGGAATGAATTCACTGATGCAGTCACCAAATATATCTGTAAGGAAATGGTGTCTTTCATCACGGTTGAAAAAAAATCTTTTAAAGAACTTGTTACCAAACTCGACAGCTAGTATGAATTGCCAGGGTGAAAATATTTTTCCAAAACCGCTGTCCCGCGCACCTACAACCGTGCACATGTTATTTGGATGAAAACTAAATCGTATATTTAAGTAAAGTAAAACATGAACTGTTACCTGAATTAAAGGAGCTGTATGTAAGAAATCTATTTCAATTAATCATAAAATTGCCCTGATGTGTCACTAGACATTAAGAAATCATGTTCATTTCAAATACTTATATCACTGACAACAGTAGTATGGCTAGGATATTGTCATTTAAAAAGTGGACTTGCAGCCCTCAACTGATGTTGATGTTGTCATTTTGTGTTTTGGCCTGAGCGCCTCCCTCCACCTATCTACCAATCACGAAGTCAGTAGTGTTTCGGGATCCGGGTTGCCAGCTTTGCTCTAACCTAACCTACCCTAACTCTAGTCGGATAAAAATGTCTAACGTTACTAAATCAAAAAGACCTCGTTATAATTCAGAAATTCGTTGTGACAAAGTCCGAAATAAAACCAGAATTTGTATTGGAGATGCTTTTGAAAGATGGAGGCGGCTGAAAACGGAGAAGAATTTGAACACAGACGCCAACGTTGCTAATTTTCTCCTAGACAGGTAAGATTCATCTATGCTTGGCTAACTTGTACTGGATGTCAATGGACATTTCATATATTCATGACAGTCGAACAAAGTTATGCGTGTTCAAGCAACGTAACGTTAGCTCACATGGACGTATGCATTTGCAATGCATTATAGGAGCCCGTTTCTCTGTCATTATGCTGAGACGCTGATGAAAACATTAGCACAACCATTATGGCAATTTGAAACGTAATTGAGACAAGCCTAACTTTACCTCAGAAAAAAATATTCGTCATTCGTTCTTCACGTATATCGTGGACTAAGTTACACATGCTGCAAGTTGACCTGTATGACCATTGCTAATGTAATTTAGTTACTCTAACAATATTTTCTGATGGGACTGAAAACAACCCTGTGATAGCCATTGGTGATATTGAATTTGTCCCGTGTTATAATTTCTGTGGCAAATGTTTATTCTGTTTTTAGCCTATAATATGACAAAAACTTTAGCACTTGTAAATCAAGGTGTTTTTTTTTTTCGTATTGAAAAATAAGGAAGTATTATTTTGTTGTTTAAGTCTATATGTTTTTTTGTTTTCTTTTACTATTATCCTTTTTTTTTTCTCAGATTTTTTTTTGAATTGTAATTGTATTTATATGTTCAAAATAAAGAAATCAAATCAAATTAAATATCAAATCAAAAACGCTTATCTCTTCAGCTATTATGGCCCCAGCACCTCAACAATTAGTAATTTTTTAAAATAAGTAATTACTCATCAAAATATCTCTCATAAAGCATAAACACAATTAACAGAAAAAAAAAAAAACTTACTGTGTACGTCTCGTCATCACTTGCCATTGGAAGCTCATTGAAGCAGCCTACGTTTCTGCTGAATCCTGCAGCTTATCTGGCAACCTCGAGTCAGGGGGGAGGGGGAGGGGATACACGGCTCTACAGTATTTTTAAAGTGATTGCAGTACCAGTTTTGTCCACAATCCTACATACGGTACCTTTAAGTATAATGAGTGGTTCCCTACATTATTACAGGACGTGTGCAGGTCAAGAAGTTTCATGAACGCAAACATCCGAAGTGCTCGCCCCGCAAACCAGCGTCTCAGCGCGTGAACACAGAATTATTGTCTTTCACGTCTTGAGCTTGTACGGACAAATTCACACAAAATTATGTAAAAACGCCTGTTTTGGCGAGTATCCTATAGTAAACAAAGTCGGTTATATCTCAAATGAACGTAGCCATGTTCAAATGCGGTCCGTGTGTTCGGTCATAAAGGGGCAGCAGTTTGATAAACCTGCTTCTGTGTTTTAATGTTAATCAAACAAATGACAAAGAAATACTCACTGCTCTTGACTAAATAGGCTACCCTTTTCAACTTTACAAAAATATCCATCTATATATAATTTATACAGTAATGAATATGCTTTTTTTCACATTTGATTACTTTATTCAAATGTCTGTACCTGTTAGATCTACCTGAAAAACTCTAAAAACACTATTTATTTCATTTGTAGTCTTTATTTGTTATATTGTATTTATTTGTCCTATTTGTAATTCGATTGTTTGTTCTTATTTTGTTACTGACTGCTTACTTGTTTTAAATTCACATTAATTAGGCAGGTAGTTTTTGTTGTAGAATCAAACTTGGATTAAATAATTGATATTTCACTGGTTTTGACAAACATCTGAACCACTGACCCGATCCTCAGCACTGAGCCCTGCTGAAGCAGCTCTAAATATGTGCTGTGGCTATTAAATTAAAAATAAAGCAATAGAATGAAAAGTGACAGTAACAGAAGCTCATACAATGCACTTTAGCAGGCTTAATTAAGCATGAAAATAACTGAAAGAAAAATATATATATGATGAACAAATTAAGCCAACTAATATGATGTATATTCTTTTGGTTTATCTACTAATACATTTAAAAATTACAAATGCAGTGAAAATTCAGGTATCGGCGAGTACCAAAAATCAAAGTATCGGTATTGGACTCGTTCTGCAAAAAGTGGTATCGGGACATCCCTATCAGAAACCTCTCGGATTTCATCAAAAATATCCTCATTTGTGTTCCAAAAATGAACAAAGGTCTTACGGGTTCAAAACGACATTAGGGAATCAATGAAATCGTTTTAATTTTTGGCTGAACTAACACTTTAAAGGTCATTTCAAACGTTTGACATCAGAGGCTACTAGTATTCTGGTACTGATGTGTGAATGATATCTTACTGGTAAAAAGACAGAACGCCATTGCGTGTTTGAACAGCACCTTTCTGTGTTTAGTGGAAAAGTTGTACTTGTAATTTTACAGTAATTTACCGGGCTTACTGTGTGAAAGGGACATAAACAAAATAAACATGAGCATAATTTATAAAACATTTATACATTTTATAACATTGTATAAAAATAGAAAAGTTGATAGAATCCACAGATATTCTAAACACTATCAAATATTTTTCTTTTGCAATAAAAATCTGTTTTCCTTCATTTTGTTGATAAAGCGCAAAACTTATGGTGAGACATTAAATATTATGTATCGCATATATTTATTGGGGTTAAACATTAAAGAACTACCTGTTGTGTAGAGAAGCTTTACTTTAAAGACTTTCCACTCTTTCTTGGGTTTCATTGCAAGTTTCACAGCCTTTGTGAGGCTCTCCCCTCTTAGATGTGGCCAGACACATTGGTCACCATCTACCCAACTGCTGGGCACCACTTCCACCTCATTTGTTTCCAAAAAAGAAACGATATGGAACATGCCTATTGAACAAAAAAAGAAAAAGAACATGAGTCTCAAAACTGAAAATATCATTCACATACTAAGACACGTTCATTTAATTCCACAGAAGTACATCAAACATGACGACATGACCAATCAGAGGTGCTACTCAGAAAGTCAGAATCCGCTTAACACTGCTAATCCTTTCATTATAACACAAGTGTAAATGATGTAAATAAGAGATTTATTATATAATTAAAATAAATATATAAATATATATATATATATATATATATATATATATATATATATATATATATACACACACACACACATTTTTTTTTTTAAGAAAAAAAAGTCGAGGCTTAGTGATCACAGGAAAAGGGGGTCCCGTGGCCAAGCCAATTAAGAACCACTGTACTTTATATTTTATCAAAAATTCATTAAATGCTTAATACAAATTTAATTGACAATTTAGTGTGCATAAAATATAACTTTGTTTGATATTGATTCTATTAAATTTGCAATTGTGCCTATATTCAGGAAAAACATTATTAACCTTTATTTAACTAGGCAAGTCACAAAATGAAAGTTCTGTCATCGTTTACTCACACTCAAGTTGTTTCAAACCTGTATGAACTTCTCTCTTTTGCTGAACACAGAATAAGATATTTTGAAGAATGTCGGTCACTAAACAGTTGATGGACACCATTTACTTCCATAGAAGAGAAAAAAATTACTATGGAAGTAAATGGGGTCCATCAATTGTTTAGTGACCGACATTCTTCAAAATATCTTATTCTGTGTTCAGCAAAAGAGAGAAGTTCATACAGGTTTGGATCCACTTGAGAGTGAGTAAATCATAACAGAATTTGCTTTTTTAAGGGAACTATTCTTTAAAGATCACATTCTTATTTTCAACCGCCTGTCAGGAGAGTTAAAAGCTCCTGAAAGATATACAAAGCATAAAAACATATTGCTTGCTCGACTGATAATGCTTAAATATATAAAATAAAAATACAAAAACTCCTATGTGGAATTTTTTGCTCCCTTATATAATATTGAAATTTGGATGTCATTCTATTAGGCTATGTCACACAGTGAAAACTTGCACATACAAAAGAAATGTTAGCGATGTCAGCTAAAACAACAATTACTATATCATTATTGACAATACATATCGCACACTCCTACCTAACAGTAAGACCTTGTAGCTTGAACTTAGTTTTAGCTCTTTAAAATGTTCTCCCAACTTCATAGCACCTTATCTTGCAATAACACCAGTTTTTATCAATTAGGGAGGCAGACATTATGAATTAAAACAAAAACAACAATTAGATAAAGACTTACCAACTGTGACTTTTGTACTGGTTTATCGCCACACATCCCATATTTAATTTTCTGTTTCATGAACTTGTGCAGAATGTAGTAATGGTAAAACAACAAAATTTTCTCCAAGAGGTAACCTAACATACTTCTCAATACTGCCATCAAACTCTGAGATATGCAAGTCTTCAGAGAGTTCCCTCACAACAAAAATTCCCAAATCACTTGAATTCATTGGATAGTCAAAGAAAGAGCTTCTATGTTTATACTGTTTGTACACAAGAAATACTTTTCCTTCGCTCAAAATGATGTTCACAACAGTGGCAATACTATTCTGTATTTTAACACAATTGTCTCCTTCAGATATTTTAATGACTAAACCACCAAGGAAAGCCTCTTGAAACTGGTTAACTGCTTTTGAAAACATCAAAGGGACAGGGCCATTGTTGTGTTCACGTCTAAGGGTCCTATTGATAGTCTCATCATCACGTGCATTGCTCTGAGCATTTATTTCGGATAGCCTGCGAATGACTTGGGCCAAAGGATTGCTAGGTCTTCTGACAAGCTTTTTTAGAGTGCCCAAGAAATTTTCAAAAGGAAAAGCAGAAAATTCCTCTAAATTACCATGCTGCTTTACGTCCTCACAGAGGTGCACTAATCCATGCACATTGTAACAAAGAAATTCCTGACCATACAACACGCCGAAATGTTCAACAAAAGACACTAGACATGTATGAGCAAAGTCATTTAACAGAAGGCAAAATTTCCGACTGAGAAGAATATAAACAGAAACTGACAAAAGCATAAAATGGCTGTACACTGGTGAGGCCAGGACATTACAAAGGACCACTGGACCAGTGTATAACAAGAACTGTCTGAGTTCTGTAGCTTTCCACCTCAGTCTATGTGTTAGTGGTCTTGGTTTACGTGCAAAATCAGAAGGTATGTACAATCTCAACCCTACACGAGAATCTGAAATGACTTGACTCAGCCGGGAAGGTAAACGAACACGGACTGGCCCTGAACTCAGCCAAAGATCTAGAAGTCTCCGCATCATCCCAAGACAAACCAGATGCATGTAGTCATGAGGAAAACCACCAACCATGTCAATGTTTGTTTCTATTAGAGGAGACATGGCAACATGATGGTCTTCATCTATCATCTGCCGGAAAGAGAGGTCAGTCCTAAGTGGGGCATTAATTTCAGGAAAGGTCATTCGGTGTTTGAGATACAGGCCAGTTTGAGTACATTTACCACAGGCGGAGTGGCCAGTGTGACTCTTGATGGCTTTGATAAAAGCCCTAGCAGGTGCATCACATACAACAGAACTAACTTTTAAAAAGAACCATTTGCCTTTAATGCCAAACCCACAGCTCAGTGTTTTCAATTCACTAACAAGATCTTTCAAATATTCGTTCAAAGATTTTGGTTTAGAGCTACCACAGAACAGTCCGATAACGAAGGGCCTCTTTACTTTACAGTCTTGAAGAATACCAAGTATTGGCCAAAACTGAACAGAGTTGCTATTAAACAGTGGAATGCCATCAAAGTTTAACTGCAGTCTAAAAATGTGTTGGTCAGGAACTTTGGACCACATGTTTTCAAATGCTGTCTTTAGTGAATTTAGTATACCGAAGTAATGAAAATCTCCACCAGCTATCATTTGAGTCTTGTAAGAGGTTTTTGTTTTAAGCAGAGTTCTACCATCTTTAGGAAGGAAAGGGAGATGCACCCTAAGTATGGTCAAAAGGGCAGACAAAGCAATCAGAGAGATTCCAAAATGTACAGCCCAGCCTGCCAGTGAACCAACCAAATCATCACTCACTAAATTCCCATCATCAGATTGGTCATCATCAGAAGCCGCCTCTGATGACGACTCAGCACGCGGCTCCTCAGAATCTGAGGCATGCCTGGTAGATAAATGGTCTGAGTGTAATTCCTCACTATCTTGAATGCAACCAAGGGAGTCAAATAAGTCATTTACTCTTTTAACAGCCCTCCTTCTAAGGTTATTTGGTTTACATTTACTTCCAATGTCCATGATGATAATTTGAAGGGAAAAGTCTCACCGAATAAATCTGTAAGAAAAAAACAAAAACAAAATCTGTTGTAAAAAAGGAAGCAGGGTTAAAAGCAGGCAGTCTACATAGTGATCTCAGGCATAATTTCAGATATTAATTAAGTGCAGGATTTTAGTTAAAATTATATAAATTATAAGCACATCATATAACATGTACAGTGAAGAGACAGGTTTAGTTCACTTGGTTTCATCATGGCTACACTAACTTGTGGGAACATTTAAGTATGAAAAATTTGAAGCACTGTTTATTTGATTTGTATCTTTCTTATTATAGTAATTGTCATATTGCTTATTATTTGCATGTTTGCCTATTTTAATAACAAAGATAAAATAAAATATATTGTGCTTATACAATTTTATTAAAAAAAAGCTATTAAATGACTCAAATCATGAAATAAGAATTCAGTCATAGCACCCACAGGTAAAGACAGGTTGGGGTTCGTATTTGTGAAAGGTTAGAGAATGTTAACATAATTGATAATGTGATTGTTGCTAACATTTCTGCACGATGACACTGTGGCACGTAATTATTTATTTATTTTAAATAAAGGGAAGAGAATGGTCAAAAAGCAAGGCATGAACAAGCAGTCAAGTGAAGTTTAGTTTATTTTTATTTTTTTACAATTGATAACACTTTACAATAAGGTTTCATTTGTTAACAAAAGTTAATTTATTAAAAAACCACGAGTGATAGCCTACATTTCTTACTGTATTTGGTAATCTTTGATAACATTAGTTAATAGAAATACAGCAGATCATTGTTTGTTCATGTTAGTTCACGTTAGTTCACAGTGCATACTAACGTTATCAAGTACAATTTCTGATTTGAATGCATTAGTAAATGTTGAAATGAACATTAACACATTAATATGCTGTAGAAGTGCAGTTCATTATTAGGTCATGTTAACAAGGTATTTTATTAAGGTATTGTATCGAAAGTCATAATTTTTGTATTGTGACAACAACTTAATAGCCTAACGTTAACGTACAATTTAATTTTAAAGAGGGAAAAGTATTGATAGAATATCATTTCAGATTTAAATAAAAAGATATGCAATCATGCACACGTATTAATGTAACGTAGCTATTCTTGTTGGCATTTTATTATTATTATTAATATGATTTGTGCACACAAAGGGTTTGGGCCTACGTTAAGGTTTTTTGACGAACATTAACACCGACGTCAGACCGAGTCGCCTGAATTTCACAATAATATTAACGTTAACGTTACACAAGACATACTTTATGTGTATGTACACTTGATTTATACCAATAACATCGGAATTTAAAACGGCAAACCAGAGGACCCCTATACAGTAACATATAGGCAGCGCTATTGTTAAACTGAGGAAAATATATTAGCTAATTTGACCCCTTCCTCAATTAAACGAAAATTTAAACGCTTAATAACATGAAATATTGACACATAATGCTGCATATTTCACTTATATGACTTTAAGTGCCAAAACATTACTTACCTTAACGTACAAAGTCGTGAGGAGAAATGCCACCCGGTGCCCGCGCCGCGTCTGTCAAATTCGCGCCGTACTCTCTCCACCAATAGGAGGGAAGATGCATAGCAACCTGAGGTGTGGAACGGCGCATGTCTGCCGCGCTTGATTTAGGTTTCCTGTGTTTTTCCACGTGTAAGCCAAATGTTTACCACAAGTCGGTGTTTTCACTGTGTGCCATAGCTCAACCACATATGGTTCTCATGTGTTCGTTGTTATCTGGGCCATATACCTCAAAATCAGTTGTGAACCAAGAGAGCATTTCCCGCAGATTTTAAAGTTATGGCAAAACAAATATGGCTACGATTTGGCCCATATCTGTTCAGCCACGCCACATCTAGGCCATATGTGCCAGATAATACCCACATGTGGCCCACTTGTAACTGCTATCTGGGATATAACGTTTGGCTACCGGGAGTCTGTTTTTTATGCATAATTTTATTGCATAACCCACCCAGCACCAGACGTCATTAAGACGTTGTTTTTTGGGCTAAATCAAGTCGGCCCGTCATAGTCTTCATTTAGCCCAAAAATAGACGTTGAAAATTGGGCTTTGTTTGGTCCGTCTGATTTGGTCCAAATTTAGCCCAAACATAGACGTTGAAAATTGGGCTTTGTTTGGTCCGTCTGATTTGGTCCAAATTTAGACCAAACATAGACGTTGAAAATTGGGCTTTGTTTGGTCCGTCTGATTTGGTCCAAATTTAGCCCAAACATAGACGTTGAAAATTGGGCTTTGTTTGGTCCGTCTGATTTGGTCCAATTTTAGCCCAAAAAAAGACTTGAAAATTTGGCTTTGTTTATTTAACCCAAGACGCTCGTCTGTTTTGGACCACATATAGCCCTAATGTATAGCATAAATACAATTAAAGTCTATTGTAGCAAGTGAAGAAATAGATTGTAGAAATAGTTTCAAAGTTAGGTGTCACTGCACATGCCAGAAATAGGCTACATTATTTGTAAGCACAAAACTACACGTTCGCAAACCATATTAATGTCTACATTATTTGGCATAAATCCTGGCCAGTCAGATCCCAAACAAGCAAAAATCGTTTCCGCTGATCAAGAATGTGGAGACCACGGTGGACACAGCAGTAGCCTAGTATTGACATAATATCTCGTTATTTCGACAAAATAGGGGACATTCTAATCTGCATTAAGCCACATTAAGCGTTCTTATAATGGTTTTCTATGGGAGGAAAATGCTTAACGTGTAATTGTGTTCATATTCTGGGGCCGTATTCACAAAGCATTTTATCTTACCACTAGGAGTACTCCTAAATCGCACTAAAAGATTTTAGCTAGGAGTTTTCTCTTAAAAGTTATTCACAACGCCTTTCAGACCTACTCTTAGTAAAGAAAAATGACAACTCCTAAACTAAGAGTGAGTCTTCGTTGCTATGGATGACGTCATTACTCATGCACGAGCTTCACTGGAGTGACCAACTTGATTGGCTGATGATTGTAACGCGGGAATGATTCACACCTCCCCTACGATGATGAGTGACAGGTGACAGGTCTGAGAATGCATGCGCTACACAAGTAGTGCGAAGGACGGAAGATGATGAATAACTGAATAAATAGCCTAAATGAATATAGAGTAAGGCAAAACAAATAGCCTATAGCCTAATGAAACATATGGATTGATGCAATATCTTTGCAACATTATTGAATTAATCTGTCACTATATGCCTCTGCCTACGTTTGCAAAGAGAAGAACATTTTAATTTGATTCACAATGAAACGTTACAATTAGTTTACATGCAATGAGTAGCCTAGTTTTGGTTGTTGTTGGTGGCGTTATTGCATCCCTAGTTATGCCTACAACGCAAAATTGTTCCCTCGCGATTGGAAGCTCCTGTAGCCGCCGCATATGCGTTTCAAAACATCGCAACGTGAAATGCCACTAAAAGCGGTTTGTGAATAGGTCTTAGTGAGTTAGGAGTCCTCTCGACTTCTTTTAAGCTGCCCCAGGCTTAGGTGCTACTTTTAGGGCTAAAATGCTTCGTGAATTAATCTTAGTCAAAATAATTAGGAGTCCTAAAGTTACGAGTCACACGCCCATTATTTTTAGGAGTTGCTCCTAAATTCGCCAGTTAGGAGCTACTTTTAGCCTTAAAATTCTTTGTGAATACGGCCCCAGGGCTCATCTGATTTTTTTGTACATAGCATTATGATTTTAGTATCATAATAATGATTAATAAATGCACGCACAATTATCCGTGAACTTGATTTGAACAAATTCCTTTCAACTTGTGTGTGCAAAATTCAGAAAAATGAATGTGCAATTTGTACAAAGAGAGAGTATGTAGGCCTACTATACGTAGCCATTAAAAAAAATGCATTTAGTTTCATATTTGTTAAAATATTATAGTGTTTAATATTTTTATTTTTATTTTCCATTTATGTTGATTATGAAAAGTGAACAGCACGACCGAGTAAGATAGGATGCGCAATATGAGACATGCGGGTCAGACATGATTTTGACCACTTCATCAAGTTTTGTTTTGTAGAAAACCTTTCTTTAAAGTGAATTTCGTTTTGTATAAATTGTATCTTAATTTTAATCAATTTTTCATCAACCATGCCTGGATTTAATTAATAAGAAGCAAATATAACAGACAATCATTGAGGCGCCCGCGCGGTCACTTGCATAGCACGTTAAGCGCATCTCATCCTAACTTAACGAAACTCAGTGTATGCCTCACACAGACATGAAAAATACATCAAATACACAAAGCTTGAAATGTCTTTAAACGAAATAATTCAAAACGAAAAAAGAAAAAGGCTACTCTATGATTATGTAATCCATTAAGTGCATTTCTCTCTATAGGCGCGTTCACACGGAGATGGCGATCGTCAACTTCATCTTTGCAGCCGAGTCGACACTATCAGAGAAAACACTTGTTTATTAATAAAAATCAATACACGCGTCACCGGATTTACAAATGCACATCTTGCTTGTTGCACGCACACATAATGAATAACATTCATGTCGAAATAATGAGATATTGTGTTAAAATAACATTATTGTTAATAATAGCCTATCTTTTAGAATATTTGATTGAATGCTGAATGTTGCGCTTGTTCAATTTAATGAAATTAAAACTTTAATTGTGATCAATAACATAACTGAATATTAAATATTTAGTGGCCAAGTTTTGCGCAGCTCCCCAGTCAATGATCTAGCACCCCCTCGATCAGCACGTTAAAAATTCTCTGGTGCCGTAAAGCTAGGCAGTGTAAGGGGAGGATCCTCCCTTTACAAATTAAGCACTGCGTAGACCCCGATAAATAACAGCACTAATAATATATTCATATATATGTGAATATTAATATATTCATATATATGTGAAGCACTGTTAAATATATTGAAATACATTTTGTATATTTGAAATACATTTAAAAAATACTTAAGCTTTGTTCCTGTTACATCTGTAAATTTGTGTAGCCTATGAGAAAAATATGTTCATAATTATATCATGTAGTTTTTGCTATTTTATTTCTACACCACGTTTACCATTTCTAAAGGTAGACATATATTATATTATAATGTAGCCTATTATATATATAAATGACTTCAAACATGTTTTACATTTTCAATGCTTTCATATTTTCATTCCATTTACAGTTTGCGATGGCCACAGGCCTACTATCCACTTAATAATACATCAGGTTTCAGGATATTTTAGCTGATTATCAAATAATTCACTCCATCAATCTAAATGTATGTAAATGCTGCGTGACTTCTACGTGTTTTAATGGGCGCGCGCGCTGAACATTCAAGCCGCATTTGAACTGGAGCGGAGGGCGTTACCATGGAAACGAGACGGCAGCTCAACTGACAATCAGCGAAACGTACGTCTCTCACTGTTGTTTTAACTACTTTAAGGTAAGTTCAGTCCATAAAATTACACAAATAGTACATACAAATGTTTCTGAGACTTTCTTTCATGTAAATCACTCGCTTCCGTTGAATATTTACTTTATAGAAATGGTGTAGTGTCTTCGAAAAGGTCCGTTAGCATCTAGCTAACTAACTTAAGTTAGAGGTAACTTAACGTTAACGTTAGGTTAACTAGACTTGAGCTGTAAGTTTGGGCTTGTAATCACATCTTATGTGTAGATGAGATATTTTGATAGTTTTGTAAAGGTTTTGCTGACAATTGGTCAATGGATGAATGGAAATAAGCTAATTTATTTAACCTAAAAGTAAGCACTGTATGGTTAATTCATATGACGTGACGTCACACCATTACGCCCACCTGGAGGCTTTCCATTGCCCACCAGCCATTTTTATCAGGTTTGTAGTTAGTATTAATGTAGCAAAACAGTGTAATTAAAAGATCAAATTCAATATATACCGCTTATTCATGATGCATACTTTGTACAGGTAAGCAGATGAACACAGAACAAATTATTTATAACATAATAATATTGTTTGTCTTCTCCCCTCTACAGTTTGTTTAGCTTCACAGAGTTTAGCTCCAAACCCAATTAAGCAGACCTGAGCAGCTGATCCAGGACCACCAGAAACTCTGCAGGACTTTGGTCTGGACACCAGTGTTGTAAGTTCAGAACATATTGCAGGAGATCTCAACATTGTTCTCAAGGTCCACTTACATGCAGAGCTTTACTCCAACCTATACCAGCACGCCTGAACAAGCTAATCAAGGTGCATAACTCTGGGTGCATATCACTCAGGTCTCTAGCTCAGTAGTCAGTGGTTAAAGGCCGTCTTAATCACAAAATCCTTAAAGTGCACTGAAACATTCGCTCCCTAAAAACTCACTATGTTATCGGAAGTTCTGAAGCTCAAAACTTTAATCACACAAGACAGTTCGCTACAAAATGACATGTGATAGGGGATTTTAACAAACCAAACCAATTCACAAACCAATATTATATTTCAGCATAAACATCTATCTAATCAAGCAAACATTTACAATTTATCTATTACTGAAATCTTGCACAAATATGTAGAGGGAAAACTCAAGTGTATACTTCACATTTTGGACAAGCATTGTTTTTTTACATTTACATTTTGGTTATTGTTTTCTTTCTCACTTTAGATGCTGGAGAAAAAACAGCCAGGCTAAAGCATTCAAAGTGGAAACTTCTGTCGTGGCTCAATAATCCGGGACTGGGATGGTGGAAGGAGCAGATCAGAGATCAGGCAGAGATCTACTGGTGCCCCTGAGGAACTCATTTACCTAATGCGCCAAACATTACCAAACATTTTCATCACTCACCTTCATGTCGTTGCAAACCTGTAAGACTTTCGTTCATCTTTGAAACACAAATGTAGATATTTTTAATGAAATCTGAGAGCTTTCTGGCCCTCCATTTCACAGTTTATGCCACTACAACTTTCAAGGTAGTAAAGACATTATAACAATAATCAATATGACTCCAGTGGTTTAACCTCAACTTTATGAAGCGAAGTGAATGCTTTGTGTGTGCAAAAAAAAAAAAACATGGCATCTTTATTCACAAAATATACGTCTCTGACACCTGTTCATGGAGCACCACGATTCATCAGTGTTGTGCTGGCGAGAGAGCCGGCCATCTTATGCGTCAGAGATACATCATTTGTGAATAAAGATGTAATTGTTTACGCACAGAAGGCATCTGTTAAAAATATCTTCATTTGTGCTCTCCACAAAAGTATTATGGGTTTGGAGCGACATGAGGGTAAGTAATTAATGACAGAATTTAAATTTTTGTGTGAACTATCCCTTTACTGTTTTCTAATGTGGTTATAATTGGTCATTGTTCTGTTTTATAAATATTTTAAAGATTTATTGTTTTGAAAAAATGTTTATACAGAAAAGATAGATTAATTTGACCAAAAGTCACAGTAAAACTTTAAAATTGTTTAAAAAAATAATGATTCAAATAAATGTTGCTCTTATGAAAGTTCTATTCAAAGAATACTGAAAACTGTATCATAGTTTCCACAAAAAAATATGAAGCTGTATAACTTATAATAATCATAAATGTTTCTTGAGAATCAAATAATCATATTATAATGAATTCTGAAGGATCATGTGACACTGAAGTCTGAAGTAATGATGCTGAAAATTCAGCTTTGCATCACAGGAATAAATTACACACTTTATACTGTATATTTACATGTATATTTAAGAAAAGTTAATTTTATTGTAGTAATATTTCACAATATAACTTTTTTTAGGGTATGCTTGATCATATGCAGGCTTAAGATGTGATCAGGAAAGTGTTTTTTATGTGAAAGATGTATTTGATGTGTCAATAAATGGTTTTATAAACTCTTTTGTGAATTTTCGTATTATGAAAATGAAATATAATCATGAATTCACGGTTGAAATTAGGCCTGAAAAAGACGTCTTTTCAACTCACTTTACAACCTAATTTAGACGCGATTGGGACGTCATTTTATTGTCGTCTTTTCAACGACCTGAAAAAGACGTCTTTTCACCTTTCACTTTTCAACCAAATTTTAACGTTGTTTAGACGACTGGCAATGTCGTCTTTTCGACGTCTTTTCAACGAGTTTTTGCTGGGTGGGAACCGACAAGTATGATACTTCACCCTGAAGAAACTCGATGTAAACAAAGGAATAAACATCGATATTACAACGTTATTGTTTCTTTGGACTAAAAATGCTCTATGGGATGTTATTCAGTGGACCCTCACCTTTCCATTCAATCTGGAACTTTTAGCAGTGGATGCGTATGTGGCTCGTTATTACGACACTAATGGTATGTACTCCGTTTTTGATTACGTGTGTTTTGATCTGTACTGCTTACATAAATGCAAAAAATACATTCGTTATAAGCTTTTCATCGTAAAACAGAGCTCTATCATCGATGCTTGAGGCTTAGACCTTTAAAATGATATATAGTTTGCCAAGATTAATGATGTTCTTTCACGTTAAATCCATTCATAAACATTAAACTAGTGGGGAAAAAAAACGCTTCAGTGCGCCGGCGCACTGGCAAAGGTTAACAGGTTAAATCACTATAATAATTCTTAAGAATACATGAATTAGAGATATCCAACATACCAGTAGTGAACAGCTCTCTAATCTCCCAGGACACCCAGTCTTGACTTGGCATCACCTGCTGCTTGATTGCGGAGTGTAGGGAGATTCCCTTAAGATGTGGCCAGAAGCAAACTCCATTCTGAACCCAAACACACGGTACCAGCTCCACTTCTTTCGTTTTTATGAACTCCACCACTTTGTACATGTCTAAACTTTAATAATGAATTAAATAAATAAATGAAACTAATGATCTTTATGCTGCAGTGCTGTGTTATTCTAACACGATCTCATGAAAGTGCGCATCTATAGCACGAATTGTATTTATTGTGCAATTTATATGCAGAAATTTGTTTTTACGTGCATATGATACAAATTGTAAACCTCTTGGATAAGATTAGTGGTGGGGGTTACGTGCATACACGCCATAACATGTGTATCATGCATACGAAAACTGCATAGGATATGCATGTAAAAACTAATGTCTGCGTATAAATTGCATGATAAATACAATTCTGGCTATAGATAAGCACTTTCATGAGATTGGGCTGGTTATTCTCAGTTACACCTTTACTCCATGTGCAGTAAAGGCACTGCAACAAATCGGCCTTGATGTGGTAACCTCACATACTTTATTACATTTCCATTCAGCTCAATGTATTTCAGTCTAGGTGAGAGGTTATCTACTAAATAGACCCCGATCTGAACAGAGTTTATGGGATAGTGAAAGAAAGGTTCCACGTGTTCATATTCTCTATAGATCACATACACTTTCTCCTGACACTGAATAATATTCATAACTAATGCAAGGCAGCCTCCGATTTTAACACAGCTATCTCCAATACTTGACAGATTAACTCGAGTGCTACCTATATCAGCCTCCTGAAACTGGCAAACTTCATTAAAACCAGGTGGGATTGGACCATTTTCGTGTTGTTTTTTCAAGAACATTCTCGTGTTAGCCTTTACCACAGAACTATCCATTTCCGAGAGTCGTCGTATAACCTGTGATAGGGGATGGTGAGGAGTTCTTATCATTTTCTTTATTTGTCCCAAGAAATTTTCGAATGGAAACCCAGATATTAAGTCAAGTCTTCCATATTTTTTGACATCCTCAGAAAGATGGGTTAGCCCATGTACATTATAGCTAACATACTCAGGACCATACAACTCACTAAAATGCTTTACAAATGACACTAACAAGCTGTGAGCAAAGTCATTAAGACTTATACACAGAGTTGGACTGGAGAGAATGAAAATAGCCACAGATAACAACATAAAATTGTTGTACACTGGTTCTGACAGCACATTGTGAAGAACCACTGGACCTGTGTATAACAGAAACTGTCGCAATTCTGTTGCTTTCCACCTAAGTCTCTCTGAGATTTGCCTAGGTTTCCTGGCAAAGTCCACAGGAATATAACGTCTCAAGTTAATGAGAGCTTCTGAGATCAAAACACTTTGGCACGCAGACAAACGACAGCATAAAGGCCCGGAAGCAAGCCATAAATCCAGCAATTTCCGCATGACACCAAGACATACAAGGTGCATGTAATCATGTGGAAAGCATGAAACCATGCCAATTCCTGCATCTTTAAAAGGTGAAGCTTCAAGATGATGTTCTTCATCCAACATGTTGAGGAAAGACTCATCAGTCCTACACGGGCTGTTGACCTCAGGAAAGGTCATTCTGTGGCTAATATACACGCCAGATTGGATGCACTTATCACAACCTGAATAACCAGTATGTGATTTAATTCCCTTTATGAAAGCTCTAGCTGGAGCATCACAGATGATAGATGTGATTTTTAGGAAAAATTGCTTTCCATTCATAACAAATCCATTGCGTAACTCTTGCAATTCACTGACTAGATCTTTTAAATAGTCGGTTAGTGATGTTGGCTTTGATTTACCACAGAACAGAGCAATAACAACTGGTTTCTTTGTATAATCCTTCAGTAACCCTAGAATGGGCCAAAACTGCAATGACGAACTTTTGAACAGAGGTAAGCCATCCATGTTCAGCTGAATTTTGAATTCATTTTTATCTGGAACCAAAGACCAGATTTTTTCCAAGGTTTTGGAAAGAGCTTTAACAATACCAAAATAATGATAAGTACCACCAGCAACATTTTGGATACTATATGAAGTTGTTGTTTTTAGGAGAGTCCTGCCATCTTTTGGTAGATAAGGATGATGAAGTTTCAGGATACCTAAAAGGGCAGTCAAAGCCACTAAAGACACACCATAACTGACAGCCCAGTTACACAAAGACTCAGTAAGGGAAGGACTGCATCCCCTGCCAACATCCTCATCATGCTCTCCTTCACTCTCTGACTCAAAAAATACATCATCCTCCTGACTGGCATCGAACCAGCTCGGTTCCTCATCATGGACTGCAGCACCATGATCATTGGTTTCTCCTAAATCATTACCAAACAAAGGGAGCATTACATTGACCTTCTTTACTGCTCTTTTTCTAACATTTCGTCTATCCATGATTTTGTAATGACCTGTTTGTTACTGGTTCCAGTGTTTAATCTGGAGGAAGAAATGACATACACACACACACAAATCAACTAATGCCATTAATCCATTAATATATGTATGTATGTATGTATGTATGTATGTGTATATATATATATATATATATATATGTGTGTGTGTGTGTGTGTGTGTGTGTGTGTGTGTGTGTGTGTATACACATATACATGTATACACATGTATGTATACACATATATACATACACATATATTCACATAAATATATACACATATACATACACACACATATATATATATATATATATATATATATATATATATATATATATATATAGATAGATAGATAGATAGATAGATAGATAGATAGATAGATAGATAGATAGATAGATAGATATACATACATACATATATGTTTTAAAACGTCATGCTGTTTTTATCAGTTGAAATACTGCAGCAGCTAGGTGTTGTATATGTAATGCTGGCATTTTATTCACATGTTTTTGAGTTTCTTCTTTTAAAATGGAAAATTGACAGTTCCGTAATGCAGTGTGCCCCTCCGGGCCTCCGTGGTAGTCACGTGAATGTAAACTACAGTCTCGTTGACGACATAATAGGCTATGTAATTCATCACAGAATGCTATCACATTAGGTCCATTTAAAATATAATAACATAATTTTTTACTGATAAGTTAAATGCCATCACATAATTCGTAGTCGTAGTTAACTTACACAAGAAGCTGTAATTTAGGCCTATGGCACGTTTTACCGTTTCGGGCCTCCACAAGGACGTTACAACAAAATAAATCTGATTTTTTATTTTTATTTTAGCACATATTACTATTTTGAAATACTTTGAATGGTTAAGTGAATCAATTCAGACAGTGCTACGCGTAGCCTAGGCTAACGTTACCGTTATAGGCAATGACAGTCCGACATACGTAGCCCATTCATTCAACAGATGAATGAGCAAAATAACAAAAATAATTCAAAATAACTCCAGATCATTGGATTAGCTATAGTGCACTGGATACAGATCAGCATATATAATAATAAAACAAGATAATGTTAATTCAATTTATACAATGTTATGAGGCTATGAGATAGAGGCTATGAGATCGCGCTAGCCTATCTCAGTTTCTGATATGTTATCATCACAAACGATCTAACTATAAAGATATTAAAAAAACAATTCTTCTTGACATTTAAAACATAATACAACACTATAATGAACATTAAATTAATTAAATTACTTGCCTTTTTTGCCGCTGAAAATGTTCCTCCCGAAAATGAAATCTTCTGCAGACTGCAGATCTCCGGCCGAGTCCTGGGATTTAACCGCCAAAACTTTTTTTTTTCAGGCGGCTGAGTTTCATAATTCTTGTTGTGGCCCGACTGTGACAAAACGAACTCGGGCCGACGGTAAATACACACAGCTACACCGAGTACGGACCTGACACTAATACAACCGCTTTAAGCCGACACTGGCCCATTCATAAAACGCCGTATATGAGCCAGCGCGAGTACAACCGCTTTAAGCCGACACTGGCCCATTCATAAAACGCCGTATATGAGCCAGCGCGAGTACAACCGCTTTAAGCCGACACTGGCCCATTCATAAAACGCCGTATATGAGCCAGCGCGAGTACAACTGCTTTAAGCCGACACTGGCCCATTCATAAAACGCCGTATATGAGCCAGCGCGAGTACAACCGCTTTAAGCCGACACTGGCCCATTCATAAAACGCCTTATGTCAGCCAGAAGTGTTGTGTACACAGTTGGCACGACTCTGGCCCATTATCTTTTCACCGATGCCGACACTGAGCCGACAGTAGCGCATTTCAGCCCGAATCGGCCCAAATGTGCTTGCTATCTGGGTCTAGTTCAAGACTCCTTTAGTGTGCAGTCTAGTTCAAGACTCCTTTAGTGTGCAGTCTAGTTCGAGACTCCTTTAGTGTACAGTCTAGTTCGAGACTCCTTTACTGTGCAGTCTAGTTCAAGACTCCTTTAGTGTGCAGTCTAGTTCAAGTCTCCTTTAGTGTGCAGTCTAGTTCAAGTCTCCTTTAGTGTGCAGTCTAGTTCAAGTCTCCTTTAGTGTGCAGTCTAGTTCGAGTCTCCTTTAGTGTGCAGTCTAGTT
Organism: Leucaspius delineatus; assembly: GCA_023718395.1. Classification (NCBI taxonomy): domain Eukaryota; kingdom Metazoa; phylum Chordata; class Actinopteri; order Cypriniformes; family Leuciscidae; genus Leucaspius; species Leucaspius delineatus. Next base: position 5,284,578 of record CM043361.1, on the reverse strand, counting down.
CAAGTCTCCTTTAGTGTGCAGTCTAGTTCAAGTCTCCTTTAGTGTGCAGTCTAGTTCAAGTCTCCTTTAGTGTGCAGTCTAGTTCAAGTCTCCTTTAGTGTGCAGTCTAGTTCAAGTCTCCTTTAGTGTGCAGTCTAGTTCAAGTCTCCTTTAGTGTGCAGTCTAGTTCAAGTCTCCTTTAGTGTGCAGTCTAGTTCAAGTCTCCTTTAGTGTGCAGTCTAGTTCAAGTCTCCTTTAGTGTGCAGTCTAGTTCAAGTCTCCTTCAGTGTGCAGTCTAGTTCAAGTCTCCTTTAGTACAGGGCCCTGACTGAGTCTTTTTCCACCTGAAACATAATTCCACCACAAACATGATCATTACATCTGGAGGCTCATTAAATCACAAAAAGTTCCTTGACTTCCTACAAACACAGGACTGACTGTAATTTATGTCAAGGGTTTTAAATCCTTGTTCACATTTCTTCTGAAGCCCATTGAGGTAAAGGCCTCAGTTTCTGGGGCAGGTTGTGTAAAATCCTACAATAAAAGAGATGTGTAAGGGCCAGTCCCTTTTTTATGCCACACATTCAAATGTTTGCCATAATAAAAAGCCCAGTGCATTCACCTCAGCAACTGTCTCAGAAACACACATACAGTGTCTTCATCATTTCCTCCACCCCAATAAATAGGCCAATATAAAGCATAACTGTTGTAAAGCAGGTTACGTTTCTGGTGTTCTGTCTGCTGCATACTGACCTCTGTGTGGGAGACTGTGTGTGTGCATGTGTGTTGGCTTCAACAGGGACACTGTATTTCCCTCTACTGCAGAACATACAGTCAGACATATTTAAAACTTCAAAAAGTAGTAATGTAGGCTATTGCACACATAGGCTACCCAGTGTTACTTGCTAAGAGGAGCCAGCACCAGGGTCAGATTGTACAGCACCTGTAATCCCATCCATAATCGGCCGTCCATTATTGCTACTCAGAGCCAACTCCTTCGCCAGTGTATTCTGGAGGAGTGTGTTCTGGAAGAGTGTCCCTCCACTGGTTTTCTGAATTTAACTCTTTATTTCTGTTTGCTGCAAATAAGTGTTTGTGATAAAATGTTCACAAAAATAATAAAAGGTTGTGGTAAATACTCACCACTTTGAATTATATTTTTATATGTTGTCTTTATCTGCCGTCAAGAACGTTTGGAGTTAGGGTTGCATCTAAAAATCAATGAATATTAATCTTTCTTAGTATATACATGCACATTTTTATATGTATTATAAAAATAGGCTAAAATATATACATCATGAATATAGAACGTATTTGTTTAACTTACACATTAACGCAATCAGCAGACCGTATTGTTTCGAGCTTGAAATACATATTTAAATTCATCATAATTCTGAACGATTATCTCTTGTTCCTCCGCGGAAAAATATATCGCTCTCGCTCTATCCATATCGAACGTGATTGGTTGTTCGGTGCCAGCGTCACTTTGGTATGTGCACACGCTCGTGGAGTAATCATAGCTTAAAGATCAAAGCCTGAGTTGACAGAGAAAGTCGATGAGCTGCGTCATGGTACCAATAAAGCCTGATCGCATCGGTTTGGTTTTGTCGACTCAAAACCAATCCTGTAACCCCCGAGTTTGTTCAACTATCATCATGGTACAGGCCCCTAGCTATAAGAAGTAATTTAGGTTTTAATGATGCACATAACACCATCATTAGCAAGACAGCTAAAAACATACTTTATAATGGAAACACACATGCACCAAGGGGCGGAGCTAGCAATGATGCACACCCAGGTAGCATAATTGCAGTCTTTTAATAGACAGGAATCAGGTACTGATAGGCTGTCACACCACTATGACTAATATGGCCAGCTTTACCACCCCTCATAACCACCTGAGCTCCACGTGCTTCCCCTTTCATTCTGGGAAACAGTATCAGCAGTTACTTTTATGACATCTTACTTGCATAGGGTTATCTCAGGAGAGTGAACTGAACAACAGAGCAAAGTGCGGTAAACCAACTGAAGAGAAGACTTCTTTCCGGTAAAACAACAAATTATATACTTACACTTACTATCTGACTATTGTTATACAGATGCTTTTCTTTGCATTATATCTGCATTTTATTTATACATGTATTCATTTTATTAATAAATGAATTTCTTCTATATTGGTTGGTAGGGCACTTTTGTAGTGTCTTTGGAAAAGAGCTTCTGCTAAATGCCTTAAATGTAAATGATGTGGATCAATTTAAACATGAGCTGTTTGTTATATAGTACATTCTCTGTTATTACAGTCTAATTCTAGTTGATGCCAATAATTTAACCAATGGAAATAACTACTATTGACACAATTGCATTCAAAAGTGTTTCAACAACATGAAGACCACTTTTATAATAATAAATATTGTAAGGCCCAGCCAAATGGCCCAACAGCAGTTTTCAGCAGAGTGGGTATTGGATACCTGCACGTTTGATCTTTTCAGTGTGGCAAAGTAGTTTAATTCCAATTAAAATGTAAAAATAAAAAACTTATCTGACTTGATTATTCTATTTAACTCTTTACTTGTTCATTTGGATGCCAATGTTGCCGTTTAATGTGGATTCCACGAGGGCCGCTCCCATGCTTTTGCCAAGTATTTTATTTAGACCCCTTATATCTGTATACACTCTGTCAGACGTCATGACCACTACTACAGATATAAGCCGACCAACATTACTTTCTCTGATAGTAGCTTTGGTTTGGTCATGCCATGGTTTCACTTGGAAATTGCCATGAAAATCCGCTTTATTAGCCTTTACAGTCTAAGTACACTTGAATTAGTGCCAAGTGTTAGCCGGATCTCTGAAATTTCAGTTGGTGTGCCCTATGCTCCACTCAAAACTGGACTTTTTTATGGTAACAATGGATACAACGTAATCTACTAGAGTTAATCATTTTAAGTCAGGGGTCACCAAACTTTTTTCTCTGGGGGCCACATTATCATTCCTGACTGTGATGGGGGGCCGGGTCCAGGTCAGCTATATAACATAGAATTGTATGACCCAGACCAAAATGACCACCAGCAGGCCTCATTGTGTAGTAGAGATTACTAGCCTGGCACAGCCATCTACACTACTATATCCACACTACTATATCAACACTTGATTCCTGGCACATATTTGTTTATCTTTACTAGTGGTTTGCAAAAGTTGTAATCGAGTCTTCACACTTTGTTTTAATTAAAGTTATTCTTCACAAATAATCGTTGGTCCACTATTCTTTGAGAACTCTGCACTCTCTTTTAGGGGTGGAACGGTACACAGAAGTCACGGTACGGTTCATACCTCGGTTAAGACATCACGGTTCGGTACGAGTTCGGTACAATGGAGGGAAAAGCAAAACATGCAGAAGGCTTGTGCATGTCTCAGGCTGGACCACCAAAAAAAAAAAAAAAAGTCTTAAGCCTTGTATTTAAAAAAAAAAGTTTTATTAATAAAGTAAAGGCATAGAACCAGTTTATTTGTAGTGCACTGGCAATAGTTCTATATAATTAGTTAATTAATTCAATTAATAAAAATACCTTGATACAGTATGTTTGGTAATTGTGCCTGAATGAATTGAAAATTAATCTGCTACGTTTCATGTTTTTACGTTTCCACTGTTCGATCGCGGCCGCGCCTCTCACACACACACACACACACACACACACACACCGATCGCGGCCGCGCCTCACACACACACACACACACACACACAAATATAAGTAAACACTTTACGACTTTTCGATCGCACCCACACCTCTCTCTCAACATATTCCAGCATAGCAATATTCACATCGCAGCCTGCTTCAGAGCTAAGGCGGAGCTACAGATTAGTTGTCCCTAAAGAACCCGCGTATCTACAGATGGTGCCCAACCAGAATGAGACTTTTACCGCCGCCGTTCCCGCGGCGGCAAAATTGGGATGTGTATTTGCTGCCTTTTACCGCTGAGTGGCGCTGTAATCACAGACTTTGAAAAGTGTCAGTTTATTCTCTTTAATGCCGTAATCTGCCGCGGCAGTAATCTGAGCTGAGGTCGCAGATAAATTCAAGATAAATATTGTGGTTAAACGAATTCAAATTAATTTAATTTAAACAAAGAAGACACACGTTAACATTGTGTGCCCAGTTTTTAGAATTTAGAAAGGCTATGTCAATAGGTTACTTGTCATTTACTTCGTGTTATTTTAATGTGTTTGTAGATTAATAAATTAAAATAATTTACCGTAAAATTAAAACATTTTCAGGACTTGCAGTTACTAACCGATGTAGTCGGTTTAAGCATTATTTATTATATTCAGAATTAGGCTTACGTTGTTATGATTATCAGTTGAATTCTTTAATAAATAATCAACCACAATGCCTATTACTACTGCCGCAGCAAAAATAAACCAGTCGAATTTCAAAGTCGTTCGCAAAATTACTATAGGCTATACCGGGCAAGTGACAGGGCAAAACAGCAGCAACTGCGGCATTTTAAAAGGTAAGTTTCCTATCTGTTTATTTAAAAAAAAAAAAAAAAAAAAAAACTTTTTTCATTATTTGAACAAAAATGAGACTGATTGAATATGTTAAAATATAAACAAACAAAGCAGAGAATAAAACAAACTTTTAGGGAAAAAATATAGGCCTATTATGCTCAGAATTGGTTAACATTAACGAAAGCAAAATATGTAAAAATACATTTCAAACAAAATAAAACAAAACAAATTCGTGGCCGAGTGGAAGCTATAACTTACGTTTCAAATCCCGAACAAACATGGGCTACTTTTTTATTATTAATTTGATTTGATAGTTCTAAAATATTGCTACACCATATTGTTTTTTTCTCCTATAGCCTATATTAAATATTTTATATTTATAAAATAAATTACCATTCATTTCCATTTTACATTAGGGAAATTTTTTTTCCAACAGAATGGCTGAATTAACATCTGCATAATAATAATACATAAATAAATAAACAGCACAAGGTCTTGTAAAAACACTTCTTCTTTTTTTTGACACATAATTATTTTTATTTTTTTTACTTTTAAAACAGAGAAAATAGTAGACCTAGGCTATTCAGACGATATCTGTGGTCAATGCATTAACAATAGACTCTCGGAGCTTCAAACGATCTGAGATCGAATCTCAGTATAGCCGACAGTGTTTATGTTTTTCCGTTCTTGATGCTTAAATATGCATCTGTTTATTAAAGTCAATCATCTTGTTTATTTTATCAATTGTACATTAACATAAATTTGCTACATTCCAGTTGAGCCGCTGCACGCTATGACATATCTGATGAAGGAAGACTGTCAGCCGATTGCACCAGAAAATGAAGATGATGAAGCTCGTCTTTAATCTGCTAAATTATGTTTTTTTGTGTGTGTGTGAATCATTCACGAGATTGAGATGACTGACAGTAATACCCGGCCATAGCAACGGTAGACATTTTCCTAAACAGATCGAACAAATCAGAAAAATACTTTCAATACAGTATTGCTTTCAGCTAAAAAATAAACAATGAAAATGTAAAATAAAAATAAAATTAATTAAGTTTGAAAACCCATCGCACATTTCAAGGTATGAATAAAGTGTCGGGACAGTTTATTTATTTAAACAGGGTTGCATCGATTCGATAGAGTTTATTCCCTTTGTGATGCAAAATAAGAAACATTTTAAATTTATTGTCAAAGAAATTGCAGCTAAATTAAAAAAATAAAACGGTACAAAACGAAAAAAAGTTCAAAGCAACATAAATTAAGAACAGGCGTTTTTCTTTGCCTCTCTCGCGCTGGATATTTTTTTAGTAAGTTTGGTCTCCCTCACTGCGCGCGGCGGGTCTTTCTCGAAATTAAGCATTTCAGCGTAAAAAACACCATACAGCTGATAATACTGTATATGTCGCTGTGTGTCATCCACACAAATCACGAAAGAAAAAACTGTAACAAATAGCTTTTGTTCCTTCAAAGATACAACATGCCTTGCTGAATTCACCTTAAACAATAAAACGAGGTGGTTCGCGAATTAAAGAGCTCTGTATCTGCTAAATTGAAATTGTGTGTGGAAAACCTTTAAATACAATCAATAAAACTACAATATATAATTTAATAAGATATAGGGCCTACTGTAAATAGGCTATGGACTTTTGGAGATTTTGAGATTAAACCTTAAAATAACTTTGCCTTTGCCTGCTCATCAGGCTGGCTCCGACACTCTCCATATGAAAGACGGAACATTAACACCTCTGTCCTGCACCCCCACGATAAAGCAACTATTGCCTTCTCCAAACCCCCCACAGGCTAGCTGAGTTTGCAAAACAAAACAAAGAGTTTGCCTCGTCGTGGTGTGCCAAAACACTATGGAGCTATTCTTGTGCCAATAAAAATGAACGTAGCTTTTCAATAAACTAATGAAAATATAAATTGAAACTAAATAAATTATCTCTAAAACTGAAAAAGAATAAATCGCAGGCAAATTTTTTGACTTCGTTTTTAATACACTGCATGTTTTGCTAACTATTTCTCATATTTCAATCGCTGATCTGAACTTACAAATACGCTTCCAGAGTTTTCATTTACGCTTCTGAAGTTTTCGTTTACGCTGCCTGAGTTTTCGTTCGCCGTTCTGACACGTTTCTCTCGTGGGGGCAGGGCTAGTAGCAGTGTGTTCTCATTGGCTACTGAGTTTTTGAGTGACAGCTTCTTGACCTGGAAGTGAAGACGTCAGTGTTGTGTTTATGTGTGGATTTGAGTGTCTGTAATGCAGCTTTCTATTTCATTTTAGTGATAAGTTATGTTTGTTTTTTTAATTTTATCTGTATTTACCTGCTGCTACTACTTAGTTACTACTACTCACAAGAGATCTATTCAGTCTATTCAGGTGTAATTGCACATTAAAGTACTGTCTGTATATAATACTTAAAATATTGTAGTGTCCAATGTTTTCGGAGAATATTTGTTTATTCCTGATGATTATTTTGCATGTTAGGCTCTGATTAGGTTCAGCTGTTACAATTTAAAGAGAATATTAGCAAACGTGTGTGATATATTCAGCCGTCAAGAAAGTCAAACTTCAACCAGGTAATCAAGGTTGGCATTTGGCAACCATGGCCATCACACTACTCATTGTTAGCATGATATACGTTTACACCATCAAAATTAATTATCACTTAAATAAGAGGAATTTAAACAAAATGAAAATTACAGTCGTGCCCTGCTGTCAGATACAGACCTCAAAGGGCATTTCATTACATATGTCACACAAAGAATGTTCTTATTGCCATTTTTTTGATTGATAATTATATTTAGTTATTTCATTTAATTAACATTTTCATTTAATTTAAATATATTTTAACAATCATCAACCGTTTCAATCGTGACTTATACAACCAGTTAAATTAATGTAATTGAAAATATGAATTCAAATAAATGTACATTCTTTATTGTCACTAAAGCATATACACAAGTATCAGAGTGAAGGTCTTGGATGCAATTATGTTGTGACCGGAAAGACCAGAATCCACAAAACATTAACTGCATAATATACATGCAATGCACAGTATTATCATGATGTACATTACTATACAAAATGCACAATTACAAATACACATTTTAAAAATTAATATACATTTTAAATGTTGCAATGATTCTTTAAACAGTTCCTGTTGCAGTACAAGTAACAAAGCAGTGACTGGACACAAGCAGAACAAGGATTGTCCACCCAAAACATGAGCATTCTCTCATCATTTAGGCTACTCTCCTTCATGCCATCCCAGATGTATATGACTTTCTTCTTCATATAAACATAGACAAAGATATTTAAGGAAATAATCCATCTCTGTGAGTCCATAATACAAGTGGATTGTAACCAATGTACGTATGATTTTTAATAGTTAAAACAGTTTACATTATTATTATTATTTTATCTAGCGTATTGTTTGACTTCAGAAGGCATTGATTCATCCACTGAGGTCGCATCGCATGGATTACCGTCACGCTCACTGTGTGTGATTTTTAAAGCGTCTTTAGGACTCGCAGAGATGGATTACTTTCCTTACAATCTTAATTCGTGTTTATCTGTAGAAAGAAAGTAAAATGTATCTGGGACAGCTTGAGGGTGAGTAAAATAAGAGAGAATTGTATTTTTGGGTGAACTATCCCCTCAACATTCATATGCTATTGGTATGCTAATCCAAGATTAGCATAGTTTAATAAGAATAAAGTGAAACCTCTTGTGTACTTGCGAACTATGTTTGTTTTAATCTAGAGGAAATTGAAATATTTGCTATATTAAAATAAATCAGGTGACTGAAGGTCAAGATCCCAGTTATTCAAAGGTGATGTGTCTGAACAAAGTAAGATTATTGTCTGACAGGGACAGTGGATCTCTGGTACTATCACTCCATCAGCATCACTCTGTGTCAGCATCAGTTTTATGGAAAAGTTGCTCCACTCCCTGGAAAATGAGAGAAGAAATGTATTATAATCTAACAATACAAACTGCTTTGAACTCCCCATACAGTAACAATTTGCAGACTTAAAATATTTATTATATATACAGTATATTTAAGGGATTTTACAGTACTAAATATTTACCTAGGAGTCAAGCAGCATTTATCATCTGTAATACTGTTGTGTAACCAGTAGATGGCTGTATAGCCCTATATATAAACATATGGATGTGTATTCCCTAGTAGCTGGATGTTTTCAGTCATAATTACTTGCATGTATTAAGTTTTTAATGTGGACATATATTTATTGTTAAAGACTATTAAAGATTTAACATTTGTCAAATAAATGTTCATTTGAAGTGCACTTTTTTTCATTATTATTAGTCCAATATGGACACAGAAAAAGCAATTTGTTACTCATACTAGATACATATAATAGCTTTATTAGTCATCTTTATCACACAAAAGTAATCAGAATAAATACTGCAACCAGGGCGATACTTCAAAATAATTGAGTGTTTACATATTACGAACAGAGACGTGGTCAAGTCGTGTCTCTCCTCTTTCAAAAACTCTGCATCGCAAATTAATCAGAAATTGAGGAATTCAGGTTTAGATAGCTTTATTGGCATGGTAAAAAAGGCTTTACATTGCCAAAGTTGAATCAGGCAGTGATTGACAGCACTCTGGTCCTATGGCATCGGTCATTGACTGATACAGTACAGATAGGCTACTGTACAGTACTCTAGCTCAAAGTTGTTTGGGGTGGCTGGGGGGAAATATGATCTAATCGAAGCAAATATGATCTAATCGAAGACTGTAACCGAATGTAGATAAACAAGTCATGTAATGATTGGGCTAACAGTTAAATCAAGACAACACAGCTCAGCTGTATAATGTTATGGGCTCTCACTGTGCTCTAATGCCTCTCCACCTGAAAAAAGCCAGTACTGTATTATAAATAGTATTAGTATAGTATATATATATAAAAAAAAATCAGACTTACCACGAGTAGGCTTATCCAGTAACGTTATCCTCCTGATATAGCGACGATGACTATTGATAAATATCATTCGTCTGTACTATTCCTTCTATAAGAGATCATCTCAACAATATAGTGTAGCAGCAAATAAATACAGATATAAACTTAATATCGCTAAAATGAAATAGAAAGCTGCGATTACAGAGCTAACATCCACACATAAACACACCACTGGCGTCTTCACTTCCAGGTCACGAAGCTATCAATCAAAAGCTCAGTAACCAATGAGAACACACTGCTACTAGCCCCGCCCGCACGAGAGAAATGTGTCAGAACGGCGAACGAAAACTCTGGGAGTGAAAATGAAAACTTCAGAAGCCTAAATGAAAACTCTGGAAGCGCATTTGTAAGTTCAGATCAGCGATTGAAATATGAGAAATAGTTAGCAAAACATGCAGTGTATTAAAAACGAAGTAAAAAAAAATTGCCTGCGATTTATTCTTTTTCAGTTTTAGAGATAATTTATTTAGTTTCAATTTATTTTTTCATTAGTTTCTTGAAAAGCTACGTTCATTTTTATTGGCACAAGAATATCTCCATAAAACACTTCATTATAAACTTCAATATTTCATTCAAAACAATCTCAAAACGCTTTGTGACATTTTGAAAAGCCGTGGATGCATTACTGCCACTGGAACCATGGACGCAAATACTGGTTCTGATTTTATTGTTTGTCGTTTAAACGTCATATATATATATATATATATATATATATATATATATATATATATATATATATATATATATATATATATATATTAACAGAACTGCTTTTGAAATTACGATTGGAATAATTATAGGCTACAGAAGTAAAGTCATTGTATAATATTTGTTCCTTAGTGTAAAATGGAAATGGTGATTTTATTTTGTAAATAGGCTATAAGCAAAAAACTATGTTTTAGAACTAGACAAATCTCTCTGCATCAACAATAGACTATAAAATGCATTAATAGGCTAACATAAAAATATCAATAGTCCAAGTTAGTTAGGGATTCGAACCCGTGTCATCTAAATGATCGTAACGTAAGTTCAACCACTCGGCCACGATTCACTCGTTGAGACATTGCCTAATGTTCCAGTGTGTGTTCGCTCGCACGAGCCAGAAGCGCTCTTCATTCAAATGAACGCGCCGCCGTGTTTGTTGAACACTAATTCAACATGCCAGAATAAAACCTGGCTTTGGAACAATGCATAGAGCCACTCGTCGTGGTCTACCCTACTGTGTGAATTCGTTACAAGGTTTCATTTAATTATTTTTTTTCCATCTATGTTGAATATGAAAAGTGAACAGCACGAGTAAGATAGGATGCATTAGGCTATATCGAGAGATGGATATGGAGTGGGTCAGACATGATTTTGACCACTTCATTAAGTTTTGTTTAGTAGAAAACCTTTCTTTAAAGTGAATTTCGTTTTCTATAAATTGTATCTTAATTTTAACCAATTTTTCATCAACCAATTGCCTGTATTTAATAAGTAAGAGAAGCAAATATAACAGACACTAATCATGGAGGCGCCCGCACGTCAGCTGGAGCGCATCTCATCCTAACTTAACGAAACTCAGCGTATGCCTCACACAGACATGATAAATACATCAAATACACAAAGCTTTGTATAATTCAAATACTAAATAATTCAAAACGAAAAGAAAAGGCTACTCTCTGATAATCAGATTATGTCTTTATGTGCATTTATCTCTAGGTGCGTTCACTACAAATATGGCGATCGTCAACTTCATCTTTGCAGTCGACACTGTCAGAAAACACTAGTTTATTGATAAAAATCAATGCACGCATCACCGGATTTACAAATACTTGCTTGCTTGCACGCACACATATTATGTCGACAAAACGATATTATGATATAACGAAATATTATGTTGAAATAACATTATTATTAATAATACATCTTTTAGAATATTTGATTAAATGCTGATTGTTGCGCTTGTTCAATTTAATAAAATTAAAACTTTAATTGTGATAATTAAAATAATTGAAAATTAAATATTTAGTGGCCAAGTTTTGCTAATTTATTATATAGGCTATTATATGCCCGTGGGCCTTAGTTTGGTGACCCCTGTTTTAAGTAAATCAGGTATTAATAATCAGGTAAATGTATCATGCCGATTACATAATCAATTCAAAGATGGTCAATACAAAACATCAAATGCTCAGAAATAAAGAGTAAAAGATGCATACATATATAATGCCTGGACGACACTCAGCATTACAGCCTGGTCTGAGGTTCTTTTTGTCTTACAACATTATGAATATATAATATTTTAATAAATAAACTGGAAAGTTTGTTTATAGAAAATCTATTTTATAATCTAGTCTTGATTTACAACGATTTTTTACAGGTCAATTTCAGATTCAGAAAGAAGAATGTCTCACACTGTCATACCCATGACCTCCTCAACGCTGGTCATCCAGTTTCAACCACCGACACAAACACCAGCAGCTGGAACTGGGACAAATGTTCCTATGCCTGTTTATGGACAACAGCTAGCAGGAGTTTCACCACTTCATGGACTTCAGCCTTTTCTGAAAGGCCAACCAAAAGCCCTCGGGGTGAGAAATTGTTCATAATCCCAAATCATTTTTATGTGTTTATGTTTATGAGTATTATGATTTGGTGGTATTAGTTGTTGTGGACAGCACTCAGCAACAACAGTTGAAAATAAAGCGCAGTTTATTAATAACACAACCCAAAGTTGTAGTCCATTATGCAGGCAGAAGGTCAGAGTAAATCAGTCCAAACAAAGCATAACAATATTTTTTTCCATTTTTTTTTTTAAAGTGACAATGCAATAAATGTAGTGTATCAGTCACAGAGTAGAATGATTTACGGATGAGAAAAATCTGTCCATTCTTGCAATGAGAGTACCTAACTACAGCTGTTATAAATGTATATTGTTTATGTAATATTGTTCCACAAAGTGTGATACTGTTTACTTTAAAATACTTTCTTATCCTTCACAGGTTGTCCAGATTATGATTGGTCTGTGGACTTTCCTGTTGGGAATCGTGTCTACAGTTTATGCAGATTCCATCTTTGTCTTTAGTGGTATTCCTTACTGGGGATCTCTCGTCGTAAGAAACACAATTATACAAAAAAGTGTTGTCTTTAAGTAACACAAGTTACTTATTCCAACAGAAGCGTTGATTTGTGTCTTTCTCTCGGCTCTCAGTACATCATCGCCGGCTCACTCTGCATTGCTGCAGAAAACAAACTGAATTCACCCTCCGGTTTGTGTTTGGTATGTACACAACACTTCTTATTATTAGGGGTTTAAGCAGTAGAGATACTGGAACCCTGTTGTGTTTGTACTGATGTTCTGTAGTGATTTATTGTTCCTTATTTTTCTGCCAAAAAAAAGTCTATGGGCATCAGTGACTGTAATTCGTAGAGACCCCAAACTTGTCTTGAGTAATGGCGAGAAACCAAGTAATTTTTCCCATGAATCTTCAAATGTATACAGTATCTCTGAATTTATTTCCGTCTATAAACATTTCTGCCATTTTCATTTTCTAATATATATTTCAAACTTTTAGGCCGTTGGTCCAATCTGCACTAAAGTTTGCACATTGCAGCTAGGGATGTTGCTGGCAAAAAGTCATCAAACTAATTTTGATTAATCGAAGCATTGTGTCAATATAAGTGAATCAAACTGTCTCATTGAGCAATGCTCATTTTCCACAAATTTACATTTTTCTCCTGAACGCAACTTAATTTAATAGACAAAGACTACAGGACACATCGAGAATTCACACCAAATTGTGTCAAAGTTGGACCTATAGCCGCTGCAACAGAGATTGTAACACTGTAACTGGAGGATCGGTAAAGTTAAAAATGAATATGAATCTTCTTTGTTGGATGTCAAAAGAAAACTTACAATATGACTTGGCTAAGGTCAAAACATGTATGCTAGTAGCCAATCACATTTCAGTGACTAATAACCTCAAATTTGAATGGCCCACAAAATGTACATATTTGTATGTAGTGTGAAAACCCCAGTTTTTCAATAACGTTACATTATGATTAGAATCAAACCTAAACAAAATGTTACAAAGAGAAATGTTGGAGTCCTAAGATTTTATCATTTATTTCAATCATCTATTTTTAATATAATTCTACAATTTTAATCAACATTTCAGTTACTAACTGTAACAGAACAAAAATGAACAGAAATGAACAGTTATATTACATATGAACACATGAACTGAACAGCAATAACAAGTGAGCAAATAAAGCAGTAAAAAGATAAAATTTAGTAAAAAAAATATCAGTAAATGGGGAAAAAAATCAAACAACGAGGGACAATAATTGGTGGTTTCATCTCATACAGTCTCGTTTACAGTGCACTGCAGGTGTTTATGCGTCAATGTTTATGCAGGCAGTAGTGTAAGGCAGTATAGCCTTACGTGTGTGTGTGTGTGTGTGTGTGTGTGTGTGTGTGTGTGTGTGTGTGTGTGTGTGTGTGTGTGTGTGTGTGTGTGTGTGTGAGTGAGTGTGAACATTTTCAATGTGTCAGTGTCACCAATTTATTTTTGTGGTGGTACTGCATTTTGGATGATTTTATTTTACAAATGATAAGAGAACAGTTTTTATAGTCTCAAAAATGTATTCCTCTATATGTGTGTGTGTGTGTGTGTGTGTGTGTGTGTGTGTGTGTGTGTGTGTGTGTGTGTGTGTGTGTGTGTGTGTGTGTGTGTGTGTGTGTGTGTGTGTGTGTGTGTGCGCGCTTGTTGTGAGCAAAATAATTCAGCATTGTGGATGCTTTTTGAATTGGTGGAAGTGTGCCACTTTATTTCTGTCATTTCTGTCGATGTGTTCTGCGTTGTTTCTGATTTTGATGATGAATTTTGTCTATTTTGATTGCGGGGTCTCCAGAGACCCCGAAGACCACGAGTGTCACAAATTTTGTCACGCTAACATAAAAACAGAAATCATTACAATTTTTTTTTTTGTAGATCTAGAAAGTGTTGAGAGCCGTAGAAGGTTTCATACCATTTGGACAAAGGGACATTTTTTTTTTTAATTTGAGCAAAAGTCATTTGCGGGTCAAAAAGACCCCGAAGACCATCAGAGGGTTAAAAAGGTTAGAAGGCCACACATATAACACAAATAAAAAGGATATTAAGGCCTGGTTTCACAGACAGGGCTTAGATTAAGCCAGGATAAGGCTTTAGTTCATTTGGGGCATATGAATGTGCCTTTTGAAAAAAAATATTACTGGTGTGCATCTTGAGACAAAACAATGACACTAATACATTTTAAGATCTGTCAGGGCAAGTTGCTTTCAGTTAAAACTGATTTTTGCCACTAACAGAGGATTTTCGTCAACAGGAAGCCTATTTTCAACCATTTTCAAATTAACAGCGCAGCCGCTCCGGCGCTGTACTGGATAAGCTAACATAAACAAACCATGTCAGTTATGAATATTTGATGAATAATCTAAATTCGAATTTTAATTTGAAAGCCCTTCCAAATACTCTGAGATTCTGCAGCAGATGTCTTTGAATGTTTTCCTCTCGTTTCAACGTGTCTGCATACTGTTGTTGGGTGTGGTAGAATACCTTTCCATCTATGTTAACAAACTAATGCCGAGTTCACACTGCACGATTATCAAAGTAGTCGAGTCACTGTTCTTTTCACACTGTGTGACTATCTGGGGTAACATTCAGTTGCTGCTGTGTTCACACTGAACGATGGATCGGCGACAGAGGTTTCACACTTCATGACTTTACAAAAGAAAGATTCACTGACAACTTCTTTCTGGTCCGCAAACTACGTTTCACAACCAAACACAAGTCAAGTCAAGTCAAGTCAAGTTTATTTATATAGCGCTTTTCACAACACAGGCTGTATCAAAGCAGCTTCACAGCAATAAATTAGAACAATACATCAATGTTTGTTTCTAGTGGAACGTCTACATTTGGTAATGCTGATCAATAGTATCGTTGATTGATTAATTAAATTAAATAACCCCAACTGAGCAAGCCAAAGGCAACAGTGGCAAGGAACCGAAAAACTCCATCAGGTGACCTAATGGAGAAAAAAAAACCTTGGGAGAACCCGGGCTCAGTCGGGGGCCAGTTCTCCTCTGGCGTTTATATGCTAGAGGTCGGATTTAACTGTAAGATTAAAAGTATTATATGAATGCCTGGCTGAAGAGATGTGTCTTTAATGTAGTTTTAAACTGGGAGAGCGAGTCTGAGCAACGAACAGTATCCGGAAGACTATTCCAGAGTTTTGGTGCTAAATTTGAAAATGCTCTCCCTCCTTTGGTGGATCTGGATATCCTAGGTATGACCAAAAGCCTCGAATTTAGTGACCTTAAAGAGCGTGATGGATTATAGGGCGATAGAAGATCCGTTAAATAGACTGGAGCTAAGCCGTTTAGGGCTTTATAAGTCAGTAGCAATACCTTGTAATTAATACGGGACTTTATAGGTAACCAATGTAGTGATGATAAAATCGGTGTTATATGATCATATTTTCTTGATCTAGTTAGAACTCTAGCGGCAGCATTTTGGACTAACTGTAGCTTGTTTATTGAGGATGCAGGACAACCAGCTAATAAAGCATTACAGTAATCTAGTCTCGAAGTCATGAATGCATGAACTAACTTTTCTGCATGTTACGTAGCTTAGCAATGTTTCTAAGGTGGAAAAAGGCTGTTCTTGTTACATATGAAATATGATTTTCAAAAGACAGGTTGCAGTCTAATATAACACCCAGGTCTTTTACTGTAGAGGATGAAGTAACAGGACATCCTACTATGTTAAAGTTGTATTGTGAGAGGTTTTGTGGGTAGTTTTTTGAACCGATAAGTAGTACCTCTGTCTTGTCTGGATTTAATAAAAGAAAATTACGCGTCATCCAATCTTTTATATCTTTAACACACTCTGTCAATTTGGATAATTTAGCGTTTTCATCCGGCCGTGATGAAATATAGATTTGAGAGTCATCAGCATAACAATGGAAACTAATTCCATGTTTCCTTGTAATATTTCCAAGTGGCAGCATATATATTGAGAATAATAGAGGGCCTAACACAGATCCCTGCGGCACTCCATAGTTTACTGGAGTTATGATAGATTTTTCTCCATTTAAATAAACAAAATGGTAGCGGTCAGATAAATACGATCTAAACCAGCTTAATGCTTGTCCTTGAACACCAGTATAATTTTGTAATCGATCTAAGAGTATTGTATGATCTATAGTATCGAACGCAGCACTAAGATCAAGTAAAACTAATATTGAGATACAGCCTTGGTCAGAAGCTAAAAGTAAATCATTTGTGATTTTAACGAGCGCAGTTTCAGTGCTATGATGCGGCCTGAACCCAGACTGAAACTTTTCATAGACGTCATTTTCTTGTAAGAAAGAGCCCAGTTGAGCGGACACAACTTTTTCTAGTATTTTAGACATAAAAGGTAGATTTGAAATGGGTCTATAATTTACTAGATTATTCGGATCTAATTGTGGTTTCTTAATGAGAGGTTTTATAACTGCCAGTTTAAATGTTTTTGGAACATAACCTAAAGATAAAGACGAGTTAATAATATTGAGAGGCTCTTCCACTACAGGTAACACTTCTTTCAATAGTTTAGTTGGTATAGGATCTAGTAAACATGTTGTTGTTTTAGATGAAGTAAAAAGTTTATTTAACTCTTTTTGTTCTATAGTTGTAAAGCACTGTAATTGTTCTTGCGGGGTGATAATTGAGGCTGAATTATAAGGCGCGATTGAGGATTGAACGTTTACAATTGTGGTTCTGATGTTTTCTATTTTCTCAGTGAAGAACTTCATGAAATCATTACTACTAAACTGTAATGGAATATTTTGTTCAGGAGTCATCTGTTTATTTGTTAGTCTCGCCACGGTGTTAAATAAGAACTTAGGATTGTTATGGTTGTTTTCTATTAGTTTGCGGAGATGCTCAGCCCTGGCCGCTTTTAGGGCCTTTTTATAGCGTGACATACTGTCTTTCCATGCGATTCTAAAGACCTCTAAGTTAGTTTGTTTCCATTTACGCTCTAAATTACGGGTTTCTCTCTTTAGAACACGCGTAGTATTGTTGTACCATGGTGCTTTACTTTTCTCTCTGACCCTTTTTAATCTAATGGGCGCAACAATATCCAATGATCCAGAGAGAATGGTGCTCATAGTGCTAGTTAATTCCTCAAGTTCATCTGTTTGTTTGGGTTCACTGAGCAGCTGAGACAGATCCAATAAGCTATTTGAAAAATGATCTATGGTGGATGGAAGGATTGTTCTGCCTAATCGATAACGCGGCGCAGCATGATATATTACAGGAGTACGTAATATGCAAGTTACCATGTAATGGTCAGTGACAACGTCACTTTGTGGAATGATATCTATATCGGTTGGATCGGTTCCATGTGATATAATTAAATCGAGTGTAAGATTAAATCGATGAGTTGGTCCGGTAACGTTTTGCTTGACCCCAAAGGAGTTTAATAAATCTGTAAACGCAGCCCCTAACGTATCATTTTGATTATCTACATGGATATTAAAGTCTCCAACAATTAATGCTTTATCGAAGTTAACTAATAGGTCTGAGAGAAGATCTGCAAACTCTTTTAGGAAATCAGCATAAGGCCCAGGCGGTCTATATACGGTAGCCAAGGCTAGAGATAATAGGGATGTTTTTCGAACATCTAAGAGCGTAACATTTAGTACAAGTACTTAAAATGAAATAAACTTATAACCCGTTTTCTGAGTAACATTGAGAATATCTCTATAGATTGTTGCAACACCGCCGCCACGACCATTCAGACGGGGCTCGTGCTTATAGGAGTATCCTGATGGAGTAGATTCATGTAGACCGAAATAATCATTTGGTTTAAGCCAGGTTTCAGTAAGGCAAAGTACATCGAAGCTATTATCTGTGACTATTTCATTTACAATAACTGCCTTAGGTGTGAGTGATCTAATGTTTAGAAGACCTAGCTTTAGAAATTGTTTTTGATTACCAATAGCAACATTTTCTGGTTTAATAACAATTAGATTTTTTCTAGATCCTGCATTAGATTTATTATTTGATCTCACTAAACGAGGAATAGACACAGTTTCTATGCAATGTTCTACACTATTTAATTCAGTTAAATTGGTGCAGCAGAGACTATGATTTGGACTTTTGGTTACTAGTCAAAAGGTATTTAATATTTTGGAGATGTTATCTGACAGAAGATCCGATCCGAATCTGCTTGGGTGTAAGCCATCAGCACGGTAAAGCCTAGGACGCTCCCAAAACAGATTCCAATTATTTACAAAGAGCATTTTCTGCTCATTGCACCATGACGTTAACCATTCATTTAGCGCAAATAATCTACTAAACTTTTCATGACCTAGTCGGTACGTGGGAAGCGGTCCTGACACAATAATCGTTATATCAGGCGATGTGCTGCGTACCGTATCGATCAGATTCCTGAAGTCTTTCTTCAGAACCTCCGTCTGGCGCAGTCTGATGTCGGCCCCTCCCGCGTGCAGGACTACAGTTCCGACGCGCTCGTTCAGAATCTCGGGAACGTGAGCAGCGATTTCAGAAACGCGAGCACCAGGAAAGCAGTGACTATGCACCTTACTTTTATTTAACGTAACGTGTACGTGTCGAACGATGGAATCGCCGATGATCACAGCATCGCGTTCTGTTTCGCGAAGAGGGGAGAAGCGGTTTTGTGTGGATATCTCGAAAACCGGGAGGGTCGGAGAGAGTTTTCTTGGTCTAGACCTGGCTCGCGTCTTCCGCTGCGGAAAAATCCAGGCTTCGTGATGGCATGTTGGAGCCGGGGTGAACGAGACCATGGCTGATCGCGACCTCGACGTTCGGGACCAATGTTGAGGAACGCACGGAGTAGACGAGGTCGGAGTCATCGGGTTAGTAACGTTAGTCTCTGATTTGTGTGCCTCGGCGCGCAATGTTTCAAGAGCTAACCGCCGGTCTATCAGCTCGGCTTTTCTCACTAAAAGGTCGTGGATCTGTTTCTCAACAGCTTCCAGCTCAGACTGCACCGCGTGCAGCTCAAATGTGTCCTCACCTGCACCAAAAGGTAGACTACTTACATTTGATATATTCGCCATTTTAACAGATGGACAGTAAGTTAAGTTAGCAACGACGCTACCAGTGATGCTATCAATATTAATACTAATTTATGGCTTAAGTCTTGGATATAATCCGTCTTTTTACGGGTACGGGTGTAGAGTAGACGCACGATAGGCGAGAGAAAAAAAAATAAATGTTTGTTTGTAAATGAGTGCGGAGAAGACGCGTTCAGCCGTGATCCACGGACGTAACCTATAAGAGTATCCAGCGTTGGATCACTAGGCTTGAGACGCGTCTGCTCAACAATCCGCGTTGTAACTATGAGGTGAGAAAAATAGAAAATGTACGTTGTAAGTGAGTTTAAAGAAAAATCAAGAATTATAAATCAATCGATGGAGCTGCAAAGACAACAACGCGCTCAGACGCGACGCATGAGAAGTGATAAGGAAATAACGCAAGATCACGCATGCGTGAGACCAGAGTTGTCGTGCCAGACTGAAATTGTCATTAAAAATGATCCAGCGAAAAGGAGAAAAAAGAAAAAGTTTATGCAGGAGGAAATGGTTGGGGAGACGAGAGCAAGGAGTGTGTGTTCTGCAAAGAGAGTTGGGGGTAAATAAATAATTTTGCAATGTGCTGCTGGTCAAGAAATGTGTGTGCTTTGTTTCTGTTTGATATAGTAAATATATCTATTAAAATACTGATATTCTGGTCTATAACTCCTGCCGAACTTCCCGCTGCTCTGTATCTTGCTCTCTCATTGGCTGTAGATCATTGCCAATGTAGTTTTCAGTCAGAACACATTCAAACAGCAGGATCCTGAAACAGCGACAGGTCCAGATATTTAGCATGGCAAATATTTCACAGGCGTCGGCAACTCGTCAACGATTCTTTCAGATTCTTTGCATCTTTGATAATGCTCACTGCGTGATTATCACTCGCATGAATGAGCACCGATTTGCCTATGATTTCAGGCATTTGTCGGCGATCTCCCAAAACCTGCAAAAATGATTGGGCAAAAAACGGGGCTTAAAATCGTTCAGTGTGAACTTGACATAAAGTTCTTGTTAATTTATTAATCCATTTTATGTTTTTTTTTTTCTACCTACAGGTGAAAGGTTCGCTTGGAATGAACATTTTCAGTGCTCTATTTGCAGGCACTTCCTTTATCATACTTGCAATAGATTTGGGTATAGGGCCGATGATGTACAGTTACTGCTCGCACTGGGATGATTGTAATCATGTTGATGTAAAGTATAAGGTATGTCACCAACTTTAATCTTGACATTTATTTAGTAATCACAATAAGATCACTGTGTGGTCAGCACTTGTCAAAAGTCAAGCTATAATCTGTCCAGTCTTTGCCCCAACATTTCAGAAGTAGTTTATAGATCTCTTGCTATTACTGATCATTTACAATTAAAGAAGGCATTATACATTAATTTTAAACTCAGTCCAGTTTGACCTATAAATATGTTGTATTACTATATGAACCTCAAGGATGATAGATTCTGAACTTCTTAACAGCCTGTGTACTGATGTGAGTGTTAATCATCAATTATTTTGTCATTATTATTTGTGCTAATGTTGAATTCTCTCTCAGACTCTCTTCTTGGGAATCGGTGTTGTATTGTTGATATTCGCCGGCCTTCAGTGCCTCATCTCCATGTCTCTGTCAGCGTTTGCCTGTAAAGTCGCCTGCTGCTGTTCTCCACAGGTGAGCGATGTGTAAAGTCAAGGGTTTTTAAATGTGTTTGTCAGCTGAACTCCTCAGATATGCATATAGAATGGAAATAGTTACTTTTAAGGGTGTTCACACTCGGGTTCACGCTTTAAAAGAACCAACAAACACTAAAAATATTTATTTATTAAATTTCTCCTTTAAATGTTCAAATCCACAAACTTTTAATATGTAAAATTCGTGAGCTATGTGAATGTAAATTAAGTGAATAAATCAGAAAGATTACATTATTTAAGATTAGTCACCGAGCGCCACAAACAAACAGAAGCATGACTCTGAAACAAGCAGCACAACTGACTACATGCGTCATTTCTACCATCTGATGGATTTTATGCCCCCATGAACCAATACTGCATATTTTACTGCATCATTGACTTGCAGCCAAAAACACTGACCTAAAATCACCCTATTTGTAGCATATCAGTCACACATGAACAGTTTTTAAGATGTATGAATGTGCATTAATTGCTGCTTCAGACGTTAGCTGTAATGTTCAAGGTCTTTTTTGGGATAAGGATAAGTGAGATATTGAAATTGAGATGGGTGTGTCTGCTGCACACTGCTGACAAGTAACTGAACTAACACAAAATAGATTTATTTATGTACGTAATTATGTAGGAAATATTTTGCATGAACACACTGAATAGTATATCTGGGAATATAAGCAGAAATTGATTTGAATTTACATTAAATACATGCATACAATCCCCTATTACTAAATTGCACTATATTGCAATAAAAAGCATAATTTTGCTTGGAGCGACAATATAAATGCTTGAAATTAACCTTTATGTCTTTAAACCTATACACAGTCAGTGTCATTTTTCTCAATAAGTTGTATAAATTATTGCCGGACGTCGTTTTGTTGACCAAAATGACTTTAATGGTCTGCCATGACACTTTAAGCTTGACGTCGACTAGTCGCTGGTCATGGCCTATAGGGGGCGCAACAGGATAAGAAATCTTTGAAGTCCACTTTTACGGCCTGCTCCTTGAGCTTTAAAACTTCAATGCCCCTCAGAGTCGTCACATTTGTAATCTCAGAAGTTTAACTAGTATATCACTATGTGCTTTAAGCCAACATAGTTCAATGGAGTAAATTTTTCCCTACTTAGAAACATTGTTCTAATATTTTCTTTCAAGACATTTGTCAGGTTTTTTACCTTAAAGCACCATTTCTTGTCACTACTTTCTTATAGATCCCTTATTCCAAAACATGATTTTAGTAATGGGGGTTTGAGCCATTGATATTAAGAAATAAATTAAGCGTGTATAATTACTAGGGATGAGCAAGTACAGCATTATCTGTATCTGTATCTGTTAACCATATGAATTATCTGTATCTGTATCTGTACTCGGACTGGGCGGGGCCTAACCCGGAAGTGGGCGGGATTTAACCCGGAAGTGAGTCGGGTTGTCTTAAAATGGGCGGGGCTTTAACCGGTATGTTATTTTAAGCATGCAATTGATATGGGTTGATCAGAAATTGTTATATTTATTGCTGATTAAAAAAATATTTACATGACAGCATCAGCATTGTGCTTCAGATCAATGGTTTTGATCACGATAACAAACAAACTACAGAACAAGTTTTGCAACAATGAATACAACACATGCTGTTGCAATTATGAAGTAAAATGTAATGAACAAGAGTTTTCATCTCAACTAGGGCTGGGTGATATGGACAAAAAGTCATATCCCGATATATTAAGGCTGAATTTCGATATACGATATGTATATATCCCAATATTTTTTATTTTTCATGTTTTATTTTTTTCAAAATTTGTTAACACACACACAAGTACTGTCCCCCTTTACTTAACATAAATTGTAAGAATATGACTAATAGTAAAGACTAGTACTAATAAATAAACATTAGGCCTATGCTAAAGGTATTAAATAGCAGTCCCAATCTAGTTTTTGTTAATACAATGTTGGTATGAGCCACTACAGTATATTTAAAAATATAAAAAATAACACAAAGAAAAATAGTGTCATTTTGGGGTTAATATGGAAACGACAGTTACCATGGTGAATACACAATACTAACAATAACTGTTAATGAAACATGGAAACTGCTCCTGGTGAATAGAATGAAATTCATACCTGCATTACTTTTATTTCGTGTAATTTACAACGTAACGGCGTTGCATGCTCGTAGTTTCTTTTGCACTTTATATACAGTGAGGCGATACACAGCGCGCGCCGCCGCATTTGCGCGTGCAATTGAGTGTGCGCTACGACTATAACGGCTGACAGGACAAGAAAGTCCGTTTTTCTGAGGTGAAAGACTTTATTTCATGTTATAACATAACATGCTCTAAACACGCACGCAAGTGGAAAAGGAGGGGCGGGGTGCGGGGAGCAGTGCAGAGAGCTCCGGGTCAGCACAGCAGCTTGCTTGGAGCAAGGATCACAGCGCAAATTTGAACAATATCGGTATGCGATATGGTCTAATTCCATATCGCATTAAAAAATAAATAAATTGATGAATAAATCTATATATATATATCGATATATCGCCCAGTCCTAGTCTCAACATAACTTTCTTTTTTTTTTCAATCCGAGCACAGATATTGACTCGTATTACTCGTATAATACTCGTACTCGACAAAAGTGCTTTATCCGTACCGGATACTCGTTTCAGCCGAGTATCCGGCTCAACTCTAATAATTACCTGAGTGTGTGCGTCTCTCAACAGTGTTAAGCAGAACTAGTAATTGCAAAAGTTTACAGGGATAGTTCCCCTAAAAACGAAGAATTAATTTTATGGATAAACTATCTCTTTAATTGCTTCAAAAACAACAACATTAGAATCTACTGGGAAATGTCATGTTTTTTTGTTGTTGTTTTTTCAGTTGTGAAATTATATTTTAAAAAATCTAGATGAAGGTGTAAGGTTCCACATTAGGACATTTCAGTCCTGATTTCATTCCAGGATTTCTGTCTTTTGCTTTTTTCTACTCCATTTGAATTACATTGATACCTGTAATACTGAAACTGTCTGCCAGTGTCATTGCATGTGTGGCATTTCACAGTAAGAAGACATAAAACTCTACATGTGTATTTTTCCAAAGGTGTCGTCTGTTCCACAAGTTATAATTCCACAGGCCTATGATTTTAGGCCCAATCAAGATCTTAACAACTCAGGGGTAAGAGAAGCTTTTAACCCTACTCCCAAAGAAATTCCACTAAACAATGGATTATTTGAATTTAGTGTCACTATATATGAACTGGTATTGTGTAAATTATTAAGTAATGGGTGTATTCATTGTTTCACAATATCAATAAATAAGTAATCTTTACACTAGGAAGCTGATCATATATAATTTTTCTTGCAG
The DNA here is from genome assembly GCA_023718395.1 of Leucaspius delineatus. Lineage (NCBI taxonomy): Eukaryota > Metazoa > Chordata > Actinopteri > Cypriniformes > Leuciscidae > Leucaspius > Leucaspius delineatus. The sequence continues at coordinate 5,259,937 of CM043361.1, read as the reverse complement.
ATATCTGTGGTCAGCAACCCTGCCATGTATCACCATCCTGCAGACAATCCTCCACAATACAGTGAATTTAAAAAAAAATAATATTAAAAGTCAACAGAGTTGAGGTGTTTTCCTGTCCATTATCTCCAAAGTTCTTTCATTCAAAAGGGAACATTAAAGCAAAGAAAGAAATTACTTGATTAGATATTAATTACGTGTCACAAATGTGTAAACAATAACTATTAGACAATTAGATAATATTTTATGATTTTCTTTCTTTGGTTAAGTCAAGAAAGTTGCCTAATCATTAATGAAAGTGGACAGATTGTTTTGAACAACTAATTGCTTAATACAGTATAACCTTTAAGAATAAAGTATACAGAATAAAACAAATATTCATGTCTCTTCTTTGTTATCCCTATGTTTAACCAGGCAAGTCAATTAAAGTGTTAGTTCAATGAAAAATGAAAATTCTGTCAAAATATTTTTCCCCTCATGTCGTTCCAAACCCGTCAGACTTTCATCTTGGGAACAAAAAATCAAGTTCTTTTTGATGAAATCTGAGATTTCTGTCCCTCCTTTGACAGCTACACAACTACCACTTTGATGCTTTAAAAAGTTCATAAAGAGATCGCAAAACTCATCTATATGATTTGAGCGGTTTAGTCAAAATTTTCTGAAGAGACACGATCACGTTTATATGATAAACCGATTGAATTTGAGGCTAAGACTTTGAGCAAGAACATACTACAGAGAAGCATTATCTAAAACCTTGATTTTCCACAAAATCTTTTGTGTAGCCAAAAGTTTCTAAAGTGTTAAAAGATATTGATCTACCCTATCTAAAAAGATTAGGCCAACATCAAACTATTTCATTTTAGTAAGGTCAAAAATATCACAGATTAATGTGTAGCAAATTAGCTCAAAAGGGGAATGTTATTTCATTGACATCAGATAACATCTTCCCTGACTCTATATATTTATTATTTGTAATAAATATGAGAAAATATATATATATATATATATATTTTTTTTTCATTTTTCTTCTCAAGGTCAAAAATTAATTTATATTGGACATCCATATTATCAACGCTTTGAAAGTGTTATCGAACCACAGCCCCCTGTTCTTCCATCCCTAGTAATTCAGACTATTTGGATTTTTTTCTCTGAAAGACACCTCATTAGAGTTCAATCTCTAGTAAATTCTAACTGTTCTTCCACTTTGACAATTTCTATCTCTAAAACTTTCATTGACCTATCTATATTTTTAGTGACACTTCTGGTATACTGTTGGCTAAATTGTTTAATTTGGCTTTTCCAAAGTTTGTATCTCTAAAATCCTTCAAAAAAAAAAAAAGTTCTTTGTCATTCAAAAGAGCATTACAAAGAGTAATACAACTTATATAAACATTAATCTGGTGTCTAAATCTAGCCTTGCCAAGGACAAAACCTTATTGCGAATGAGTCCATGTATATTGTCTACTTTTTCCCATGAAAATTCCTCCATATGTCACTAAGCTCATGGGTTTTAACCAAAGGTGGGAGTAAGTCACAAGTCAGTCTCAAGTCTTAACCTTCAAGTCTCAAGCAAGTCCAAGTCAATTTTTGTGAAAAGCAAGTCAAGTCAATTTTGTGTTATTTTGTGCTTGTGTTTTGTTTTGTTTATTTGTGTATGCATGGTTGGGTTTGCAAGTCTGTATGATTTTTTTTCTTTGTGTGTGTGCTTTTCACTCAAAGTCTAACACTGAAAACCAATTATTAGACACCGTACACATGCATATACTAAGTGCGATTGAAAAAGAAAAAGAAAAAAACTGCCATTTCCTTATAAACAGTGAATAACCATTTACAATGCATTGCACTTGCAAAAAAATAATAATAATTTGACAGAACTTTGTCACTCATTTGTGAGCTATGTGGTCAATTGTGATCAAAGACGTCAGCGAACAGCCGGACTGACTTCGTCACTTACAAAAAATTTTTTTTTTACAATTCAAAGTGGTGGTGGTGGTTGTATCACATATCTTCGTGTTGCGGGCCTTGTATACTGCTGTATACATAATCCTTGTAGCTGAACCTAATTATTTTTGGCGTAGCGCTTTCCATGTTCAGTCACGGACTGCTCTTACGTTAGCTCTCTCTGCTTGCCTGATGCGTCATGTGGTTAGGTTGCTGTGCGTTCAAAAACAGATATTTATTTGTCACATGCCTGTCCTGTCTTGTGTTGCACATGGGTGTTTTGTTATTTTGGGCCATGTGCTCGTGTCATTGTCTGATCCCTCCCCCTGGTTATCTGATTATTGTTTGAGTTCATCCACCTGTTCCCTCCTGATTAGTTTCCCTTTATAAGTCCCCTCTTGTTTGCAGTCTGTGTCGGTACGTTGTCTAATGTTTCCCGTTCCCCTCCAGTACGTTTCATGTTCTGTTTTTGTTTTATATTTATTAGTTATGTTTTCCCCCTCGTGGGTTTTGTTTTGTGTTTGTTTTCTTTTGTAAATAAACATGAGTTCTCGTACCTTTTTGCATTGTACCAGCCGTGACATTTATTAAACAAAAGACAAGTTATTTCGAGTCATTTATCTTAAGTCTGAGTTAAGTCTCAGGTCATGAATATCCAGTCAAAGTAATAAATAATAATAATATTAAGCCTTTCAAGGTACCCAAGGACACTGTACAAATTGGTATAGTCAAGGAAGTACAAAAAAACACATGCAATTACATCCATGGTTGAATTCACTGCAGGCACGTGCACACATAGACATCAAAGGGGGCTTGAGCACCTGCCCTTTTTATTCCTGGAGAGAAAGTGCCCTTTTTTCTGGGGTGCTTTTTTTCTATTTTTGAAAAATAATATATATTCCTGTTTGCGCACAGCTTCCCTGTCAAACAAACATATTTATTAAATTAATTAATAATAATTTAGCCGTAAATAAAATGACCCACATGATGACCTTTCACCTCATTCCTCACGCTGCACGCACATTTCTTTTTTATTTCGCGCGGCTATGCGCACTAGTACCAGAGGATGTCTTCAAATCTGCGGCTGCTGGTCAGTGGCGTTTCATTCTCAGCGAAGTGATTTTGATGTTCGTTTACTTATTATTATTTTACAAGGACGACGTGAAGAGAGCATGCAGAGATGTTGTTTATATTGCTGTGTGTAACGTTAGGCTATAGAAGTAACTGTTTTCCTGAATGCCATCAAGAAAACCGAGACTGATTTCATAGCAGGTCAATAAACAAATAGTTAAAATTAAGTCACTCACATTTTAGACGCAATGACTGTTTTTGTTCTGTTTCAGCAGCGAAAATAGTTCCAAACAAAGATCACAGCAGAACCATAGCGTATCTCACAGCAACACTTGTTGCATTACTGAATGATTCAGCATTTTGAACGAATCGGTTGAGTCAAAGATTCAATTACCCATTCATAAACTGCCTCATTCTGAATAAATCAGCCGTTTGAACGAATCGTTTGAATGAATGACTCAATGACTCGCTCATTAAGACGGTCGCCTGCCGCCTCCTACTGGCGGTTTAGTTTTATAAAGTATCATTCTTTTCAACATTCCTTATTTGTATATTCAAAAATATTTAAAATAATCCAAATTAATACAGTTATAATTTTTCAATGTTAATTATTTCAAGTCAAGTCAACTTTATTTATATATTTATTTATTTATATATTTATTTAATTTGATTGGTAACAGCCTAGTGTCTTATTATTTTAATTGAATATATTGATCAAATTTGAGAATTTGAAATGAAAGATGGAGCAAACATTTGATAAAATTAGTGGAAAAATGCCCTTTTTAAAAGTTACAAAAAATTAGTGTTTTCAAAGTGATGTAATGAAACATTGACAATTTAAGTTTGAAGGGAGAAAAGCCTCTGTTTAGGCTATTAAGGAAATGCAATTTTGCCAAAAGAAGAACTTTTATTTTAAATAAATGTTCGTTTTAAATCAGCCTACTTCAGTGTGATAATGTTACCATATGCTTAACACCGAGAATTTGAATAATTGTAATGTGATGATCAGATGCAGATATCTAAATCAAAGAATATGGGCCGTTTTGCGGGTGGATTATTTATTTTTAACAGTGGATTCAGGTGACTCAAAGTGCACCAAATTAATGAATTTATCTTTAAAATGTACAAAATTTTCTTCCGGGGGGGCATGCCCCCGGACCCCCCTACAGATTTCAAGCTCCACCAACAAAAATAATGTGGGAAACACATTAGGCAATATGATGAATTACAAAAAAATACTAATTTAATTATCTTATTATTAAAATACATTATTAGGATTTTTACCACCTCCGCCTCATTTTGAGGCTGTAAAAACCCTGTTACTGTATTTTTATCACAGCCCTATTTAAAGTCTTGTTCCATGTGCCCCCTTTTATACTTTGAGCACCTGCCCCTCCAGAGGTCTCTGCACGGCCCTGATTCACTGACAGTACAATCAGAACAAAAAACACAAGCTAGACATGGATACAAGGTACATAAAATGCCAAGATGCAGAGGAAACATAATCACTCTCAAAGGGCATATAGGAGTACACTGAGCACAAGGTGAAGCCCAAGTGTAGGGAAAAAGACCGATAAAAACTGGAAAAATCAAATAAAACAATAAAAATGTCAGTGCAAGTGAAAGTCAGGGGGCTGACAGGAAACCTAAGCTAAAAAGATATGTTTTTAACTGAGTTTTAAAAGTGGATATACTTGTGCTTTTTTGCGCATCTCAAGCGGCAGGGCATTCCACAGTTTAGGACCTGCCACACTGAAGGCCCTGTCACCCATGGAGGGAAGCCGAGATGTGGGAACTGCTAAGAGACATGTATCAGTAAAGCGAAGGGTGCGGGATTGCAGGTATGGGATGAGGAGATCTGATAGGTAGGATGGGGCCAAATTATGTAGGGATTTATAAACAAGGAGAAGGATTTTGTAATGAATGCGGTAGTGGATAGGAAGCCAATGCACCTGCTGGAGGATAGGAGTAATGTGATCCCAGGACCTGGTACGGGTGAGTAGCCTTACAGCAGAATTTTGGACATACTGCAGCCTATTTAGGATTTTTTCCGGGATGCCGTGAAGTAGAGCATTGCAGTAGTCAAGCCTAGATGTAATAAATGCATGTATAAGTGTTTCTGCTGTAGATGAGTTGAGGGAGGGGCGGAGTTTGGAGATGCTTTTGAGATGAAGGAAAGATGTTCAGGTGATATTTTTAATATGTGACTCGAAAGAAAGAGTAGGATCAATGATTACGCCCAGATTTGTAGTGAAATAGCTGGGGATTGATAGCTGCAGATTTAGAATGTTAGGGGTGGAAAAGAGAATAGCTTCTGTCTTATATTGATTGAGTTTGAGAAAATTGTGAGTCATCCAGTTCTTAATGGCATTTAAGCAGCTAACCAGATTGGATAATGATAATGTATTAGCGGGCTTGGTGTGAATGGAAATCTGAGTGTCGTCCGCATAACAATGGTAATTGAGACCATAATGTCGTATTATGTGGCAAAGGGGAAGGATGTCAATTATGAACAGCAGGGGGCCTAGGACAGGACCCTGGGGAACACCATGTGAGAGGAGTGAATTTGGAGATCTGAAATTCCCAATTGAAACAAACTGTTCTCTGTCAGTGAGGTATGATTTGAACCAGGACAGTGGAACACCAGTGATACCAAGCAAGGTCTCCAACCAAGACAGTAGGTGGTTGTGGCAAACAGTGTCAAAGGCAGCTGTGAGGTTGAGGAGAATGAGAATGCTGACATGGCCCGAGTCAGCAGCTAACAGCAGGTCGTTGACTACCTTAACCAGGGCAGTCTCAGTACTGTGCATGGCCCTGAAACAGGGTAGCCGCGGGGTCTTAAAAGTCTTAAAAATCCGTTCCTAAATTAAGGCCTTAAAAAGTCTTAAATTCCGTTGTCCAAGTCTTAATTTTTTTAATGAAGGTCTTAAATTTCATTATACTAGCCTATTTATTCAAAAAATTCAACAGGGTTTAGTGTAACGTCAGAGAACGTCTCAAACAATAGTTTGGGTTTTCGCGCCGGCGGCAATGGAACAACATTCTAATCAATCAGTCGAGAGGAGAGACATCATGGGGAAGTGTCATTCGGTTCGGTGTACGCATTTTCAAACCGAACGGTTCGTTGGACCATTTTTCCTGCCGACCAAAATTTCATTATTTCAAATGTAGGCGCGTTGCGCATGGCAAGCGCGCTCATAATGTAAGAGACGCCGGCGCGACCACAACATTGTCCAACATCAAATGTGCAAACGTAATGCAAGCGGAACGAAACTGGGCTACTCGTTATTGTGTGGTTGAAGGACCGCTTATCAGTTTGGACCAGTGCAGCGCGAGCAATCTTGATCAAGCGACACTGTTACACAGCGGTAATAAGAGATCCAGTAAATAAATCATTTGAATTCGCCACAGAAGTAATAACATCGCTGGGAGATCTAGTGAGAAACATTCATATTTCTCCGTTATTAACGGATCAAACAGCGTGTGGAAGCCAGAAGAAATATTGTGCCATGAATGAACTATCCAGTGTCCACAGATCAGCAACATTCACCATGGATTTACTGTAGAAGCACTAACTGCAACCATATAAGTTTGGCAGGAATAGTAGGCTATAATGCCTTCAAGTAACATTACGTTGGTTTTATTTTGACATTATGAATACAATTGCTGCCCTCAAATTTTAATCTGAACTAAAAATAGACCTTTGTTTATAACTACTACAATATTAGGTTACATTTCATTTTTTTCCAAGGTGCTGTTTTGTTTATGCTCCTAAGAAGAGTCTATTATAGCTCCATCATTGGTCAAAGTGTGTTAGTTTTAATAAATAAAAAAAATAAATAATAATAAATTTTTTTTTTATCTGGCATTTATTTATTTTTGCTGTATCGAAAACGTACCAAACCGTGACACAAGTGTATCGTATTGAACCGAACCGTGAATTTTGTGAACCGGTACACCCCTACTGTCTATATCTCTCTTACCTATCTGTCTACCCCTCTGAAGCAATGGTTGAAGCAATTTGAATGCTGAGAAACTTTTCTAAGACGATTTGTAAAGTTAGTTTATCTGTTTATTGTTATGAATGTTTGATATTTACCAAAAACATCACTTTGCAGTGTGTTGTTGAATGAGTTTTTTTTTATAATAAATGTATTTTTAATTAAAACATTTGTTAGTAATAGTCATTATTGGGATTTGATCTGGTGTTTTACGACTACATAATGGGTAGGATGTAGGTCTTAATTTTCATTAAAGTGGTCTTAAAAAGGTCTTAAAAAAGTCTTAAATTTGGGGTGATCAAACCTGGGGAAACCCTGTGAAACCATACCAAAACTTTTCCCAAAAGCCATGACATTTGAGGAACTCTTGGAGCTGTTTGGCAACTGTACATTCAAGGAGCTTTGCAATGAACGGGAGGTTAGAAATGGGTTATAATCCTCTGCGGCTGCCCCAGGCTTTTTCAAAACAGGAGTCATGGCTGCTGTTTTGAGAGGCAGAGGAACAGAGTCCAGAGAGAGAGATGAGTTTATTATTTGTACCAAGAGGGGGCAGAAGGCAGGTAAGCAGACCTTGACCAGTGGGGTGGGCATAGGGTCAAGGAGGTAGGTGGTAGGCCTAGACTTACTGACAAGGTCAAAGACATCCTGTTCATCAACAGGTGAAAAGGCAGAGAAAGATCTGTTTAGTGTTGCACAGGGGGAGGGGGGGACATCATCTTGAGTGGTCTGGGTTGTCTGAAGCTGTTTGTAGGTCAAACTAATTTTGCTGTGGAAGAATTCAAGGAATTCACAACAGAGTTTAGTGGATGGGGTAAGTGGGAAAGGTTTAGTAGGTTGAGTTAACTTATTAATAGTGGAGAAGAGGGCTCTCGGATTGTTATAAACTCTGTCAATGATGGTGGTGTAATACATGGTCTTAGCCTGATTGAGAGACTCTTTGTAAGTGGAGACATGATCACTGTATGCCAGGGCATGGACAGTTAGGCCAGTCTTCCGACTAAATCGCTCTAGCTGACGTCCAGCCGTCTTCATTTTCGACTAAGTCATCAAGACAAGCATCCAATGACTCTATGATGGGTTTCGAATTTAGAGTGTCTAACAGAGCAGCTGTAGTCATGTTCTATGTGTTCCTGTATGTGATGGAGCGAGAGGTGCATTGGCGATGGAGAGGCTCAGGAACAACAAGATTGAACATAATGGCTCTATGGTCAGACACAGGGAGATCTTTAGGACACACCTTAGTTGGCGTGATGCCGGCGGTGCAGACAAGGTCTAATATATGGCTTTTTGAGTGGGTAGGGAAACAAACATGCTGAGTGAGGTCAAAACAATCTAACAGATTCAGAAATTGTTCAGCAAAATTACAGTTTCCAGAATCTACATGTATATTGAAATCGCTAAGCACCAGGATGGATAAGTACATAGAGGACTAACAGATGAGAGTAACTCAGAAAATTCCTTAATAAAATCAGAAGACATTTTTGGAAGCCAGTAAACAAGTAATAACAGGAGCGGTAAACCACCAGTGAATTTCAAGGCTAGACATTCAAATGATGAATAATCCTGCACGGGCACTGATACAACCCTATAGCTGGAGCGGGAGACCACAGCAAGGCCACCTCCCCGGCCAGTTAAACGTGGCTTAGCAACAAACTCATAACCAGGAGGAGTAGCTTCATTCAATGTAATAAAATCATTTGGTATCTGCCAAGTTTCAGTTAAACAAAATAAATCAGTACCAGCATCAGTAATGACATCATTGTTAAAAGGTGCTTTTTTGTTAAGAGAACGCACATTAAGCAAACCAAACTCCGCATTTCTAGAGGCAGGGTAGTCCAGGGAGGCTTTTTTCAGCTTTATAGAGTGTAAGTTCTCAACGTCGGCAGTTCGCCACGCAACAGGCCACGTCTCTCTACGAGACAAACTCCACAGTGAATCGATGTTATTAGAGTGGTGGTAGTGAACAAACTTCCGACCGGAGCCCCTGTGTATATATTTAGGACGACGCAGCAGACCGAGATGTTGGTGTGAACGGAGAACATCTGGGATTTTGTAGACTTTGTTCCCGAGGCAGTGGAGATAGGTTGACGAGTATCTTAATGCCATGCCAGAGTCATAGAGGAGTCAATGCGGATAATTAGGCTCTCCGTAGCGAAAGTGTTCTGGCCCACAAACAAGAAGCCAGAGCAGCGTCACGATTGTTACATGCATTAGGAAGGGCTATGAGTAGGACACCATCCAGCTCAGTCCAAACAGGTGTACCAAACACAACAGCAAATAGCCAAACACTCAGAGCCTAGTAATCCAGCGCGAAATAGGCCTCCAGGGAAACAGGGCTCAGTCCGGCCCCTGCTACAGTGGAATAAACGCGATTTGCGATTCGATATATTGCAAAAAAAGAAAAAAAAAGAAGTAACATTAGACTCACTTATACAGACTGTACATGATGTATAAGATGAGTCATATTTACAAAAACAATTCATCACATCTTTCTGACTTTTATTTCAGAATCATCATACAGTCCTACATTCTCTTGAATAGATGATTCAATAACAAATACATTTTTTAACAGTCGCTTGTCGCCACCTTGCGGTGAAACAATGTAATCGATAAATTCGTTATTTAAAGCGCCAAATCAAAAGCTGATTTACTCTATTTTGATCGCTATCATAGACATCAGTGTTTATATTTGAACTTTTAATTTTTATCCCAGTACTTGATCATTTGAACTATTGTATCACAGAAATAATGATACTATGAGGTTGAAAAGACTGTTTGTGAAGCTGTTTTTTTGACGACTCTCTCCGGGTCAGCGGCAGCGCCAACACAGATTTGAATGTTGCGATATGATTTTGTCAAAGGTTTAATAGACAGACGAAATGGAAGAAGATTGCGTGGTTGTTTGATTTGAGATCACAGTTTTTTAAAGATGAATCGTGCAGCTCTATTGTCTTATATCTCTCTCAGCATGAGTAGCGCTGCACAGGGCTTTTCAGTGCGTTCAGTTTCACGTCGCTTTCACGCGTCCACTTGAAAGGGATATTATGTCACTCAACACTAGAGAATGACACATTTCATCCTCTGTTGGAATGAAAGCGGCTAACTTCAGTCAACCTCGTCTATAAGCAAGGACAAAAGTAAATCAATTTAATTTGAATTAATATCGATTCTGTAATAAAACAAATCGATTTTAAAATCTTTTAAAAAAAAAGTCACGATTACCTTGGTGAATTGATTTTTTCTCCCAGCCCTAATGTGTATGCAAAGCCTACAAAATCACAAACTAAAATATAACAGTTGAGAGAGCCCTCTACTATGAACACTAAAATGTTGATCAAAATCATTCTAGATGCTGGCAGTATGCAAAGCTACATTTGATGACAAAATCTTTCTGTAAGCTTTCTGTAAACAGTTAGTTCCAAGGCAGCCTCATCATACACAACATCTTTCACGAGTTTCAGCTCTCATCTCTACCTAGCATACATTGACTAGACAGCTTTCACTGTTCTGAAAGATGAAGCCTCCCTAGATCTCTACCAATCCTTCTCAAACATGCACCTAATTTAGAGACTACAGCATCAAGCTCTCTTAGGTTTTTTACAGTATACAGTAACAGTATAACTTGTCAAGGAAAGCAGTAAAATGATTGGCCTCTGCAGTGTTTTACTGCATCTAATACAGACAAATCCAACCTATGGTTATAGCCAATGCAAGCCAATGAAGTCTGCCTCTGCATCTGATGTCATCCCCATTATCAATGTCCTTAAACGCGTTCTCACATGAGAAAACGAGGCCGACGAGGGAATTAAAACTATGAAAGGCACCCTCCTTGATCCTAGATATAAAGACAGGTATGTGGGGTCTCTGTTAACTTTATGTAATATGATATGTGTGAAGTATTTCATATCAATTAGCATTCAGGATCTCTTGATGTTAAGGGTAGGCTAATTTTAAATGTTGTGTATTTATATTGATACAGTAACTTCACAAATGCAGAAACCTCAAGACATGCTAAGGATGCATTAATGGCAGAAGCAAGGAAGATGGGAGAAGTGCTGAGGAGGACCATATCAGAATCCTCAGAGCCAGCAGAAGGGACCTCGTCTGAATCCGCAGTGGAGAGCGAGAGACTCTTCAGCACAGCCTCTATTATTATAAATGAAAGGAGGAGCAGCCTGACAGCTGAGAAGGCTGAAATGCTAATTTTTCTAAAGAAGAATATTGCCCCTCATGTTAAAGTGAACACACTTACTGGAAGTCACAGAAGGACTGTAAAAACATGAGTGAGTGGTTTTTGTGACAGTTTCAAGATCAGGCAGCTACTGCGATTTATTTTCATCTCAGGGGAAGACTTTTTGTTTACATTGCAAGTATCTTTTCATACTGGAATTTCATACTGTTTATTCAGGTGTTTTACAATCAAATATTCAAATATTATTTATAGTTCAAATATTGTACTTATTGTACTGTTTTCTACTGTACATTTATTAATGAGATGCTATTATGTTTTATGTTTTTATTTATTTTATTTATATAAGATATGGTTTACATTAGAGGTATGACTACATTGAGTGTTGAGTTACATCCAGTATTTAAATGTTATAATTCTTTAAATTTGTACTTTAAATTTCATTTTAAATGTTTGAATTGAGCTGACTAATTAAAAATGCTGCAACAAGTTCTGTTTGAAAAATAAATAAATAATTAAGCAGCAGTATTGCACAACCGAGTCATGTTGTGGGCTACTTTATTTCTTCCTTTAGGGGAGTAGAACGTTTGTTGCACTGTTTGAACATGATGCTTTTTAGATGGATAGGTTAAGCATAGTGCATTCTCCTGACAAATGTGTAATTAACAGCTTAATTGTTTAAGAGGGATTAAAAGATGGTAGTGCATCGGTATCGGCAAATCCTCAAGGTTGTGGTATCAGAATCGGTATCGGACTTGAAAAAGTGGTATTGAGCCATCCTTAGTGTCAGCCAGGAGGAATAAAAACTGATAATGATCAGTGGGAAAGAAGACATCCTGGCGCCTGCATGGACCTTTGCTTGTTACAGTCTTGAGGTGTCTGTTGGATTATTCATTAAATATAATGAATAACTGTGTGTCTGATTGGTCCAGATGCTACAGTAGTGACTCAGTAATGACTAATGCAGACCTAGTCTACCTTTTAAAGTAGTCCATAAGCTTCCTCCTCTTTGTCACACTCATAAATCCCATATATATGTTCATGCTAAAAGCTGGTACACCATTAGACTAGCTATCTTTAATAGCCTAACAAGTTTGAAAAATAAATAAATAATATGATTCCAGACGTGAAGACTTGTGTAATTAGACCGTGCCCTACACTCAATACCCCCCTTTCCAAGCCTGAAAAAATATGTCAATAGGTTGTCTTAAAAGTTAAAATGTATCAGATATTTGTGTCCATTTTGCCATGTATGACTATTGTGCATCAAAACACAATGCATAATCTGGTAAATAGGGTGTCCTAATGATAAATAAACACTTTTTTGCAAATCTCTGTGAAATCAGTCATTCTGGGCATAGGTTTTTTTTTTAATCATGAAATCTTGGTGGAACTGATACATATGAAACTACGAGTGCTTCAAATCAAACTTTGTTCGGGAAATGTTCATGAAGATATGAGGAAAAGAAAATGCCACACTGTCTCTTTATTATATAATTTATTTATGTAGGATGAAGAGATACAGATCAAGGATCAATAACAAGCTACACTTAAAAATATATTATTTAACATTCAAGACCCTGGTTTCACAGACAAGGCATGGTAACACTTTATATTACGACCCGCAAACAACTGCGTAAGTAAACCGAAATTACGGTGTACGTTTCTGTAATTATAGTGTACTTCCGTGTAGGTATAAGGGAACAATATGTTACGTTTTGGGTAATAAAGGGGTACAACCAGATATACAAGCAAATTATTTATAATGTAATTATTTTAAAACTCACAGGTACCTTATTCTGTTAATATATTCCAGGCAAAAATTGTACGTCTGTTGTATATAAAAGTTTTTATCACATTTCTGGCAAAATATGTTCTTGTGCAATGTAGTTACAGGGTAATTTTGACATCTGTGGGTTGTAAATTAAACTTATTAAAATATATATATATATATATATATATATATATATATATATATATATATATATATATATATATATATATATATATATATATACAGTGTATGGCTGTATGTAAGCACAGTATGATAAACATTGAATCTGAAACTATTTTATAAACCGCTGATTTAAAAAAACATGCAATGCTATTTATTGGCTTTTCTTACTAAACTACTTAACGTTAAGCCAAATTTTTTTTATTTCTGCTATGATTTTAATTTAGAACGTACCATGTAGTATTTACCTTATCACATTGTAATGCAATGACACTTAAATGTCAGGGCAAATATACTGTGTAATTAAAAGGTTTTTTTTTGTTTTGTTTTTATAATAAGAGTACCTTTCTCTGTAATTACTGTGCAAATAGTGTTGTTTCTATAGTAAGTAGTGTTTGTTACCCGTTTCAACTGTGTATTTACAGGGTAGTGTTGTCATGATACCAAAATTATTGTTTCGATACCGATACCAAGTCAAGTATTGCGATTTCGATACTTTTTCGATACTTTTCCTGAAAAGGGAGAAACACTCTCAAATATCATTGCTGTGCTTTATTTTAAAACCGGGACAACATTCTAATCATATAACACACTAATAGATGAACATATGAACAGCAGATATATTAAACATTTGAACAAAATATGAAATATAAAAATATAAAAAATAAATTAGAGCAATGACATTCAAGGTAATTTTTTTTATAAATTTAGCAGCATTATCTCATTTATCATAAGAAACATAAGAGCTTTATCTTGATTCTGAACTTTGAATAAAAATATGAACAGCGATTATATTAAACAATGTTTAATATTGGTAACATATGATAAGCCTCATTGGTGATATATTTGACATGTGGGGAGAGAGTTGTGGAATATAGCAGCAAAGACAACGTCGGCAGTGTTGACGGCATTTTGCCTGGGAATTAACGCTTCCAAAATGCTTGCGTGACGCGTGAAAAATAGGCGTCGATTCTATTTATAGCATGCACGCGTTTTCCGCGCGTCTCGAGCTGCGCCCAGACACGTACGTCACGCAGGCAGTTAACATGGGAGCCGAAATAAAAACGGGCACGACACGCAGCCAGTGTGTCGCCGGCCTTACAAATCTGGAACGCGGTCATTCTTAGAAGTATGGATACTAATAAATTAAGGAATCGTGACGTTTTTAATTTCCGATTTACTTTTGAAGTATCAGTGCACCGTGCAACAGAGCAAGGTAGGCAACGTACTTCCATATGTCACTCCTCGCCTCATCTTTTTCTACAAGTCGTGGACCACTTGTGCTCGCACATGCAGCCATCTCGCTGTAGTGTTTTGTCACATGACACTGACAGCGGCAGGTTCTTTGCTGCGTGCTTCAGGAAAAAAACAGACGTCCATAGGGAGGCGTTTTTTTTTTTTTTTAAGTATCGATACTGATAAATTTAGGTATCGTGACGTTTTTAATTTCCGAGTATCGCGATACTTTTGAAGTATCGATACACCGTGCAACACTATTACAGGGTAAGAGTAACTCCTGCGGGCTGTAAATTAATGTGGTGCTTGTTACCCCCTTGTTCTGTGTAGTTACAGGGTAAGTGCAGTAAATATACAATAAAGGATCCCATTTAATTTCTGACTTTTATTTTACAAAAAAATGTCAAAACACTTTTTCATCTTAATAAAGCATTGTCTTTTCTACAGTATACTCAAACAACAAAGTTTAATTTACAACCCACAGATGTCAAAATTACCCTGTAACTACATTGCACAAGAACATATTTTTCTTGGCCGCTCTTATCCATGCTAGGCTACATGGATGCGCAGGTAGTTCTTGCCCAGAATGGAACCGCCAATCCAAACTGTATGCTAATTGTCAATCGTATTTGACGATAGTGGTCCTTGACAGAACTTATGATTATAGTGTCTCATATAAAGTCATACAGTAATCTATTGCAAATTTCAAACACACACATTAGTCCTCATTAATACAGGTTTTTATGTTAATCATTATTCAGGATTTTCATCTTAAATCATACGCTGAAGGTTCAGAATTATTGGAATCACATTCACACAAGCTCCTGTTCTCTTAAGGGAAACAGTAGGAAACCACTGAAAGTGCTGTGGTTATACTGGTCATCATATATCCTGCTGGCAGACCAAAGTCTCACATAGACAGCATCTCCAACCTCCAGGATCAACACAACTCCATTAGAGGCGTTTAACCGATCCTTTGCCTGAAGAAAATTGGCTACAACCATATCCATTCTTAATGGCAACAGATGCTGAAGTTGGGCCATGACCAAATACAGAGACTCTGAACATGTACGCTCCTTTCAGTGGGGCTGTGAAAACACCTAAATTAAATAACAAGAGATACAGAATCAGATGTTTCATGCATAATTGCTTTATTACCAAGCACACTGTGTAATAGTTTAGAAAGATGGCAGATCATTTAATTCTCTTATACACATTACACAACTGCAGAGAGGTCTGAATGGAGCAGAAGGGTTTTCATTACTATAAACTGGATTTTATGACTCCATTTTATTAATTAATAATTACCTGTGATTGTGTTGAAGGCGTTCCCTATGTTTGTGATGACGTTCCTGTAGGTTAGTGTGATTTCAGTGGTAAAAGGACCAATATATCCACTGCCAGATTGCATCAGTGCCGCTGAAAAAGCTATTTCTCTGTCTGATATTGAAAAATATAAGCAATATAGTGACATATTACTATATTTCATTGAGAATGTATACACTGAATTTAACATCATTAAAGCAGTTTCACCTCTATTTTCCTTTCTCAACTCCTCCACTTGACTCAGAGTAAGATTTGAGATTTCTGTGATGGAATAAATATTTTTTTAAATGACATTGAAACTGCTTATTGTAATAGATAGATAACACAATTTACACATCATACATTCAATTTTACACCAACATTTACACTATGCAATGTGTTGCATTGGTGTTTTACTTTGAGGATCATTGATAAAAGAGTGAATGTTTTGGTGAGGTACCATCATTTTTCTTGTTCATCTCTTCCAGGATAAACGTCTGTTGTTCACTCAATCTTGTCTCTAAAGCTCTGTTGATGGTTTTCTGCTCTGTAACTGTGGCGGTCAGTTCTCTGATGTTTCCTTTCTGCTCTGTAACCGTGGCGGTCAGTTCTCTGATGTTCGCTTTCTGCTCTGTATCCATGGCGGTCAGTTCTCTGATGTTTGTTTTCTGCTCTGTAACTGTGGCGGTCAGTTCTCTGATGTTCGCTTTCTGCTCTGTAACTGTGGCGGTCAGTTCTCTGATGTTCACTTTCTGCTCTGTAACGGTGGCGGTCAGTTCTCTGATGTTCACTTTCTGCTCTGTAACTGTGGCGGTCAGTTCTCTGATGTTCACTTTCTGCTCTGTAACTGTGGCGGTCAGTTCTCTGATGTTCACTTTCTGCTCTGTAACAGTGGCGGTCAGTTCTCTCAGCGCTGCATGGATGTCAGTGAAGAACAGGTGGTAGTTTTGTTGGCTGTCAGTTGAAGCTTCATCTCTCAAAGTGTCTGTTTGAGGTGGATTCTGTCTTCCGTCCTCAGATCTGAGCTGTTGACTGATCTCATTCTCATTGAGTCCTCCATCTACCTGATGCTGTACGACACACACAAAGGTTTCCAACAGCAGCAGTAAACATACTAAACCCTTCATTCTTCACTGATGTTTGTTTCCAGCTCTTGCTCTTCATCCTCACAGCCTCTCATGTTCCTTTATAGTGTCCTGATTTACTGTCTTTTGTATATGATTTACATTGCTTCAGATAAATAAGTCAAGTTAATTGTTAATCATAATCAAAGGGATGTTCCGGGTTCAGTAGATGTTTATCTCTATTCACAATTTGTTACACTATGCTGATCTCAAACAGAAAATAACTTTAACTCAAAGTATTAAAGGTGGGGAATGTGATTTGCAAAACGACCGGCAGAAATCAAATGGTCCTACCATCTTTCCTTTGACTCCACCCATTCGAAGAACATGGATGTACGCGAGGGGGGTATGGTACGACCGTTTGATTGACGCACTTACTCTCCAATGATTCTAGGTGGTCTTGGAAATGATTGGCTGGTTTTTCGAGTCCTGGCCGTTCCACAGATGATTAAATTGCTTAATTTTCATTTCAGTGCTTCTAACTCAGTGGCTGTAAGGTTAGGAATAGGATTTCAAGTGATTTTGAAAAAATGGCCAAAAAAGAGAATCACATACCCACCTTTAAATGTTTATATAAATCAGAGGATGGCATCCTTATACCATTGTAGCATGTGAAGGGATCAAAGAAAGCTCCAATTGTGTGAATGGATTGTCTGATCTGTGCACCAGTGCAGGTTAAAATCTCACACTTCAATAGCATTTATAGTATCTAACTTAATAAAACATGCTGTATGACTGTGAGGAATAATTACCTCAAAACGTCCATATGCAAGCTTGAGTGACTTTATTTAAATGAAATACATTAGCTATTGTCACGTGCCAGTGATTATCCCGACCTCTGATATATTTCTGATCTCTGATATAGTTGTTCACACCACTCTCTGGTATCCATGTGCATATCTTATAAAAGGTAACAGGCTTATAAGCTCTATGTTTTGACAAAAAAGTAAAGACTGGATGTTAATTTACCCAGAAAAAAAATATTAAGTGACGTTTACATATATAATGTTGAAACCTAATACTAATGAAACAAATGATGCTGATGGAGTTTAACTTGTGTTGAATCCACAAAATTCCTTCAAATGTTATTTCCCCCCACATGCAACAACATCCTGTATCAAAAGTAATGAAAATAATGCATGGGTTACTAAATACAAAATCAATTGTTTCCTTGCTGTCACTGTTATTTACAAAATATACTGAAGATAGCAAGCTATACATGTAAAACTCACTATCATTATTAAACACAAAACAAGATATCAAATTAAATGACCTGTATAAAAATATTAAATGTAATTGTTAACCTGATTTACAGCTTTTCATGCACAAGAATGCCCTAGATTTTGGGAAATGTATGCCCTTATGATAAAGTTTCCATTACCTTGTTTTGTTAGCTGTTGTTTCGCAATGTGTACCTTGATCTTAACACCTTATTATTTATTATTCTCAGGTTAGGTAAAATAAATCGAATCTGGCCTAAATTATAAGCATTTTAAATTACTTACAATTTGATCAGAAGACTCCTCTGTGGTATGTTCTTAAATTCTTAAAACACTATGAATCAAAGCTTCAGAAGGCAGTTTTTGAAATCAATTGAATTTATATTAATTGGTTACTTTTTATAAAATGTCTTCATTAAAGTATAAACTACAATAATCCTGCTTTGAATTAAAGGTGTAGTCAGCTCAGAGTTTCTTGTCTTCAGCTCTGAGCTTCTATACTGTAGGTGTATGGGGTTTAATGACATATTAGTATCCAAAGAGACAATCAACTCTTCAGTTGTTTACTGCCGAGGTTCTAATCTTCTTGATTCACACAAGCTGTAACTTTCCCAAGACCAAAGATTCTTCTTGCAGATCCGCTTTTCGTGTCTTTGAACTCCAGTAAACTCAACCAAGATAGCTGATTTCCTTTTAACCCTTTCCCCATCTTTAATGAACTGTTCCGTAAATATGTTTTCACTGTTATACGGTTATACACAGTGCCTACTGCACAGCCACAACAGAGCGGTGCTCTGAGCGCGCTCAGTGGGAACTGCACAAACCCATGGCGAGGCAGCGTGTCTGCGGGAACCAATTATGGCGCATCCCGCCGAGTGAGTGCAGAGCCCATCAAAAGGGGCGGGCCGTCTTCCTATAAAAGTAGCTCATTTCGCCATAAGAATCCGATTTCTCTCCGCTGATTCAGGCAGCTGAGAATGATGCTCCTCCCCTGCTACTATCAGATGAGTATAAAAATAGCTAATTTCTCTAAAAGAGCATAGGTGTGTTGGACATCGGCTGCAGCTGGATGTAGTTGCCGCGTGCAGACGGGGAGGAGCTGCAAACAGAGACGTGAAGTCGGACACTTTCTGGTACCCGTAGTGACCGCTCATGTGGTGTTTGCATACTTTTCCACAGCTGAAGTGAAATAAATGCAATATTTGCCAAATTCACAGATGTTTCAGAAACATTTTCAATCAATAATTTATGTACTGCTTCATACAGCGTCTGTTTGAACAAGAATAAAGTTCAACATAAGCCTATAGATACTATCAATGAAGTGGAGTCTACGTTTTTTAATCAGTTTTATTTCGAAAAACATGACAATATAACATAGCGACTACATGAAAAGAGTGTTTACTGTTATAAAAAACTGATTTGTGAGCTTTAGTGGAACTAAAGGTGTGAGAATAAACAAGAAACACAAGTGAGCGTTGTCAAGCGGTGAATCCGGCCAATCGTGGAACAATTGTGTCTTCATCAAAGCTCGAGGATTCGGCCAATCGTGGAACAGCTGTGTCATCATCAGCCCTCGTGCAGCCGCTCTAGAGAAGTTCTCCGGCTACTTTCTCTCGGTACTTTGATGGCATATTCTGCAAACAGAAATGGCAAGTTTGAAAATTACCCCTGCACTGTTTAACAATTAAGGAAGAGCTGCTCCACAGGTTCGGTGATAAAGTTACCAGCCAAATACGGTTTATTCATGTCGTTACAAAACCATCGGCTGTTCGACAGAAGCTTTTGATGCCTAGGAGGACAGGCAGAAATGAAGGATGTGATGCAATGTGTAACAATGAACTTTTCTGTTAATATTAGAAATACTTATAATATTACATCGTTTTTGTATGGTCATGTATGTAATCTTAAAAATTATTTTGTTTTAAGACTTTATTAATGGCCGTACTACTTACCTTTTCTTTAGGAGAAGGTATAACTTCTGGGGTATGGAAGTACTTGGGTTTTTTTTCTTTTCAGTCACCCATTCTTCTTGACCCATTTTTCTTCAAAGTCCTCCAAACTGTGTTGTTTCACATTTAAACACTTCTGTAACATTCTGTCTGGAAGGTCATGTTGCAGAATGTGTTCTCTGTACATTCCCTGCAATGACGCATACATTTTTTGTATGAATGTTGCTGGGCGATGGTACAGTTTTTTCTGTAGGATTTTGTCTTTGACAATACAGAACCAGTTTTCAGCATGACAGTTCGTGTCATGTGTTTCCTGTAGGTCATCGCCATCTCTGATAGACCATAGTGTTGTTTCTTGTAACTAAATTGTAGCTGTCCATTAGGTAGGTATGTATATCTTGTTTGTTGAAAGACAATAGGACACTCTGGATGAGTGCCCAACTATAGTCGGTTTCAACCCGGTGTATGTTGTAGAGAGTGAGTTTCCGTAACTTTGTTACAGTCTGATGCAACCAGAAAGAAATGTTTGGGATTGTGTGGTCATTCATTATAATTTCAGACACAGGAAGAGGCTTTGTCTTTTCCATGTCCTGGTAGGTTGATTCTGTAGTACAGAACTCTCTTTGCCTGACTTGGAACTCGGCTCACAGCCCCTCCAGTAGCATCCAAATACAGGGTAACGGGATTTCCTTTTCTGAGATGTTGTACAAGGATGACCAGTCCTGTCTCAGTGTAAAGATGCACTCCAAATGGATCCACCTGCAGATGTAGGACATATCCTGGGCAAAATCTGGATGACAGATCTGTGTCTTTCATAATTTTCTAAGTCAACATCAGCTCCAGGATCACATCATCATGCAGTCTGCAGCTTTTTTGAATTTCACTAGAAATCACTTTGAGTATGTTTTTATTTAAACTTTTAGTGATGTTTCCAGCCATCAACTCAGGAACTGGTGTTTCCCTGAGATTTTTGTAGCACACATTACTTACTCCTTGTACCACTTCTTTGGCAATCTTGCCTCTCTTCTGGTAACTAGCTGGTCGGGACCTTATCTCCGGTTTCAAATGGGTTACCTTACCAATTCTTGTAAACCTACTTCAGGTGGCGCTGCTCTGTGGCTGCCGTGCGGTGTCTCCCATGACATTTACGTTGATATAAATTTTAATCTAGAATTTAATTTGATATTTTTTTGGGGGATATTAATCATGGATCTTGCAGTGTGGAGCATGTTTGGACTGCTGGTGGCGTTCTTAAATATCTATCTCTCTTATGGACTGAACTTCGGACACGCTGCTGGCGGCGTTGCCCTTAATGAAATTCGATATGACTGAGAGTTCTTACTATTGCTCCGCAACTCAGTTTTACTAGAGCATTCTACAGTAGTGGATACAATCCCGAATTATCTCAAAACCGTGAAAAGCATCAAAGTTCATACTAAGCGGAAACGGGGATGTAGAGGAGGTCTTCGTTGCCGATTGAGACGGTTGAAAGAAAAAAAGAAAATCTGCCTGTCCTTCTCATCAACGCGCAATCCTTGCGAGCTAAAATGGATGAATAAACAGCTAACATCCGCTACCTACATGAGTTCCAGGAACTCCTGTGTCTTGGCAATTACCGAGACGTGGCTGGACAGCAACGTCTTGCCCAGTGAGATTGAACCTGAAGGCTTTGCGTTGTTCAGGACCGACCGAGATTGTAACATCACCGGGAAGACACGTGGAGGAGGTGTATGTCTTCTTGTTCGAGAGGAATGGTGTCGTGCAGTAAAGGTCAGAGAAAGCATGTGCACTCCGGACATTGAACTGTTGTGCGTTTCTCTTCGTCCATATTATTTACCAAGGGAGTTTCCCCAAATTTTCATTACTGTAGCATATATTCACCACAAAGCAAACTTATGAATTTCTTTCTTCTGCTGCACAGAAAGATAAATATTTTGAAGAATGTCAGTAACAAAACAGTTAACTGGAGCCATTGACTTCCATAGTAGGAAAAAAAATGTACTATGAAAGTCAATGGCTCCAGTTAACTGTTTGGTTTCTGACATTCTTCAAAATATTTATCTTTCTGTGCAGCAGAAGAAAGAAATTCATACAGGTTTGAAACAACTTGAGGGTGAGTAAATGATGACAGAATTTTCATTTTAAAGTGAAGTATCCCTTTAACAAAGCGCAATAGACTATTTACAATCTATCTCAGAGACTTGAGTCAATTTCTCCTGACGCTCCTAAGTTTATTTTGGGTGATTTTAACAATTGCAACATTAAGAAGAGTCTACGCACATATTATCAATATGTTGACTGTCCCACAAGGAAAAAAAAAAAGACTTTAGCTATGTGCTATGGAACTGTTAAAGATGCTTATACTTCATCTGTTCTCCCACCACTGGGGATGTCTGACCATAGTGTTGTATATCTTCGTCTTGTTTATCAGAGGTTACTTGAAAAGGAGAAACCTAAGAAAAAATCTGTTAAAGTGTGGGACAATGATAATACAATGGCTCTACAGGGGTGCTTTGAATGTACCCAGTGGGAGGTTTTTGGTAGTAGAGACCTCAATGAGTATGTTGAAATAGTTAATGAGTATATAAATTACTGTGTGGATACTATTATCCCTACTAAGACTCTTACGGTCTATCCTAATGATAAACCCTGGGTGTCTAAAGAATTAAAGATCCTTATTAATAAGAAGAGGAACGCATATAGAAATCAGGATGTGATAACTCAGAGGCATATACAGAAGCAGATTAAAAGACAAATTCAAGTATACATACAGACAAAAAAATAGAAGCGTCTCTGACATGTGGTAACTCACGATATTGTAACCGATGTTAGGGCCGAGGGACAATTACCACACTCCGGAGGAGCAGACACCAGAGGCGGACAACAGAATGACTTTGGAAGGTAAGTTTTTCTTTTTATTAATTTAAAACAATAAAAACAGTGCTGAGAATGTTCGGGGCTGGAACCTGGTTTGGGAAGAGGATACTCCTCTTCTCTCTGGCTCGTAGGTGGGACAATGGCTTCTTCTTGTCTTTTCGACTCGTCAGAAAAGTGCTTGTGGGACAGACAGTAATTTCTTCTCGTTTCTCCGACTCGTCAGAATGTGCTTATAGGACGGACAGGGGCTTCTTCTCGCCTTCAGCTTTCCCCCACAGACAGAGCAGGTAAGTATTCGGCTCGTGAAGATGTTCTCAGGGCAGCCGATACGAATGACAGCAACTTCCTCACCTCTTCGGAGGGACAGGCAGTGACGGTGCTCAGACTCGGCTTGTGGACGTGTTCATAAAACAGCCGATCGAATGGCAGCAGCTTCCTCACCTCTTCTCTTCTCTTCTGAGGGACAGCCAGTGACGGTGCTCAGACTCGGCTCGTGGACGTGTTCGTGGAACAGCCGATCGAATGACAGCAGCTTCCTCACCTCTTCTCTTCTCTTCTGAGGGACAGCCAGTGACGGTGCTCAGACTCGGCTTGTGGACGTGTTCGTGGAACAGCCGATCGAATGACAGCAGCTTCCTCACCTCTTCTGAGGGACAGACAGTGACGGTGCTCGGACTCGGCTTGTGGACGTGTTCGTAGAACAGCCGATCGAATGACAGCAACTTCCTCACCTCTTCGGAGGGACAGACAGTGACGGTGCTCAGACTCGGCTTGTGGACGTGTTCATGGAACAGCCGATCGAATGACAGCAGCTTCCTCACCTCTTCTCTTCTCTTCTGAGGGACAGCCAGTGACGGTGCTCAGACTCGGCTTGTGGACGTGTTCATGGAACAGCCGATCGAATGACAGCAGCTTCCTCACCTCTTCTGAGGGACAGACAGTGACGGTGCTCGGACTCGGCTTGTGGACGTGTTCGTGGAACAGCCGATCGAATGACAGCAGCTTCCTCACCTCTTCTCTTCTCTTCTGAGGGACAGCCAGTGACGGTGCTCGGACTCGGCTTGTGGATGTGTTCGTAGAACAGCCGATCGAATGACAGCAGCTTCCTCACCTCTTCTCTTCTCTTCTGAGGGACAGCCAGTGACGGTGCTCAGACTCGGCTTGTGGACGTGTTCGTGGAACAGCCGATCGAATGACAGCAGCTTCCTCACCTCTTCTCTTCTCTTCTGAGGGACAGACAGTGACGGTGCTCAGACTCGGCTTGTGGACGTGTTCATGGAACAGCCGATCGAATGACAGCAGCTTCCTCACCTCTTCTCTTCTCTTCTGAGGGACAGCCAGTGACGGTGCTCAGACTCGGCTTGTGGACGTGTTCGTGGAACAGCCGATCGAATGACAGCAGCTTCCTCACCTCTTCTCTTCTCTTCTGAGGGACAGCCAGTGACGGTGCTCAGACTCGGCTTGTGGACGTGTTCATGGAACAGCCGATCGAATGACAGCAGCTTCCTCACCTCTTCTCTTCTCTTCTGAGGGACAGCCAGTGACGGTGCTCAGACTCGGCTTGTGGACGTGTTCATGGAACAGCCGATCGAATGACAGCAGCTTCCTCACCTCTTCTGAGGGACAGACAGTGACGGTGCTCGGACTCGGCTTGTGGATGTGTTCGTAGAACAGCCGATCGAATGACAGCAGCTTCCTCACCTCTTCTCTTCTCTTCTGAGGGACAGACAGTGACGGTGCTCAGACTCGGCTTGGGGACGTGTTCATGGAACAGCCGATCGAATGACAGCAGCTTCCTCACCTCTTCTGAGGGACAGACAGTGACGGTGCTCGGACTCGGCTTGTGGACGTGTTCGTAGAACAGCCGATCGAATGACAGCAGCTTCCTCACCTCTTCGGAGGGACAGACAGTGACGGTGCTCAGACTCGGCTTGGGGACGTGTTCATGGAAGAGCCAATCGAATGACAGCAGCTTCCTCACCTCTTCGGAGGGACAGACAGTGACGGTGCTCAGATAATAACAAGTGAGACAGGACTGTGGTAATTTACCCGCCTTTGCTCTCGTTCCGTGCGCAGCAGAGCGGCGTCGTTAGGAGAGTTCGTGAGACTGGACTTTCGTGGACGTGAGAGACAGTGCTCGTGGAGTGTGGTACTCTGGGTGCGTTGAGCTCTTTCCCGGTGTGACAAATGAGAAGGCGGAACTGAAGTTCGCCGCAATTGTGTCCCCTCCGGTTCAATAACAAGGACGCACCACCCCCCGTGTAAATGTGTATCTGTTGCCTTGCCAACCGGGATGAGGAAATCGACATCAGGTGTGGGGAATTAATCTAGAGCCATGACAAAGCCATGCGAGCATTGAGAAGGATATAAAAAGCCAGCGAAGAGAGACTGTTGCGTGGTTCTTCCCCGAAGGATGTGAGAGAGAGGCGCGCAGTACGTGAGCGGCCGTGGCCGCGGTCGCGGCTGGAGAGAGAGGACGAGAGAGAGACAGACGAGAGAGACAGATGAGAGAGCCAGAGAGAACTTCGGCTGGATGGCGGGCGGAGGCCTTGGTGCACTGTGGGTCTGTTGAGTTGCAGTTTTATTGTGGAAATGAGCACGAGTGAAACCTTGCAGTGTGTGGTGGAAATGTGAGTGTGGGATTTGTTTCTGCTGTTCACTCGCAATCACAGCTGTCCATTCCTCTCTCTGCCTGAGCTCAATGAAGAGCCTGCTAGTGAGTGAAGAGCCTGCTAATGCTGTGAGTTACACGTGTCTGTTCCTCCCTCTGTCTGAGTCCAGTGAAGAGCCTGCTAATGCTGTGAGTTACACGTGACTATTCCTCCCTCTGTCTGAGTCCAGTGAAGAGCCTGCTAATGCTGTGAGTTACACGTGACTATTCCTCCCTCTGTCTGAGTCCAGTGAAGAGCCTGCTAATGCTGTGCCGAGAAACGCGAAGAGAACGCTGAAGAGAATGCGGAAGCTGTGGATTATGTCCATTCCTCTCTCTGTCCGAAGGTGCTGAGAAACGCGAAGAGAATGCGGAAGCTGTGAATTATGTCCATTCCTCTCTCTGTCCGAAGGTGCTGAGAAATGTGAAGAGATACATGAAGAGAACCTGAACTGAAGAGACTTTTAACATTGTTTTTATTATTTAATAAAGAGTATATTTATTTTGAATGCTGTGTCCGCCATTTCCTTCGTGTCCACGGCCGGCTCCTCAGGGGCGGCACGCAAGCGAAGGGGTGGGCGGCCCGCTGGCGCTCCACCCCGACCTGTGACAATTAATCGACTCGTTTCTCTTCTCTCTGTAGGGTGGATGACTCGAGGAATAATGTTTTCAGAAGATCAGCATGAACACATCAGCGATCCTCCCAGCTGTCCCCGTTACTACGCTTCGTTCTGTCAACAAAATCACACACACTGCCCGCAAACAAAGGTTAGTTGCACACTGGTGATGGTCAATCTTCAAATGTGGTCTTCTCAACGGGTAATCAAATGAAGATTGCACTTAACTTTTCCTGCAGTGGTTTCCTCTCTCACTTCTGCCAGTCACTCTCCTTTTTGTTTTCCTTCTGTATAATCTTCTCACTTACTTCATCGCGTTGCTGTTCGTGGTTTCTTCAGAAAACTCACCAAATGAGCATGCCTCGGGGAATCTCACAGTAGAACTCCGATCCGACATTAAACCTTCAGCCTTTTTATTTCACCGCCACTGTCAGAACACACACTGCTGCCTGCCCATCTCCCACACTTCTTCTTCTTCTTCTTGAATTTTTATTGGCGGTTGACAAACAACACAATGGTGTATTTCCGCCACCAACTGGTATGGAGTGTGGATCAAGACGACTAAACCCCCCCCCCCTTATTTTTTTTTTTTTTTTTTTTTTTTTTAAATTCTCTCCCACAAATTAGATTCCTCAAGAAACTTAAGAATAAAAATATAACACTCATTTCTCGAATTATTTTGCAGAATATACTTTGGTATGAATTTCATTTTTATGTTTTTTAAATTATGAATTAACAACCTTCTTTCATTCTCATATTTCTGACAATGCATTAAAACATGCTCTACTGTTTCCTCTTGCCCACAATAATCACATCTTCCCGTATCATGTTTACCCATTTTATAAAGCGTACTATTTAATCTTGTGTGTCCAAATCTCACCCGTGATATTACTATTTCTTCTCTCCTATTTTTCCCTGCAATTCTCATCTCTCCCACTTTCCTTTGAATTCTATAGAACCACCGACCTTTTTTCTCCTTATCCCACTGTTTTTGCCACCTTTCCTTTAGTCTCTTCTTGATAATACTCTTAATTTCACTCTTACTTAAATTAACAATTAAATTAATGTCATTGTTTTTAACTGCTTCTTTTGCTTCTTTATCTGCAATTTCATTTCCTTGAACACCAACATGTGCAGGCACCCACAAAAATACTACTGTAATCCCCATCATTTGAATTCTGTATATTGTTTGCATTATCTCCATTAAAATATCTGGTCTACTATCTGAATGACTGTATTGTAAACTAGCCAATGATGAACATGAGTCTGAACAAATAACTGATTTCACAGGTCTTATTTCTTCTATCCACTGTATCGCTAATAATAATGCAACCATTTCCCCTGTATAAACAGATAGCTCATCACTGATCCTTTTCCTTATTGATAGATGAAACTCTGGGACAGTAAATGCTACTCCTATCTTGTTGTCTGAACTCTTTGATGCATCTGTGTATATCTGAACATAACTGTAGTACTCATTAATATGTGTCTGTACATTATATGAATTACATTCCTTACCCTTGTTTCTCTGTTCTAACAATGTAAAATCAACTATAGCATCTGGAAGTACCCAAGGTTTTATTACTGGTAATGGAACAGTAGGACTAACATTTAATCGATTAATTTTAAGTTCTGTTGCTTTCTGTATCACAGTCCATCCAAAACTTTTAGTTTTCCTCCTCTCTTTTTCCCAACATGGCTTTAACGTGTCTAGTGTTGGATGCTCTTGACTATGGCCTTGTAAATTAACCCAGTAATTCAATGATAGCTGTACCCTTCTCATTTCCAAAGACATTTCACCCATTTCCACCTGTAGTGCTGTAATTGGAGTAGTTTTTATAGCTCCTGTACATAGTCTAAATACCTGATTCTGTATATTATCTAATTTTTTAAGAGATGTTTCTGCAGCTGATCCATAAACCACACACCCATAATCTAACACAGATCTAATCAGTCCATTATACATTGCCTTTAATGCCATCCTATCTGCCCCCCACTCACTACCAACTAAACATCTCATTGTATTTATTATTTTCTTACATTTATTTATTATATTCTGAATATGCACCGCCCACGTAACTCTTTCATCAAGCCATATCCCCAAAAACTTAAAATATTTTACTCTTTCCAGTTCTTGATTATATAATTTTAGTTTCACCTCACTTCCAATTTTCTTCCTTGTAAACAACATTATTTTTGTTTTATCAACTGAGAATTTAAAACCCCATTTATATGACCATTCTTCAACTATTGTAATAGCCTCCTGTATTTTTTTCACAATAAAATCAATATTCCTTCCCCTTTTCCAGATTGCCCCATCATCAGCGAAGAGTGAGAGGCCCAGCCCATTATCCAAATCTTCAAACACATCATTTATCATAATGGAAAATAATAAAGGACTTATTATACTTCCTTGTGGAGTACCATTTTCAATTGTAAACTTTTCTGAATAACTGTTTCCTATTCTCACTTTAAGTGTTCTGTCTGATAAAAAATCCTTGATCCATCTATACATTTGACCTTTGATACCTAACTTATACAGTTTAATTAACAACCCTTCTCTCCACATCATGTCATAAGCTTTCTCTATGTCGAAAAAGACAGCTACTACACTCTCTCTATTTATTTGTGCTTTTCTTATCTCATGTTCTAAACATACCGCCGGATCCATTGTATTTCTCCCTCTCCTAAAACCACTCTGATATTTGGATAAGACTTTATTAATTTCTACATGATACATTAACCTTTCATTCACCATTTTTTCCATTATTTTACCAATATTAGATGTCAACGCAATAGGTCTATAATTTCCTGGATTTGTACTATCCTTCCCCGGTTTACGTATTGGTACTATCACCGCCTCCTTCCACCTTTGTGGTAACTTTCCTTCTTCCCATGATTTATTGTACATATTTAATAAAACATCCTTAGATACTTCGCTGAGATGTCTTAGCATTAAATAGCAAATCTGATCTATACCTGGAGCTGAATTCTTGGTTTTCCTAAGAGCTCGATTTAACTCTGCCTTTGTAAATATCATATTCAATTGTTCATTATTATATTCCTCATTCTGTATTAAGTCTTTAAACTGTTCCAATGTCCTTTCCCTTCCTCTTTTACCCTCCTTACTACTATTATCTGACTTATGTATTTTAACAAAGCTTTTTGCAAGCATTTCTGCTTTCTCTTCATCTTTTATTGCTATTGTATCTCCATCTTTTAATACTGGATACCCAAATTCTCTTTTTATCCCATTCATTCTTCTTATCATATTCCATACTTGACCAATTTCAGTTTCCCTTCCCACTGTGTTACAAAACCTCCTCCAGAAGTCTTTTTTTGTATTTTTTATGATTCTCCTAACATTTGCTTGCATCCTTTTATATTCAATGAAGTTCTGAAAACTATGATTCTTTTTTAACATTTTAAAAGCTTTATTTCGAGATTTAATTACCTTATCACACTCTTTTGTCCACCATGGTACAATCTTCTTTTTTTTCCTACCTCCCTTCCTTGGAATAGACTGACTTGCTGATATCAATATAGCATTACAAATATCATTATTAACCTCATCAATCCCTTCTTTAACTTTAATGTTTTCCATTTCTTGTTCACTAATACTCCTAAATTTCTCCCAATCTGCATTTTCAAAGAACCATTTGTCTACTCCTCTTGTATTACAGTTTTCTAAACTTAAATTTACCTCAATTATTATAGGGTAATGATCACTCCCTATAGTTGTTTCTCTAATCACCTCCCATATGCACATACCCGCTAGTGAACTTGAAACAAGTGTAAGATCAATAGCTGATTCTATTCCTGTTCTCACATTAAACCTTGTTCCCCCACCGTCATTTAAACATACTAATTCCTTTAACTCCATTAATTCTTCAATCACTATTCCATTTCCATCATTGCAATTGTCCCATAGTGTGCTATGAGCATTGAAATCTCCGCAACATATAACTTTTCCTTCTAAATGAACAATTAGTTCACCCAACACCTCTAGTGATAGTCTTTTACAAGGATTATAAAAATTTAAAATTTTAACATTTCCTTTTTCCCCCAAAATTTCTATTACTATAAACTCCAACATTTTTCCTTTTTCTATAACATTATATTGTACTCCTTGTTTTACAAATATTATACACCCTCCCCCAATATCTTCCTCTCTATCTCTACGTACACAATCATAACCTTTAATATTAAAATCCAATACTGGCTTAAGCCAGGTTTCCTGTATGCATACAATTTCTGGTTTCTTTCTAAGCTCTTTTATAAAACCTTTAAACTCTTGACCATTCGCTAACAAACTTCTTGCATTCCACTGCACAATATTCAAGTTTTATCACCTGCACCTCCTGACTTCCCATCTCCTTCCAGTCTTTTATTGATGTTTTCCCAGGATATATTGTTTATACCCAAAAACTTTTCAGCTCCCTTCACAATTATTTTTATTTTCTCTGTTTTGTGTCTAACTTGGTCCGTGCAATTAATTACATATGCCACAAACAAAATCAGTCTATCCACTGTCAGTGTTGTACCACTTTCCTCTGTTTGCCCAATCTCTTGACTTGAAATGTCTTTGTCAGTATCATCACTTCTCCTTTGCTCTTGTACCTTCTTTATTGCTTCTGCATAGCTCATGTTATTCACAACTTTCACTTGCTCAATTTCCACAGCTCTCTTTCTTACGTTACATCCATTGTATGTTACCCGATGTTGCCCACCACAATTACAGCACTTGTCCTGTGCATTCTCTTCACAATTTTCAAATCGATGCTCACCTCCACACTTAGGACATCTTTGTTTTCCTTTGCACACCGCTGCTATATGTCCATACCTTTGACATCTATAACAGCGGAGTGGGGGAGGAATATATTGCCTCACTACAAAACTCATGTATCCAATCTTGATTTTTTCTGGAAGCACAGAGTCCTGAAACTCCAAAAGAATTGACAAACTGTCAACTCTTTCCCCATTCATTGTTTTTTGCAACCTTTTTATTTTACTTATTTCACCCCCAGAAATACTTTGTTTTAGTCTTTCTAGATCCTCCTCAACTGGAATGCCTGTTATTACTCCCTGTTTCAGTCGTTTTTCTCCCAAGATCTTTCTTTCATTCACTTTTTTCTTACATACATTATCAATTTTTAGAACTTTGTTTTTTTGCTCATCAGTTTTACATATCACCAACAGGCTTCCGTCTCTCAAAATCTTAGCCGTGTCCACTTCTCCTAACTTTTTCTTCAATTCTCTAGACAATGCTACTGGACTTAGGTTAACATGTTCATCTTCCTTTCTAAATTTAAGAATGACTTTATATTGCTCTCTTTCAATCTTTTTCCGGACAACCCTACTCTCTTCCTCTGAGCTGTTTTCTTCTAATCCTCTTTTACTGGATTGGCTATACTCCAACCTCGTTTCATTTCGCCCACTCATTCTCTTTTCTTGCCCTTTCTTACTTACTAAATTCCAATCATCTGACTCCATTTCATCTTCCTCATTTACCCCAGAAAACATCTCAATCCAGTCACAAACCAGTTTATGTCAACCGCCGTAAACTCCAAACACAACGCCGAAATCTCCGTCCCGTGTGTCCGGAAGTCCCTTCCACAGCTGTAACCTCATTCAGGCCTCCGCGCTGCAGCGTCACTGAAGTCCAAAAAATCCATCTCCCACACTGCTCAAACACTCTGTTTTTATGCTACTTTTCCTGAGCACATGCTTCAATGAAGCGCAGCTGATTTGATTCAGCTGGCGCTCGTTATGGCCAACACTCAACAGAGCCAGAATTAGAACCAATGAGGAATCTTTTTGGATTTGCCAGGTTTTCACCCGGTGACAATATGCTTGGCAGGGGATTAAGAACATGACAAAATGTTCCTCATAAGGGAAGAGGTAGAATTGCACAGGCCCCTCCCATGACTGTTGATTGACACTGCAGTTTGAGCATAGCCCCGCCCTGAGTGAGCTGGACACAGAGTCCTCCAATGTTTCGATGCTTGAGCAGCTGTAGACAAGAATGTCTCCTAAGCAATTGAGGTGTGTTGTTGATGGATGTAAGAATGAACACAGCAGTCTTCATTTACTCTCGTTGTTACTCGAGGATGGATCTGTACTGTTTGTGATCCAGCTTACAGTCTCCAGAGCAACAGGCCTAACGTTACTGACCACGGCAGAAATAAAAGTGAGAGCACACACTTTATGACAGCTCATCGAGTCATTTTACGGATATAAGGTTTACCAGTTTATTAAGCACCCACTGAAAAGGTGTGTATATATTTGTTTACTGTTAGTTGTAAGGAGTGTTTTGTGTACTTCGCTGTGTATGTTGATGATAATGAAAGGGAGAGAGAGAGTTTATGGATAAGACTTTAATACGCACTTCTTATACTGTGTTTATTCAGCTCTTACAGTGATTCTCTGGAGTAAAACTAACACTTCATCTTTTGTGTGATGTACAATAAACTTCACTGAACTCATCAATATATTTTGGTCATCATTCGGACGGGGTCTGCTACAGCAGGCTTGTATTAATAGTAGGGGTGTAAATCGGATATCGATTCTCTCAGCCAGCGATACGATATTTGCCGATACTTCAAAAAATTCTGCGATACGATTACGATTCGATCGATTAATCGATATTTAGATATTATGTTCAAACAACCTGTTACGTTTTTATTAACTCACAAATGCAACCAAAATTTAGGCTATAACATGAGCGTTTAATTAAACTCTTTGAAAATTGCACACCCTCTCCCAATTGGGACATTTACAACAGAAGAGGTCATTTGCAAGTAGCCAACTCCGTTCTTACATTTTCATAAATCATGTTTTTTATTACTATTGTGCATTCCAAGTAGCCTAATTTCAATCAAACTGCAGCTGGGTTGTTTTGATTAACAATAATAATAATTAAAAAAATACAGGTAAAGTACAAAATTAAAGTTAATTAATTAGTTGGTTATTTTTGTAACAACCATTTTGTCAAGTTATTATTAAAACTTGCATTTCTCACTGCTTTCTGTGAGGTTTCGACAAATCTAGACACCGATCTGTCTTCATCCACAAAAGCCCCTCTTATTTCCCCTTTAAAGTAAGAAAATAAATCAATAATAAGACTGGAACAAAGACCATCTTCTGTTTCAGTGAAAGCGATATAGCTTTCTGTGTCCTTCTGCTGAGCCAACATTTCCGGCTTGCAGTTGAAAGAGCTTCACAGCTGAGCTGGTCTTCATCAAATAAAGCATATGGAAACTCTCAGAAGCTGCGCTGCATCACCGTTGAAATGTCTAGACTAGAAGATATATAGAATGAAATAGTAATTGTGATATTGTCTGCTTATGGAAAGACATTTTTTAATATGGTAATAACAATTACACTTACTCTTCTTCCACACTTAGGGTGCTTTCACACCTGCCTCATTTAGTTCGGTTGAATCGTACTAGAGTTCGTTTTCCCCACTGGTGCGGTTCGTTTGGGCAGGTGTGAATGCGGCAATCGCACTCGGGTGCGCACCAAAAGCGGACCAAACAAGCGTACCGAGACCTGCTCGAAGAGGTGGTCTCGGTACGGTTTGAAACGAACTCTGGAGCGGTTCGTTTGTGGTGAGAACGTGAACCGACCTTGAACAGAACCAACTGCCAAAGAACTGCGCATTTTTGGACTAAACCAGTTGCCGTAGTCAGCTGCGCTGTGATTATGGGATGAGGAGAAATGTATGGCCCTGTCCCAAATGGCACACTCCGGACTTGTGGACTTCCTCAGAGTCCACACTTTGGTGATGTAATGTAGTGCAGACCTATAGGGCCCTTGCCGCGAGTCCACGAGGGCGCATTGAGGGGTATTTTTGGGACAGACTCGATCGGCACGCCTGAAATAACGGCCTGGTTGTTGTTGGACAGGAGAAATCACGTTTTTGCGCTCCCGACGTCTTATCTCCATGTCAACTACACAGCTTAATTTTACAGTTCTATATTTTTATATTGTGCATGCCACCTGGGCATTAGACAATAGATAGCCTACATCATGCTTATTTAAAAGATGTATACAGTTGTAGCTAGCTACATAATAATACATAATGTTCCATTTGAACTAAGAATACAATTTTAACACATAATGAAAATGTGCATGAGTTTCAGATGAATTTACGTGTTTCAAAATTCATACTATGTTTACATATGACTCAGTAAAGCCCCGACATTCGGTTCTATTTATTTAATGAATTATAATGTAATCATATTATTAAACACACTATTATTATGTTTGAGACATCAACCACTGCTCGATGACCATATTGTTTGTATAAACTGTAGGTAACAACTAGTAAAATATACATCTAGGTAATAAAAAACTTAATATTTTCTTCTCAGCCATGTCAACAATTATCCGTGAGCGAAATCTCCTCCCATCCGTTGTCTGATTGGCCTTTCGCAAGGATTCCTGGGTAGTTAAAGTGCGTGGAGCCTGCATCTATGCGGGCTTCGCAGAAGACCGCTTCAAGGGTACAAAGGGGGCGCTGCTGAGCACACTTCAGAGCGGTAAAATGCTGAATGGGACGGTCTACGGCAGGGATAGACAACTCCGGTCCTGGAGGGCCACTGTCCTGCAGAGTTTAGCTCCAATCCTAATTAAACACCTGAACAAGGCAATCAGTGTTTTCAGGATTACTAAATAGATACAGGCAGGTGAGTTTTTATCAGGGCTGAAGCT
The DNA here is from genome assembly GCA_023718395.1 of Leucaspius delineatus. NCBI lineage: Eukaryota > Metazoa > Chordata > Actinopteri > Cypriniformes > Leuciscidae > Leucaspius > Leucaspius delineatus. Next base: position 5,225,091 of record CM043361.1, on the reverse strand, counting down.
AAACTCTGCAGGACAGTGGCCCTCCAGGACCGGAGTTGTCTATCCCTGGTCTACGGACTCGTAGACTCGGCGAGCACGCGCAATTCAAGTCCACGAGACCGAAAGTCCACATGAAGTGCGCGATTTGGGACAGGGCCTATGTTGATAGTTTGCACTCGCGGACAAACTTTAAGTTGTGAGGAGGTGCAGACAGAGCCTGATAGAAATTATTAACAGCCGCATCGTTATGACGAAGGATACAATCAGCCCACGCAGTCTTCTCTCCATAGTAAACAGCGGTGTGTTATCAGCCGGATTTTCCCGCACGTTAATTCTGACCAAACGAAGTGCAGTTATGGAAATGCCAGACATATCTGGCCAACGAGTGATGTGGATGTAGTCACGTGACTGCATTTTGGTTCGTTTTATCAACTCATAAACTGATTCGGACCAGAGCGATCAGTCTGGTGTGAAAAGGAACCAAAACGCCTGAAAAATGCTACAAAGTATCATTTTTCACCCTTGGTCCGGACCAAATGAACTGAACTACAGATGTGAAAGCACCCTTAGTGTGATGTTCCAGCAGCTTTTGGGAAGGCTTGTCTGGAGAATCCCGTAGAGATGACCTTGAGTTCCTGAAAGAACATGGTCATGTTTCAGTTCAAGAGCCTCTTGATAGTGGGGATCCTGCAAGTCAAGGTTATGTCAAGACAGACGAACACAGACACAAACAAACAGATGCTGTATACAGAGAGGCTGCAAGATATAGACAGATAGAAAATGGTGAAGAGATAGAGGTTGGCTCTAAAAAGTGCTTTTGGGTTTTGTAAACCACAGTTTATTCGTTTGACAGGATCTGCAGGGAGAACAGAAAATGTTAAATATGTAGCGTAGGCTAGCTATGTTAATATAAGGTTTAAAAAGTGTATTCCAATAGTGAGAGATTACCATTTGCTTCATGTTTTTTTCCTATTTCCTGTACGACTGTTAAAAGATGCATAACATGCGTCCTGGGGTTCCTTATCCCAGATTAAAGGCAATGATATGTGCAGTTATGTTAGGCCTAGTGATATTATTATAAAAATAATAACTTTATTTATGTAGCACTTTTAAAGCTTAGCACAAAGTGCTTCACAAAAGAAAAAAAGACAGGAGAAGCATTTCAAAATCTAAAATCAAGACCATAATTAATACATAAAAAAAGAAGTGCATGCTGGGACAAGTGGGCAGAGCGTTGTGTTTGTGGCTGCTGCGCCTCGAACGAGTGTTTAACCTAAGCTATTTTTCTATCTTTTTCTCTTCTTTCTTTGAGTGGTATTAAATCTGTTTAATTTAGTCGATTTTCTCACATGATTGTAAAAGATGAGTTGGACCAAACATTTTAATTTTGTATTGATTGATTTGCAACAACTGGGAAAATGAAGTGTTTTGGCTGCGGTGAAGTGGGACAGTTAATCTGTGATTGTCCTGAAAAGAAAGAAACACCATATACTGTGCAGGTTTATTAATAAAGGAGCAGATGATGAGGCGTCCGCTGGGTCTGTTGAAGATGAGATTACCTTGACATAGTTAACCAGGGTCACAGAAATGTTGTGATATCTGGCAACCCTTCACCTTAGCGTTAATGAAGAGAGTAGAAGGAGAACAGCAGTATGAGAACTGAACACCAGTTACTGTTAGTGCAGATTGGTCAGGAGTTATTTAATAAAGTAGTTTCAATCATACACACATTGTAAGTGTGTTCTTATTTGACTAGGGCTGACTTCTAATAGTCGAGGATTCGACGATTCGATTCGGAGAGGTCTGATTCGACTATGAACCTCATAGTCGAATACATGGGCGTCAGTTTGGTTTGAAATGCGCTGGGGACAGAGACGCATTCGCATTTTCAGAAGGGCTGGGTACCATTTTTATTTTATTTTTTCAGGTCATGTTTTGAAAGACGATGTCCTGTAGCTTACTAATGTAAATAAAAATGTATTCAAAAATCTGCTTCACATTTTCAGCAGGGCTGCGGAGCGGCTGTGAGTTGACTCCACACGGTTCTCATGTGCGTTAAAAGCTTTACATGGTTTAATGTACCTAAACAATGATTACCAAATTCCCCTCTCATGTTGCTCCACATAACCACTTAAAATGATAAAAAAAATCGAACCCAGAGTCCAATTATTATGGACGTTATCTGATATTAAGCGTTTCTGCTTCACATTTTCAGCAGGGCTGCGGAGCGGCTGTGAGTTTACTCCACACGGTTCTCATGTGCATTAAAAAGCTGACTCCACACGGTTCTCATGTGCGTTAAAAAGCTGACTCCACACGGTTCTCATGTGCGTTAAAAAGCTTTACGTTGTTTAATGTACCTAAACAACGATTACCAAATTTCCCTCTCATATTGCTCCTCATAACCACTGAAAATGGTCAAAAAATCGAACCCAGAGTCCAATTATTATGGACGTTATCTGACATTAAGCGTTTCTGCTTCACATTTTCAGCAGGGCAGCGGAGCGGCTGTGAGTTGACTCCACGCGGTTCTCATGGGCGTGAAAAAGCTTTACGTGATTTAATGTACCTAATCAAACAACCATCACCAAATTTCTCTCTCATATTGCTCCTCATGTTTATGAAATGTTATGATATATGTGTGATATATATGTGTTTTTTAGCTCTTTTGTTTGAAATGGAAAAAATCTAGCTGCTATCTAAGAAAAGAAAAAGAAAAGAAAAAAAGGTTCGACTATCAGTCGACTACGGCAAAATCTAACGAATCAGATTCGACTATGAAAATCCTTAGTCGAAAACAGCCCTATATTTGACTCTAGCCCGGTGAAGACTAAGACGCCACTGATCAGCCTGTCATTCGCCTCTCACGGTGTGTGCTTGCACGGGTTTTGCATAATTATGTGATCGGTTTATGTGAGCGTCAATTTAAAGCAGCACTCAGTAGCTTCGGGATTTCTTCGCTGTATTCTCGCTTTTTGCTCGCAGGTTTCTCTCTAGAGCTCCCCCCACAGCTTCGGAATAGATATTTGACAACACTGTTGTAAAAACTCTTTGGTGATTCTCAGACACCAGAGGCTAGTAGATCAACGACATCAAAGCAGATGGGACATTCTTTAAAACGTCTTCTTCATTCGGGTTCAAACAGCGTGAGGGAGCGCAATAATGACAGTTTTTGAGCAGATTTCTTTTGGCCGTAAAGCAATTGTTTACATCGCGAGACCTGATATCACGCGATACTTCCTGCCGCGGCGGCCGGCGGCCCGCCGTCTCAAAGTTGCAAGTGCGAATTTTCCGCTCACGGGCACCAGGGGGGTGCAAAACGACCACCATTCAACCCGAAATAAGTAATATAACCATTCCAATGACTCCGAAGCTGTTCAGTTAAGGTAAAAAAGTTACTTAGTTCACCTTTAAAAGACGTATCGAATTGATTATCTGCAGGTTCCGATCAGTGGCTGATCATTTGGAGTTACAAAAATATAATATGCGCTGTTGCATTGTCAATACTTAGTGATTAAATCTTAGAGACAAGATATGTTAAATTATATGAAAACTTTGTAATTTTCCTGTAGATGGCAGTATAGACTCAAAAATGTAATTGCTTTTCAGATTTGAAGAACTTTCTCTCAGAGGATCAAGGAACAATACCCTCATTTGAGATGGAAGCAAACCTTTTAAGTTTTTAAACAGTGATAATTTACATATTTAAGAAATAAGGATATTTGCTTGCACTCTATATTAACAATTTCTATTCAAATTAAGTAATTTCGATTTACATAAAATGCCTTCAGAAACATCATAATAAAAGGTTAAACAGTCATATTAATAATTCAACATCTTTATCCCAGGAACGGATTCCCCTTGACCCTAGTGGTGTATCAGTGGTGTAAAATATTTGAATAAATGTAATTAATTGCTGTACTTTAATACTGCTAAAATCAGATACTCGAAGACCTTTACTCAAGTTGTATTGGAATTGGTGACATTAAACTTGTAAAGGAGTCATTTTTTGCTGTAAGGTATCTGTACTTTTACTCAAATATGGTTTTCAGGTACTCTTTACACCTCTAAATAATACATTATAGATTATACAATAGATTACTCAAAAGCAGCGGCTTTATAGTATATTAAACATTGAACAACAGTGGCAATGTTAATTGCTTTGATTATAATTTCAACTTCATTTTCTACTGTACAGGTGTTTTTTGTACAACTTTTAGATTCTCTTGCCTTTCATTCCATTATAATGCCATTCTTCAGTTCTCTTTTCCTTTCTCCCCCTTCATATATTTAATTCAAACTTATCAAATTGTTTTAAGATATTTGTGTGTGTTAATTATGTAGAATATATCTATTGATGTTATTCATTTTATGCATTTATATGTATTCCTTTGGCATTGTTCTTTATGTAATTGTTATTTTCATTTTAAAAAAAGAGAGAAAGACGGTTAGACAGATTGAGGCCGAAGGTAAGCAGATATATTACCAGATATATTTTATTCTTACAGTTTTTCCTAAACGTTACACTGGTCAAGTTCTATACAGAAGAGAACACGACATTTTTCACATGAATGAAAACGGATGTGATCTCTGTTAACATAAGAATCATGTGCATTCACTGAGATCGCCCCCAGGGTTTATGGTTTGTACCTGATCTCTGATCAGTTTTATACATTTGTAGATGTTTTAATTAGACATGAAAAGAAATAAAAGTAGTTAATAATCTCTTATTGTCCTGTTTAGCTGAGCCATCCATAGACACAAAACAATAACACATTATGCAGACACTTAATATTTAATGATAATAGATGATTAGTAAAATTGCATTTATTAGATTATACTGTACTTTCAATAAAACATTTGAAATGGGATCATAAAAGCTGTTTTTATGCATGTTTAGCTGGAATTTTTGTTGCATTTACACTGTTCTTACCAGCAGGGGTCACCAGCGTGTGGCGTTTTGAACGCTTCGAAACAGCAAGTAATTTTGCAAAGCAATTGGTTCAATTGAAAGCTTAGTTGCGCCCTATCTCTAACAAAGGGTAAGGCTAGATACAAGTGCTGTGTTCGAAATCGCCCCCCTATACCCTCATTCACTATCCCCTACATTACTCCACTAATATAGTTCACTTGAAGGAGTGAATGAAAATGAGTGAGTGAATCCAGACACTGGATGGGGCTGCCATTTTTGCATGCTTTGCATGCTTGTTGTTTAACAATTAATTAAAACGTAGCCAACTGGCAGCTGAGCTCCAGTCAGAGTGAAAAGATTCATCTTGAACTCTGCCATGGAAACTACGTAATTTAATAATCAATTAAAAAGGAATTTATACCTGTATTATATTACACTGTAGCCACACTGGACCAGCGGGTTGGAAAATGGATGGATGGATGATTCAGTTGCAGGCGCCATCTTATGATCAAATGCGGGAATTTATTCGATGTGCAACTCTCACAGTGCATTATGGGTATTCTCTAGCCATTGAACGTACATCAGTTGTACACTCGTTATTGAGGTGCATTGTGGGATTGAATGAGTGCCCTCAATATTTTCCACTATAGTTTCAGACACCACTATAAATTTGAGGTCCCCTCAAATAATGCCCCATTTATTTTGGGGGCGATTTTGGACACAGCCAAAATCAAATAGCTAACTGACACAATGACAACAAGGAACACCTGGAACTAATTACAAAGAGCAAAAGAACTACAAAAGACCATGGACAGAACTACAAATGAACAAACACATTGATGGCAAATTTCAAAATAAAAGACATAACACAGATAACAGGATCCTGACACAGATATTGATGCACAAACACGAATATGTTCTATAGACTATAGTATATAGTCTTATAAGCTCCCTGATCTCCTTGGTTTTAATAAAATGTAATTTAATAGTCATAATAAGATTATTCCCAGTATGTGCCTCAGGCTTACACAAGTATCGTCAACTCACTCATTAGACTCCTCTGCAAACTGGTTGAAACGACTCATTCGGTTCTATTCGAGTCTGGTGTGTTACTTCGGCTGTGCGTCTTGCGTCATCAACCCGGAACTAGTTAGACTGAGTTGTTGTGTTTCTGTGTGTATAGATGACTGGCTCATTCTTCACGCCCTATATCTCATTACTAAGCCTGAAAACCAGTTGCACCTGTTTTGTTCTTTTCTTTTTTCATGTATGTGGTGAAGTGGGAAGCATCGAGTAGATCTGAGACCGTGAGAGATCTGGCAAGTACCTTTTATCATTATATTTAAAGCAATGATTTATGACAATGACTGTAAATTCAAAAACCAAGTTAATATATAACTAAAAAGCAGAATCGTCTGATTCTCAGTAGCAAATGTACTATTTTATTTCTTCATTGGATGAACTGGCTGGTGAATTGATGGGATTTTAACCTCCACCAATAAAGAAACAATAATGCATATTTTATAACACATTTTTTTTCTAAAGTTATAATTTGTAAGTCTAGAAAGATTATTTTTGATATAGACAAATTAATAAGTCTTTGTATACACAAGGAAGCTTTTCCAGAATCATGAAAATAATGTGATTAAAATGATGTGACGCAGCCGCTCCGCCTCAGACCTACGTAGATAATCTTACATTATATACAGCTGATGGTGACGAACATGAAGCAGGGCAACAACTCACTGCGTGATGAAGCCTATACAATGCAGTTAGAGTGACCCTAAAATTCAAGATATCAGGGAAAAAAATCCCCTGTATGAGATTTTGTCTCATATTTATATCATATAATATATTTCAGCAATATCACATGAGTGCTGTTTTTGTCCCAAATGGCATGTGTGCACATGTGATATTAATTTCATACAACAGTTCAATAAATAAGAAGTTAATATTGTGTTATTTTCAATCAATCGGGTGAACCAATGATTCAATGGCCCATTGATGAAGAGAGCCATTTATTTCAGTCCTGAATGAATCAGCCATTTGAACGAATCAAATGCATGAATGACCCAATTAATTACTCATTTAGACATTTTCCGCCACCTACTGGCAAATTTTATTTTCTTAATAAGAGTAAATAAATTATCATTAAAAAAACAAAACAAAACAAAAAATCTATATTATTGTGATTACTCAGCCCAAAAGGGAAAATTCTGTCATCATTTACTCACCCTCATGCTGTTTCAATCCTGTATTTCTTTATTTTATGGAACATAAATAAGATATTTTAAAGATGTTTGGTTACCAATCCGGTTTGGTCTGTAAATATATCTAAATACCAATTCAGATGCAACATCTGAATTTTTTTTAATAACATTAATCATGGCCATTGTAGCCTAATTTTTATTTTATTTTTTATTCTGGGTTTTGTTGGTGTGGAAGGAAAGTGTGCAACTCATCAATTCTGGATGTGCTTTCTCTTTGGTTTTTCAATGGCAGCATCTTTTCCTTTACAACTGTACATTTTATATTTTGTGAGTGATTTGACTCTTAATGTGAATACCACAATTGTTTGATTAACATACTTTATATTAAGACCAGGAATCTAATATAATGTTACACATCAGATGTTTTTCCCAAATTATAACCAAACGTTCACATTAGATATAACAGATAATGTTTGCCTGAATACTCGTAAAGACAGATATTTTGAAATACTGTAATTCTTTGTATATGTGTATATCGTGATCACATGCTGTCTGAGGCGTCTTTGTGCTCACGCTTCGAATCTGTCAGTCAGAGCGAGGAAGACCGTTTTGTCCACGTCAGCATGAGTTTGAAAAACACATTCCTTTGGTTCAGACTCATGCCATCAAGAATTCGCTATGAGTATTCACAAAGTTGGAATGCTGTGTTTTAAAATGATACATACTTGTGCTGAGGGGAAGCGCCAGTCTTCTGTAGCTCGTAAATACCCTGTGCGCATTTCGACATTCTGACATTTTGCCGGCACATGGTTCTTCATCATAGGTCTGGTACGCAATAACTTGACACTTGCACCGGGGGACATAACTCAAGAAAGAAACAGAAGTTTCTTTTCATTCCCTGAAAGATGCCTGAAGATTTTAAAGACAAACCACCATCAATTCACCATCATTTTTCGAGAGATTTATAGTAACTTAAGTAATTTAAAAAATATTTATAATTTTTAAATGTGTTATTGTATGTTATTCCTGTTAAAAACCAATAAACATTCAACTTAAAAAATTAATCCATGTTGAGTCAAATAGAATATTTCTTTCTAAAGCTACTTTTTGTAATGTCTATTTGATGCTTTTCTCATTTAACACAATAATAATTTTGTAATTAATCAGTTAAAATAACATTATTTACCAATAGCATTACCACTCATAGTATACAAATTGAGCAAGTCATTTTTACATCGTGTAATGATATAGAACACAACCACAACCTTTAAAGGGGTCATCGGATGCCCATTTTCCACAAGTTGGTATGATTCTTTAGGGTCTTCATGTAAAGTTAAAATTCCTTAATGGTAGTGTAAAGCAACACCCTTTTACCTCCTCAAAAACAGCTCTGTTCACAGCGACCCGTTTTGGTGCATGTCTCTTTAAATGATAATGAGCAACTGCACACCATCCCTCTCTTCCAGGGGTGTCGACACAAGACTGCCTTGGCAGACAGTATACAAATGGCTGAGGAAATATGCTTATATGGGACAGTCCATCAGTGGTCGTGGACGGAGCATGAGCAATTGCTCAGAAAATCTAAACGGCTTGGTTATTGAGAGTGTTTGAGCTTTTTGAGGATTAAAGAAGTGAGTGAATGGATTTTTTTCATTGTGCGGTGGTTGTGTCCACACACTGCAAAGACGCATTAATATCCAAAACATTTTTGCATCCGATGACCCCTTTAAAAAAAATAAGAACTGTTACATATTAACAAACAGAAAATTAAGCTGTTTTTATTAATCTTGCAAGTTCACATTTTACTGTGAAAACATAACTATCCAGTTAAGCATTACACAACACTACAATATTACACAATATTTTGGGTTGATACATTTCATACACGTTTGTCATACAAAGCACATTTTCACAAACTAGTAAAACTACTTCTGATCAAGTTGAGCAGCATTCCTGAGAATGAAGGATTCATTTGAAATTACTGAATAAAGAGTGTCTGACTGTCATTCTTCTCATTCTCACGTCTGGTAGAAGTGAAAAATTTCAGAGCTGCTGTTCAACAACTGTTCAGAGGAGGAAAAAGAAAAATTAACAAATAGTATTTGAGGTGAGTGTTTCATCTTTCTTTAGATGTTTTTATGTATATGTTACATCTTATAATGTGTCAATTCTGAGACTTTAATGCTGAGCTGAAGTAAATTGGATGATTTCATTTAAATTGTTACCTATCAAGCACTGAACGCTTCGGCCCTTTCTAAAATCCATGTTTATGGTAAGGGTTACACACTGTGGCTTCATTCCCTTTGTATGTGGTATAGACCCCGGTTCCTCACCTTGGTTCCCACTCTAGATGTGTGTTGTCGTCGCAAGATGCTAACAACAGACACTTCCCGTACGGGCTGGGGAGTGGTCTTAGGTGGATCCCAGTCCAGGGGATCTGGTGAGGTCATCATCTCGATTGGCACATCAGCTGCCTCGAATTGATGCCTGTATTTCTGGCCCTGAAGTACTTCCTCCACCAGTTAAGGGGATACCCTGTCCTAGTGTGGGTGGACAACACTACGGTAGTCGCCTGCATAAAACTGCTAAGCGGACTGTGTTCTGTCTGAACAGGGGTGCGTTTCCAAAAGCATCATTAGCCATCTACGGTTGCAAGTTCCATTGAACTCTATTTATAACGACGGAACTTGCGACCATAGTTGGCTTTGGGAAACACACCCCAGGCTACCACAGCAGGTCCTGCTTTAGGTTAAGGACAAGTTCCTGTCGCTTAGGGTGATTTGCATCCTTAAAAGCATATTTGGGAAATATTTTACAAAGCAGAGGTGTCCTCTTCGCCTCTCAAGGGATAGCACAATGTCCCCTTTGGTTCGCTCTGAATCACCCAGCACCGGTTAATAGAATTGCCAATAAAATGTGAATGTTAAAAATGACTAAACTGATCCCAATCCAGCCTGATTTTTGTCCACCTGACCAAACCACTTTTGACCTACACAATCAAATCCAGAACTGCACAATCTGGCAATATTACTCAGAAGGGGAAAATTATGATAACTGTGGGAATTATGTGGAGCTTGTTAACTTGCTTCAAAAATATAATGACAAACCAGCACAACACTTTGAGAATAGCCTGTAAAGTCACATTCAAAATAGGCTTGATAACTTGAATGCCAGTTATATTGCACTAAGAGACTGTGTAATTAACAGGTGGGAACCATCATGGTGGAATATGTGACCAGTCACGGAAAGTAGGGACACAAGTCGGTTCTGGGGCATTTTGAGTTATTCACTTATTCTGAAAGTGTAGTATTCAAGCTTTCCAACGATGTATAACACATGGAAATCTGATAATATTTGGAGAAGTTGTGGCCATTTGAAGGTAGGCACTCAAAAAAACTGAAATGGTAGAAATCTGCTTCTAAAGATTGGCAAGTTCTCACGCTTCTGGGAATGACAATAGGGCTCATTTACATCTCATTTAGATAAGTCATACCCCCTGTAAAGCTCCCCCGTCTCCCCCTCCCCCCTGAATGTACCAATTCTACAAATTCTCTAAATAAAACATCTCCAGTTAACTGGCAGAGCATTCATTTAGTTCGTTTTTTAAATAAGATACTAGCGCTGAAATGTGTTTTTTTTAATCGAGTGATCAAAGTGCTCGTTGCTGCTGCGATCAGTGGCGCAGATACAGTGTTTACTCGTGTGGCTCGCGCGCACACTGCATTGTATTCACTCGACGCGCGCTTCAATCCGTTGCGGATACTCTCTATTTGTTCAAAATGATTCAAACGTTTGCATGTCCCTGCTTGATATACAACCACTGATGAACATAATCGTTTTGAAGAGAGAAAAAAAACTATACGAGAAAAAAAAAAACTTATTCAAGGGCGGATTTGAACTCTCAACCTCTAACTCGGCTGGCGAACGCTCTACCACTGTACCATTCATATGCACGTTGACTACATTGGCGGATCTATGTCTTCACACTGACAACATGTATTAGGCTACATCTCATTAAACTACAAATTAAACCCCATTTTAACCCCATGAAAGCTACTATTTAAATCGATTGCTGGACATCGTAATGTTATTGGCGTCCATCTTCATTGAATTTTGAAATCAGATAGAGCCGGCCAGAGCGCTGCATAATAAGCAGCCACGCCGGTGTCGTGCCGAAAAGTGATGGTCCGCCGAAAATTGATTGCGCCCAGTCTCCTAACGTCTACAGCTGGATTAAACATACATAACGTGCAAATAAATAACCATCAGTTTATGTCCGTGGTAATAGCAAAGGTATGTCTGTGTGATACTTTAACGTTTCTTTTAACATAATAATAACAATTGTGGCCAAATAAGCGTTTGCAGTTTATAGCTTAATCAGGTATGACATTTACATTATAGGAAATAATAGAAACGGCAATTCAGTATGGAAATACACACCGACAATGACACGCCCCCTACTGCGTGCTAGAATCTCCGAAAAACAAGGCGATTTCAACATCAAAATGTACGCTTTTAAATATACCAATACTGCTATCTCAAACATGGAGAGGCTTCTTCATGATCTCAACTTACAGAGTCTGCAAAAAAACGAAAATCACCAATTTTGAAAAAAACCCGCTTCTTTCTCATTTTGCTCGAAAGTTGTGCTGCCGACTTGTGTCCTTGGTTTCCGTGACAGGTCACATATTTGCAAGATGCAGACCACTCAAACACTCCTGCAGGCCTCTCCATTGAAACAGACTCTTTGTTGAACACTGTTTTTGGGGCTTTCTTGAAAGTATTGTCTTCCTACCTGGGAGTTTCTCCAGCAAATGGTCTATCATATAGATGGAGAAGAGTCATCATTCCTTTAGTTTTTTCAGCCCACATTTGACATGTTTTTAAAGTTTGTCAGGGCATTTGTTGAAAGACCATCTGTTGCAGGATTCTTTTTTTTCCCAGTACTTTATGACTCAGTGACACCATACCTCCCTATAATACAGTACTGTAGGTGAAAAGCAGCATGTGAAATGAGTAGTATGTCAGAATTCATAGTAATCATAAGATATTAGTAAAAGTTCCCAGATGACTTATGTTTTGCTGGTCAGTAAACACAACGATCGATAATTCAACATATAGACTTTAATAAACTGATACTCGGGAGAATACAGGAATGATAAACACCGGTGATGCGTGGGTTAATGTATAAACAACCCGCACCCGACCGTCTTTTTCAACTAACCCACCCGAAACTCGGACCGCAAAGAAAAAAAGAAGAAAATATTGTACCCGACCCGCTTCCTGACCCGCATTTTTTAAAAGTAGTAAATGCTCATCGTAGCGTCATTGGGCCATAGACTTAGGAAGTTATCAAATGTGTAAATAGCATCGCAAGAAGTACACATAACAAAGCCAGCACTTTGGTCATCATCTTTCTTTATTTCAGCAAATGTCTCCCACACTTTGCTCTTTCTATTTGTGTATTTGCGGAGCTTCCACTCCCCAGTCTTCACCTTTTCTCTTGCCGCCTCCATCTCTACCTGCAGACTGAGCTCGTGCATCATCTTCGCGCCAGTTATTCAGCCAATAAAGTGTAGGCCTATGTATTTCATAGAAAATTGTGTAGCCTATAGTACTATATAAATTAAAAGGTTTAATTGGCATCTTTATTTCAAACGGCCCCACTGACCGCGACCCGAATATCATTTAAAATATTTTTGGATGACTCGTAACCACGGGTGACCGCAGGCACCCGCTCATTTTGGATCAACCCACTGATAGACACTCACCGAACATGCAACATTGATACCAGGAAAAACACTGAGGAGAACTAAGGGCTTAAACACACAAGGAAAGGTTATGAGGTAACTAAATGAACAACAGGTGAACGTGATCAGTAACTAAGGGAACAAACTGACACACACAAGGAAACAACTTACAAGGTCAACTTACAACAACAGGGCACTCAGTAACAGGGAAAACAGCATAATAAAAAAAAACAATTAAAACTAAACCAAACAGAGTATACACGTTATTCTACTTCATTTGCCAAGTTTCTGAATTTCACATCTAATGGACACTTTATTATACACAGACCATTTGAGAAGAGTCGTGAATGGCAGGGAAAAAATACAACTCACTCTATGGCTGCGTTTACACTTGGCATTAACATGCGACCAGTATCCGGATGTTGTCCACATACACATTGCAAAGACAAGTGTAAATGCACTTCTGATTGGAATGTTATCAAGCCACCGTGTCTGCATTCACAGGTGGACGTCACACAAAACCCCGCCCACTGTCGCACCCGAAAGTTGCAAAACCGTTTTCTCACCACAGCTGGCAACATTCTCGGACCAATACAGTTCTCTGTACCGTTTCCATTACAGCATCCACATTATTAGTACTTGCAGCCTCTTTATCCTCCTTTTTGTGAGATTTGTAAAATGTCCCCGGACTAAAACCGTTTTTAAAAGAAAACCCATCACTTCAGGTTGACTTTGGGTGAACTAACCCTAGAAGGTTCAGAATAAGTAAATACTTTACAGTAATTCAAATGGAAACAATATTATTTTCCTTACCCCATTGGCAGATAATTTAGCTTGTTTTGAGCAAAAACGTAAAAATTCTAGAAAATATTGACATAGTATCTTGTGTCATTTTACTTGTCTAGTAAATGTATCTTGATTGAAGGTTTTTTTTTATATTTGGACAGGAAACAAGACAAAAATATCAAGTAAGAAAGGCATTTTTTGCCGTGTGAGCTATCACGAAAGTACTTTCAAAATGATGCCATAATCATGGCATGACACATGTCATAAATATGAAGGAGGTTTTATGCATTTTTATTACAAGTGTCATTAAGTGTATTGGTTTATGTCAAGTTGTCATAACAAAGACATCTCAAACAATGTCATATTTGCATAAAAATGTCATAATTGTGCGGATGACACTTAATGACAGTTGTCATAAACATGCATAAAACCTCCTTCATATTTATATTTATATTTAGATTATGAAGGTGTCATGTCAGTCTTATGCACAACCCTTTAAGTAAAGTGTTACCCAAGTCTTCTGCAAGAATATCCACAGAGGCCTCATAAACCTTTTAAAACAATAAAGATGTAGATCATAGTACAATTAATGTTATATTTCCACTCAGAAATAAGTATTCTTTAATATTGCATTCCCTCCGCTTCTTGATTGTGTTCACAGATGCCGTGTTCTCCTGAAGTCCCAAATTTTCTGTCTCGGACAAATTACATAATATGCCACCGGAGAACTATTTATCGCTGTAATATGCAAATTAGGTTAAAACTGATGATTTCGATCATTCAATGCCGTTCGTAACATTTAGTTGAAACATTTTATGCCTTCAAAGCTGCTGCTTAAGGAAAAAAACAAATAACTACAATTGCAATAGGCTGTAACTCATGCCATGAAAAGCAACTCAATTCAGGCAATAGATGCAACCTGAAGCTCCAGCGCTCAGCTAGGCAATATTTTCAGTCTATCCAAATAATAAATTCACGTCCTACATTTCCTTGTTATTTAAAAAAAATCTCTATACTCTTCCAAAAGACAGACACTACAGCTTAAGTATGCCATTTTTGAAGCTTGTACGAAAAACCTAGATTGAGTTACATTTAAATACATATAACGGCCTAATAAACATGATGTGGATGTGTGTATGTAATATTTGTAAAACTCACACAATCTTCACATTTCATTCAGAACCTTACATGACTGTAAATGAACTTTATAAGTAATGAAACGCCGACCAGTGAGTCCAATACAATATTGCTACTACAGACAACTGCCGAAACAAAGAAAACACATTTATTTAAAACCTGTAAATCCACGATTAGCACTGATCTGAGAATATTATTCTTTACTGCTCAGAAAGCCGCTTTGGAACAATCTACATTGTTAAAAGCACTTTAAATGAAGATGACTTGACTTGACTGTCCCCCACGCCGAGAGCACGAGCTGCCTCCATAGACAGAAGGAAACCGTCCAGGTTCACTTTCAGGTCGAAGGCGGGGGACTGCAGAAAGTGATCCTCAATCTCCTCCGCGTCGTTGAACAAACTGGTGAGGCCGGCGTCGCGCAGATAGGTGGACAGGGAGCTGGTCAGGACTACACTCTCATCGCTGCTGTCAGTGGAGACAATAGCTTTCCCTCTGAAAGAGGTGGAGAAACACAGGGACGCCTGCTTCAGCTTGCAGCCCTCGCACCTGTGCATCTTTGACTTCTCCATGAACTCCCTCTGTTTGAACTGACAGCTGGAACACTTGCGTTGAATAGCCACCTCAATGCCATGAATTGTGGCGCTGAAAAGTGCCGTTGATTGATCTTCCTCGCAGCCTTCTCCCTCCACCACTTCCAGGTCAGCGATCTGCTCTATGGTTCTGGGCAAACCAGTACACAGGCAAATGCGTCTCTCTCTCGCGTAGACAGGTTCTTGAAATTGTACGAGTTGCTGTCCTCCGCCGAGTTTACGAACCTGTCCCACAGTGTAACCTTTATTTTGCCCGTCCCGTCGCAGATCCGCACATCTTTAAGCTCACAGTCCGACCCATTGACGTCACCACTTTGCTCACAGATCCATGATCTCTCCCATCTAAACACACCAAAAACACAACATTAGTTTTCTATCCATTGCGGCCACAAACAGGAGCGGTCAGGAAATGTCAGCTCTGCGATTCACATCTTCTGCTTCTGACCGAGGGCTTTCACCTCCTCTATAGTCATGGTTCTGCAGCTCGGTGGCGCGCACCGCAATAACGGCAGACTGGTCACCTCCACGCTCGTCCCACGAGAGCACAAGACGTCAAAGCCGTCTGGATCAGAGAAGCCTATAGGAACAAGCGAAAGAGTTTAATTAAAACCGAGCCCACTGGCGATCCAGCACTGAACCACAACACATGCCATCAGTGAGGCTGATCTGTAAAAAGAACTAGGCTGCTTACTTATGCTGTGCCTGACTTTGTGCAGCCTCACTGAGTTGCCGTTCATTTCTGCTTGACTGAAGGTGGCTTGATTCACCATAGAGAACACGACCACACTGTGTTACTCCTGTCTGGAGCTCTGAATCACGGCGGTGAAGAACGCTGAACTGTTGCTACTCTGCCGTCTGGGTGACACGTTATAGATAAATCCTTCCACCGCGTCCTCACCCTCTTTTCGTACCTTTGCAGGTCTAGCCATCCCTCCGCTTCTTGATTGTGATCACTGATGCCGTGTTCTCCTGGAACCACAAATTTGCTGTCTCGGACAAATGACATAATTGGTTGCTCGAGCCCCTGCCCATTTTCAAAACTAATCAAAAGTGCCCTTCTCAAACAAATATCAATGATGATAATATTGTGGTCAATAAAACAAAATGCATTTGATTATTAATTTCAGTGATGGCTCGACGGCAGGAAGGAATAAACCATACAAATTTTTAAAGTTTTTTTTTCAATAATAAAAGGTAGTGTGTCGATTCAATTAAAAATCCACATATTTTAAAATATTACATAATTCATTGAAGCCTGTTTGTCATGTATAATACACCAAACAATTGTCATCTGGCACAAGTTCAAATTTCATTGGACAATGTGAAGTGGAGCGGTAATTTTCCAGTCATTCATAAATCGAATTTACATTAATGAAGCGATCTGAATCTGCGTTGTTTAAACAATGGATGCTAATTGACTACAGAGCACTGCACAAAACCAGCACCAAGAGTCGCATTAATAGTAAGTAGTATTAAAGTCACTTTTTATATAGTCTACAGTATATATTGATACACTGTTTACCATTTGATCAAACTATCATAGTTGGTTAAATGAAGCCCAGGCGCCACCTATAGGCCTATTATGGGAAGTGTATGTGGACAACAACATGCAAAATGGTGACGTAAGGACTTTAACATTTTTGATAATTATGCAGTAATAGTATAATAGTACAGTAGCCTACTACTCTTTAATATAATATACTTTAAAAATATAATTTATTTCTGTGATGCAAAGCTGGATTTTCAACAGCCATAACTCCAGTCTTCAGTGTCACATGATTTTTCAGAAATAGCCTATTCATTTCTTTAAAACAAAAGAAAGAAAGAATATTACTAAGCCTACCCCAAACTTTTGAACGTTAGTGTATATTGGTACAAAATAATATATTAATGTATCAATGCAAATAATATACAAAATCATTCAGTGGCATTTTCATGGCTGTTTCCAAACCAGCATGCAGATTACTTGCTGTAAACTACAACATAAACACATTTACCCCTCCTAACCATCTGATCTCCGCCTGCGTCCGCTTTCATTCTGGGAAACGGTATCAGGAGTTACTCTTATAGGCACCATGAAAGTAGTTTGGCTCATATTTTAGCAGTGTTCATCGCCACAGTAACTTACACTCCACACAGTTAACCTGATCTAGGGTAGGTTTTGTTCCAGGTAAGAGATCTCAAAACGCAATTGGACCAATCAGCTGTGCGCAAAGTGATGTAATAAAGTCACTCCCCCTGTTTCTACTTCTAATGTGGGCTTAAATGGTCAATTCCTATATCAACTATATAAACAAACTTCATAACTTTTACTTCCACTGATATAGCAGATTTTTATATAAGATTTTTTCTTTTAGTTGTCCTCTTTCATAAACAGCTCTTTTCTTCTTGTTTTGTAAAATTTTTAAAATTCTTAATATGTTTCAATCTCAGTATATTCTGGAGAAGAGAGAAGTGAATCGCAGTTTCTCAGCATGTGATTGGCTGTTCGCTACTGATGTCACACCTAAACTCATAAACTCAGGATCAAAGCCTGAGTTGACAGAGAAAGTTGATGATCAGCGTCATGGTACCAACAAAGCCTGTTTGGGTTGGTTTGGTTTTGTGAACTCAAAACTAATCCTGTAACCCTGAGTTTGTTCAACTACCATCATGGTACGGTTTCAAGGTCTAATTCTAGTTGATGACAATAATTTAACCAAAATTAATAACTACTATTGACAACTGCATTCATAAGCATTTTAATAAAATGAAAACCACTTTATAATAAATAAAAATTAGAAGATCAATTTTAAAATCATATCTAGTCTTGATTTACTATGATTTTGTACAGGTCAATTTCAGATTCAGAAAGAAGAATGTCTCACACTGTCATACCCGTGAACTCTTCGACGGTTGTCATCCAGTTTCAACCACCGACACAAACACCAGCAGCTGGAACTGGGACAAATGTTCCTGTGTCTGTTTATGGACAACAGCTAGCAGGAGTTTCACCTCTTCATGGACTTCAGCCTTTTCTGAAAGGCCAACCAAAAGCCCTCGGGGTGAGGAATTGTTCATAAACCCAAATCATTTTTATGTGTTTATGTCAGTGTGAGTGTTATGATTTGATGGTTTTAGTTGTTGTGGACAGCACTCAGCAACAACAGTTGAAAATAAAGCGCAGTTTATTAATAACACAACCCAAAGTCGTAGTCCATTAAGCAGACAGAAGCTCAGAGCACAGTAAATCAGTCCACATAAAGCATAACTTTGTTTTTTTTAAGTGACAATGCAAAAAATGTATGGTGTATCAGTCACAGAGTAGAATGATTTACGGATGAGAAAAATCTGTCCATTACTTGCAATGAGAGTAGGCTACCTAACTACAGCTGTTATAAATTTATATTGTTAATGTAATATTGTTTTTGTAATATTGTTCCCCAAAATTTGATACTGTTTTACTTTATAAAAGACTCTCTTGTCCTTCACAGGTTGTCCAGATAATGATTGGTCTGTGGACTTTCCTGTTGGGAATCGTGTCTACAATTTATGCAGATTCCATCTTTGTCTTTAGTGGTATTCCTTACTGGGGATCTCTCGTCGTAAGAAACACAATTATACAAAAAAGTGTTGTGTCTTGTAAGTGTATGTAACACAAGTCACATGAAGCCTTGACTTGTGTCTTTCTCTCTGCTGTCAGTACATCATTGCCGGCTCACTCTGCATTGCTGCAGAAAACAAACCGAATTCACCCTCCAGTTTGTGTTTGGTATGTACACAACACTTGTTATTTTCCAGGGTTTAACCAGAGGCACTGGAACTCTATTGTGTTTGTACTGATTTTCTGTAGTGATTTCTTCTTCCTTATTTTTCTGCCCCCAAAAAAATGTATGGGCATCAGTGACTGTAATTCATAGAGACCCCAAACTTGTCTTGAGTAATGGCAAGAAACAAAATATTTTTTTTTCCATGAATCCTCAAATGTATATCTCTGAATTTATTTTCATCTATAAACATTTCTGCCATTTTCATTTTCTAATATATATATATATATATATATATTTCAAACTTCTAGGCCATTTGTCCAATCTGCAATAAAGTTTGCACATTGCAGCTAGGGATGTTGCTGGCAAAAAGTTATCAAACTAATTTTGATTAATCGAAGCATTGTGCCAATATAAGTGAATCAAACTGTCTCATTGAGCAACGCTCATTTTCCACAAATTTACATTTTTCTCCTGAACGCAACGCACAAAGTTAATTTAATAGACAAAGACTAAAGGACACATCAAGAATTCACACCAAATTGTGTCAAAGTTGGACCTATAGCCGCTGCAACAGAGATTGTAACACTGTAACTGGAGGATCGGTAAAGTTAAAAATGAATATGAATCTTCTTTGTTGGATGTCAAAACAAAACTTAAAAAAAAAAAAGAAAGCCCTTCCAAATACTCTGAGATTCTGCACCAGATGTCTTTGAATGTTTTCCTCTCGTTTCAACATGTCTGTATATTGTTGTTGGGTGTGGTAGAATACCTTTCCATCTATGTTAACAAACCAATGCCGAGTTCACACTGCACCATTTTCAAAGTAGTCGGGTCACTGTTCTTTTCACACTGTGTGACTATCTGGGGTAACATTCAGTTGCTGCTGTGTTCACACTGAACGATGGATCGGCGACAGGAGGTTTCACACTTCATGACTTTACAAAAGAAAGAATCACTGACAACTTCTTTCTGGTCCGTAAACTACGTTTCACAACCAAACACATGCGAGAAGTGGTAAGGAAATAATGCAAGATCATGTGTGCGTGAGACCAGAGTTCTCACGCGAGACTGAAATTGTTATTAAAAATGAAAGCCTGCAAGAGACGAGAGCAAGGAGTGTGTGTTCTGCAAAGAGAGTTGGGGGTAAATAAATAATTTTGCAATGTGCTGCAGGTCAAGAAATGTGTGTGCTTTGTTTCTGTTTGATATAATTGTAAATATATCTATTAAAATACTGATATTTTATAACTCCTCCCGAACTTCCCGCTGCTCTCTCATTGGCTGCAGGTCGTCGCCGATGTAGTTTTCAGTCAGAACATTTTTGATTTTGAATCGGCATGCCAAATATCTCACATGCGTCAGCGACTCGTCTGCGATTCTCTCAGATTGCGTCTTTGATAATTCACACTGCGTGATTGTCTCTCGCATGAACGATTTGCCTATGATTTCAGGCATTTGTCGGCGATCTCCCAAAACCTGTCAGGGAGGAGCAAAAAAAAGGGGCTTAAAATCGTTCAGTGTGAACTCGGCATAAAGTTCTTGTTAATTCATTAATCCATTTTATGTTTTTTTTCCCCCTACCTACAGGTGAAAGGTTCACTTGTAATGAACATTTTCAGTGCTCTATTTGCAGCCACTTCCTTTATCATACTTGCAGTAGATTTGGGTATAGGGCCGATGATGTACAGTCGCTGCCAGCCCTGGGGTGGTTATTGTATTCCTGTTGATGTAAAGTATAAGGTATGTCGCCAACTTTTATCTTGACATTTATTTAGTAATCACAATAAGATCACTGTGTGGTCAGAACTTGTCAAAAGTCAAGCTATAATCTGTCCAGTCTTTGCCCCAACATTTCAGAAGTAGTTTATAGATCTCTTGCTATTACTGATCATTTACAATTAAAGAAGGCATTATACATTCATTATAAACTCAGTCCAGTTTGACCTATAAATATGTTGTATTACTATATGAACCTCAAGGATGATAGATTCTGAACTTCTGAACAGCCTGTGTACTGATGTGAGTGCTAATCATCAATTATTTTGTCATTATTATTTGTGCTAATGTTGAATCCTCTCTCAGACTCTCTTCTTGGGAATCGGTGTTGTATTGTTGATATTCGCCGGCCTTCAGTGCCTCATCTCCTTGTCTCTGTCAGCATTTGCCTGTAAAGTCGCCTGCTGCTGTTCTCCACAGGTGAGTGATGTGTCAAGCCAAGGGTTTTTAAATGTGTTTGTCAGCTGAACTCCTCAGATATGCATATAGAATGAAAATAGTTACTTTTAAGGGTGTTCACACTTGGGTTCACGCTTTAAAAGAACCAACAAACACTAAAAATATTTATTTCTCAAATTTCTCTTTTAAATGTTCAAATACACAAACTTTTAATATGTAAGATTCTCGAGCTATGTGAATGTAAATTAAGTGAATTAGGGGTTGAGCGACCTCAGATTTGTTCGAAACAACGTCAACTTATCGTTGATGACATCATTAATAAAAACACAAGAGATGGGAATGCTTTGCAATTTGCAACAAGAGCCTGAACATCGAGTCGAGACTCGAACTTGGATCGCTTTGTGCACAGCTGCGCTACATGACAGCACTGCCCTCATTCTAAAGTAGTACAGAAATATTACATTATTTAAGATTACAGTCACCGAGCGCCACAAACAAACAGAAGCATGACTCTGAAACAAGCAGCACTTACATTTCTACCGTTTGATGGATTTTATGCCCCCATGAATCAATTCTGCATATTTTACTGCATCATTGACTTACAGACAAAAACATTGACCTAAAATCACCCGATTTGCAGTGTATCAGTCACACATGAACAGTTTTTAAGATGTATGTATGTGCATTAATTGTTGCTTCGGACATTAGCTGTAATGTTTATGGTCTTTTTTGGGGTAAGGATAAGTGAGATATTGAAATTGAGATGGGTGTGTCTGCTGCACACTGCTGACAAGTAACTGAACTAACACAAAAATAGATTTATTTATGTACGCAATAATGTAGGAAATATTATGCATGAACACACTGTATAGTTATATCTGGGAATATAAGAAGAAATTGATTTGAATTTACATTAAATACATACATACAATCCCCTATTACTAAATTGCACTATATTGCAATAAAAAGCATCATTTAGCTTGGAGCGAAAATATAAATGCTTGAAATGTCTTTAAACTCATACACAGCCAGTATCATTTTACTCAATAAGTTGTGAAGCGTGAAAATTATTGCTGGACGTCGTTTTGTTAACCATTATGACTTGACTTTAATACTCTGCTATGACGCTTTAAGCTTGATATCGACTAGTCGCTGGATAAGAAATCTTTGCAGTCCACTTTTACGGTCTGCTCCTTGAGCTTTAAAACTACAATGCCCCTCAGAGTCGTCACATTTGTAATCTCAGAAGTTTAACTAGTATATCACTATGTGCTTTAAGCCAACATAATAGTTCAATGGAGTCAATTTTTCCCTACTTAGAAACATTATTCAAATATTTTCTTTCAATACATTTGTCAGGTTTTTGACCTTAAAGCACCATTTCTTGTAACTACTTTCTTATACATCCCTTATTCCAAAACATGATTTTAGTAATGGAAGTTTGAGCCATTGATATTCAGAATTAAATTAAGCGTGTATAATTACCTGGTGTGTGCGTCTCTCAACAGTGTTCAGCAGAAACGTCTCTACTAATTGCAAAAGTTTGCAGGGATAGTTCACTCAAAAACGAAGAATTAATTTTATGGGTGAAATATCCCTTTAATTGCTTCAAAAACAACCACATTAGAATCTACTGGGAAATGTCATGTTTCTTTTTTTTTTTTTTTCTTCAGTTGTGAATTTATATTTAAAAAATCTAGATGAAGGTGTAAGGTTCCACATAAGGACATTTCAGTCCTGATTTCATTTCAGGATTTCTGTCTTTTGCTTTTTTCTACTCCATTCGAATTATATTGATACCAGTAATACTGAAACTGTCTGTCAGTGTCATTGCATGTGTGGCATTTCACAGTAAGAAGACATAAAACTCTACATGTGTATTTTTCCAAAGGTGACGTCTGTTCCACAAGTTATAATTCCACAGCCCTATGATTTTAGGCCCAATCAAGATCTCAACAACTCAGGGGTAAGAGAAGCTTTTAACCCTACTCCCAAAGAAATTCCACTAAACAATGGATTATTTGAATTTAGTGTCACTATATATGAACTGGTATTGTGTAAATCATTAAGTTATGAGTGCATTAATTGTTTAATAATATCAATAAATAAGTAATCTTTACGCTAGGAAGCTGATCATATATCATTTTTCTTGCAGATATCTGTGGTCAGCAACCCTGCCATGCATCACCATCCTGCAGAAAATCCTCCACAATACAGTGAATTTAAAAAAATTGAATATTAAAAGTCGACAGAGTTCAGGTGGGACAAAAGGGTTTCCCTGTCCATTATCTCTAAAGTTCTTTCATTCAAAAGAGCACATTAAAGCAAAGAAAGAAATCACGTGATCAGATATTAATTACGTGTCACAAATGTGTAAACAATAACTATTAGATGATTAGATATTATTTTATGATTTTCTTTCTTTAGTTTCTTTAGTTTAGTTTCTTTAGTTAAGTCAAGAATGTTGCCTAATCATTAATGAAACTGAATAGATAGTTTTGAACAACTAATTGCTTAATACAGTATAATCTGTAAGAATAAAGTATACAGAATAAAAAAATATTCATGTCTCTTTTTTGTTACCTTTTACCTATGTTTAACCAGGCAAGTCAATTAAAGGGTTAGTTCAATCAAAAATGAAAATTGTCAAAATATTTTTTTTCCCCTTCATGTCGTTCCAAACCTGTCAGACTTTCATCTTCCGAACAAAAAATGAAGATCTTTTTGATGAAATCTGAGAGATTTCTGTCCCTCCTTTGACAGCTACACAACTACTACTTTGACGCTTTCATAAAAGTTCATAAAGAGATCGTAAAACTAATCTATATGATTTGAGCGGTTTAGTCAAAATTTATTGAAGAGACACGATCACTTTATGATAAACAGATTGAATTTAGAGTTCCTACTGAGGCTTTGAATTATAGTGTTTTATGACTTTGAGCAAGAACATACCACAGAGAAGCATTATCTAAAACCTATCTTGTGCATTTTCCACAAAATCTTTTGTGTAGCCAAAAGTTTCTAAAGTGTTAAAAGATATTGCTCTACCCTATCTAAAAAGATTAAGCCAACATCAAACTATTTCATTTTAGTAAGGTCAAAAATATCACAGATAAATGTGTAGCAAATTAGCTCAAAAGGGGAATGTTATAATAAATGTACTTGTAATATATGAACTTGTTATAATTAATTATTATGACCGCCGCTAGCGTAGCTAGCGAAAGCGGTCATATAGGGATTGTCAAAGGTTTTTTTTTTCTTTTTTCGTCACCTTACTGAATTTTCCGTCAGCGATACCAGGGACACCGAAACACCGGGGAACATGAAATTTTAGTTGAAATTTAGTTGAAATTTTAGAAAATTTAGTTTGGTCCCGGGGGGCCACTCCCCCCCCGCGCTGGGCCCCCCCAAACCCAAAAAAATGCAGTTTTTCCTAAATAACTACCTGAACCGTGGCACCGAGGAAGAAGATTTTTTTATGGTATGTTGGTCTACTAGACTTTTACGGAAAAATTTTGTTTGGTCCCCGGGGGCCACTTCCCCCCCCCGTGCTGGGGCCCCCGTGAATTTTTCGGCAACGATACCAGGGACACCGAAACACCGGGGAACATGAAATTTGGTGGGCATGTAGCCCCACTAGACTTTTACGGAAAAATTTTGTTTGGTCCCCGGGGGCCCCTCCCCCCCCCCCGTGCTGGGGCCCCCGTGAATTTTTCGGCAACGATACCAGGGACACCGAAACACCGGGGAACATGAAATTTGGTGGGCATGTAGCCCCACTAGACTTTTACGGAAAAATTTTGTTTGGTCCCCGGGGGCCCCTCCCCCCCCGCGCTGGGCCCCCCGTGAATTTTTCGTCAACGATACCAGGGACACCGAAACACCGGGGAACATGAAATTTGGTGGGCATGTAGCCCCACTAGACTTTTACGGAAAAATTTCGTTTGGTCCCCGAGGGCCACTCCCCCCCCTCGCTTGGCCCCCCCAAACCCAAAAAATGCAGTTTTTCCTAAATAACTACCTGAACCGTGGCACCGAGGATGAAGAAATTTTGATGGTATGTTGCTCTTAAGGGCCCACATCAACCTAGCCCATAATCGATTGTCAAAGTTTTTTTTTTTTTTTTTTTTTCGTCATCTGAATTTTTCGTCAACGGTACCAGGGACACCGAAACACCGGGGAACATGAAATTTGGTGGGCATGTAGCCCCACTAGACTTTTACGGAAAAATTTCGTTTGGTCCCTGGGGGCCCCTCCCCCCCCCCCCGCGCTGGGCCCCCCCAAACCCAAAAAATGCAGTTTTTCCTAAATAACTACCTGAACCGTGGCACCAAGGATGAAGAAATTTGCAAAGTATGTTGGTCTTAAGGGCCCACAACAACCTAGCCCATAATCGATTGTCAAAGTTTTTTAGTTTTTTTTTCCCGTCAATCTACTGAATTTTCCGTCAACGATACCAGGGACACCAAAACACCGGGGAACATGAAATTTGGTGGGCATGTAGCCCCACTAGACTTTTACGGAAAAATTTCGTTTGGTCCCCGGGGGCCCCTCCCCCCCGCACTGGGCCCCCCAAACCCAAAAAATGCAACTACTTGAACCGTGGAACCGAGGATGAAGAATTTTTATGGTATGTTGGTCTTAAGGGCCCACATCAACCTAGCCCATAATCACTAATTTGTGATTTGCGCCCCTCCCATAAAAAATGAAAATGCAATATTATTTTGCTTTAATCGCCCCTATCTTCAGTTGAGATGTTCAGAACTGCACCATATTTCATGTGTATGATTAACTTGACATCCTCTGGGGGTATGCTAAGTTTCATAGAATTTCATCCATGGGGGGGTATAAAATAAATTCATTTATGTGCACATTTAGTGACTGTACACTCATCGGCCTGTAGATGGTGCTGTTGAGCGAAGGGTTGCTGGTTTAGGATGACTGTCACACACACACACACATGCAGGAATACAAACAAACGCAAGCATGCACACACACTGACATCCACAGGCACGGACACACACTCATACAAACACATACAAATCCACATGCACAGACACACACATACACAAACACACACGCGCACACACATGTACGCACGCACACAGACACGCACAGACACACACATACACAAACACACACACATAAGCCCCTTTCACACAGCGCATTGAACCCGGGAAATTGCCGGCAAATTGCCGGAACGCCTTCTGTGTGAACGCAAACACAACCCGGGTTTGATGCCGGGATTGATTCCGGGTTGGGGACCTAGTAACATTGCCGTGTTCAGTTCCGGAACGCGCGCTGTGTGAACAAAAGCCGTAATAATGCCGTGTCGTAGTGATGACGCTGAAGCCGGGATCGTTCGCCAGCTGTGAAATGGTATGTAATGCGCAATTTTATGATCGAATCAGAGAAATAAATGCACAAGTGTGGTTTCTCGAGAGAGAAATCGCAGCTCATAAGCAAACTTAAGACGCTGCTGAGACATTACAAGTCACATCGATGTCACGTGTCTTTCCGGGACATACACGGGTCGTGTGTGAACGCGCTCTCTTATTCCGGAAAATAACTGGCAGTGTGAATGAACCAAAATCAAACGATCCCGGGTCAATGTATCCGTGTAATTTCCGTAATCTCTGTGTGAAAGGGGCTATGCACACACACACAGACAGACATGCACATACTACTACTT
The DNA here is from genome assembly GCA_023718395.1 of Leucaspius delineatus. Lineage (NCBI taxonomy): Eukaryota > Metazoa > Chordata > Actinopteri > Cypriniformes > Leuciscidae > Leucaspius > Leucaspius delineatus. Next base: position 5,198,111 of record CM043361.1, on the reverse strand, counting down.
TTTTTAGGTATCAGCCATATACCCGATTTACCAATACCCAATGTGTTATGCTTGGGCAGTATACTAATGACGTGGGTGGGACATGTTTCATGCCATGTTAGATCATATCCTGAGAGTCTACGCTTTCAGAAAATATATAGTTTATATAGTTGAATCAGTTTTCTCTTCATGGTACAGACCAAAATGTATTATGTGTACACTTTCTTCACCTAAATCCATAAAATCCCATTAATTTCAATGGGACATTTACTTAAGTGTTCTACTAGGTACAGTGGGAATGAGTTTAATTTTGTTAACATTGTTTTTTTTAAAACTCTGGGACCAGGGCTACAAGATAAAACCACTTTTTTGGGGAAAAAAAGTTTTTTTAATTTCAGTAAAACACAACAAACCCATGCCAAAGTCAGATAACTGACTTTTACCATCAACAGGCACCTCAACCGTTTGATAGAGGTTTGTATAAATTGAATGGGAGGGTCCTTTGAAAAAAAAAAACACACAGATTTTTCATACTTAGTATGTATAAGTATATATACTATTTTGATCCCGTGAGGGAAATTTGGTCTCTGCATTTATCCCTATCCGTGAATTGGTGAAACACACTCAGCACACAGTGAACACACAGTGAGGTGAAGCACACACTAATCTCGGCGCAGTGAGCTGCCTGCAACAACAGCGGCGCTCGGGGAGCAGTGAGGGGTTAGGTGCCTTGCTCAAGGGCACTTCAGTCGCTTTTTACTGTTAACCACTGTTATGGATGTGACGTTTTCACATTATGGATGTTAAGTGTCTAAAGTAATGACTTTTGATATAAAACTTAAATAGTAATGGCAAATAATTACAAAACTCTAAATTATCCATGATCCACAGGAATACTCCAGACAGTCTTTTAAAATATACAACTTATATACATAAACACGCAATACAGCCAAATTGCTCCACGTCATTTATTTTTTGAGCGGCGGTCATATTTTGTACCGCCATGCGGTACATCTAGTTAATATTTAGATCAGTTAATATAATTGACTTATTGTAGCTGAATTAATATTACAATCAATAAAAATACAAAAATAAAAATACAATCAATTAATCTGTTAATCCTGCAAAAACTCAGTATTGATCATCTATCAACTCTTAAGAGATTTTTTTTTTTTTTTTGACCAAAGAAAAATAACACTTTCATGTCATGTAGCTGTGATCGTATTGTTAAAGTGACAAACAGGGACCAGAATCAGCTTGCATTAATGTACATAAAAGTTATATGTAACTAAATAATGAACACATAACTAATCTAAACAAACACATATACACAATCACACATACATGGGTAAAATGGAAAGTGAAAGTGAATTAATCCGAAACAGAAACTAATGAAGCTATGCAAAAGTCATTTAACCATCTGAACAGAACCTTTCCGCAGTTTATACTAAACCTCTGTTTAGATCAGTGTACGATACTTGTAATGCCTTAGCCATTGATATCAGATAACATCTTACCTGACTCAGACCGCAATGAAAAAATCATTTTTTTCATGTTTCTTCTCAAGGTCAAAAAATAATTTATATTGGACATCCATTTTATCAATGCTTTGAAAGTGTTATCGAACCAAAGCCCCCTGTTCTTTCATCCCTAGTAATTCAGACAATTTGGATTTTTTTCTCTGAAAGACACCTCATTAGAGTTCAATCTCTAGTAAATTCTAACTGTTCTTCCACTTTAACAATTTCCATCTCTAAATCTTTCATTGACCTATCTATATTTTTAGTGACACTTCTGGTATACTGTTGGCTAAATTGTTTAATTTGGCTTTTCCAAAGTCCCACTACTGTTGTAATGAGGTAAACGTTGACTTTGTATCTCTAAAATCCTTAAAAAAAATGTTCTTTGCCATTCAAAAGAGCATTACAAAGAGTAATACAACTTCTATAAACATTAATCTGGTGTCTAAAGCAATATAATATATCTTGCATTGCCAAAGACAAAACCTTATTGCGAATGAGTCCATGTATATTGTCTACATTTCCCATGAAAATTCCTCCATATACAGTATCACTAAGCTCATGGGTTTTAACCAGAGGTGGGAGTAAGTCACACAAGTCACAAGTCAGTCTCAAGTCTTAACCTTCAAGTCTCAAGCAAGTCCAAGTCAATTTTTGTGAAAAGCAAGTCAAGTCACTGCTTTATGTCAAGCAAGTCGTAGCTTGGGTCAAGCAAGTCACTGACAAGTCTTACAAATATTTTTTGTTTAAACTGAATTTATATATTAAAATGAGTTAAAATTACAGGGAGTTTTATTTGCATCAACAAAAATTTACAATATGCATTTCTACTCAAAAGGAATCTTACATACAGCCGAGTTGTTAATACAATAAAAATCTAAAAATAAATAGCCTAAAATGTAAATGTAACTGAAATTAGGCCAACATAAAAGCATGAAAAGTATTGAAACAGCTGTACCTTAATATGCCTCAGGCTACGTCTACATTAATCCGGATACATTTGAAAACGGCGTTTTCGTTTATAAACGCTCTCCGTCCACACTAGCGTTTTCAAGCGTTTTCGGACGTTAATTCAAGTATAGGCTAATGGTTTCTATGCCTCCACATGGCATTCTTCAAACAGGGATCCCCTTTATGGAACAAGAACACATCCTTAAGTTAGATCTTTCCTTTTTAATAAGAGAATAACAACAAGAAAACAACAATAATAGTTGAATCACACAAACCTTGCACCCGTTTATCAGGTGGATTGACTATTGTACATTATTAATCCATGTGTGTGAGTGAGTGTGATTTATTAATATTTGTGAGTGGATGTGTGTATGTGCATGTGTATGAGTGAAAAGTGTATCGTTTGCATGTGAATGGTTGTGTTTGACTGTTTTTTCTTTTTATTTGTTTGTATGTGTGTGTGTGAGAGAGAGAGAGAGAGAGAGAGAGAGAGAGAGAGAGAAAGGTGATTTGACTGAGTGTGATTCATTCATATTTGTGAGTGCGTGTATGAGTTTAATTTTTTAAATGTTTTGCATTGCACTTGCAAAAAAAATTATTTGACAGAACTTTGTCACTCAATTGTGAGCTATGTGGTCAGTTGTGATCAGAGACGTTAGTGACAGCTGAAAACAGCCGGACTGACTTAATAATCCTTACATAATCCTTGTAGCTGAACCTAATTATTTTTGGCGTAGCGCTTTCCATGTTCAGTCACGACTGCTCTTACGTTAGCTCTCTCTGCTTGCCTGCTTGCTCTCTCTGCTTGCCATGTGGTTAGGTTGCGGTGCGTTCAAAAACAGATATTTATTAAACAAAAGACAAGTCAAAGTCAAGTCTTTTATTAATATTTGTCAAGCAAGTCTCAAGTCTTGAGACTTTTAAGAACTGCGATTCGATATTGCAATTTTTTTTTTTTTACACTAGATTATGGGGAAAAGTTAAATCATTCACTTATACAGACTGTACATGATGTACAAGATGAGTCATATTTACAAAAACAGTTCACATCTTTAAAGATGTCAGAATTCTGACTTATTTAGCATCATACATCATACAGTCCTACATTCTCTTGAATATATGATTCAATAAAAAAATACATTTTTTAACAGTCACTTGTCGACACCTTGTGGCGAAACAATGTGATCGATAAATGCGTTCTTTAAAGTGCCAAATCAAAAGCTGATTTACTCTGTTTTGATCGCTATCGTAGACATCAGTGTTTATAATTGAACTTTAAACTTTTATCCCAGTACTTCTATGATCATTTGAACTATTGTATCACAGAAATAATGATACGATGAGGTTGAAAAGACTGTTTGTGAAGCTGTTTCATGACTGCTCTCTCTGGGTCAGTGGCAGCACCAACACAGCTTTGATTGTTGCGATATGATTTGTCAAAGGTTTAATAGACAGACTAAGTGGAAGATTGCATGGGTGTTTGAATCGAGATCACAGTCTTTTAAAGATGAATCGTGCAGCTCTATTGTCTTATATCTCTCTCAGCATATGAGTAGCGCGAGGGCTTTTCGGTGCGTTCAGTCTCACGTCACTTTCACGCGTCCACTTGAAAGGGATATTACGTCACTCAACACTAGATACTGACACATTTCATCCTCTGTTGGAACGAAAGTGGCTAACTTGGGTCAACCTCATCTATAAGCAAGGACAAAAATAAAGCAATTTAATTTGAATTAATATCGATTCTGGGATAAAAAAAAATCTATTTTAAAATTGTTTAAAAAAAACGCGATTACCTTGGTGAATAAATTTTTTCTCCCAGCCCTAACGTGTATGCAAAGCCTACAAAATCACAAGCTAAAATATAACAGTTGAGAGAGCCCTCTATGAACACTAAAATGTTGATCAAAATCATTCTAGATGCTGGCAGTACGCAAAGCTACATTTGATGACAAAATCTTTCTGTAAGCTTTCTGTAAACAGTTAGTTCATCTAAGGCAGCCCCATCATACATAACATCTTTCACATGAGTTTCAGCTCTCATCTCTACCTAGCATACATTGACTAGACAGCTTTCACTGTTCTGAAAGATGAAGCCTCCCTAGATCTCTACCAATCCTTCTCAAACATGCACCTAATTTAGAGACTACAGCATCAAGCTCTCTTAGGTTTTTTACAGTATACAGTAACAGTATAACTTGTCAAGGAAAGCAGTAAAATGATTGGCCTCTGCAGTGTTTTACTGCATCTAATACAGACAACTCCAACCTATGGTTATAGCCAATGCAAGCCAATGAAGTCTGCCTCTGCATCTGATGTCATCCCCATTATCAATGTCCTTAAACGCGTTCTCACATGAGAAAACGAGGCCGACGAGGGAATTAAAACTATGAAAGGCACCCTCCTTGATCCTAGATATAAAGACAGGTATGTGGGGTCTCTGTTAACTTTATGTAATATGATATGTGTGAAGTATTTCATATCAATTAGCATTCAGGATCTCTTGATGTTAAGGGTAGGCTAATTTTAAATGTTGTGTATTTATATTGATACAGTAACTTCACAAATGCAGAAACCTCAAGACATGCTAAGGATGCATTAATGGCAGAAGCAAGGAAGATGGGAGAAGTGCTGAGGAGGACCATATCAGAATCCTCAGAGCCAGCAGAAGGGACCTCGTCTGAATCCGCAGTGGAGAGCGAGAGACTCTTCAGCACAGCCTCTATTATTATTGATGAAAGGAGGAGCAGCCTGACAGCTGAGAAGGATGAAATGCTAATTTTTCTAAAGAAGAATTTGCCCCTCATGTTAAAGTGAACACACTTACTGGAAGTCACAGAAGGACTGTAAAAACATGAGTCAGTGGTTTTTGTGACAGTTTTAAGGTCAGGCAGCTACTGCGATTTCTTTTCGTCTTAGGGGGAAACTTATATTTTTGTTTATATTGCAAGTATCTTTTCATACTGGAATTTCATACTGTTTTATACAGGCGTTTTACAATCAAACATTCAAATATTATTTATAGTTCAAATATTGTACTTATTGTACTGTTTTCTACTGTACATTTTATAATGAGATGCTATTATTTTTTATGTTTTTATTCATTTTATTTATATACTGTAAGTTATGGTTTACATTAGTGTCAGGATTACATCACCATCTCTTCCCACTCGTTCCCTCACTCCGCCTACTCAGTCATTCACCTGTTCATTATCACCGGATTACTAATCACTGTCACCTGGATCTCATCATCACTCACCTATATATACCTGCATTCACCATTCAGTCATTGTCTGATCTCGTCTGTTCATGACACACAGACTCTCTACTTCACCTACCTGCATACTTACCGTTAGTGATGGCCAGATCGAGGCCTCGTGAAGCAATGAAACAGTTGAACCAAATGTGCCAATCTGACACCCGTCTCAATGGTGACACATAGTGGTCACTTGCAGGTGTTGATCTGAAACAACCTTGACGAGCCATTAAAAAAATGTGTTGTTTTTTTATTATTATAATGTTCTAATATGTGAAGCTTGTAACCTATAGGCTCCTCACTGTGCATAATGTTATTTTGGTCATGAAAAATGAATATTAATAAAAGAAATCAAGCCACAATGTCTCACTTTTTTAGAGATTTTTATTCAAAAATATTAATTTATCTGCTGTGGAAGGACTTAGCCTACTTCTTTTTTTTACAGATAATTTCTCCAGCCTTTGAAAAAATCCTCTCACAAGGGACACTTGTTGCTGGCATACAAATATATTTTTTAGTAAGGACATACAAATGAGGAAAGATTACTGCTCTCTCTTTCCAGTAAGTTAGTGGGTCAGTTTATGCTTTAAGTTTATGCTCAGTGTGCAGAGAAAATGTAATGGAATGTAGAACTACAACAAATAGGAAAACCAAAATGAATGGGTACTCATATGTAGACCTATAAAATGTATATTCACACAATATTATATTATATTATATTCACATTGAAGCTATTTTTAACACGATTGGCAGTTGTGATTGGGACATTAGGTTGTAGGGCATATGGCTATGGACTTTATAAACAATGTCCCAAAAGTTTGTAATTATATTTCAATTATAATTATTATTCAAACGCATACCTTACTTAGATGGCCCAGCAGTGTCAGCAGGCCTAGGAACAGGGGGAATGCCATCCTCTGCACCCTGCAAAATGGCAGGATGAGTGCTCCTCAAATGGCGCATCATGGATGATGTATTGTTGCAGTAGGCTAGCTGCCGATCACAATACACACATCTCACTTTATTTGGGGTTTCTAAATGGAAATGCTCCCACACCACAGATGTACGGCATCTCTTCTGGGGAGCCTCCATTTTATCTAACTATCCAAATCTATCTATCAATGTATCTATCTATATGAATCTATCTATGTATCTAGATATGTATCTATAATCTATCTATGTATCTAGATATGTACCTAGATATGTATCTAGATATAATCTATGTATCTATATAATCTATCTAGGCTATGTATTTATATATAATCTATCTATATATCTATCTATTAATAGCTGTCTATATATATTTATATATGTATCTATTAATGTGTCACTATATGTATGCTGTCTGTCTCTAGCCTATCAGTCAATGTGTTGTGTAAATTTAAATGTAAGCCTAAATAGCCAATAACTAATCAAATCGCACTATGTCACTATATCACCAAAAATCCGCTATGTCAAAATCAAGCTCCTTTCACAAAAACCCACGAGGTCAAGATGTGCGATTGTGTGGTCTGTTCCCGACCGTGTCAATCAGATGCTGATTCGGCGGACCACACCTGATGAAACACTTAGTGAAACACTCCGAGGCTTCGTTTGGTCATAGTCACGTGACATGGGTGTTTCGAATCACGCTTCGGATCAGTGTTTCGAAACATCTGCGCTTCGGGATCTCGCAAAGCTTCGGAACGACTGTTTCGCATCAGCCATCCTTACTTACCGTCGATCCCAATCTTCTTCAGCCAGTCTTCAGTACGTCTACAGAGAATCTTCATCATCTGCATCTGCAAGAGAGAGAGAGACTTGGTTATCATTCAGTTAAGCCTCATACGATTATCTACTTCCTGTTTACTCACCTTTCACACTGTGTCCGATCCATTCTGCTATTAAAATATCAAACTTACCATCTTGTCTGCTTCGTTTGTGCAAACCTGACAATTAGAGGTATGAAAAACAATCGAGTGTTGAGTTACATCCAGTATTCGACTGGAATTATAATTCTTTAAATTTGTACATTTTAAATGTTTGAATTGTGCTGACTAATTAAAAATGCTGCAACAAGTTCTGTTTGTAAAAATAATAATAATAATAATAATAATAATAATTAAGCAGCAGTATTGCACAACTGAGTCATGTTGTGGGCTACTTTATTTCTTCCTTTAGGGGAGTAGAACATTTGTTGCACTGTTTGAACATGATGCTTTTTAGATGGATAGGTTAAGCATAGTGCATTCTCCTGACAAATGTGTAATTAACAGCTTAATTGTTTAAGAGGGAGTAAAAGATGGTAGTGTATCGGTATTGGCAGATCCTCAAGGTTGTGGTATCGGAATCGGTATCGGACTTGAAAAAGTAGTATCAAGCCATCCTTAGTGTCAGCCAGGAGGAATAAAAACTGATAATGATCAGTGGGAAAGAAGACATCCTGGCGCCTGCATGGACCTTTGCTTGTTACAGTCTTGAGGTGTCTGTTGGATTATTCATTAAATATAATTAACTGTGTGTCTGATTGGTCCAGATGCTACAGTAGTGACTCAGTAATGACTAATGCAGACCTAGTCTACCTTTTAAAGTAGTCCATAAGCTTCCTCCTCTTTGTCACACTCATAAATCACAGATATATGTTCATGTATATATGTTCATGGGGGGGGGGGTATTACTGCTCTCCCTGCTCTTATCTATGCTAGGCTTCATGGATGCGCAGGGAGTTCTCACCCAGAGTGGAAACATACCGCCAATCCAAACTGTATGCTAATTGTCAATCGTATTTGACGATAGTGGTCCTTGACAGAACTTATGATTATAGTGTCTCATATAAAGTCATACAGTAATCTATTGCAAATTTCAAACACACACATTAGTCCTCATTAATACAGGTTCATATGTTACTGATTCTTCATGATTTTCAACGTAAATCATACGCTAAAGGTTCAGAATTATTGGAATCACATTCTGCAAAGCTCCTGTTATCTTAAGGGAAACAGTAGGAAACCAGTGAAAGTGCTGTAGTTATTCTGGTCATCATATATCCTCCTATTAGGCCAAAGTTTCACATAGACAACATCTCCAACCTCCAGGATCAACACAACTCCATTAGAGGAGCTTAACAGATTATTTGCCTGAAGAGCATCTGCCGAAACCACATACTCTCCATTCTTATAAATGGATGCACCTGATCCAGTTGGGCCATAACCAAATACAGTGACTCTGAACATGTACGCTCCTTTCAGTGGGGCTGTGAAAACACCTAAATCAAATAACAAGAGATACAGAATCAGCTGTTTCCTGTTTGATTGCTTTATTACCAAGCACACTGTGTAATAGTTTTGAAAGATGGCAGATCATTTTAATTCTCTAATACACATTACACAACTGCAGAGAGGTCTGAATGGAGCAGAAAAGTTTTCATTACTATAAACTGGGTTTTATCACTCCATTTTATTAATTAATAATTACCTGTAATTGGGTTGTAGGCGTTCCCTATGTTTGTGAAGACATTCCTGTAGGTTAGTGTGATTTCAGTGGTAAAAGGACCAATATATCCACTGCCAGATTGCATCAGTGAAGCTGAAAAAGCTATTTCTCTGTCTGATATTGAAAAACATAAGCAATACTCTGATATATTACTGAATTACACTGAGAATGTATACACACTGAATTTAACATCATTCAAGCACAGTTTCACCTCTATTTTCCTTTCTCAACTCCACTTGACTCAGAGTAAGATTTGAAATTTCTGTGAAGGAATAAAGATTCTGTTAAATGACATTCACACTGCTTATTGTATTAGATAACACATTTTACAAAGTATAACATGCAATGTATTGCATTGGTGTTTTACTTTGAGGATCATTGATAAAAGAGTGAATGTTTTGATGAGGTACCATCATTTTTCTTGTTCATCTCTTCCAGGATAAACGTCTGTTGTTCCCTCAGTCGCGTCTCTAAAGCTCTGATGTTGGCGGTCAGTTCTCTGTTGATGGTTTTCTGCTCTGTAACGGTGGTGGTCAGTTCTCTGATGTTCCCTTTCTGCTCTGTAACGGTGGTGGTCAGTTCTCTGATGTTTGCTTTCTGCTCTGTAACGGTGGCGGTCAGTTCTCTGTTGATGGTTTTCTGCTCTGTAACGGTGGCGGTCAGTTCTCTCAGCGCTGCATGGATGTCAGTGAAGAACAGATGGTAGTTTTGTTGGCTGTCAGTTGAAGCTTCATCTCTCAAAGTGTCTGTTTGAGGTGGATTCTGTCTTCCGTCCTCAGATCTGAGCTGTTGACTGATCTCATTCTCATTGAGTCCTCCATCTACCTGATGCTGTACGACACACACAAAGGTTTCCAACAGCAGCAGTAAACATACTAAACCCTTCATTCTTCACTGATGTTTGTTTCCAGCTCTTGCTCTTCATCCTCACAGCCTCTCATGTTCCTTTTATAGTGTCCTGTTTTACTGTCTTTTGTACATGATTTACATTGCTCCAGGAAAATAAGTAGTTCAAGTTAATTGTTAATCATAATCAAAGGGATGTCCCAGGTTCAGTAGATGTTTATCTCTATTCACAACATGTGTTACACTGTGTTGATCTCAACAGAAAATAACTTTGACTCAAACCATTACATTTTTATATAAATCAGAGGTCGGCATCTTTATAAACTTATAGCATGTGAAGGGATCAAAGAAAGCTCCAGTTGTGTGAATGGATTGTCAGATCTGTGCACCAGTGCAGGTTAAAATCTCACACTTCAATAGCATTTATACTTATACTATCTAACTTAATAAAACATGCTGTATGACTATGAGGAATAATTACCTCAAAACGTCTGTATGTAAGTTTGAGTGACTTTATTTCAATTAAATACATTATCTATTGTCACATGCCAGTGATTATCCCGACCTCTGATATATTTCTGACCTCTGATATAGATGTTTACACCACTCTCTGGTATCCATGTGCATATCTTATAAAAGTTAACAGGCTTATAAGCTCTATGTTTTGACAAAAAAGTAAAGACTGGATGTTAATTTACACAGAAAAAAATAAATATTAAGTGACGTTTACATATATAATGTTGAAACCTAATACTAATGAAACAAATGATGCTGACAGAGTTTAACTTGTGTTGAATCCACAAAAGTCCTTCAAATGTTAGATATTAAATTAAATGACCAGTATAAAAACATTAAATGTAATTGTTAACCTGATTTACAGCTTTTTATGTACAAGAATGCCCTAGATTTTGGGAAATGTATGCCCTTATGATAAAGTTTCCATTAACTTGTTTTGTTAGCTGTTGTTTCTCAATGTGTACTTTGATCTTAACACCTTACCTTATTATTTATTATTCTCAGGTTAGGTAAAATAAATCGAATCTGGCCTAAATTATAAGCATTTTAAATGACTTACAATGTGGTCAGAAGACTCCTCTGTGGTATGTTCTTAATCAAATGCTTAAAACAGTATAAATCAATTTTGTAATAAATTGCATTTATATTAATTGGTTACTTTTCTTTTTATAATAAGCAAAAATGTAAAAGCAAATAAAACGCCAAGAGACAATCAACTCTTCGGTCTTTAATACTCCTGTTGTTTACTGCCGAAGTTAGGTTCTAATCTTCTTGATTCACACAAGCTGTAACTTTCCCAAGACCAAAGATCCTTCCAGATCCGCCTCGCAGGTGCAAGCTTTTCATGTCTTTGAACTCCAGTAAACTCAACCAAGATAGCTGATTTCCTTTTAACCCTTTCCCTGCCATTAATTAACTGTTCCGTAAATATGTTTTCACTGTTATACGGTTACACACAGTGTCTACTGCACAGCCACAACAGAGCAGTGCTCTGAGCGCACTCATTGGCTGCTCAGTGGGAACTGCACAAAGCCATGGCGAGGCAGCGTGTCTGTGGGAACCAATCATGGCGCATCCCACCGAGTGAGCGCAGAGCCCATCAAAAGGGGCGGGCCATCTTCCTATAAAAGTAGCTCATTTCGCCATAAGAATCAGATTTCTCTCCGCTGATTCAGGCAGCTGAGAATGATGCTCCTCCCCTGCTACTATCAGATGAGTATAAAAAGAGCGAATTACTCTAAAAGAGTATAGGTGTGTTGGACATCGGCTGCGGCTGGATGTAACCGATTGGTGAGAGTAGCCGCGTGCAGACGAGGAGGAGCTGCAAACAGTGATGTGAAGTCAGACACTTTCTGGTTACCATAGTGACCGCTCACGTAGTGTTTGCATACTTTACCCACAGCTGAAGTGAAATAAATGCAATATTTGCCAAATACACAGATGTTTCAGAAACATTTTCATTCAATACTTTATGTACTGCTTCATACAGCGTCTGTTTGAACAAGAATAAAGATCAACATAAGCCTATAGCTACTATCAATGAAGTGGAGTCTACGTTTTTTAATCAGTTTTATTTTGAAAAACATGACAATATAACATCGTGACTACATGAAAAGAGTGTTTACTGTTATAAAAAACTGATTTGTGAGCTTTAGTGGAACTAAAGGTGTGAGAATAAACCAGAAACACAATTGATCGTTGTCATGCGGTGAATCCAGCAAATCGTGGAACAGTTGAGTCTTCATCAGAGCTCGAGGATTTGGCCAATCGTGGAACAGCTGTGTCGTCATCAGAGCTCATGCAGCCGCTCTTGAGAAGCTGCGCTGGCTGAGTTCTTCGGCTACTCTCAAATCGCTCTCGCGGTACTTTGATGGCATACGTCACAGTCACGTGGCATCGGCGCTGTATCAAGTCGGACAAAATTCAAGTCAGCCACCGATCGGTCTGCGAAGAGCTGCATTAAGGCGAGACACTACAGGTGAATAAGGTAAAATTTTAAAATAATAGATATCACCATGAAACTTCCTCAGTTGATTACTTACACAAGTATATAAAAAAATGTATTACAAGTTTTAGAAATATGTATGTTTAATTATGCAAATTAGGCATTATCTCATTAAATATGCACGATTTTGCATATATTTTCGGTAGATAGATCTGAACATATGATAAAGCCAGGTGCAAAATTCTTTTTTCATTTTGTTTACACACAAGATAAAAAAAAAAAAAACTCAGAGGGATTTCAGGATATATGCTTTCATTACCTAGAAAATCAAAATATAGTGTCCATAGCCTAAAAAAAAATCGATTTTTTTTATTAAAATGTCACATAAATCAGGCCAGGAATGATTTATTAACAAATCCCTCTGAAAATATCTTCAGAATACTGCTAAGTGTATAACTGGAAAGTTTGGTGTACACAGGTGCTACACAGGCTGAGATGTTTCTACTGGAGAATGACAAAAAACTCATTTTGAGAAAACGGCAGTTAAAGATTTAAATAGCTCTAAATGAGAAATTGTCCTTAGCTTTAAATCCCCCCTTTGGACATTCACGATTGGTTACTGATAGAAAGGAAATGTCCATATTTGGGTTATATAGCGTTGTGCAGGAGACTCAGAGCTTTACAGCAATACCGGTCATGACAGACTTCAGTAAACAGACGGAGCTCGGCATGTGGCGTTGGAGTACTAACTTCCTGGTAAATTCGGGAGAAACTTACTGCCGCAAGTAAACAAAATGTAATAAAATAAACATCTTAATGTATATTTTCAGCGTTTTCTTTATAGCAGCTTAAAAGAACACATATTAAAGGAGTAAACTATCCCAAAATCTCAAAACTGACCACTGCATGAAAAATCGATGTTTTTGCCTGCCGTGTCTCGCCTTAAGTCGAACAAGCCTCATATTTTTGGCAGCGTTTTTCAAAATGCCCCTCCTCTGAGCGTGCCACCTGCCAGGCCCACCCGCAAGCCATGTTCACTGAAGTCGGATGCTCTCACTATGCAAGTCTCACTTCGCTGCGGCTCCTGCCCTCGTTCTCTTTCTCTCAAGCATGAGACTAATAAACAATAGAGCTGAGTGAATGGGACTGAGTGAGCTAACACCGATCTAATCCCCGCGTGTCTCACCCTGCCTGCAGCAAGTGGATTCCCTCAGGTGAGCATTATTCTTGCAAGCCGTGTTCAATGAAGACTGATGCTCTCATTACGAGAGCGCAAGTCTAGCAGCTGGGGATTTCCCACGAGGGGATTCAGTTTTGATTGCACTGTTAGAGCGAGCACAGTGCTGACTACTCTCAGATGTACACAGCGCTGACAATGACACTCTCCCGTGACTATAAGGTGAGACTCACAAGCATATTCTTGTGTCGCTTGCTGGGCCCACCCCCGCAAGACGCCTTAATTTCTCGCCTTGCTGTGTTCACAGACTGCTTTCTCATACCCTCTTACTCCAGCGTTCTCTTTCTCTCGAACATGAGAGCCAGGCCCACGCCCACCCAAGCCTCGTTCATTAAAGACTAGCGCTTTCACTGGGAGTGTGCGAGCTTCGCCTCGCTGCATTTGCGAACTACTAAGAAAGTGGCTCCACTCCTTGTTCTCCACTGTTCTCTTCCTCTCAGAAGCATAAGATAGAGAAACAATTAAGTCAAGTCAAGTCACCTTTATTTATATAGCGCTTTTTACAATACAGATTGTATAAAAGCAGCTTCCCAGTGATATCATATAAATAATACAACAAAGTTTGTTTCTAGAAGAAAATTGCATCATTGTCCACCTTAAGTAAGGCAGATCAATAATATTGTTGAATATTAAATGTCCCCAACTAAGTGTAGCAGATTGGGTATATCCCCCTATAACTCCCCCTGGTGGAGAACTGGAATTATCTGCCCAGTAGGTTTAGCGGTGTCAGGTAACCGGCTGGTGACTAATTACCATGATTGCGCTCTAAATAAAAATGCAGCATTCAAATGGCTGGGGATGTGTTACTCTTTGCATCCTGGTTGCCTATTTATAGTGGAGTCATGTGGTTTGGTGCATTTAGTCTGCTCATTGTTTGATCAGGTATGCGAATGAGTGGAACGTGGAATGTGATTTTATATTATTAGTGTATCATTTAAAGCCTGTGTCTTGCAGTCACTACACAATCATTGTGGACACAGTGAGTATGATCTCTTTTCTGGTGGACTGTTTCATGTTTATAAAAACCCCCCGTAAATTGTGCGTGCAGGTCGGAGGGACGTGCATAACAGGCTTGCTTCCAGCTTTGAGCGGTGTAAGCTTATCTTTAATGGCAAGACACATGGCCCCCGGATTACGCTGCTGTTTTGTTTCTATTTTGAATGTTGTTTTATTTTCATTAATGTTTTTGTTTTGTGGTATTTTCTTTTATTAGTAATTGTTATAATCTGTGTGATTTGATTTTCTTTCTTTGTTTATATAATTTGTATTTTTTGTATTATTTGAACCAATAACTGTTGATTTATAAAGTTTTCTTTTTTTTCCTGTTATTTGTAATTAATGTACAGATGGTAACCAACCAGAATGCATATTACCGTCACGCCAGCCACAGCGGTAAATCTACCACGGCAAAAATAAACCAGTCGCATTTCAAAGTCATTCGCGAAATGACCGGCAGGTCGCGCAAAGGGATATTGTGCAAAACAGCAGCAATTGCTGCATTTTTTTCAATTGTAAGTGGGGTTAATGTCAATTAGTAAGTAAGTAAGTAAAGTTTATTTATATAGCACATTTAAAACAGCTTGCGCTGACCAAAGTGCTGTACATGATTGTATTGGCCACAGGGTAATAAAAATGCATGTAATAGAAATACATTTACAAATAAATTTAGTTTAGGCTAAAACAACATTTACAGAGAAACGGCAGGTTGAAAAAGGCCAATGTAAAAAGCTGGGTTTTAAGTCTAACTTTACGTTTTAACGTTTTTTTGTGTTTGTGAGCAATCTGGCTGCTGCGTTTTGAACCATCTGAAGCCGTGCCACTAGAGTCAGAGGGAGATCAAATTATAGAGAATTACAATAGTCTAAACGGGAGGTTATAAAGGCATGGATGACTTTTTCCAAATCTTTAAATGACAGGACAGGCTTGAGTTTGGAAATTCTTTTCAACTGATAAAAACTGGATTTCACTACAGATGATACTTGTTTTTCCTAATTGAGTTCTGAGTCAAAAATAACGCCTAAGTTACGTGCGTGAGTTTTAACGTACGGTGCAAGGGGGCCAAGGTCAGCGGTGGTGGCAGTTTTGGATCTTGAGGGGCCAAAGATGATAACTTCGGTTTTGTTCTCGTTCAACTGAAGAAAATTATTACTCATCCAGATTTTGATTTCTTTTAAGCAGTCTAAAAGAGGTTGCATTGAGTTGCTTGATTTTAATGGGATGTACAGTTGGGAATCATCTGCATAAAAATGGAAAGCGATATTACATTTTCTAATAATTTTTCCTAGGGGGAGCATGTAGAGGCAGAAGAGTACTAGACCCAAAATGGATCCCTGGGGGACACCATGAAGCACAGGTGCAGGGGATGAAGAATACTGGCCTATGTTAACTGAGTAAGTTCTTTGATGGAGATAAGAGTGAAACCCGTTTAGAGCAGTGCCCTTGATGCCAACCCACTGTTCAAGACGCTCTAGTAGTGTACCATGGTCTACAGTGTCAAATGCAGCACTAAGATCCAACAAGACTAAGATGGCATTATTACCTGAGTCAAGGGTGAGCAAGAGGTCATTTGTCACCTTTAGCAGGGCTGTCTCTGTGCTATGGCGAGTTCTGAACCCGGACTGAAATGGCTCAAGGGTCTCTGTGGAATTGAGATATGAGAGCAGCTGTGTTAACACCACCTTCTCCAAGATTTTTGAAATAAATGGCAGTTTGGATATGGGCCGGAAATTATTGTGACATTTTGCATCTAGATTATGTTTCTTTAGCATGGGCTGGACAACCGCGTGCTTAAGATATGTGGGAACAGTGCCAGAGGCAAGGCTAGAATTAAGGATAACTAGAATAGAGGGACCAACAACATCAAAGGCATCCTTGATGATCTGTGGTGGAATGGGATCGTGTGGGGTTGTTGATATTTTCATGTGTTTAACAATGTCCCATAGCTCATTGTAGGACACTCCTTGAAATTGATCAAGTGTAGATGTAGTTATAGGGTGGAGTGGTATGGTGTCAGAAACAACATGAGCAAACTGTGCTCTGATGTGGTCAATTTTCAGAGTAAAAAACTTTGCGAACTCTTCACAATTATTAATGGATGGCTCAATTTCTGGATAGACTTGTGTGTTAACTATTGAGTTAATAGTATTAAATAGAATTCTAGGGTGATGAGAATGTCTAGTGATAATATCCGAAAAATGCTTAGCCCTGGCTTTTTTTGCTGCTCTTTGGTAATTGGCCAGAGAGTTTTTAAATATTTCTAAAGAGACTTGGAGGTGGTCTTTTTTCCATTTACGTTCCGCTCTTCGAGAAATCTGCCTGAGGTGGCGAGTGGAATCATCCATCCACGGTTGGGATTTAAAATTAGGGCGTTTAAGTTTCAGAGGGGCCACAATATCAAGGATGGCTGAGCAAGAAGCATTGAAAGAGGATATTAGCTCATCAGGGCTCAAGAGGTGTTCATGTGCAGTGATAGAAGCATTGCCCGCATCTCTCAAATAACATTCAGAAAACCCAATAGCAGTAGAGGAGTTAATATGACGAAAGTAGTGGCCAGAAGATCTGGCTGAATATAGAGAAGGATGCATCCTCAAAGCTTATGTTCTCAATAGAGAACCCATGCGACATAATCAGATCTAGAGTGTGCCCCTGAACATGGGTTACTTGATCTATGTGCTGGATAAGGCCAAATGACTCCATTAAATGACAGAGTTCATTAACCAAGGGTTTACCCGGGCAACAGACATGAATGTTAAAATCACCCAGAATCAACAAACGCTCATCAGATGTTGCATAATGAGATAAGAAGTCTGAGAATTCTTTTATGAAATGTTTGTCTGATTTAGGAGGCCTGTATACAAGTGCACATATCAATGGAGTAGTAGCAGATTACATTTTTACACATTGTACTTCAAAGGAGGTAAAACTATCAGCAGGGAGTGTTTGTACCTTGAGTCGATTTTTAAAAATCAAAGCCACTCCTCCTCTCTCCCCGATCTCCTTGGCGTACTTATGAATGAACAGTTTGTAGAGCAAAGTTCGCCAAAAACAGATGTTTCATCAGCACCGGAGCCAATCCATGTCTCCATTAAAAATAACATGTCCAGATCACGTTTGATAAAAAAGTAATTTAAGATGAAGGACTTGTTAGACACGGACCTGCAGTTCAGTAGCGCCGCTTCGGATGCGCAGTCTTGGTGGCGCTGCAGGGCAAAGCGTCGATGACCGAGCAGGAGGAAAACAGACAGGTAGAACAACAATCGGGCAGGTAGGAGCTGACGGGGAGCCGACAAACACACTGGTGCCATCTTTCTCCGTACCGGAACCTCAGTCAAATAACAGTAAGGATTAAATACTACAACTATGGTAAACAGAATAGAACATTTTATAAGGCCAGAAAAATAGAATAACAAGTTAAAAATAGAGACGATTATAACCTGTAGGCTATTTCATATTGTAGGCCTAGACGTTGGTGAGCGACATGCCTATTCCGCGGGGAGCAGTGCGATTAAAAAATCACACACACACAAAAACAAATTTAATACCAAAAATAACAAACAAAATTAAATTATGTGCAATGAAGCTGATTATTTGTACTATTCTATTAAAGAACAAAATGAATGAAGAGCGCTTCTCGCTCGTGTGAGCGAACACACATTGAAACGTTTGGGCATTTCTCAACGAGTAAAGTCGAGTGGTAGAACTTACGTTTCGATCATTTAGATGACACGGGTTCAAATCCCGAACCAACTTGGACTACTGAAATTTTTATATTAGCCTATTAATGCATTTTATTGCCTATTATTGATGCAGAGGGATTTGTCTAGTTCTAAAACTGTTACACCATAGTTTTTTTGCTTATATTTATAAAATAAAATGACCATGCATTTCCATTTTACACTAAGAAGCAAATATTATACAATGACTTTACTTCTGTAGCCTATAATAATTCCAATCGTAATTTCAAAAGCAGTTCTGTTAAAAAAAAAAAATATAGCCTAATGATAATTCAATAGACCACATAAACTATATAAAATAAAGATATGCAAGAGGCACGTTTAAACGACAAACAATAAGATCAGAACCTGTATTCTGTTACGTTCATGGTTCCAGTGGCAGTAATGCATGCACGGCTTTTCAAAATGTCACAGAGCGTTTTGAGATTATTTTGAATGAAATATTGAAGTTTAAATAATATATAAAGTGTTTTGGCACACCACGACGAGTGGCGCTATGCATTGTTCTAAAGCTAGGTTTTATTCTGGCATGTTGAATTAGTGTTCGACAAACGCGGCGGCGCGTTCATTTGAATGAAGAGCGCTTCTCGCTCGTGAGCGAACACACATTGGAACGTTTGGGCATTTCTCAACAAATAAAGTCATGGCCGAGAGGTAGAACGTACGTTTCGATCATATAGATGACACGGGTTCAAATCCCGAATCAACTTGGAATACTGAAATTTTTATATTAGCCTATTAATGCATTTATAGCCTATTATTGATGCAGATAGATTTGTCTAGATCTAAAACTCTGTTACACCATAGTTTTTTGCTTATATTTATAAAATAAAATTACCATGCATTTCCATTTTACACTAAGGAACAAATATTATACAATGACTCCAATCGTAATTTCAAAAGCAATTCTGTTAATTATATATATATATATATATATATATATATATATATATATATATATATATATATATATATATATATATATATATATATATATATATATATATATATATATATGGGCAATTCTTAGACTATGGGCACTTTCATGTCCTTTGATCATATTTTATTAAAAACATTTAATTTTGAAAAATTCACACTTTCATAGTTAAATTTACAATGAAAGTACTTTAGGAACTTTTTACCAGTAGTCTCCGATGATTTTTTTTTCACCTTTTTAAACATCATTATACATGCAAATATTGCTGTTTTGTGCTTGTCCCACACCCAGACTTCTGATCTTCAATAATGAAAAAGTGTAAAAAATTATTTATCTATTTTTTTTTTTATATGACTGAATAAAGTATCAGTAAAAGAATCAAAACATAATTGAAGTATTTAAGGTCAGACAACTATTAATGTGATTTTATATACAAAATGTAGTTGTCCCACAGTATTGCTGTCATTTCCACCACAACGCTGTAATGTCCCTTTAAAAAGTTTTTTTGAAAGATTGTTTGGGTAGTTTCTATGGAGATGAACAATGACATCACAGCACATGTCTGACATGGAGGAGATTTTAAATTTCTTCAGCAACTTGGAGAAGAAAACTCAAGGTAAATGTTGCTTAAAATGAAAATATTTTTATTGTATGTCATTTCCAAACATGGCGTAACATCAAATGAGTTTGTAAATAAATTGATATTT
The DNA here is from genome assembly GCA_023718395.1 of Leucaspius delineatus. Lineage (NCBI taxonomy): Eukaryota > Metazoa > Chordata > Actinopteri > Cypriniformes > Leuciscidae > Leucaspius > Leucaspius delineatus. The sequence goes on along the minus strand of CM043361.1, from coordinate 5,178,013 downwards.
TAACACAAATAGATGTATTTTGCATGCATGCAATGCTAGCTACCAATTCATAGCTAATCTGTAATACTAGCTTGGATTTTTTTACAAAATACTGTAGTATTGTCATTTCCACCACCGTCATTTCCACCACCGTCATTTCCACCACATTACCTTCTTGGGTGGAAATAACAAAGGTGAGGTGGAAATGACATTTATGCTTACAAGGTGCAATTCATAGATTGAGTGGCTACATATGAATATTTTATTTATTGAAATGTACAACGCTAATGTATTTATTCAAATATATATTTGTTGAAATGCCTTTTCATCTATTTTTAACCCTTTATCAGGCGAGGAACCATATTTGGTATCTTAATCGTGCATTCAAACTGAGTCTCCCCTGCCTGTTTGCGTTGTCATATGAGCGCATAGATTTCTCCTAGCCAATCAGCGAATATCAGGCTACGTCACTGATAGTCACATGATGGCATCTGACCAATCAGAAGTTGCGCGGAGCATTTCAAACTTCAGCGTCGTTCCGGATATTGGAAAGTGAGGTTATGCGCTACTACCTACTCCCACATCAGCGCTAATAACTTCAAAACAAAAAATGGTGAGTTGATGAAACTCACACATTCTATGGTTGAATAGTTGTGCAACATGTTGAGATAGGTGTTGTTTGCATAGATTTCTTGAAAGTATTGACATTTGTGGCATGAAAAATAGTGAGACCATATTTGATCATACGCCCTGTTCACGTAAGATTAGCGCAAGTCCATATTTAGACATATACGCCCTATGCGTATAGAAAAGCTGTACTAGGGTATTTTTTCTACAAATAATGCATTATAACCACAGTCTATGATTATAACGAAGGACAATAGTATTTACTAGTGCATTGGATGTTAGCACAGGTTTGAATAATATTATAAAGTGATCCAGTGGGAAACGTAACACATTTATAGACATTTTCAAGCCATAGATATTGAAATATGTGTGGTTTTGGTCAGTTGTATGACCTTTATAACAGTTTTTAATACTTATAATGATATTTTGCACTTCTTATTATATATTTACCCTTTATGTGTAAGTTTTATGCCCTTGAAACAGTTTTTATCATAGTTAAATGCCATGTATTGGTGTGTTTTTTTTTTACTGTGAGACTTATTACTGCTAAAATAAGTGGTACCACCAGTACTTGACCATACCAAAGATCAGTAGTACAGATCTTTTATAAATGTATACATTTATTTATAACATTTATAAATGCACAAATGTGCATTTATAAAACATGAATCATATTAGATGTTCTTAGGAGCACAAACCATAAATGAATACCCTATTCATTAATTTGGTTTCAAATTATGTTAATGTATTAAAATAAACATTTTTAATAATTTGAGTAATATTTCAAAGGATTTATATTTTTAGCACTTAAGTGTTATGACAGACCAGTCCAATGTTACTCACTTATTTTTCTTATTTTTCTTATTTATATTTCAGTAGATCTGCACTTCACTGTTACTCAACAAATAACTCAAACTGGGCTTGATATTGACTCAAAAATGTACTCTCTGTTCTTTGCAGATACCTACGCGAATCTTTTACGGCAAGAGGGGGACAGTTGTGCCAGCCCACCCCAGCATCAGTGATGATGAGGGCTCTGAGGAGGAAGATGATGATGTGGCAGACCCTGACTTCCTCCCACCCACCCATAACCTAGACACTCCAGGCCAGAGTGATATAGGCCCCTCTGCCAAGAGGAGTCACTGTGTGTGACCTGCAGTTGAGGTACTTGATGATGACGACGACGACGACGACAATGATGAAGAACCAGCACCACAAGCAAAGAGGCCAACTAAGAAGGGGAAGCCAGCAGCCAGGCTTACCACCTGGAGGAAGGATGACCTGGACAACGCCGCCCTGCCTGAGTACCAGCACTGTCCCCCAGACTTCATTGAGACTCCATTTCAGTACTTCAGCAGGTACTTCAAGCCCCCAAGTCATCAAGCACATAACGTACCAGACCAACTTGTATGCAAACCAGAAGAACATCAACACCTCCTTCACCACCACTGAAGACGAGATGATGATCTTTGTGGCTATCCTGATGTACATGGGGATTGCTGAGCTGCCTGCCGTTGAAGACTACTGGACAATGGAGACCAGGGTCCCTCAAGTCGCAAACCTCATGTCATCGAAGAGGTTCAGGCTGATGAAGAGGCTTGTCCACTTCAACGACAACACCCAGATCACTGGCACCATCGATCGATTCTTCAAGGTGCGGCCACTGTTCAGTCATCTGAATGCTGCCTTCAGGAGTGAGCCACAGACCCCCAAGCAGTCTGTGGATGAGGTCATGATTGCCTACAAAGGCAAGACAGCTGGCAACCTGAGGCAGTACATTAAGAACAAGCCAGACAAATGGGGATTCAAGTTGTTTGCTAGGGCTTCTGAGGATGGCTACATCCATCATATGGTGTTGTATCAAGGTAAGACTACGCTGGAGACCCACGGTGTTCCCCTGACACCTGAACAAACAGCCATGGGTGTCACCAGCCAGATCGTCTCCGTCCTAGCCAGCACCATGTCCTCCTCCACCACCACAGCCATCTTTGCGGACAACTTTTTTACCAGCCTGGAGATAGTGCGGTACCTCAAGGACAAAAACTGCAGGTACACAGGGAAAACAGAATAGGCAAGCCTCCACTCAAAATCATCAAGGAGATGGAGAATAAGGCTGTCCCTCGTGGTACGTATGACTACGTCACCAGTGACGATGGGATCCTGGCCCTCAGGTGGAAGGACATTAGGATTGTCACTCTTCTGTCAACAGATATGGGGGCAGAGCCCATTTCCTCAGTCTACAGGTACTGTAGTGAAACCAAGAGGAAGGAACAAGTGAGCTGCCCTGCTGTCATCAAAAGCTACAATGCCAACATGGGGGGCATTGCCAAAAGTGACATGCTGGTCCATCTCTACCGCACCCCCATGAAATCAAAGAGGTGGTATATGCGCATGTTTGCCTACTCTCTGGATATCAGCCTCACGAATGCCTGGGTTTTCTACAGGCGGGACTGCAAGGCTATTGGCTTTCTGGATGGCCTGTCTTTAAAAAATTTTAGAATCCAGGTGTTCAGGGAAGCTAGCAGCCCGAGGTCACTCACATCGCATCCCCGAAGGAGCTCAGCATCTCAAGGCAGCCTCAGCACTTCTGTTGCCATCCCCACACCTGTCTGGGGACACCGCAGCACAAATCCAGCAATCCATGTGCGGTTTGACATGTCCCTGTTCCACGCCCCTGTCTACACAAACCGCCAGACCTGCAAGTACTGCAGCCGGAAGGGGAATATCATGAGGTCAAACGTGGTCTGCAGGGTCTGCAAGGTCCATCTGTGCCTCAATGCTGGCCGCAACTGCTTCCTTAAGTACCACGAAGCAGTGGCCTAATTTGCTGGACTTGAAAAAAAAAAATGTTCCTAATAATAATTTAAAATGTTCCTAATAATAATTTAAAATGTTCCTAATAATAATTTAATTTAAAATGTTACTAAATAAATATTTTTATGTTTGTAACAAGTTTATGTGTTTTTATTATATTTTTATATATACACTTTTTAAGGGAAAAACATTACCCTAGACTGGCGAGGAACCATATATGGTAACTTCATTGCCCTTGATTTCCACCCTAAAAAAATTAAAAACTCACAAATGTTTAGAAGTCTTACAATATCCTCCAATAACACTATAGTTGAAATTAAGAATTTCCAAGTATTTCAATGAGTGCCCTATAAAGGGTTAAGATGTCGCAGAAGTCAACTAGAGAAAGGTCTCAGTCCTATAGGGACAGACTAAAAGAGGACCCTGTCAAATATGAAGAGCGACTGAAGAGAGACAGGGAGAGATACATAAAGAAAAAAGAAAGAGGGGTTGTAAAGCCAATTGCAGATTTGTCAAAGCGCGAACAACGCAAAACCAATCGAACCAATCAAAAAAATTATCGGGAAAACATGAACAAAGGTCTTAAGGTACAGGCCTACCTTTCTACCACTACACCACCAAACTCTACAGATTCTGTCCAGCCAGAACATGTTGATCCACCTCCCACACCACCCTCACCAACCTCACCAACCTCACCATCACCCTCTGCCCAATGTTTAAGTCAAAAACAAAGGGGAAGGAAAAAGGTTCTAAGAAACCGTTCAAAAGTTTATGCAGCATTGTATAAAAGCAAAGCTATGCTTGGGAAGGCTCTGCAGAAGGCTGAGATGTACCTCAAATGGTATGACCGATTAATGAAGAAAGTGAAGCAGGCTGACTCCCCAAATGCCAAGTCAAAAAAGCAGATGGTAACACCACCACACACTCTAAGAAGAACTTTGGTTTTCCATAATGCTCTTCTTGCTGAGCTGAGAGACAGATATGAAAATCTGTCCTCCGAGATAGAAAAACAACTTATTTCGAAGATAATGGCAGGAAAGATCCTCAAGAAGTATCGCCTTCTGAAAATGGCTAGAACAGAATTTGGCTTCTCAGCCAAGAGAATGAGAAATAATGAAAAGAGGTCAGCAGCACTTAAATACACAAGGAAGAAGCAAAAAAACAGCATCACCACAGACACAGAAGAGAAAATCAAGCAATTCTTGGAAAGAGATGAAAACAGCAGAGCAACAACTGGTAAAAAGGAGACTGTGACACAGAAAAAACAGAAGAGATTCCTTAATGAACCCATGGAAATACTTCATGAGAAATTTAAGAAGGAGTATCCTGACATACAGATTTCTTACAGTGTGTTCTGCAAGAAACGTCCTTTTTGGATTATAAAGCCCACAATTAATGGCAGACAAACTGCTGCAGCACAAAGTGATCAACAGCAGTAAAATTGAAGATTTGGTTGTCTCTCTGTGCTGTTCACCATACACCAAGGAGTGTGTGTACAGAGAATGTCCCAACTGTGTGGACAAAGAATTGCAGATCTCGGCCTTTGACCCTGGGGCACAGACATTTTGGCACACATGGAAGGCAAAAGCTGAGGAGAGAGAGAAGAAAAAGAAAGATGGAACTAAAGAGAAAATCACAGTTCATCTCACTGTTAAGGAGAAAATAGAGGGCACACTGCATACTTTACTAGAAGACTTTTCAACAGATCTAAAACAAAAACTTGGAAAGCATGTGTATAATATCAGGCATCAGTATGCAGCTCTCCGTGGCCTAAAGCAAAACTTGAGAGAGGACGAGGTCATTCTGCATATTGATTTTGCAGAGAACTTCCAGTGCAAGTACAACAATGAAGTCCAGGCAGTACATTTTGGAGATTCGCATCACCAGGTCTCACTCCATACTGGTGTGGCCTACACATGGAAGGATGTAAAGTCATTATGCTCAATCAGCTCTTCTTTTTGCCACGATCCCTCAGCAATATGGGCACATCTAACCCAAGTGCTAACTTACTTGAGAGAACAACATCCCACTGCCACCACACTTCATGTGGTCAGTGACGGACCAACGACACAAACTTTTTCCTCCTCACCAATGTTCCTTACCAAATGGGTTGAAAAAGGGTGACCTGGAATTTCTTAGAGGCTGGCCACGGCAAAGGCCCAGCTGATGGGATTGGAGCGGCGGTGAAGAGAAGAGCGGATGATCTTATTGCAAGAGGGAAGGACATTCCAGATGCACGAGTACTGCTTGAGGAGCTTAAGCAGCAAAAGTCTGCCACAGAGCTGTTCTATATTGAGACAGATGCCGTTGAGGAAATGGATGTTCACGTTCCATCTGAATTACAGACAATTCGTGGCACGATGAAAATACATCAGGTATGGTCTCGCTGTTGTTTCTTTATACATTTTATGGTCTTGCTGCTGTTTCTTAACACAAGTTATGACTAATTGAATGCTCTGACAGACTTTTTTTAATCTCCTTGCAGATCACCTCTCATTCTCCAAGTCAGATGTCATGGAGGATTCTAAGTTGTTTTTGCTCTGCACTAGAGGTCTGCGCGGGACTGTTTTTTAAGTCCCGCTCCCGCCCGCTCCCGCTGGGGTTATATCCCGCACCCACCCCTTCCCGCTATATATACACTATTTGTTCACCCGCTGTCTGCTTAGAATAATTTTCTTCCCGACCCGACCATCCCGCTTTAATATAGATCTCCCAGAATTTCACATGTACATTTTCACAGAGAAAATAAAAATGTAGTCTGCACAAACAATTTTTTTATCATTATTTTATTCGCCTTGTCAATATACAAAATGTAACATTTTGCTGCAGACAGTAGGGGAAAAAATATTGCCGCGAAAAAAAAAATGAAGTGTAGGCTATTATTTTTATTCGTATTATCAAAATTCGTAACATTTTGCTATTAAACAAATACAATCAATGCATGACAGAAAGAACCGTTACTGGTCCGTGCGTGCAGCGCGTGCATAACGGTCCTGAGTAGCCTACAGGGCAGACTGTAGCCTATACCGGGTGGTCGATAAGATTAAGATTAGGTAAAGCGAAGATATGCTGTTCTGAAAAAACGTCGGCGTCGGGAACGTGATATTGAATGACCGACCGCTCCCGTTCAAATTACACCAGAGTTACCGTCCGCTACCGTTTTTTAGCCGGAAATGTAATCCCGCGGCGCAAAATATCTGGTCGGGTCCCGCGGGACAGCCGTGGGAATGCAGACCTCTACTCTGCACCCAACGATTGCAACTGTTTCACACCAGAAACGGTCAGGTTTCAGCCATGGGATGAAGCTAGTACCCCCACAACCAGTACACTTCCTGTCACATCCCAAGATCAAATTCTGCAACCAATTTTGGACTTGCATGAGGGTCTTATCTGTCAGTGGTGTGCAGTGGTGTATGATGGAGATGTGTACCCAGGTATTATTCAGGATGTTGAGTTATACAGTGGTGCTCAAGTGAAAACAATGACCGGTATTGGGATCAATCGCTTTTATTGGCCACTGAGAGATGATGTCATCTGGTACCAACCCATGGATATAATAGGCCTCATCCCTGAGCCTGCACCAGAGACAAAACGACACAAGGAGATTAAGACGGAAGTTTGGAAAGAAATCTGCAAGATTTGGCCTTGAATCACATTCTCTCTCTCTCTCTCTCTCTCTCTCTCTCTCTCTCTCATACACGCACAGCCCTCGTGATCTAGGTGCTTTACAGTTTATGTTATATGATAATTGATATGGTATAGTTTAAGGTGTCTTTTAAATGTTCAGCACAGTGTTCATCTAAGAGAGCGATTAGAATTTTACAATACCAAACTAACTCACATACAGCGTGTGCATGCTCAGGATACTTTATAGTTCATGCTACAATGCACTGACATGACTAAAGTTTAGGTGTTTTTTTTTAAGTATTCCAAAATTCAAAACAGTGTTCATCTAACCAATTATTAAACCAAATTATTAAATGTAACAAATTAATTAGAATGTTACAATTTTACAATTACAATTTATGCGTAACTTACATTTTTCATGTGACTATTTGTGGTTAAAGTTGTTTACAGTAAGACTGTAACTGTTCATCTGGTTATGGAACCAAACAGACTAATGACTAATGATTTGTTAAATGGGTTTCAAATAAATGTTTTCTGTTTTTCTACATGGACGTCCATTCATTGTCATTTCCACAACACCCAGTCATTTCCACCACCTCATAACTTTTTAAAAAATATGTACAAAATTCTAATCACTCATTAAAAATGTCTGCATAGTTTATGGGATAATATTCCACTTAAAGTAATAACACAAGTAGTTATTTTTCTGAAATGTATCTAACCAATGCAATATTATATTTCAGGTTGTGGTGGATGTAAGCTTTGTGTTTGGGCCTCATGACAATTAATTTACTTAATCCACAAATCTATGGTAATTGCAATATAGGTATAAATTGGTAAAACTATGTGTGAAAGTGGTCTTACACTGTTAAGAAATTATGTATATCATAATAATTTTAAATAATAATTAAATATTTACATGTGATGGAAATGACATTTGTTCAGTGCGGATTGGAAAAAATGTCAAAAAACACCAATTTGTCTTATAATGTAAGTGCGTTCTCTTATGGATCATTAAACTAGACTAGTTATATTTAACTGTTAGACTGTGACAATTTTGATTTGAACACTTTTTTTCCCCTCAAGTTCACAAGGCCAAAAGTGCCTGTAGTTGAAGAACCACCCATATATAAATGCTAATTCAATAGACAACATAAAATATATAAAATAAAGATATGCAAGAGGCATGTTTAAATGACAAACAATAAAATCAGAACCAGTATTCTGTAAGCAGTAGCCCGCCGGCCCAAAGTTGCAAGGGTGGTTTTTCGGCTCACAGGCGCTTGGAGGGTGCGAGACGACCACCATTCAACCCAAAATAAGTCATATAACTATTCCAATGACTCCGAAGCTGTTCGGTTAAGGTAAAAAAGTTACTTAGTTCACCTTTAAGTTGAAGTTGTTCTAACTCATTATGTTGTTAGACTCTGTAGCCTAAGTTCACAAAACTTTACTCTTTCACCTAACTAAAAGTCAATATTTTTGTTCAGTGTAGTGTAGTCTGATTACAATTAAATGTGTTTAATTGACTTATAACAACATAATGATATTGAAAGTATTCTGTTCACAGTTGTAAAGTACAACACATTACTATTATGCTAAGACTCCTCTCATAAATTACATTTTATTGTCAATTATTATGTAGAAAACTGACAAAAATGTCAAATATCAATAAGCAAATGTATTGGAAAAATACATTTCAAGTGCATTAATGCACACAGTATATATTATAGACTAAACACATTTAAAATACATTAACAAATTATTTTTGGACAACACACCTGAGTTGAAATTAAAATTATTTTCCATGTTTTCCATTAAAATTCTTATTTTATTTAGTATATTAGTCAATACATCAAAATAAATTTCCTTTAATAACTTATAACTTTAAAACACTATAAAATCATAATTATTTAAAATGTTTAAGTAAAACTTAAGTAGACATTATTAAAAAGTGCATTTTTTTAAAACATGCACTTAAGTGTGTTTAGAAATATTATCATAAAAATGTACTTTCTTTAAATAAAATTAATTAGACATTATTATAATGTGCATTTTTAAAAAGTACACTTAGGTGTGTTTAGAAATATTGTGCGGAAAGTGTACTTTAAGTAAAACTTAATTAGACATTATTATAATGTGCATTTTTAAAAAGTACACTTAAGTGTGTTTAGAAATATTGTGAAGAAAGTGTACTTTCTTCAAGTAAAACTTAATTAGACATTATTACAAAGTGCATTTGTAAAAAGTGCACTTAAATGTGTTAAGAAATATTGTCATTAAGCGTATTCCATTTAAGTACACTTAAGTGGTCTTTAATTTTAATTATATTATATTATCGGCAAGTGCACTTTTTAAAAAGTATACTTTTATTATTTGAAGCACACAGAAATTACAATACAATTAAGTACACTTCTTTTTCACAAGGGAATTTAAACACTGTGATACAGAAACTAATATATACTGTTGTCTTTGTTGAACTTGCAGATCTCACAGTGTGTGACAGAAATAAAAAACTATATGTGCCACCAGAAAAACAGAGTCTTCTGTGTGTGCAACATCTTTGAATGTATAACTAATAAGACACATTTACAGCTAATGCACTTTTTAAATATTTTTTTATCCCTTAAGATTCAAGTCAAATAATAAATATAAAATGAGACATTTAACCAAATGCAACTCAAACATGTTTTACCATTTATTTTCTTAACATTACAGACATACTATACAAATAAATATATAAACAGACACATTTTGAATTCAGATAAATGTTACTTCACTAAAAAGTATGAAAAATATATCAACATCCTTATAAAATCAATCAAGTAGGCAATATCATTTTAGTCATCTTTTGTTTATAGTGGCATTATAAAAAATATACTCAGCTTTTTCAAAAGGATTTAAACAAAAAAATATCTACAAAGTCTGACTGTGTAAAAAAAAAAACTTAAGAGCATTACACTGTTCACACATCCCCACACAATAAACAAATTGCCAACAGCTGTCAGTAATGCAGGTTTTTGTTAACTTTACACTTCATGTGTGGAAAAGTGTGTTTCTGTTGGTGAATACACTGGGATTGTAATATTGTTTATTTCATGTACCCTGACTTGATGAGGTGAATTAACTATAGTTATATAGTCATATTCTCTGTACATTACTTTCTCACAGACATTCTGCAATCCCTCTGTTTTTGGAATGTGGGTTTGGTAGTTTTCCCTCCTGAGAGTGTTGTGTTGAAGTGAACCCATCTTAGCAAAGGAATGTGCTAAATTGCTGTTCGTCATGGCAGCAGTTGGACACCAGCAGTCATCTGAATGGCCCAAAATCTTGCATTTGCTTGTGCATGCCCACAGACCTTGATAAACAAAAAGAAGATCATTATCAGTAGGTATAAGCTTTTTAGTCTATGAAAACAGACAATGTAGAGGTATTATACATGCTTAATAGACCAATAGACCATATATGTCAGCTGCTATTAGTAGTAGCCTACATCTCTTGTCTCTCAATAAAACCACATTTCTGATATAGGTTATTTGCTATGTCTTTAAGACTTGATATTATATGCAAAGATGCTTTTTTTTGCTACAAAATTATTACATAGTGGCAACATCTACCAGCAAAAATGCTTATCCTAAAAGGAACACTTAAATAAGTGAGGAAATCATTCAGTAAAACATGCTGTGCTGAATCTCTCTGTATGTAAATTACGGAAGCAAATTTTACATTTGAGTTTCAGGCAGGATGCAGTTATCAAATAAATACTGTCATGTGTTCATTTAAGCTTGTAAATTGTCACACAAATTCCATTTTGGGAGACATTTATCTATAATAAAAGCAATTAAATATGCTATTATACTATAGTATAGTAGTTTTCTAATTGTTTATTTGGTTTACACTATTTTTAATCTTAATTTCAATTTGTTGACATTTTAATCTCAGCTGTGCTCTTTTACATAGACTCCAGAATATTTTCCATTATATTAAAAGGTCATTAAAAATATCTGAGCCCCTAAAGAAGGCTTGATCTCTTAATTTTGGCTACATCTGACATTACTTAAGCGGCAGAATTAAATAGTCTATAAAAACCATGCACTTTCAGGGACGTGCATTTAATGCATGGAAGAAAAACAAAGTGTTTAAAATGCAGATACACAGTTCAGTTGAATGAAAACATTTGCCCTTTTTAATGCTGTTAAACTAAATGTACGAAGTAAGCTGTTTGCTGAAAATATAGCTTACACAACTTAACGCTGAAATGGGAGCAAGCAGGTTATCTATTAATCAGTTGCACGTTAAAGTTGCATTATTAAAATATTAGGGATGTGTGCACATCCCCAGTCAACCCTCTCTGACCTCCCTGAAGCCCATTGTGTATAATTCACACCCTGCTTTACACTACATGCGTATATTTAGATGCCACTGATGCTTAGGGCTACCATTTTGAACGTTGTCTTGATGATCGTCTTTTCTCGGTCCATCGCCGCTTGTATCTGAATCACTGTCATTGTAGTCGCTGTCTCCATTCCCGCTGTCCTTTCCACTGAATTGAGGGTCTCGTGCTGATATAGTTGAGGTGCCTTTCAAAATTTGAGTAAGTCTCAGAGCATCTTTACCATAATCAGGTAGAGTGGAATAATCCTATAAAAAATATATCATCATCAACAACAAAAAAACTTTAGAATATGAACCAGATAATATTAGAGATGGAATCTCAAAGTGCAAGACATTAGGCTATAACTTACTTCTGAGTTGACTCCGCGGCTTTTGTCCTTTAGATCAAAGACACACGTACCATCTTCAGAGCTGCAGGAAATATCGCTGTCTGTCTTGATGAAGCCAGAAAAAGTTGGCTTTTTTGAGTAAGGTTGAATATCAAACACAATGCCACTGTGAATGGGAATTAGTGGGTCGTTGTGGTCCGCTTTAACTCTGTCCTCGTTTCCAGAATGGCTGTCTCCTCGATCATTCACCTTCAGTTTATTACAAGAAGTTGCAATGAGAATAATGGCGAAAAGTAGTAGCGTGCAGCTCCCCGCCAGTACCACAATTATAACGAGCGAATGATCCCCTTCCTGAATCTCTTCATCAGTTCTGTGCCTGAATATATTGCGGTCACTGGGAAGAGATCCTGCAATGATCTTGAAATCGATTGTGATTACTGTAGTTAGTGAAGGTCTCCCGTTGTCACTGACACTTACTGTTATTCTCAAGTTCTCGTTAACATCGTAGTTGAGTTCACGATTCAGAAAGATTTCTCCGGTGGCTCCATTAATGGAGAACATAGAGGTGACGTCCTCTGAGATTCTGAATGACAATTCTGCGTTGACACCTTCGTCAGCATCCCTAGCATGTATCCGGGTTATAACGTAACCTGAAGGCGCGTTTTTGGGTAGTAGAACCTCGGAAGAACCATTACTTAGCGCAGGCTGTGTGATAGAGGGTGCATTATCATTCTGGTCAACTATTTTTAGATTGATGATTGCGCTGCCTTGGAGTGGTGGCGAGCCTCCGTCACTTGCTTGAATATGTAGCTGTAGCTGTTTGAGGACTTCATAGTTGAAACTTTTAATCCCATAGAGCGAGCCTGTTGCGGGATCTAGAGAGACAAAAGTTGACACCGGAGAGCCTATGATGTAGGTGTCCAGGAGCTTATAGCTGATTTTGCCGTTTTCTCCTAAGTCGGGGTCTCTGGCCACTACAGTTGTGATATATGCACCTGGTGCATTGTTCTCCACCAAGGACACTTCATAGACAGGTTTACTGAAGACAGGAGCGTTGTCATTCTCATCACTCAACCTTATAGTATATTGCTTAATTGTTCTTAAGGGAGGTGATCCCAGGTCTTCGGCAACAACCGTTAAGTTATACTCCGCGATTGTTTCTCTATCAAGTGGAGATGTCGTTACAATCATAAAACTGTCTTCATATGCTTGCTGGAGTTTGAAGTTATTGTGCCCATAGAGGGCACAGTTAATCTGTCCGTTTGCGCCCGAGTCCCTGTCCGCTGTGCTGATCAGAGCCACAAAGCTTTCTTTAGCAACATCCTCTGTGATGTACGCTATTTCCGCTGTGACTGAGGCAATAGTGATGTAATGTAGTGGTGTGATTGTGATTTCTGGTGCGTTGTCATTCACATCCTGCACATGAACAACAACTTTACAGATGGATGGGCTCGGATTAGGACCCAAGTCAGATGCCTGTATATCGAACTCATATGTTTTCTTGCTCTCAAAATCAATCAGGCTCTTGAGCGTCAACTGCCCGGATTTTTGGTCAACGCTGAACTGTTGTCGGATCTCCAAGGGCACCTGACTTCCGAACCCATACACTACTTCCCCGTTCAATCCATCGTCTGGATCAACTGCATTTAAGTCCAATAGCAGAAATCCCACCGGCGAGTCCTCCAGTATATCAACTGAAAAATTGTTCCGGTCGAACACAGGGCTATTGTCATTAAAGTCTTTTACTTTGACATTGATCTTTGTGGTGCTGGACCTTGATGGATTTCCTCCGTCTATTGCGACGAGCTCCAAAACATAGGATGCATGTGTCTCCCTGTCTAGTTCTTTCATTAGCACCAACTCTGCATATTTAACCCCATCAGCTCTGCTCAACACGTCAATAGTAAAGTGACTGTTGACAGATATTTGGTAGCTTTGAATGTAGTTCGAACCCACGTCCTCGTCCATAGCAACATCTAGAGATATCCTAGTGCCGACTGCTGTGTTTTCTGAAATTTCCAAAGTTGATTCCTTTCTAGAGAACTCAGGAGCGTGATCGTTGATGTCCTTTACTTCCACTTCAATATGAATTAATTGAAATTGCTCATTCGAGAGACTCACAACGTCGAATACAATAAGACACTGGACCACATTATTACATATTTTTTCTCTGTCTATTCGTTCTCCAACTGTTAGCTGTCCGTCTTTTTCTCGGAGCCTAATAAAAGATGCGTTGAACTGCTTCATCATTTTGAAATTGGTCTTAGCATCATCTGAGGGATTTAAGCTCATGTCCTTGGCCAAGTTTCCGATGACAGTGAATAAAGCGTCCTCTTCATACGTCTGATATGTCATGATCATTCCCACTGCTAAAGTAGACAGAAAAGGCAGTACAAAGGCAACCTCTGTCCACCAAAGGCATAAAACTCGACTGCTAGGAATACCTCCCATCATGGTTTGTCAAGAAGTTACCGCTGTATGTAACTTCAATTGAGGAAAATATTTTAAAGCCAACAGTTGTCAAATAAACATGTATTTTGTTTCTCTGAAGCCAGGAGGAGAAAGCTGTCTCTCGGTGCGCACACTGTCAGCTCTACGGGCAGCTTGAGAAAACTGCAATGGATGGGGTGGTTTATAGACATCTTAATGCAAATGAGATTAAGTGTGACTAATCCCTGCTTTGAAAAAAAGGTCCTTTAAAAGCTCATTATACATGCCACACAAAGCAGGCATTTTAGTGCCACCTATTCCAAAGAGGGCCCCTTAGGTGTAGAAAACTTTCATTTTTACATATTTTATATTGTTATTTATATCTTATATTATTTAATTCAAATATCATATTACATAATCATTGAAAAGCAATTAAATACAAAATAGATACAATTAATTAAAAGTTAAAAAAGCTAACCAATTTATCATCATGTACAACAGAACCTTATTAATACACCATATCTCACAAAAAGCAGGAACATTATTTGTAAGACTGTAATATGCAAATACTGTTCTCAATATTGCTTGATTTAGCATCTGTTGCTGCAACCTACACGCTTATTCTTTCTTGTTTTCCATATGGCAAGTTTTGCTGTCCCTATCAGATTCAATAAACAATCTCCTTCTTAATACAAATCTATACTTCAGTCCTATGAATATTTTTGTTGTGTGATAAAGTGCCCTTTTTGAAGCACATTCCAGATAATCTAATTGAGGAGTCCAGAAATTCTGGATTGAGTCAGCAACTTCACCCTCATTCTCATCACACATTAGCGGTGCAATACCAATCCTTGTCTCTTCAAACTCTTGTCTGCCACTCTGGTTCATATTTTTGTATTACCAGAAAAATGTCCTCTATCAGTTTTGATGCAAGTCTCTGTGATCATAAGCCCATCACTTTCTGAATAGTTTTCACAGATTTCCATCCATCTTTATCCTGGGTGACCCAACTTCACATAGAATCCCCAGGATACAATATCTGAATCCACCTTTAAAACATCCTTCATATGAAACACTGTCTGATAAAAAAGGGTGTCATTTCAGACAAATTCATATCTTCCAGTCTTGTAAGAAACAGGTGTTTTTCAAGTCCAAACCCACCTGCCCTCTGCAAGATGGCACATATAAGTCCATGACTAGTCTTTATAATAAGATAAGATTTTTTTTTTTTTTTTTGCTGCTTGTAATCTGAAAGCACAGATACAACTCTTGACATCCACCAAGCCATGTCCTCCCTCATAAACTGACGAAAAAAAAAAAACAAGACCCAAACCCAGTGCTCCCTACTCAAGAAGAAATGGACTGTTTTCCTTTGTATTTCACACAGTGTCCTCAGGTAGAACCATGACTATACACCTTTGCCACATAGGGTGACCAGATGAGATTGGCTGAAATTCGGGACGGGGGGGGGGTCGTTGTTTGGGGAGGTTTTGGGGTAGTCCTACTATGATATTAGACTACATAGCCTATAATAAAATGAATTTTCAAACCTCTAAATCAATAACAGTCTGTCATTAATATTTAGTCTGCCACAAAAAACAATATTAAAATCATGAACTCAAATGTCATTGTGACCAAAAAAAAAAAAGACTGTTGTAACAGTGCGTAAATCAGACATTTCAGGCTATAAGTCTAACGCTAATAAGCCTTATGCCAAAATTATTATTATGACGAAATTGTCGGTCATTAAATAAGAAAACTAAATAATTGTGTAGATGATTTGCTTTGTGTAACATTCACTGTCCTCGCGGCTGCGACAACTCGCGCTCGCTTATCAATGCATTTTAATTCGCGCCTACGGTATCTTTGTTGAACTTCAAAAAAGGAAAGTTTTTAATGTTTTATCAGACAATAACTACTCAAGAATTTGCTTTAGTATAATTTTCGGGACAATTATGGCCGGATTCGGGATTCGGGACAACAGCTTAGATTTCGGGACTGTCCCGAATTTTTCGGGACGTCTGGTCACCCTATTGCCACAGTATAGAAGCTGTCAGGTTATTTGCAACCACTCTCCCAAAGACAGCTGTGGCACTAGCAATTCCCACTTAGACAGTCGCATTCCCTCCCAATTTTTCATCTGATATTGTGTATTACCTAAAAAAAAAAAAAAGTTTTAGATTTGAATTTAAGACATTATCTCTGAACTAAATGATTGCTTATGTATTGCTAAGCCATTATAAGGCATTGTAAAGAAAAAAATAAAAGCTTTTTTTTTTTTTATATTGGCCTAGCATTAATGGCAATTAATCAATTGTTAAATTTACGAGACATGTCAACAGCACAACATTTCTGTTGTGGCCTTCTCCCTTCTGGAATCTAGCCTGCTGTGCCAGGTGTAAAACTGTCCTTTTCAAATAGGATTTATTTAAAGCTTCGGGATATTTAAAGGGCTTTCTATAGGATTAGCCAATATCAAATGCTTGTGAACCCCTCTTTAGCACATGTGATAGCTTAGCGGGGTATCCTAATGCAACGTCAATGGCATGATTTTGCAATGGCAGCCGGAGGGAGATGAAGTCCCAGGAGTTCTCCTGTCTGAGTTTAGATTGAACACAATAAGACAGCGCCATATGCGTGTCGCCTCACGGGACACAACGGTCGTAACTCTTTTGACTAAATTAAGCTGGCCATTGAATTGCCCCTGCCGACTTGAAGGCCCTATTAAAATGCGTTTAGGGCGCCTCTGGGATTGCCACGGCTAGTTAAGAGATTTTCTGGAGGTTTCCCCTTCACTGGACAACACTTATAACAGAGCCACAAAGAAACAGTTGGAATCCATCTGTCACCATTGTGCTCGAGACGCAATTTACGATTGTGGCAATATTTTTCTCTTGCACTTATTTGGTTTATAAGATAAGTTTAAATCTAAGTGTAGGTTAATTTTATATTAATTAATTTTATTTTATATTTGATCATATTTAGAATAATAAAGTTTACAAGGTAAATTGGCACAGCGTACCCAACCATTCAACTTTTTCAACCCATCCATTCAATTGAATTGAATAATCCTTACATATTTATATTATGAAGTAAATAAATTAATAAATATATACATTTTGTATAAATATTAATGGAACAAGGGAAAGGACCATTCATTTACTTAAACACACACACACACACACACACACACACACACACACACACACACACACACACACACACAAAAATGGTCCATTTCCTTGTTCCTAGATCTTTACAAAATATTTTACTCATTTAAAATTCATAATATGAACAATAATAAGGATTGTTCTATTCAATTTGTTGGAATTTTACTATGCAATTGAAATTCCTAAATTTAAAAAAAAAAAAAGGCCTAACATTTTTTGTGTGTGTACATAGGTTGTTTCATCAAAACCAAATAAATTACAAATAATAATAATAATGATACAATGATTGAAAGTGACATGTGAAGGCCAACTATGGTAACTCGGAATTTGTCCTCTGCATTTAACCCATCCAAGTTAGTGCACAGTCACACACATTAGAAGCAGTGAGTATGAACACACACACTGAAAACCATCACATGATTGGGGATAAAGTGCCTTGCTCATCGGCACCTCATTAGATCCTGCCGATATTGAGAATCGAACCTTCAAACTTCGAGTTACCAGTCTGACTCTTTAATCACGACTGCCCACATATATATTTAAAAAACATCTCCATGTATAAAATACAGTTATGTAGCCTACTCTTATACTAACAATTAGATCTATAAAATAATTACCATCAAGGTTTTATAAAAAGTCATAAACACTATCCAGATGGACCAAAATATATGAAGTTTGTTTTTCATTAAATAATGAATCTTATAAGGCAAGACATGTGGTCATCCCATGCATGTAATGAGACACCCCAGAACTTTCTAATTTTTACAAGAACAGGCAATTACATGATTAGCCTCCAACTGTCACGGATTGTAGGGATCACAAACACGACGATTAAGGGTAAAGGGTATTTTAATATAGCTCACAGATGATGAAACTCACAGATAAACACCACAACACATTAAGAAGACAGGACAAAGAACATAGAAAACACAGGAACTTATATACAGATGATGACAAGGTGAACACAGCTGAACAGAATGACAAATCATATTAGTAACCATGGAGACAAACAAGCAGAGGGAGCGGAACAAAGGAAGTCAGGAACCAATGAATACTAACTAAAAGTCAATGGAAGGGAAACTAAGAACAAACATGACTAAAGCTGTGTCCGAAACCGCTCCCTATCCACTATATAGTGCACTATATATCGAGTGTCGGCATTTTGTAGTGGTGTCTGAATTCTGAGTGAACGACATTGATGTACACTTGCTGAAGCACTATTTCCCACAATCCAATTCAGAGAGGACTGAGCGTGTGTGAAAGTGCAGTCAAGTCAAGTCATCTTCATTTATATAGCGCTTTTAACAATGTAGATTGTTCCAAAGCAGCTTTACATTGATCATTGGAAATTAAAGCAACAAAGATTATTCTGGCTTTACAGCAGCTCTAGAATACAGTTATTGTCCAGCTAAAGTTAGTTTGATTGATTCACTTCCGTCGCAACGATCATTAGTTATTAACCTAGGGGCCACTAACGTGACACCATTTTAACAGAAAACTCTTAAGTACTTTCTGCGCAAAATTCAAAAACACGAACCAGTGAGAACGGCGATGGCGTGCACATGCGTATTACGAGTTCAATCTATAGGTATGCGCGTTTGAATATATGTGCGCAGGCGTGTAGTCCTTCCCTATAAACCAACCCTCAACATACTACTAGTCTGGCCTTAATTTATAATACAGAATTTTTATCGCTTCCACGTAAATTAATTTTAGTTCCCATGTAGAGATGCAGATTGATATATGACCCATTAAAAATGCCTTCCAATAATCCTGAAAAAAAGGTTAAAGGGTTAGTACATCCAAAAATAAACATTCTGTCATCATTAAATTGCCCTCATGATGTTACAGGCCTGTATGAGTTTCCTTCTTCTGTTTAACATGGAAGATATTTTGAAGAATGTTGGTAACCAAACCATTTGTGCACATTGTTCCCATTGTATAAATGGAGAAAGCGAACAACCCTGACGAGTTCCCCTGTAAAGATTGAATGGGGCAGATTTCTCTCCATTTGTTAGGATCTCATCTGAAGTGTTAGCATACAGGATCTAGACCCATTTCATAAACTTTTCCCCAAATGCCATCCTTTCTATAACAGGTATTATATCTGTCTTGAACAGGTATTGCCACTTCATCCTGTGGAACACTTTTTCAGCATCAAATGAAAGAAGTGCATTGTAATAAATATTAGATTTATCATGCAGTATATTAAGCACACTTTAAAAAAAATGCTGGGTTGTTACAACCCATGTTTGGGTCAAATATGGTCAAAAACCCAACCATTGGGTTTAAAAGTGTAATTAAATGTTTTAAATCAAGGTTGGGTTAGTACATATTTGACCATGGGTTGAAACAACCCAGCATTTTTTGATTAGCCTACTCTCAAAGGTCATGAAAACCCTGCTTCCCCCAAACAAAGCCGTTTTGATCCATAGGAACAAGCTGGGTCAAATGTAGGCTATTTCTAATCTTTTTGCTTACACCTCGCAAAGGATCTTTAAATCGTTGTTAAGGAGAAAAAATATATATATCTATATGAACCACAATCAGTTGACAGCAGTGTAATCACTTCAGTGTTCAAAGAGAAAGGATGTCATTATTAACATTTATATATTTTTAAAGTGTTGTTAATGTTAAATCGTAAATCAACTATTCTATTTAAAATTGTGTTTCGTCAGTTTAATAGTCGAATAACCGATGACAAACAAAGCAGACTGCTAAACCTCTGAAGTATTAAGAAATATCAGTCATTCTCTCTCATGATTCACACGCCATTCACGTGCTTGCGAGTTTCTAAAAGAATCACATATTCACGCAGTCTATTTGCATTTGTAAAGAGTTGAGAATGGCATAGTGACAGCATTGTGAAGGCATTTGTTCAAGCGCTCATGACCATTGTTGTCTGAAGCCTTTTATTTAGGGCGCAAGTCTTTTGGTATGATAATTAGGAGATTTGGACTCTGTGTCAAGCATGAAAGCATTAGAAAAGAATTATGAGGATGTTGACTAATCACATGATTTCTTTTTTTTTTTTTAGGGCATTGTATTTGGTTACACACACACACACACACACACACACACACACACACACACACACACACACAGTGCCAGCCCATGGGATTGTGGGGACCTAGGTGAGATCATGAAAATTGGCCCCATGCACTGGTGTAAAAAACTTTCATAGCAACTTGACAAGAAAGCACATACAATGACAATTTCAATATTATGTGTATTAAGTGTAAAACATTCAACATACATATGTGAAATATTTAAACACACTCTAAAAACACTTGTTTAAGAACAACCCAATTTGGGTTGTTTTTAGCCCAAGGGCTGTGTGAATATAGGACAAAACACATGTTGTGCTAATTTTACCTAGTAAATTGGGTTGTTTTTTAACCCCTGATATTTTTTGTTATTTAATTCATTTTTTGTTAATACTCGCTTATTATTAGCTACCCCTATAAAATAAAATACAAATAATATATGAAAAAAAATATATACATGGCTACAGACTGCTTAGATTTTCACTTTACTTTTAGAGGAAAATCGGGTCCATCAGAGACGTCCAATACATTTCTTAGGCACGCCAAAAGAACTGTTACAAACTGCTTCGAGACACGAAGGTTGAGATCCAATGATACAAAATGTTTTGAAGATAAAACATTTGAAGGTAAAGTAGTCGATTGTGTGAACTCGGCAATCGACTACTTTGGACTTCAACCGAAAAACAGGATGTAAACAAAGGTATTTGCGCTGGCTTAAATAACATCATTTTTATACATTTCTTTCACATCTACTGCAGTCAGATCCACTCGTGTTCACTCAGAAGGAATCACTCACATTTTCTGTGCACTTGTAATGACACATCAATGATGTTAAGAGGCTAAAAGCAGGTTTAGTACTTGCCCTATTGAAGTCAACAGGGTGCAAATTTTAAAAATAGAATAACTCGGTGTAGGCAACACCGATTTTTGACGTTGTTCTCTGTATTGACAGCACTCCAAATGTACAAAAAAATGAGCTCAATGTTAAAATTGACCGGAGTTCTCCTTTAAAATGCATTGATAAGCGAGCGCGAGTTGTCGCAGCCGCGAGTACAGTGAATGTGCAGGCAGCCAGTGGTAAAGGAGTGATTGATTGGTCGCGGCACTGTGTGCAAAAAAAAAACTTCGGCCTAATGTCTGATGTTGGGTTACACAAAGCAAATCATCTACACAATTATTTAGTTTTCTTATTTAATGACCGACAATTTCGTCATAATAATACTTTTTGCATAAGGCTTATTAGCGTTAGACTATAGCCTGAAATGTCTGATTTACGCACTGTTACAACAGTCACAATTTTATTTATTTTTTTTTGGTCACAATGACATTTGAGTTCATGATTTTAATGTTTTTTTTTTGTTTGTTTTTTTGTGGCAGACTAAATATTAATGACAGACTGTTGATCTTTGAATAAAAATATGCTTGGTTCAGGTTTGAAAATTCATTTTATTATAGGCTATGTAGTCTAATATCATAGAAGGACTACCCCAAAACCTCCCCAAACAAATCCCGAATTTCAGCCAATCTCATCTGGTCACCCTACTTGTTTGGAACTATTGGAGAAATAGAGCAAAAACAGAATATTTAAAAGTCACATCACAATATTCACTCTTTGTTTACTGAACTGTTTTATAAAAGCATTATCACATTTGCAAGCGCGCCAATATTCTGGAAATATTTTTTAATATCATATGTTATAATTATAAAAATAACTCATACTAGGGCAATTTTTATATTAATTCTGCTGCCATTTTGCCCCCAACCCCCTGATACCATCTGACCCTGCTTTAAGAGAAACATAAAACACGACAAAACATTAACAGTTTTCTATGTTGTTTTTCGTCATTGGAAAAAACGACATATTTGGCTTTAAAGCATGATTTGAAAGAAATGTGGCAAATGTTATACAAAACATATGCCATCATTAATTATCATTTGAATATTGACAACATTAAGCTACATTTGACCAATATTCTCTCTAGATTTAACGATAGTGAAATTAACTATAACAAACAGGTTAAACAAGCCATAGCTTACTTTTAGACGTGGTGAATGAAGTTCGACTGTTCGAGGTTGTGATGGTCGTCCGATATCCCTTACCTGTTATTATGCGTACAGCAAATCTTCGTGTATGAATATGGTCAATTTCTAGTGTTTATATCCAAAAAGAAACGATTCTGGGAGATGTTTTTGTATTTAGCGCGCTCACCGCGATGTATGTTTTTTCTGGGCTTGTGCAGCGTCACGCAATCGCGCAGAATCTGATGACTGCCGTCAATGGTTCCGTTGCTTTCATTTTGTTCATCAATTGATGTTGCGATGATTTATATAAAAATGTATATCAAGTCATTCTCGAGTCATACAGTTCAATTCAAGTCAAGTCTCGAGTCATTAAATCTCAAGTCAAAGTCAAGTCGAGTCATTTTCTTAATTTAGTCAAGCAAGACTCAAGTCCTTAAATTTGCGACTCGAGTCCCCCATCTCTGGCAAAACCAAGAGGCATGAAACCAGGGAAAATGCTCGGAAATGCAGTGCAACAACATACAAAACTTTGCAGTGAGTGAATGAGTGAACATGGTATAAATAGGCTGAGACTAACAGGGTGATGAGACACAGGTGAATGCAATCAGTGAGTTATGGGAAACGTAGTTTGTGAGGGAGTAATAATAGTCTGGTGTGGAGTGCCCTCTGGTGGCTCTCAAGGTGAGTGACCGTTACAACCACAGACACAGTGGGAACAGTTCATCACACACACCATGGGAAAATCTCAAAGTAAAACGGAGTTGTGAAAAATATGATATACCAGTTTTTTCCCAGATGAGTTTATCTTTGTATAAACTTTTTACTCTTTTAAATCATTTTATAACTGTATCATATATCTCTCTTAATTTCTTTTATATCTGTTTTCCTTGTTTTTATTTTGTGATTATTTTAATTCCTTTCTGTAAAGCACTTTGAATTGCCATATGAAATATGCTATATAAATAAACTTGCCTTGCCTAAAATAAGGCCCCATTTACACTGATTTTCTCAGATCGGATTCAGGCCTCACTCATACATGGTAATAAATCGGATATGAATCGGATACATGCATTTGCTTGTGCCATGTAAGCAGACAAATCGGATATTCCCCAGTAAATGTGAGTCGTTATTGAAAAAGGGACGTCAACTCAGGTGGACACCAACTGCGATCACATGACTTATTAATGGTGCGATGGAGGACGAAGGCTCAACACAGTGGAGTAATTTTTCTCCGCCTTACGAGAGCAATGTTTTGCTGATTTTTGAAAATAGTGCGGAAAGCAAAACAATATTAAATTAGAGATAATTAGAGATGCGCGGATGAGCTCCAACGTCACCAGAATCAGCAGCTAAAAACAAATCATCCACCCGCCACTCACCCGCACCAATATTTTTGTCTGATTTAAGTATCCGTACCCGATAGTCAAATTATGTAGTCGTATGTGTTGTTATGCGTGATTATAAATGGATGATCGTCACCTTCAACAGCGGACTTGGCGACGGTTGATGCGCGCATCTTTAATCTTTAATGGTAACATACACTGATGAATGAGCGTTTCTTTAAAACAAAATTTATTTGACAGAATTTCATTTTCTTAATGGCATAAACAGGCTTTACTCCCTTGAAACTTAAACTGGAATGGAACATGCTCATATTTTAGAGAATGTAGTTAATATTTTCGTTAATAATGATATATCATATCCACCCGCGACCCACCCAAAATGAATCAGGGTGTTATTTTTGTTAGCCTATTGACCCGCCCGATCCGCGGATTATCTGCAGAGCCCCCGCGGATATAACCGCAATCCGCACATCATTATAATAATTTTGTCTGCTTCTGCATCCATTGCATATTGAGCTGTTTTGCTTCATTTTCCGGGCCAGAACGTCTACATTTGGTTGTTTTGGCAGTGTATAGTGTAAATGCAAATATCGGATACGGGTCACTTTTAAAAGATGATGTAAGCGGGTCGTCAAAAAAAATAAGATATAGTCAGCAAATCGGAATTGGACATCAAGATCTGCAGTGTAAATGCAGCCTAAATGAGCTACTTGAACTTGTTGGGTCTTACAGTGTGATCTACCCAGAACTGTAAAACCCAACAAGTTCAAGTAGCTCATTTTTTTTGAGGACACCGGTTACCTTTATTTAATTAATTTTATATAAAAAAAAAACAATAGTTATGATTTCTCTGAATTCTCTTATTTTAATCGAGTCTACTAAAACAAGGATATTTCTTAATTTTAAATTAAACTCTTGCGCTTGAACTCTTTTGATATTTGGACTGGAAACAAGACACGGATACTAAGAAAGAAAAGCATTTGTTTGCAGTGTATTTCTTTGTTAACTCCCTTCAATCTGATTTACTTATCCCAGAAAACAGGAAACACTATAATTATGACATCTAGTGAATACATCCTGATTTAAGAATTGTTAGATATTTGGACCGGAAAACAAGACAAGGATACGGAGTAGGAAAACTACTTTTTCTTTTTGCAGTGTAGCACACGGTTTACTGCACTTACTTTTGAGTCAGACCAGACGGGACTACATGGGTTGAAGATGGAGTTTCAGCATCGGTCTCCGGGGGCTGATTGGCAACGAAGAAACCGCGACAAAGAACCTCATTGACCAAGTTGGCCTGGGAGCATCTGTCGGGAATGAGGTTGCAGATGACATTGTAGTCCCAGTTTCTGCCGTAGCGGACCCAACCCTTGCTTGAGGCGTTTGCACTCTGGGCTGCTCTCTCCTCTGGAGTGCTGCTCTTCATGCACACCCGAGCCAGGTGAACGGAGATGCACTCCTGAGGCTTGTGGCACCGCAAGCAGTGGACAAGATGACGATCAGGAGTCCTTGGAGACAAACAGACATGATGTGAAAGAAATTATTTCAACGATTTTAAAGAACAATTCATGATTTGAAGAAATGTGATTTCAATAAAAAAAAAAAAAAAAAAAAAACTAAATGGGCAGAAGCACAACAGGGCCTGCCCTGCACTATTGCCATTTACATTGTGAGGGCCTGGAATTGTTATTAAAGGGTGTGAGAGCGTGCACAGACAATGGTCATCTTAAACCTAAACGTTGTCTTTAAGCGTTAAGAAACACAATGACTTTGCTTGAAAACTTGGTTTAAAAAAAAAAAATTGTTTGTGCAATTGTTGTAGTAATTGTGTTTGTTCTTCTAAACAACTCGCTTTGTTTGTTTTCTTTCTTATTCGATTTTACTCATTTATTAAATATTTAATCGACACTTTTATTCCAGACTTTTATTCCATGTAGTGATGTTGAAAAAAAGTTTGGGTTAGGAGAGATCATATAGCCTAATAAGTCCCGGTGAGCTAAGCCCCACCCAATTGGATTTAAAGGGATAGTTCACTTTAAAATTAAATTTTTGTCATCACATATCTGCTGAACAGAAAGGAAGATATTTAGAAGAATGTCAGTAACCAGACAGTTACCTGGTCCCATTGACTTCCATAGTAGGAAAAAAATAAATACTATGGAAGTCAATGGGACCCAGAAACTGTTACTGGTTACTGACATTCTTCTAAATATCTTCCTTTCTGTTCAGCAGAAGAAAGAAATTCATACAGGTTTGAAACAACATGAGGGTGAGTATATGATGACAGAATTTTCATTTTAAAGTGAAATATTCCTTTAAATTCCACTTTGAATAGCGGCAACCAAACGACTTTACTTATCAAACAACTTTTACCTATTACACTTCGTCGAATATGTTTTATTCCCTGACTGATTTTTCCATGGCTGAAACAGTACAGAAAAGGTAATGCTTCTAAACATTATTTGCTTGTGTTATCTGTTTCCTCCAGTCAGCTCCAGGTCGACGAATGCGCCCCGCGTTCCTCCAATTTATTTGCAGCAACATAGTCTCCGAGTATCAACAACATGTATCAACATTGATGATAATAATAATAAATGTTTCTTGATCGGCTATTCGGTAGCCTATTCGGTATGTGATTGATTTCTGAAGTGTCACTGATGACTGGTCAGTGACACTGCAGCTGTGATGACAGCCATAAAATGCATTTTACAATGTATTCCCAAAGAAAAAAGATTATTTTAAATAGAAGAAAACAATAACAACATTTTATATAAATATTTATATAAATATATAAACATTAAGTTGTCACATGCCTGTCCTGTCTTGTGCTGCACATGGGTGTTTTGTTATTTTGGGCCATGTGCTCTTGTTATTGTCTGATCCCTCCCCCTTGTTATCTGATTATTGTTTGAGTTCATCCACCTGTTCCCTCCTGATTAGTTTCCCTTTATTAGTTCCCTCTTGTTTGCAGTCTGTGTCGGTACATTGTCTTTTGTTTCCTGTTCCCCGAGACCTGCCAGAGTGTTCTGAGTTTGTTTATTGTTTTTGTATTTACTTGGTTCTATTTTTCCCCCTCGTGGGTTTTGTTTTGCATTTTTGTTATTAAATACTTCTTTTTCTCCAGCGTTTGAGTCCTCACATTTTTGTTCTTAGTTTGCCGTGACAGAATGTACCGACCATTATGAGGACTCAGCGGAGAAGAGAGGCGCCACCAGTCTCCTGTCCGCAATGGGAGCGGATTCTCCGTTTTCAGGAGTTGGTCTCCCTCCGTCAGCAGGGGATGGAGGTGAGGGAGTTTGGTCAGAGGTTCCGTCGCGCTGCTGAAGGGCTGAACCTGGGCGAGGAGGCTTGCAGGGATCTGTTTAATTATGCGCTGGATGAACCGATGGACTGGCTGATCTGTAGGGCTTTTGACCATGTCAGCTTTGAGGCGATGGTGGAGGGTTTCATTCGCCATCGGGAGAGGATCGCCAGGGGAGTGGTCTCTGTTCCAGTGATCCAAGTTCCAGTGGACCCAGTTCCGGTGGTTCCGAAACGGAGGAGGAGAAGGAAGAACCCCTCCGTGGCTATTCCGGTGGACCCAGTTCCGGTGGACCCAGTTCCAGTGGACCCGAGTCCGGTAGACCCAGTTCCGGTGGACCCAGTTCCGGTCGATCCGAGTCCGGTGGTCCCAGTTCCGGTGGTCCCAGTTCCGGTGGTCCGGGGACGGAGGAGAAAGAGAAAGGCCTCCTCAATGACCTTTCCGATGGCTCCTAACCTGGAGGCCATCCCGGAGGTGACTGCCATCCCTGACGCGTCGCCCTGGTACCTTGCCTTGCCAGCCCCGCCCGAGCTGCTCGCCCTGCCGGCCCCGCCCAAGCTGCTCGCCCTACCGGCCCCGCCCAAGCTGCTCGCCCTGCCAGCCCCGCCCAAACTGCTCGCCCTGCCGGTCCCGCCCAAGCTGCTTGTCCTGCCGGCACCACCCCAGCGACCAGTCACGTCTGCAGAGCCTGGGTCTTCGGACAAGATGGCCGCCACAGAGACTATTCACGTCACATCTGCCGAGCCTGTGTCTTCGGACATAATGGCCATCGCCAAACCTGTGTCTTCGGACAAGATGGACACCGCCGAGCCAGTGTCTGTTCCTGAGCCGGAGCCAGTGTCTGTTCCTGAGCCGGAGCCAGTGTCTGTTCCTGAGCCGGAGCCAGTGTCTGTTCCTGAGCCGGAGCCAGTGTCTGTTCCTGAGCCGGAGCCAGTGTCTGTTCCTGAGCCGGAGCCAGTGTCTGTTCCTGAGCCGGAGCCAGTGTCTGTTCCTGAGCCGGAGCCAGTGTCTGTTCCTGAGCCGGAGCCAGTGTCTGTTCCTGAGCCGGAGCCAGTGTCTGTTCCTGAGCCGGAGCCAGTGTCTGTTCCTGAGCCGGAGCCAGTGTCTGTTCCTGAGCCGGAGCCAGTGTCTGTTCCTGAGCCGGAGCCAGTGTCTGTTCCTGAGCCGGAGCCAGTGTCTGTTCCTGAGCCGGAGCCAGTGTCTGTTCCTGAGCCGGAGCCAGTGTCTGTTCCTGAGCCGGAGCCAGTGTCTGTTCCTGAGCCGGAGCCAGTGTCTGTTCCAGTGCCTGAGCCGGAGCCGCCAGTTCCAGTGCCGGAGCCGCCAGTTCCAGTGCCTGAGCCGGAGCCGCCAGTTCCAGTGCCTGAGCCGGAGCCGCCAGTTCCAGTGCCTGAGCCGGAGCCGCCAGTTCCAGTGCCTGAGCCGGTGGTGCCAGTTCCAGTGCCTGAGCCGGTGGTGCCAGTTCCAGTGCCTGAGCCGGTGGTGCCAGTTCCAGTGCCTGAGCCGGTGGTGCCAGTTCCAGTGCCTGAGCCGGTGGTGCCAGTTCCAGTGCCTGAGCCGGTGGTGCCAGTTCCAGTGCCTGAGCCGGTGGTGCCAGTTCCAGTGCCTGAGCCGGTGGTGCCAGTTCCAGTGCCTGAGCCGGTGGTGCCAGTTCCAGTGCCTGAGCCGGTGGTGCCAGTTCCAGTGCCAGTTCCAGTGCCTGAGCCGGTGGTGCCAGTTCCAGTGCCTGAGCCGTTGGTGCCAGTTCCAGTGCCTGTTCCAGTGCCTGAGCCGGTGGTGCCAGTTCCAGTGCCTGAGCCGGTGGTGCCAGTTCCAATGCCAGTTCCAGTGCCTGAGCCATTGGTGCCAGTTCCAGTGCCTGAGCCGGTGGTGCCAGTTCCAATTCCAGTGCCTGAGCCGGTGGTGCCAGTTCCAGTGCCTGAGCCGGTGGTGCCAGTTCCAATTCCAGTGCCTGAGCCGGTGGTGCCAGTTCCAGTGCCTGAGCCGGTGGTGCCAGTTCCAGTGCCAGTTCCAGTGCCTGAGCCGGTGGTGCCAGTTCCAGTGCCTGAGCCGTTGGTGCCAGTTCCAGTGCCAGTTCCAGTGCCTGAGCCGGTGGTGCCAGTTCCAGTGCCTGAGCCGGTGGTGCCAGTTCCAATGCCAGTTCCAGTGCCTGAGCCATTGGTGCCAGTTCCAGTGCCTGAGCCGGTGGTGCCAGTTCCAGTTCCAGTGCCTGAGCCGGTGGTGCCAGTTCCAGTGCCTGAGCCGGTGGTGCCAGTTCCAGTGCCAGTTCCAGTGCCTGAGCCGGTGGTGCCAGTTCCAGTGCCTGAGCCGTTGGTGCCAGTTCCAGTGCCAGTTCCAGTGCCTGAGCCGGTGGTGCCAGTTCCAATGCCAGTTCCAGTGCCTAAGCCGGTGGTGCCAGTTCCAGTGCCTGAGCCGGTGGTGCCAGTTCCAGTGCCAGTTCCAGTGCTTGAGCCGTTGGTGCCAGTTCCAGTGCCAGTTCCAGTGCCTGAGCCGGTGGTGCCAGTTCCAGTGCCTGAGCCGGTGGTGCCAGTTCCAGTGCCAGTTCCAGTGCCTGAGCCGGTGCTGTCGGTGCCAGTTCCTGAGCCGGTGCTGTCGGTGCCAGTTCCTGAGTCAGTTCCTGAGCCGGTGTCGGTTCCTGTTCATGAGTCGGTGTCGGTTCCTGTTCCTGAGTCGGTGTCGGTTCCTGTGCCATGGCCGCCCGAGGGGTCGTCTCCGCCATGGCCGCCCGAGGGGTCGTCTCCGCCATGGCCGCCCGAGGGGTCGTCTCCGCCATG